>JAJHZJ010000381.1:3427603-4027603 GCA_023548195.1 Bettongia penicillata ogilbyi | reverse complement strand
TGTAACCGTAGATATGGGAATACATACCTAGATAATACCTACAGAGGACCTCTGCCTGGATGTCTTAGTAGCACTTCGAACTCAAAAATGCCCCCAAAATGAGCTTATTATTTTTCCATGGAAACATATTCCTTTTTCTAACCTTGGCACCACCATTCGCTCCATCTTCTAGAAGAGTGTGGAGTCCTAGAAACCAGAGGGGGAGACACTGTGCAGGAGGAGGTAGTAGTCAATAGTGTCATGCACAAGAGAAGCAAAGGAGGCTGGAAACTTCCAGGCCTTTGGATTTGGGAGGGTTCTTCTTTGAGAGAGGAGTTTTAGTAGAATAATGATAATCAAAGCTGAATATGTCAGAGTTCAAAGAGGCGAAGAGCTGGTTTTTCTTTCCGTTTTAACATAGGAAATTAGAGAATGTCAGAATCGGAAGGGGGACCTTAGAGAGCCTTTGTATTGTTGTAAGGCCAGTGATTGATGTAGAGGTGATTGATTGATTGATTCCAACTTCCTCGTTTTCTAGAGGGAAGCACCTGAGACCCAAAGAGGTGAAACTGAATGTCCTCAGAGTCCCATAGGTGGCTTGAGGCAAAACTGTGAACCAAGGTCTCCTGACTCTCCTGGTCCAGCTTGCCTCTGGGTGTATGCCTCAGAACTGGGGGTGACACTGAATTCAGGCAGCTGCTTGCTCTCTCAGCCCCTGTAGCAGGGAGGTGACACAGATTCTATGTTTATCAACAGCCTGAACGATGATCCACAAGTCTTCCTTCTAAACAGTGGGTGGGATGTTGTTCTAGGGTAGTAAATGTTCTGTAAGTGCTGCTTCCCTCCCTTCTCCCCACTCCAGGATAAGATCCATGTTGCCTGAGACGCGCTGCCTCCCCAACTGGTTGAATAGCTGCCTCACGGTCAACTTTATGGTCCCTCCCATTGGCACCTCCTATCATAGACCTTGATGCTGAAATGTTGCCTCTGGCATGTAGTATGAGGAGTCCCAAAGTCCTAAACTGCCTTGCGTTAAAAATAGCCCTCCCCTGTGATTCTAAAGGTGCTTCATTGGGGCAGTGGAAAGACTTGAATGAAGTGGAAATAGATCAGAGGTCAGAGGAAAGGGAGAGAGTGGCATCATCATTCAGTAAACATTTATTAAGCACCTACTATGTGCCAGGCACTATGCTAAATGCCAGGGAAGTAAAAAGGAGCTGTCATATCATATACACTGTTGGAGGACATACCCACATGAGTGAGATCTTAGAGCCACTGATGTATTGTTGCATGGCTGATGATTTAGAGTATTGTGAGTCCAAAGTAAACTGAAATGCTGCCTACATTTTTATCTCTGTTATATCAGTTTCTCCTAACCTGATGGTTTTTGCTAAGAGAATAGAGGCCATCCCAGAGGTAGCAGATGAAGCCAGTGCTATGAGATAGCCCTGACTGACTGGTAAAAGCTGATAGGAACCAGAGAGAAAGTGTGAACCTCCTCGAGTAGACATGTAGTAAGGCCAATAGAGAATTGGAGTGATTGGTGTAAAATAGGGCTGGTCCTAGGAGCGTGCACTTGGAAGAACGTGGAGAAAACTACCAAGCAAAGTAGTTGAAAGAAATGAGTTCACCTTCTATGTGGTCTCTATCCTTTGCTTTGTGGCTCAGACTATTTCTTCTTTTGTAAAGTCTGGCTGACCCTCCTGGTGTTATTAATTTCTCTGGTGGCTGATACCTGGAACCAAGTAGAAACCTTAGTTTGATGGTGAGTCGCTGTTCTCATCTGACACCTTCTAGGATTTGGGGACTTTGACAAATGAAGGGGTGACACTTTCAAAGGGACCACAGGACAGGTTCCTCTGGGTCATTGAGCCTGCACTGGAAACCTAGCAGCATGTGTGAGGAAGGGGTGAACCTTGCCAAGCTCTGCTTGCTACATCTCCCAGTGTTCTATTCTGCAAAACTCCAAACCTTAAAATTTGAAAGAGAATACAAAGTGGCAGCACTGCAGAGAATGAGATCTAATCGGAGGAACAGTTTCTTTCAAAGCTCTCACTCCACTGTGTCTGCCTGTCCCTTCCGCCACCTCTCCCATTTCTCTCCCCATCCCCCCTCTCCATTTTATTCTTTTCCTCTGCTTCCCCTCCCCCTCTCCTCTTCCTTTGTTTCTCTGCTTCCACAGTCTCTCTCTCTCTCCCCCTCCCTTTCTGACTCCCCCTCTCCCCCTCCTCTTTCTTCATTCCTTCTCAGTTTTTGTATGGCTTTTTCCTCCCTGCATTGCTCTCCTTTCCTCCCCACCTTCAGCATAAGTCTTTAAACTGTAATCAGGCAGCTACTGCATTTCATTGTCTTAAGGTTTACTTTCTATCAAAACTGGAGAAATGAGGATGTAGAGAAACAGCTACATTCAGAGGTTCGTTTTGGGTAAAAGCACCACCTGAATTATCACGCTTGATTCATGCCTCCAATTTAACTATTGCTCTAGTACAGGTTTGAGATTCTCTAGGTCACTGGCATTCTGAATTCCATTTTCTCATTGACATAATAGAGTAAAAGGAGATTTCTGATCCTCTTGGTGTTGAATTCGGAGCATGAAGTAGAAGTGGTTAGATTTAAGCTGCTTCATTCTGGAAAGCAGTATAGATTGGCTGGGCAGGGGAAATGAATCCCCAGACCGAAAGCCAGAAGGCACAGATTCTATTTGAAGATGGTTTGGGGGAAGAGGGAGACTTAAAGGTTGAGGATACAGGTGGTTGGGCATCACAACAGACTTCTTCTTTTCAACATGTATGGAGAGGTGGAGGGATGGAGAAAAGGAGAGAAGAAAAAAGAAAAAGACAAAACCATAAATATATTAGGCCATGGAGAGAGGAAGAGACACAGCCTACAGAAGCCCTGGCTACCTTAATTTCCTTCATATTCCTTCACTGTGTCCTGTACTCATTGACATCTAGGGGCCTTGTATATGCCAGGCAGGGAGATAAATGGAGTTCACAACTTCACTGTTAGATCCTTGACAAAGGGAAATTAAAAACCCCCATTTTCATTCTCTCCTGTTCATTCATTCAACAAACATTTTGAGTGCCTGACACATCAAGAGGATGTGCTAGAAGTTTCCACCCTTAACTGTCTACTACTTGAGGGCTGTGGATTCTCTGAGGAAGTGAGTGTGTTGGCATTGTCTCCCTTCCACCAGCTGACCCTTTATTTTGTTCCACCTTCTATTTGTGCCTTTAGTTCTCCATTTTATCATGAAACAGAGAGACTTGTTTCTCCTGTGGATTTAAAAAAACATAACAGATAGGTATGTTCTAGGTTCCCCAAACCAAGCTTTTAGACTCTACACAGCTATTGTTAACAACTCATGTGTTGCTGCTTTACCTGCATGGATGGGTGGGCATTATCCCTTCATCCCCTCTGAGCACTGATGTTTCACTGCATAAAACTTAATCTCCGAGTCAGGGTTTCGTCAACTTTTTCTTCTCTTGACCCCTTCAACACTTCTTAAACTGTGGTATGGGATCAAGACCCACAGTTTTAAGTCTAAGTCACTACTACCAGAGAGTCCTGCATCTTTCACTTGATGCATAACTGTGCCTGATCTATTTATGACTTTCTTTCTTCCTTCCCTCTAACCTTTCATGTTGACTGGCTGAAAGACAGACTGACTTTCTTTGAAAGAATTACAACTGCTATAAAGGGATCCCATGTATCAGTGTTAGGTGAAGCTAGGTATTCCTACTCCCAACTGGAAAAATGGGTCCTTTTTAGCTTCCTACATACCTTCTAGTTCTTGGCCCCAACACAAAAACATCTTTTCTTTCTGTAAGGACCCTTGTGTACTACTTCTCTTACCCACCACCCCTCTCTCCCCCCAACACATACATCCCAGAGTTCACTAAGACTTGCTTACTTTTGCTTCTGAAGGTGTATTTGTCTACCAGTCCCATCACATCCTCTCCCTGACTTTTTGGCTTTTCCCTTCTAAACCTCTACTCCTCAGAGGTCCCTATGGGAGGAAATGCTTGGGGAAGTTGCTGAGAGAGGAGAGGAAGCTTCAGTGGTTGTCCAACTTCTCCACCTAATTGACCCTGACTTTGTCTGAGAAACTCTCAAAAATTCCGTGTGATGATTGCTTAAACCTAAAGCCGGCATGTAAACTGTCAATGTGAGACTTCGTAACCAGTGTTTCTGCATAGGAGACATACATGTACCCTGGTAAGGTAGCTCTGTCATCATAAAGAGGTTGTAAAAGACTAGTTGCCTTTCTTTTTTTTCTTTCCTCAACCAGACTTTTGATTTCATTCATAGAGGGAATTCCCATTAGGGCATGTTCTCTACCAATGCATATCAGTAGCTGCTCAGTGGTGTCTAATCTTAGAGAGCTGCCTGAAAAACTGAGTGATTTGAAACCAGATCCCAGATCATTCTGACTCCTTGGCTACCCTGTGCCTGGTGTCTTCCTTTATTATAGTCATTTACATACATACATACATGCAAATGTACAAATGTCCCCTCAGCTGGATTGTAGGTTAGGGGTTGTGCCTGATACGTCTTTGGATCCCTTCATAGTACCCAACTCACTGCTTTGCTTGTGGTTGGCATCCAAATAAAGGTTCTTTCAGCTCTCACTTTCTCTAGTTCTGTATGTTGATTCAGCAACTTAGGTGGTAGAGAATCCTTAATTCATTCTATAAGAACGGTCATTCTAAGAACTCTCCACCAACTAACCTGTTAGTTGGTCAGTTACTCTATAAGAACAGTGAAGTGGGGTGGTGCAGTGGATAGTCCTGAGGAATACTCATCTTCCTGAGTTCAAATCCGGCCTCAGACACTTTCTAGCTGTGTATATCCCCTGGGCAAGTTAGTTTGCCCTGTTTGCCTCAGTTTCCTCATCAGTAAAATGAGCGGGAGAAGGAAGCAAAAGATACTCCAATATCTTTGCCAAGAAAACCCCAAAGGAGGTCATGAAGAGTGAGACATGACTTGAGAAACCACGAAACACCAATAAGAACACCGCCTGAATTCTCTCTCAATCTTTGCCCTTGATTTCTGGTATTTCTTGGCCCTCATCAGAGATGTAGATTACGCTCAGAAAACTTCAGGCTGAAGAGAAAGAACAGTTCCATGAGAGAGGAAAGTAAGTGTAATGATAATAGCTGTTGGGTTGTTTCAAGGTTTGCAAAATGCTTTATAGACATTCCCTCATTTGATCCTCACCCGCAAACAAATGACTAGCTGCTTTAAAGTCTGTATGAGTCATCTCATTTGATCCGTGTAACAAACCTGAGGTAGATGCTTCTTATCCTATTTTACACATGAGGAAACTGAGGCTCAGAGATTAAATGATTTGCTGGGGGTTACAGCTAGGAAGTGTCTGGGTTGGGATTATGGAGTCAAGTCTTTCTTATTTCAAGTCCAGTGCTCTAGCTACGCTGCCACCTGCCTAGACAAGACCACGTAGGAATGAGTGAAAATGCCTTCCTATTCTCTTCACTCTCTTGGTGATTCCTTATCAGATTTAGATAGAACTCTTCCCTGGATGAACCTTGAATCCTGGAGTAGAACAGACTTAGTTCCCTCTGGATCTCTGTCGTAGAGATCCCATTTGAAATTCGATTGTTGTATCTTCAGCATTGGTTTCAAGGAAGCTAAATTTCTTGCTTGCTTATTTTTAGCTAAAATGCAGGAAGCGGAAGCTATGCAGCATTGGAGTGAGGGAGGGAAGTAGTGGAATCTGTGTGTGTTTCCTAAATAAGCGCCACTCTTGTTAAGAAATACACTGTTCCCCATGCCAGCATGGCACTGACCCAGAGCTGAAACTCCCAAGTTCCCAGACTCAGTGGCAGAAAGGGAGACATTGGTGATTCCTGCTTGTCAGAATCCGCAAAGCTGCCAGTTGGGGAGGGGCCTTTGAGGCCATAGAACCCTACCCATAACTGAACAAGAATCTTCTCTGGGACATACCCAGCTCGTCCAGCTTGTCCCTATTCATCCCATGGAAGTTTGAGGCTTGAGTCTCTGGGAGAAAAGGACCTTTTAGAAGAGGCAGCAGGATGTTGTAGGGAATGTTTTAATTTAATCAGAAGTCAGGAGCCCTAGCCCTAAGTGCTAGAGGACCACTGATGAGGGTAACGGGCCTTTCTCTGGGGCTTAATTGTTCTCCTTTGTGAAATGAGACTCCCCTGACTATCACTTGTTCTTTAGGCCCCTTCTCGGTCTGGGATCAGTTAGTTCTAATTGTGGACTCAAGGGATCACCAGACAGCTAAGAAATGTTCTTGGCTGTGGGTGGGGTGGAGTGAGGGGGTGTAGCATTTATTCAGGGTAAGGTGACTTGCCCAGGGTCACAGAGCTAATAAGTGTCTGAGGCAGGATTTGAACTCAGATTCTCCTGACTTCAAGGCCGGTGCTCTGTCTCTGTGCCACCTAGCTGCCCCCAGAATTATTTACTTTTTAAAAAAAGCCCCATCACTAACTGGTCTGCCACATTGCCACAAGAGTACTTTGGGTCCTCTTCCTGGTGCCATGGACTCAGAAAAGTGACTTTTTCCTCTTTATTTCAGTGGTGAATTATCAGCAATGTACTCCCAAGTCAAGCTGTCTTGAATGCTACAGGATGTAGGGATTTATCAGGATGTAAGCAAGTAGACAAGCACTTAGAAGTTTAAAAACAAACTATGTCCAAAATAAGGAGAGATTATTAAATCCCCACTCTGTGTCCTGCTGGCTGAGAGTCATAAGATCATTGGGTTAGAGCTGGAAGGGATCTTACAGGTCATCTGGTCCAACTGTGCATTTTACAGATGAAGAAACTGACATCCGAAGAGACCATGTGACCTGTGCAGTATTGCCCAGGTGGTAACTGGCAGAGCTGGAATCTGAACAGAGAGCTGGGATCTGAACCCAGGTTCTTGGAGTCTACCATACTAATCTGCCCCTCCTTTCTCCTTCATTCTATCTTGTGTCTACTGTCAGCCCATGCAGAGCTTCCCTCAATACTCCATTGGCCTTCTGAGAAAACTCTGCCCTTGCTTCCTCAGGCATTATTCTCAGCACAGACTAAACTGGAACCAGGTCTCTTCCTTGACTCTCCATAGAATCATGGGGTCTAGAGCTTACAATGGCCCTTGGAGATTGGATAGTCTATCCCTGTCAGATGAAGAGACAGAGACCCCTCAGGGTTAAGCAGGATGCCCCAAGTTGCCCAGCTAGGAAGTGTTGGCGCCCGCATTTAAGCCACAGCTCCAATAGAACTAACTCTCTGCTCTCTCCTTCATTTCTGCCTCTGCCTTCTCTCTCACTTTTTCACCCACTTTTTCACCAAGCTCTCAGATACTTCAGTCCCATGTGTATCTCTAATGTGTTTTGGTTCGTGGCTCCAGGGCAATCAGTCCCTCTTCATGCATAGCTCAAAACAAGTGGTTGTGCTAAGTGGAAAGAATATAGAATCCAGAATCCAAAGACCTGGACTTGAATTCCTGCTCTGTCACTAACAAGCCAGGTGGCCTGTGTTAACCTCTCTGCAACCTCTGGCTCCCCATCTGTAAAGCAATAATGATCATCTTTATACTAGCTCTTTCACAGAGGTATTGCAAGACTCAAATGGAATCATGCGTATCACAGGCTCTGAGGTGGTATAGCCGATAGAGGCTAGACCAGATGGCAGGAAAACCTAAGTTCAAATCTGATCTCCGACACTTTCTAGCTGTGTGACCACTGGGCAGATTACTCGCTTCTCTCTGCCTTAGTTTCCCTAACTAAAATGGGGTTAATAATAACCCTTAATTCCAGGGTTGTTGTGAGAATTCAATGAAATATTTATTAAAATCTCATAACACAATGTATGGTATACAGCAGGGGCTTAATAAGTGCTTGTTTCCTTCCACATCAAATGCCATATGAATGTAGACGCTTATTACTTCTTTCCCTCTCCCCTCACTTTCAGTTTTGTTTTATTTTTACATTATTATCATATTTAGAAGTTCTCAAGACTATTCTGAGGTGGGAAACCTGTGACCTCGAGGCCACATGTGGCCCCTCTAGGTCCTCAAGTAGGGCCAAACTTCACAGAACAAATCTCCTTAAAAAAAGGATTTGTTCTGTAAAACTTGGACTTAGTCAAAAGGTCGCATCCAAGGACCTAGAGGGCCACGTATGGCCTCGAGGCCACAGGTTCCCCACCACTAGATACAATAAGGATTTTTTAGAAAGAAGATATTTGAGAGTACACATGCAATATTTCTGTTGACGGTGTTGGTGTGGAGGATAGGACCATTATCCTTAAGGAGTGTCATTTAAAGCTGTGTTTTACTTTTATTAAGTGAACACCAGCATAAGCTGTGCACCTCCACCCTTCCATCACTCACCACCTCATCCCTTTAAGGCAGGTGTTCATCTCCATTAGATCGTCATTAGACTTTTTACAGAGATTATAAAATCTTGCTGAAAGGTGGTGGATAGAGGAGCTGACGCTGGAGACTTCAATCCTACTTCTGACATGTGGCCCCTATGTAACCCCATGTGGGCCAGTTACTTGACCTCTTAGTATGCCAGGCGCCTCTCTCAGACTATGTTACTGATCTCCCTGGGGTAAAGGGAGCTCCTTCACTGGACTTGGATAAAACCACAGGTTTGAGAGCCTTTAAAGGGCCAGAGAAATCATAGCTTCTCATTATTTTAAAGCTATCCCACCTCTCTTATTTTACAGAGATGGAAATTGAGGTTTTAACTGACTGCCCATGGTCACGTTGAGGAATAAGATAATTAGGTGGAAAGAGGGCATTTTGTGTGCATGTTCTTGACTGTTAGTAGATGTAGTCTGCCCTGTTATACAGGGTCCTGGCAATAGTCACAGAGAAAGAAATCTCAGCCCGATGCTGTCTGTCCTCGGCCTGTATTATCCCTGGCCTGCTCTAATCTTGATTACAGGCACTACCTCTCTGTGATGGTGATGCTCGTCAAGCGTGTGTGATGTGTAGACTGGTCCAGATACACATGTAGAGTGGCCTAATAGACTTCTCTCTCTTCCCCACAGCAATGAAAACCTAGCTGGTTGCTGAGTGATGGAGCGCTTCATTGACTCAGGGACACAGACAGAGGCTGTGGTGGTGCTTTCCTTGGCGCAAGCAGCAGTGTTAGGTCTGGTCTCAGAAAATGAGCTCTTTGGTGCTACCATAAGCCCTGAGGCCTTCTACCCAATGTTGGGACATGAGCTCTCCGATACAGCTGCTGTAGAACCAGAGCCCCCAGACAATGACTACCAGCTTGAGTGTGCAGGGGGAGCCCCGGGAGAGCCTCCAGAGGAGGAGGTGCTAGAGGTCGAGGCAGCGTTTGAGAAACACACCCGGAGGAAGAAACGTCCCCCAGTGAGACTGGTACCCAAAGTCAAGTTTGAGAAGACGGACGAGGAGGAGGAGGAGGAAGATGTGTATGAAGTGTCTGTGCCAGCTGATGACAGGCAGGAGGCTCCTGGAGAGCCCACAGAGGAGGCCAGCTGTGAGGCCATGGTACAGAATAGCTCGGTCAAGATGATTGACCTCAGCACTTTTGGCCGAAAGTCCCGGCGGCACCTGCAGCGGGCTCCCCGGCAAGAGCTGGATGGGGCAGCATACAATGCCCATTTTCCAAATTCCACTCCAGATGGCTACGCTGAACCTACTATGGTGCTGCCCCGTGCTGGGTCTGAAGCCATGCACCCACAGTGCGGATTTGAGTCCCACATGACCTCGTTGAGTGATGCCGAGGCACCTGTTCCCGAGTCGCCGGAGCCCGTGAAGAATGATCAGGGCTTCGTGTGGCAGGACGCTGGGGAGTTTGAGGCAGATCCCACTGGCTCTACTGCAGACCACCACAAGAAAGCCCAACTGGACCGGCTGGATATCAATGTCCAGATCGATGACTCCTACCTGGTGGAGGCAGGCGACCGGCAGAAGCGCTGGCAGTGCCGCATGTGCGAGAAGTCCTACACCTCCAAGTACAACCTGGTAACTCACATCCTGGGTCACAATGGCATCAAGCCTCACTCGTGCCCACACTGCAGCAAGCTCTTTAAGCAGCCCAGCCACCTGCAGACCCACCTGCTGACCCACCAGGGCACCCGGCCCCACAAGTGTGAGGTGTGCCACAAGGCCTTCACACAGACCAGCCACCTCAAGCGGCACATGCTGCTGCACACCGATATCAAGCCCTACAGCTGTCACTTCTGCGGCAGGGGCTTTGCCTACCCCAGCGAGCTGAAGGCCCACGAGGTCAAGCACGAGAACGGGCGCTGCCACGTGTGTGTCGAGTGTGGCCTGGACTTCTCCACCCTGACCCAGCTCAAGCGGCACCTGTCCACCCACCAGGGCCCCACCCTCTACCAGTGCCTGGAATGCAACAAGTCCTTCCACTACCGGAGCCAACTGCAGAACCACATGCTGAAGCACCAGAACGTGAGGCCCTTCGTCTGCACAGAGTGCGGCATGGAGTTCAGCCAGATCCATCACCTCAAACAGCACTCGCTCACTCACAAGGTAACGTGGGCTTGTCAGCTCCTCTCCTTCATCCCCCATGTGGGGGGCTCTTCACAGCCTACCTGCTCTCAGCATCATCATCCTTTTATTTTCACATTCCCAGTCCTCTGCCTTTCCACTATGTATCAGCTCATGAAGAAAGTCTTAGTGGAAAGGGTGCTGATTGGGGGGGACCCAGGTTTGTGTCCTGTTCATTACAGGGTCTCTAATGCTTACAAGTCATATGACTACAGGAGGCCATTTTAATTCTCCAAGCCTCCTCTTTAAACAGAGGAAAGGTAATCGCCATAGTGCTTCCCAGGATGGTTGTGTGGGTTGCATGAGATCTTGTAGGCCAAGTGCTTTGTAAGGCTTATTAGCACACTATATACATATCAGCTGTCATGGTTCTTTTTCCCAGATGGGGCAGAGAGGACCCTTGAGATCCCACCTGTCCTAGTTGAAGCAATTGCTTTGTCCCATGGGGTCAACCCCAAATCTAACAAAGTCAAGGTAAAATATTATAAACTAATAATAATAATGAGGCAAAAGCTAAAGTTGCAAATTCCCCTTAAAAAGCAATAACTTTATATTTATGTAATAATACTATGTCCATATTCCATGTGTATATGTAGATATAAACATGAGTGTGTGTGTGCACATACATGCATAAACATGTGTACATATGCATATATGTGTGTATACATCACAATCACTTTTCTATTATAAACTCCTGGAGGAAAGAACCATATGGCCCCTATTCATCATTTATTTGACAAAGATTTATGGAATCTTGTGGAGCACAAGGCATTGTTGCGGTGTGGTGGTCTTCTTAGAAGAGCTTCCAGGACAGCCATGGAGAGAAGCCATAAACACATGGAACAGCTGTATATAGTAGGAATATGATGAAATGCCAGACAAGGGCCATGGCTCAATTCAACATGCTTTTATTAGGCACCTAGTGTGTACCAGGCACCAGAGATACAAAGATAAAAACAAAACTGTTACTGAGACTTCAGTATCTTGCAGGTAACAACACATACACAGATAAAACAAATACCAAGCATGTATCAAGTCAGTGTCCAGCAGTTTTGAGGGGAGGGGTGGAAGCACTGAAATCCCCTAGAGTAAGAATCTTGTACCCTATTATCCTGAATATAGCTGTACCCCTAAAATGAGGTGCATAGGTATTGATAGAAGCCACTCTCAGCTTTCAGACAGCTAGTATTTGAGTGAAGAGTATGACTTCTATCTTAAGCAATACTGTGTGTTCACTTGTGGATGAAGCATATTCTGGTGCTCAGTGAGTACTAAACAATTAGCCCCGTTTACCGTGATCTTCATCAACAAATATTTATTCAGCTTGTACTCTCTCTGGCGTATGGCATTAAGGCCTCTGGATGATTTGCAGATAGTAATCTCAGTCCTCGGGAAGTTTCCATTTTAAATCTGAGAAGACAGGACAGATAAATAGACGTAGGGCTAACACGAAGGGTGGTAGAGACACAGGCCCATGTATCTTTAAGCATTCCACCTCATCACTCAGGATCCATTCATCTCTCTATGTAAATCTGTAGGCCCTTGTATATGCAGGCAGAGAAACACAAGCCAATTTAGGTGATACTAAAAGGGACACAGAGGAGGCCCCTAGGATCTGATGAGAAGGCATCATATACTTTCAGAGTAGCATCTTCCTAGTAGCATGTCCCACTGGGCAAGATGACCCCAGGTAGGCATTCCAGTGTTGTCACTGTAAAAGACCTAGCTTCAGTTACCTTTGATTTCACCCCACTAATCAGTCCCTCAGGTTCCTCCTCTGTAAGATAAGGGGGCTAGACAGGATGACCTCTCAGTACTCATCCAGCTCTAACCTTCTGTGGACCTGTGAGCCTATGTTGAAGGAGGTGTTTTGTCCCCCCAGCTGCAGCCATGTTCGTTGGTGCTCCTCACAAGGAGAGTTCACTCATGCTCCTCCTGTGGCTTTGATTCTTTCAGGGAGTAAAAGAGTTCAAGTGTGAGGTGTGTGGCCGAGAATTCACCCTGCAAGCCAATATGAAGCGGCATATGCTCATCCACACCAGCGTCCGGCCCTACCAGTGCCACATCTGCTTTAAGACCTTTGTTCAGAAGCAGACTCTCAAGACTCACATGATTGTGCATTCTCCTGTGAAGCCCTTCAAGTGCAAGGTACCATTGGCATCACCCCTGAGTACCCTAAAGGCCAGATAAGACTTGCCAGAAGCGTGGGACCGTCACTGTGGCAGAGAGCCAAGTTGGCACTGAGACAGGCCTGGGCAGCCAGCATTCCCTTAGCTCTGGCTATTGGGGTGGGGTCGGATGCAAGAGCCATTGGTCAGCCAAGTCTTTGGCTCTGGGGTAAGAGTGTCAGGAGGGAATTTCCCCGTCTCTAATAGTGAGACCACTGTGGTAATTGGAAAAGAATGGACAGTACATGGCCATTGAGCAGGGGCTCTTAGTTGGTGGTCCCCCCTGGCAAGGCCCATGGAAGGATCGGTGGGAGTTGATGAATTTGGATGGGGAAAAAAATATTACATCTTAATTGCAATATAAATGGTTTCCATGGTATTCCTGTATGTTTTACTTCCTGCATTTTTCTGAGAAGGGGTCTATAGGCTTTGCCAAACTGCCAGAGGGATCCAGGACACACACACATAAATGTTAAGAAGCCCTTCTAGAGAGTGAAAGACCAGTCCTTCAGCTTGGACTGGTCAGCGGGGAGGCAGCGGAGGGAGAAGTGGTGAGATGTTTGGAGGGGCATCAGCAGACTGGCTTTATGATTTTGCTTCTCAGTTCCTTTTTCTGGCAGCAGCCATATGAGGATGAGAGTGGAGTGGCTTTTTGGTGTCGTTGGGGGAAAGAAAAACAAAAAAATGAAGGAAATAAATCTGACAGACAACCTGATTTTGTTTCTGGCCACGGAGCCCTGGGCAGGAGATCCCACCCTGGATCCTGCTGGAGAGAGAAGCAAGGGCCACTCCCAGAGTTTAAGGGTGTCATTTCCCTGCAGGTCTGTGGGAAATCCTTCAACCGTATGTATAACCTGCTGGGCCACATGCATCTACATGCCGGCAGCAAGCCCTTCAAGTGTCCCTACTGCTCCAGCAAGTTCAACTTGAAGGGCAACCTCAGTAGGCACATGAAGGTCAAACATGGGGTCATGGACATCGGCCTGGATAGCCAAGGTAGGTGGGGAAGACTGGGGCAAGACAGCAGACCCAGAATTGGCACTTGTCTGACTCTCATCCTGGTGAGGGCAGGGAAGACAGTGGGGAGGCTCACAGCGGCCTCTACTACAGCTACCCCTAGAAAGCTCTCTGCAAGGTCGCTGAGTTCAGCAGACTAATCCGAGCCATGCTGGTTTAGATTTAGCAAAGAGCTGCCCTGTAGTGGTGGTGGTGGAATACAGTAGTCCCCTGGAAATGAGCAGCTGTGGTATGATGGAAAGGACATTGGACTGAGGGTGATGAGCCCTGGGTGCAAACCCTAGCTTACATGACCGTGGGTGAGTCACCTAACCTCCAGGTCTATTTCCTCATCTAAAAAATGGAGATAAAAAGGATCACCTAGGATAATTTGTGCAAATAGCTTTGTAAATTATAAAGTACTATCCAAATTTCAGCAGTTGTTATTTCAGGCTTAGGAACAAGGCCACATCCCTTTGTAGAAAAAGAAGAGGGACCACCCTGGAGGGACACACCAAGTGTACATGATCCAGAAGGGTGAAAATCCAAATCTTTAATTAAGTTTTGGGTTCCAAGTTTCTAAAGAGAGGTATTGAGCAGAAATTCCTAACCAGCTAGGCAAGCTGGGATAGAGAAAAAAGCATTGTTTTTATCTTCGTGCCCTTAGTACCGATGCTTGTCTGTAAATCCACACACACTTATTATGAGCTTATTGTATGCCTAGAACCATGGTGGGCCCTGTAGGGAATATGAAAGGAATGTCTCCAAGATGGCTTTAAATTTCAACAGTAAGGTTGAAAGACTTCAGACGCTGGCAGATTGTCCAAGATAGTTTGTATTTGGTGCAAAATCATTGTGGGAGAGCCTCTAGTTTTCACAGGAGTTCAGAAAAGTAGAGCACTAAGAGTCAAAGTAACCTAGGAAGGCTTCCTGAAAATAGATGGTATTCAGTGGGCTTTGAAAGACAAGTAAAAGGTAGAGAAGGAGAGGACATCCCAGGTCGGAGGAGGAATATGAACAGAGGCACAGTGGTAGGGATGAGTACCATGTGCTTGTCGACAGACTCATCTGACTCAGCACGTCTAGGGCTCTCCCTCTTTGACAACGCATTGCAGCTCACTCAGGCATGCCATATTCCTCTCCATTGCTCTGAGTCCCTGACAATTTTGTTTCCTTGGCAATTGGAGGGTTCCATGATCTGTAACCATATAACATGTGGACCAGTGAAAACAGCATTGAATTAGAAGTCATAGGACCTGAGTTCAAATCCTGACTCACCATTAGTGTTACATTAGGCAAGTCTCTCCACACCTCCTTTTGCAAAATAAAAGTTTTCAGTACATGAGGGTGGAGAGGAGAAAAGCATGTGTATTAGCATTAGCCAGGCACTGTGCTAGTTGCTTTACAAATATTACTTCATTTGATTCTCACAGTGGCTAGGAAGGATCTGAGTCAGGATCTGAGCCTGGATTTGAGCTCAGGTCTTCCTGATCTCAGGCCCAGGTCTCTGGCAGAGTGGGAGCGGAAGGGGCCAAAATTAGGGCTTCCCTGGCTCCAGTTTTGGCCTGAATGAAGTAAAGTACAGGGAAGAAACACCTTCAGGTCAGAGACAGCATGGGGTGGGGGGAGCTGGGGCTGGGCCACCTAAGAAGAGCAGGGAGAGCTGCTCTGTCCACATATTTCAGTATCTGTTTCCTTAGATGATCTCTGAGGTCCCTTCTGGCTCTTACTTGTGATCCCAGGAAGAATAATGGTGTGAAAATGATGGATTTTTGCATCTGTGGACAACATGGGGTTGTTGTAAGGGCTGTGCCATTTCTCAGATGCAGTCAGCCCATTTGTGAGGCTGGATCACTTGGGGTGGAGCCAGATTGGAGTCTGAAAGCCAGACAGAAGAGGTTAGGTTTGCTATGTGGTGGGAACCACTGAAATCTTTGGGGCTTCAGACTGACCACGGCAGATAGGATTCTCAGGTGATCTGTCCTGGCAGAGGAGTGGGGTGCAGGATCAGAGAAGGGAGAGGATGGTGAATGGAGGGCAGGCACTTAGAAGGCTGATCCCATGATCCACATGTGAAGTAATGAGAACCGAGACTCCATTGTGGTGCTCATGGAAATGGAAGAGGGACAGGTGAAGGTAGGATTGGGTGGCTGACTCCACCTGGAAGAGGAACATAGGAGGCAGGCTGAGGCACGTGAGTGTGGGGTCAGCAGCCTTGGGAAGCCCGGGCCATTCAGTCTGTGACAGCAGGCAGTTGGGTGTGAGGTGTCCCATGGGCTCTGAGAGGGGCAGCAGCCTTTCAGAGCTCCTTCAGGAGACACCTAGTGGCTAGAGCAGCACATGAGAAGGAGGCCAGACCCAGACCCTTGGGCTGCCTCTGGGAAGAGCCTCCTTCTGGCCGCCGGAAGTATCTGGGCCATCCAGAAGAGAGGCAGACTCTTCCTGGATTGGCAGCAGGTGTGGACAAACCGCACAGAATTAAAAACGTTGTCTGTTCTGTCACGGGAGTAATCTCTCAGAACTTTAAAAATAAACACATTTCAGTACCTCTGTTTCCTGTTTCTGGGTGACATCCTCTCTCCTTTGCAGCTAGTTCATGGTCTAGCTTGCAAGGGTGACTGCATTTGACCTCTCTTTTCTAGATCCCATGATGGAGCTGACGGGTGCTGACCACGTAGAACTCGACGGTCCACAGGAGATGGAAGACTACGAAGAGAACTCCTTTGACTATACTGGGGTGGAGACCAGCACTGATGATAATGCACTGACGGAGCAGGCCGTGAAGGAGATGGCCTACTACAATGTATTATAGCTGTGAGTGAGGGTGCTGGCTCCCACTGAGAGGGGAGAGGCACACTGGGGGAAGGGGGGGAGAGAGAAGAAAACAAGCTACTGTCCCACTGCTCTGAGCCCCTCCCACTCCCCTGTAGTTCATTGAACCATTAGGAAAAATTATTGTAGACCAAATGGAGATCTCGCCACTGGGCCCCAGCTGTGAACATAACTTGGATTCCCAGTCTGTCTCAATGAAGGATGCGGAGTAGGAGCTGAAGGGGCCAAAGTCAGGGCTTCTCTGGCTCCAGCCTTGGCCTGAATGAAGTAAAGTACAGGGAAGAAACACCTTCAGGTCAGCGACAGCATGGGGTGGGGGGAGCTGGGGCTGGGCCACCCAAGAAGAGCAGGGAGAGCTGCTGCCTTGGCATCAGGAGCCTCTCCCCTGTGACCTGCATCTCCGGCTGAGGGAGGCCGAGGCGGCTAAGATGCCGGGCTGCTCAGGGCAGGGGGCTTTCTAGAAATCCTCAAACACTGGAGGAGGAGATCATCTGAGCCACACGTTGTATCTCTTCTTACCCTACCCCCTGGTTATGGGCTGGTTTGTCCCTTTGTGCAGTACAACTCCACCCCACACTTGGTCCCACTGCCCCATGAAAGGAGGGCCTCTTGAGGGGAGCCCAGGGACCTCTTCTCATTTCCCCAAGTGCACTACATGAATAAAGAGCTGACCCAGCCTCTCTGGACAGCAGATTTGACTCTCCCAGACCAGGGGAGAGAGGTGGGAGCAGTGTCGGAGCACCGTGGCATTCCTTGTATTCTACCTCCTGGCTCCTCCCTGGGCCTTGTACTGGGGAGCACAGCCCATCCAGGCACATTCAACATGTAGATTTTTACCTGCAGGAAAATCAGTCTGTAGGAAAATGGAATGTATTCCTGGCCTTCCGAAGTAACTCCCTCTCCCGTGGAATGCATCAACCCTTCCTAACCAGCATGCTCTTGTCAGATCCCTTTACTCAGTGGCACTGCTTGGAACAAACACCAGGAGAAGTGGTTTTCATATTGGTGTCCATAAGGGGTCGTGGTTTTTTATTTGTTTAAAAAAAAAAAAGTGGTTCACAGCAGACGTGCCCTATGATCCTGAGGCCCCCAAAGGCTCCTGTTAACTCAAACAAAGCAGGTTTGCCTTACCAAGTTTGAAAATCACTGACCTAGAGGAAGAGAAGTTGGAATGCCGGGGGGATGAGGGAGCAGGGGCCATGGTTGGGGAAAGCTCCTGGGTTGACATGGGAATGGGTGTCCTCAGGGGGGAGGCCAAGGAAGACTTGTTTTTGTTTTTTGTTTTTGAGGGGTGGGGTGGGAAATTTTAAAGTATTTTCTTATTCACATGTCCTAGTTTTGAGGATAGAGGCAGGCCAAAGTTGCAGGGCTGCCAGGGGAGAGCAACATATTTAAAAAGGAAAATGAAGCCTGTACAAAATATTTGAGCAAATGTGGGTATTTTGAAAGTAATTTATTTTTTTCTCTATGTGCTGATCTGTTGCATTTTATCTTTTTTTTTTTTTATCCCAACCCAATGGAGATTCTTCTCCCCCACCCCGCAACTGAATCGTTCTCATGTACTGTGTGTGTGTGATTTGTGATGCCCAAACTAGAAGCAGGCTGTACTGGATCTCAGGGCTCCAACCATGACTGTTGGAGTGTGGCGGACCAAAGATGGAGATTGGCTATCGCTACCTAGAGAAAAACCCAGGGGAGGGGTTTGGGAAGATGAGCGGAAGAAAGCCAGGGAGGAAACTCAACATTAGGGATAAATAAGAGACTCGAAATTTCTTCCACCCAGGCCCAGCTAGGCTCTACCCCTCCAGCTCCTAGGCCTTTTTGCTAAGGATCTGAGGTTCATCACTCACTTTTCTCACCTTACCAGGCTTTCTTCATTGACAGGCCAGATACCTAGCTGCAATACTCATTCATTTAACATCTCTTGAACACTTTAATGTGTGTGAGGCATGACCGCAAATACTGCACCCCCTACTCATTCCCACTATCCTAGCACTGGTTTCTTCCACCTGGAAAGAAGACCCTTAAACTTGCCAAAGCAACAGAGGTAACAGGCCTGAGGTAGTGAAGCCATGTTTGTAGGAATGCAAATGTTCTTAACCTTCCCTGCTGAGCCTCTGAGGTTTCAAGGTCTTCCATCCTATACCATGGAGGAAAAGGGAATAAGAAACCCCACACTTCTTACAAAGGCAAGGAAGGAGGTTTGGGAAAGGGGTTGGTGAGTCGCTTTGATATCATGTCAGAAACAGAAGGCAGAAAGAAATTCATGGGGCAACCTGACAAACATTCGTGTAGCACAGAAGAAAAAAGAAAGCAAATAGCATTTGGGGACAAGAGCTAACCAAAGTGAAATGGGAGCCCGAGCCCTACCCTCTAATATGAATCTGTGTTCCTAACCCACCGAATAGATCACGCTAGACAATTCTATAAGGCTTACTTAAGCTGACACAGGTAGCACTGGGAATAACCACTAAAGGGCATTACCACCTCTGCAAGGAAACAGTCAGCCATCCACAGCTTTTGCCTAATTCCTACCCTCATGCAGACCCATCAGCTCGCCTTTCCCAGTTAGGTTTTCTTCTGTGATGGTTAGGCACTGCCATACTTTGCCCTGATCAGAGCTGCCTCCTCCCCTTCAAACTCACTTCTACAGTTGGTGAATTAAGTCTCATCAGTTCCTAAGCCTGGCATCGTTTCCAGTTCCATGGTTCACCAGGCTCCCGTGTCCAATTTCTAGCTATACACTGAGGGGGAGGAAAGCCCTTGGACCCCAGCCTCCAAAGTTTCCACTATCACTTTCAGGTGGCAGATGCCAGTCCCTGTGGAAGACTTTATTCTGCTAAGCAGAATGGTATCCTTCCCCACAAACTACCTCTTCCCATTTTGTCTTTATCCCCTGGTACCAAAAAAGAATCCTGTATCTCCTCCCTCTTCTCGTAAATACGGTGGCCTTGGCTTTAGAACTGGGAAACTGCTGAGAGAAAAGGCTCAAGTCCCCTTCCCCCAGTGGGAAGAATTTCTTCTCAAAGGGGACAGGGTGGAGAGAGGCAGAATCTGCCCCGACCCTCACACAACCCTCCGCCACTCACGCGCCTCCTTTCCTCCTCCCTCCCTTCACTGGCCTCCTTGGTTCTCCAATTCCCTCTGCCCTCCTCCCAGCCCTCCCACCAGCACTGGCCCCCTTCATTGTACTTGAAAGCCACAGTGCTAGTGCCTTTCTTTCCTGCCAATGAGACTGAGAAAGGTGACAGCACAATTCACAACTTGGGGTGCAGTATTGGAAAATCCCCTCCTTTCCCCATCCCTTTCTCAAAAATACACATACACACACTCACACAAGGAAAAAAAGGCATGCAGCCTCTCAGTGACTTTGGAAAACTTCTGTATGAATCGCATTTTAACTTATTTTGATGTGTACACAAAGCAACAGTTTAGAAATTCCACTTGTGCAAAGCCCTACTGTGTTTTTTATGTTTTCTGTTTTAAAGAGTTGTTTACTTAGCAATAATTATAAATAAATGAATATTCTTTAGAGAGGTGACTCTTGAGTGTTTCTTCTTCCAGAGGTTGACAATAAACCCATAGAATCTGGCAGATGCCAAGTTCAGAGATGGCTGTGTAATCTGGCTTCATAGCTTCCCTCCAGAATAACACCAAGTTCATAGGAAAGCCTCCTCTCCTGTAACCTCACTTTGGAGTTGGACTTCTGTGTATGGGGTGTTGGGGTAGCATGAGCAGCTATGCTGTAAGGACTTGCCAGAGCCCTTTTCAGAGCTGCCCATCCATCTTGGGTGTTTCCCTGGCACCCAGCTCTCACCTGTGGCTCCAAGAAGCTGTAGCATGCACAGCGACCACACTCCAGTAAACTGTCTTGGAAGATGGGCTAAACCAGGCTGAGGGTAACTGACAGGCCTCAAACCTGTCAGTTACGGGAACGTCTACCCCATGCATGTGAAGACTTTCCCTGGCAGAATGGGTAAGTGAAAACAATCCGTTCCAGTGACCATATAGCTGGTGCTATGGAGTGCTTAGAGCTTGGTCAGACATCGAAGACCAAAGTCATCCACTGCATCCTGGACCATCACCAATTGTCTTTTGTTCTGCCACTGGACTTCGATAACTCCACAACTCTGCCTCACTTAAATCCAATTCACGAAAAAGTCAAGACATCACCCATGATGTCACTGGTTCTCTTCTATGAATAACAGGGTTAGTCATCTATTACAGAAGTTTCCTCCTCTCTCTAATGCCCATGTCCCTAGAGCTACTGAGTATCAGTACCACGTAGAATAGGGAGCTTGAACAAGTCCAAGTAATGGTTCAAGTGTAGTTTCTGCCATTTTCCTTTGGCATTGGACATGTTGTTTGATCTCATTTTCATCTGTAAAAAGAAGAGTTTGAATCTGTGACGTCTGTCTCAGATCTGTGATTTGAGGGTTTGAAAGCCACTCAATACTGGAGTAAATTTTGAGAAAGTCACTTAACCCTTTGGGCCTCCATTCCTGTAGGAAAAAGGTATTGGAGTAGAAGGCCTCGGATCCTTTCCAGCTCTACAGTACTGTTTGGGACAGCCAGAACAGGGGCAGGTGGTGGGCCCACAGAAACATTTTCCCCCACTAATAGAGGACAAAACCTTTGAGTTTGTCTCTCTACTCATCACTCAGAATCTGAAGCTGCTCCTGAAGCCCTAGCCTTGCCATTGTTGGCTGGGCTCCAGCTTTTGAAGCCTTTCCAAGGGTTTCTGCTGCAACTACTGGAATGAAAGCAGAGATAACATGACTACAAAAGGGGTTTCAGAGGCTATTTGGTCCTGCCCTCTTAGAGCTGAAATAAATGAGGCCCAAGGATATTTCTTGATTTTCCCAAGATCACAAAGGAAGTATATACTATCAGGCTCCCTAGACAGCTAATAGGTACAAGTAAGTAGAGTGCTGAGTGCTCTGGAAGACACGAGTTCAAATCCAGCCTTAGATACTTAGGCAAGTCACTTAACCTCTGCCTCAGTTTCCTCAGCTGTAAAATGGGGATAATAACAGCACCTACTCTGCAGGGTTGTTAGGATCAAATGAGATAATGCTTGTAAACCGCTTAGCACAGGACCTGGCTTTGTATAACTAGACTTAGTAAAGGCTTATTCCCTTCTCTTCCCCTTTCCCTTAATGATGATTGAAACCAGATCACCAAGTTTCTTTCCCAAGTTAAGTTTGAGTCCCTTGAAGATTTTTTTGGCAAAATATATGGTCTGTGAAATGTCACTGGAAGGTTGGAAACCTGCCAGAGTTCTTTAAACATGAAGCAGCTAGGTGGCGCCATAGTGCCAGGGTGCCAGGCCTGGCGTCAGAAAGGCTCCAGTTCAAATGTGGCCTCAGATACTTACTAGCTGTGTGACCCTGGGCAAGTCTCTTCATCTACTTTGCCTCAGTTTCCTCATCTGTAAAATGAGCTGGAGAAGGAAATGGAAAACCATTCCAGTATCTTTGCCAAGAAAACCTCAAATGAGGTCACAAAGAGTTGGACATGATTGAAAAATGAACTGTTAACAACACATGAAGCAGCACCATCCATGTGGACAGGTTGGATGCAGATGTACCTAAAGGAAAGGAGATAATCCAGACCATACTTCAAGATTCATTAATTTGACCAACATATATAGCGTGCTTAGATTGAACAAAATTGGGGGCAGCGCAGCTTTCAAATATAATTGGCTTCCTTTATAATTGTATTTAATGCCATTAAAAGCATTTTGAAAAGGGGTCCATGACATAAAAATAGTTAAGAATCCCTGACTTAGAAGGTACTAGGGAAGGGAAATGCAGTGGTTGGGAGCAGAGTAGAAAAATTACGATTTGAGGGATCATGGACTATAAAGGAAAGAAAGAACCAAAGGGAAACGCCTGGAAGAGATGCTTGGTGAGGCAGGATGTGCGAGGACAGGGAAGAAGAAGTTGGGCATGGCCAATCTTAGGCTGTATTAATGGAAGTCACACCTAAACGGGGAAGCAATCCCACTGTATTCTTAATTGGTCAGACCACACCTGGAGGCAGTGTTCAGCTTTACCTTTCAGGAGAGTTTTGATAACCTGCAACATATCTGAAGGACAATAAAGATGGTGGGTAGTCTGTAAATAGCATCATGAGGAATGGTTGAGGGCACCGGAGGTGTTTCACCTAAAGAACAGACAATTTACAAGTGGGTAGGATAGCTAACTTTCAGTATCTGAGAGGCTATGTCATACTGATGAATATTTAGACCTAGTCTATGCTGCTCCAGAAGGTCCTAGTAGGACTGATAATTAGAAGTTATAGGAAGGCATATTTTAGCCAGAACTAAGACACAACTTTGTAATAAAGCCATCCGAAGTTGGAATGGGTGAATTTATGAGTCCCTGCTAGCTCCCTGTCACTGGTAGTATATTCAAGCAGGAGCAGAGACACTGTAGAAGGGATTCCCACATTGAGAACCGTATGGTCTCTAAGGTCCATTCCAACTCTTAATGAATAACGATGTGCTCCAACATTTGTTGTTCAGCCATTTTCACTCGTGTCCGACTCTTGGGGTGACCTCATTTGGAGTTTTCTTGGCAAAGATAATGGAGTGAGTTACCATTTCCTTCTCCAGTTCATTTTACAGATGAGGAAACTGAGGCAGAATTAAGTGACTTGCCCAGGGTCACAAAGTAAGTATTTGAGTCCAGATTTGAACTCAGAAGGATACATCTTTTTCATTCTAGACTCAGAACTCTATCCACAATTTTTTGTTTGTTAGGTTTGGGGGGCAGGGGAACAGAAGAAACTAATGATCTACAGTAGGAGTTCTTGACCTTCGTTTCATTGTCCCTTAAGGGATCTGTGGATAAATTTTATGAATGTGGGTGAGGAAAAAAATATTTTTTCTTCTTTTAACCACTACCTACAATTAAACTTTTTCCCCAGTTAAAAGTTTTTTTTTTAAATCATTACTCTGAAAAGGAGTGCAGTCCATAGGTTTTAGTAGACTGCCAAAGGGGTCTGTTGTCTCATCCTTGATTTTTAAAGAGGATCAATCGATAACATCAGACTTTTTTGCATGAATTAGATTTAAGTGAAGCAGAGCTGTGCAGTCATCAGCCTCCCTCTCTCTGAGTCATCCAAGTCCAGAGGCAGGATGCAGGACAACTGGCAACGTCCCAGGATGCAACGGATGACCTTGGTGTCTCAGATGCTCAACCAATCTCTAAGCACTCCACAGCACCTGTTTCAGCTGTCTTCATGTCTATCAGAACAGATTGTTCTCATCTGCCCCTTCACATGTAGAATGCGGTGGATGTCCCCCTAACTTACAAGTTTGAGGCATGTCCGTTATCCTCAGCCGCCAAGATGGGTTAGCAGATGATGCGCTCTACAGCTTCCTAGGAGTCACAGGTGAAAGTTGGGTGACAGGTGCAGCCCTGAAAAAGGTTCTGGCAAGCCCTCACCCCAAAGTTGCTAGTCCTCCCAGAACACCTACCAAAGGGGTAAGACACAATAAAAGATTAAAGCTTAAAAGTTCTTAAGGAACTGCTGATCCAGAGAGATTCTGAGGGTAAATAGCAAATTCACATGACATAAGCAAGGAAACAGACTTGACAAGGGAACAGAAGGAATATAGATCACAAAAATAAGGTCACCAAAGGAAACTGGGGGGGCCACTATTCTTTTCTTAGTGACTGTTGGGTGGGGGATCCATATCAGCTTCTCTTGGAATGGAGAGAGGAGAAACTGCAGCATCTGGGCCTTCTCATTTGATGGACGATAGGGAAGTGAAGCTGCTTCCAAGTCACTCCTGGGGGGCTCCTGGCTGCTCCTAAGTGACCTCAGCTCTGGGGAGCTGAACTGGCCAGCTCGTGAGACTTACAATGTCATCCATCCATCTGGCCCTTCCACCACTCCTAAGTTTATTCCAAGAAGCTGATGAGAAATGAGCCCTGTGAAAGGACCAGTGCATTGCTCATACGCCCCACCCCCCTGAAATACAAGCACAGCAGACAGGCAGCTTTGTAAAGAGAGTTTAGTAGCTAAATATGGCACAGTGTGTTCAGAGGACGGTATATAAATTACAGTATGTGAAACATCAACTTTGGCTGAGGCAAAACATACCTCAAAGCTCATCTCACACACCCTTTAAGGAAAAAAAATCTTTCAAAAAAACTCCCACCCCCCAGCTTATAGAAAGTATCCCCAGCACAGGTTTCCTGTTCCAAATTTCCAAGTGAAAGGGTTAGGGATCCTTCCATGCTGAGGGAGATGGGGGGGGAGGGCGGTTAGGGAAGGGGAGGCATTATACCTGCCCACCTCCTGCTCTACTCCCACCTCCTAACCTGCAGCCAGAGCTGCTCCCCACCAACACCTATTTCTGGCCCAGAGCTTTGTCTAAGTTCTTCTTGATTGTGTCCAGGAAGTCTTCGGTATTCAGATAGTGCTCATTCAGCTTTACACTGCAAGTGAAATGGAGATAGTGAGCCCCTGGGAGAAGCACTTGCCTCACCCAGACCCCCGAAGCCTCATAGGAAGAGGGGCAATCAACAGAAAGGAGGACCAGCTACCAGTAGGGAAAGGAGCCAGGACCAAGGACACACGCTAAGAAGATGTCCTCCCACCTCCATCCGCTGGACACTTAGAACCTTTGCTGTGACACCTGTGGCTTATCACTGAATAAATACTGAAGGTAATGGAAAACCTTTTTCCGGCATTCACCACATGCATGTAAGAAAGCAGTATTCAAAGCATGACCTTCACTCATCCCACCTCCCTGTGTTCTGTGCACAAGCTGGCTGCCCCCTTCCTTGTGGTTCTAGGGAGTCAGGTGAGTGCCCACTTCCCACCCCTGCCCCGTCACTGTCTGGATGGCAACAATTCTTTGGATCCCGGGGGGCAGTCTTCTTGTTCCCAACATGGGCTTGCCCAGGCTGAGAGGAAGAAACTGGCAAGAATCTGACCACCCAGGTTCAAGCAGAGAAAGCTTGCCACTCTAATTTTTCAGTATGAGGCACTGGCAGATATTTAGAGACCTGAACTATAGCAAGAACTTTAGGATTAAAAAAAAAAAATAGCCCACCCCAAAAGGCCTCAAATCGCCCCTTCTTTGGAGTGACCATCTTTTCTTTACCCTCAAGCCACATGGCCCCTTTCTGGCAATAAGAGGCTTGTGTATTTATCTGTGTCCTCCCTCCCCTCTCTCCCTTCATCCTCACCTTCCATGAAAGAACGCCCAGAATCCCTACCAAGAGAGACCACTCACTTGCTTAGCCCATGGATACAGCCAGCGAGGTCCTTGGTCATAGCTCCGCTCTCTACTGTCTCAACACACACTTTCTCCAGAGTCTGTGCGAACCTGGGGAAGGTCATTTTGGGTTAGGGTCACAGCCACATCTCTACATCCCCAGCTAGTGTCCTGATCAGAATCCCTGGAGTAAGGGCTCAGTCTACATAGTCCTTCTGACTACTAAGCTTTTCTATTGCTAGAAGCAGTCCTGCAACCAAGTTACCTGACCAACTAGAGCAAATACAAAAGAGTAATTTATTTCCAGGGTCAGGCCTTACTTCTTAGGTGGATTCTCTCGGTTCAAAAGCGCCATAATAGAGTCTATGGGCTCCTTATCCAGGAAAACCCTTTCCCAGACCCATGGGAAGGCTAACAAAGCAGATACAGAACTATTCCAAGGAAACCCAGTAATTAAGGGAGCTCTCCATAAACTACCAGTAAATCAGGTAGTTAAAAGAGGTATCAGCTCAGTGAAGCCAAAAGCTGGGCACCAAATGGAGACTGGAAGACAACGTAGGAATATATGCTTCCCCCTCCCTCTGCCCCTTCTCCCATTGCCCCATGCTTACCTGATTAAGTCCTGGTTACCATCCAGCTTTCCTCGGTGCTCTAAGCCTCTTGTCCAGGCAAAGATGCTGGCAATGGGATTGGTGCTAGTGGGCCGGCCCTAGAAAGAGGTGAGACATGGGAATAAAGGATAGCGGAACCCACCCTTCCAAAAAAAAAATCCCTGGACAACAATGAGATAAACAGCCTAGCCAAAAGGCAGGGGGTCACAGCACCCACCCTACATCTACACAAGCACAGATGGAGGCTAAACCCTGTTGTGTGAAGAAGCACTACAAGGATACAGAACATCTGGCTCTGGGTCCCTGGCAGTGTCCTGTAGTTCAGTCCTTTGTGGGAAGAGGGGGCATTCCAACACAACTCCCTTCGAGGTCAAGTTACACTCACCTTCTGGTGCTCTCGATAATGGCGGGTAACAGTTCCATGGGCGGCCTCTGCCTCAATGGTCTTCCCATCTGGGCAGACCAGTACTGAAGTCATCAGGCCAAGGGAACCGAAGCCTACAGAGAGGAGGTAAAGAGCCTTCTTTCAGCACCCCCTCCCGTTCACCCCTCCTGGTCCTACTGACAATCAGTGGCAGAGCTCAGATTCTCTGGTATAGTTGCAATTGTGCCAATGACACAGGCCAGCCCCCACACCTGACTACAGTGTAGGCTCTGCAAGGCCAGAGACTAGGATCTCATCTGAACTGCACTAGATCTCTCCTGGTGCCTTATAGTCCCTTGAACAGACTAGGTGCCTAATCAATATTATCAGGGAGTATCAACTGAGGGCCTCATTAGACTGACCACATGGCACTTCTTGTGTGGTCAGCATCCAGTAATAAAAGGACCTGAAAATGCCCCCATTCAGCATGTTTACCCTACAACTTTCTCCCCATTTTTTACAATAGGATGAAAAGGCAGTACCTTCAGTACGTGAGATGGAGACTCACACCCCATGCTCCCGCCCTCCCTCCTTCCTTCCTACCCACAACGATTCCATCAATCCCTAGTTAGGATGTTAGCTTGTCCAAGGATGTTCATCAACCACCAGAGTCAGAGCTTAGAGGCCTGAGTACGGCCTCAGGAGGAGACCCACACAGAGCAACACCAAGAAGACGAGAAAAAAAAATATGACCTAGGCTGAAAACTATGATAAACGGCCAGAAAATTATGTGCTGCATTCCAATCCACCTTTTAGCATATTATACCGTGCTAAATTTGGCCAATTTGGGATTCCTCTCCTTCCTATACCTGCAATTCAACTGAATAAATATTAAGCAACTATTAAAGGTCTGTGCTAGGGCGTGGGAATATTAAGAAAAATGAAACAAAACCTTGCCCTCAAAGAGTTTATATTCTACATGAATACAGAAAATTTAATAAAAAGGTAATTTGAGGAGAAAATACTCATGATTGGGAGAGAGTGAGAGATCACAAAGAACAGAGGTTCTTAACCTGGTATCCATGAACTTTCTTATATTAACATTTGGATAACTGCATTTTCATATAATTGGTTTTCTTTGTCATCCTATTTATTTTTACGCATTTGTAAACATCATTTGGGGTAAGAGCCCTTGCCCCAGAAAGTGACATTTGAGCTAAGCCTGTAAGGAAGCTGGGGATTTTAAGAGGCAGAGGTGCGAAGTGGGGCTATAATACAGGAATGAGGAGGCTGGGACGTGCAAGGGGGAAAGAGCAATCTGTAGGAGGGCAAAGAGATGGCAGATGGAACCTTGAGCTAAAAGGCCAGTTTGCCCGGAATGGCCTGGAATATAAAAGGGATAAAGGGGAGTAGTATAAAGTCAACACAGACAGGTTAAGTGGGAGCTAGCTGGTAAAGAGGTTTAAATGCCAGTTTAAATGCCAATTATTCTTGGCATAACTTCCCAACTCTCAAACGTAAGTCCCAAAAGAGCCCTCCAATTACAGCCACATAGCCTAGGAGAAGCCCTATTTTGTGATATCTTCAACATACCCTGGGCTAGTATATCAGACTGCACATCGCCGTCATAATTCTTGCAGGCCCAGACAAAACCACCTGAAGACTTGAGGACTTGGGCTACCATGTCGTCAATGAGTCGGTGTTCGTACCAAATCTTGTTCTTGTCAAAATCTGTCTTGTAGTGCCTGCGGAAGCAGAATGTCTGTCATGGGGAGTGGAAGTGGGATGAAGCCAGTAATGGGGGCTGAGTATAAAGAGGGGAAAGCAAGTAAAATGGGGCCCTGGCCTGACGTTGTGGCCATCAAAGAGCTGATAAGCTGGAGAAGATTTGAAGGGGAGAGCTTTGGCCCTCATTTACAAAGGACCTAATAAAAGGGATGGATAAAAAAGAAAATGGAAGACACCTCAGAGAGACACATTACTTGTCAAAGATTTCCTGGAAGATGTCTTTGAAGCGACCATCATAGCCCTTTAGGATGGTGTTCTTGGTGCTCATGTAGAGGGGCCACTTCTTCCGGATGGCGTACTGGAAACAGCTATGTGCAAAACCGGAGATAGACTGCAAGAACAAAGATCAGTCCCTCAGCTCGGGCTTCTTGGCCTCCCAACTGAACCATACCACGAATTCCCCTTTCACCCTGAGGGCCCAAAGCAATTGTGTGTTCATGGCTGAAAACTAAGGTTCTGGATGTCTGACAACTGTGATTTATCTTCCATTTCCAGGAAACAACCAGTAGGAGCTCTCCTTCACACCCCACCCATCCCTACTCTACCCTGGACTATGACAGAATTCTCACTTCCTAGGTCAGGTTGACTCTAGGAAGAACACATTCTTGTATTCCATATATTCAGAGTTTCTCTCTGGGTTTGGTCAAGAAATATCAAACTCCTACATGTGACCAGGGAGGCAATATGATTCACGGTTCAGTGGGAAAAATATGTGCTCTGGAGTCAAAGAACCTGGATTCAAATCCTGCATCTGATGCTTACCACCTGAATGACCCTAAGCAAGCAACTTAAGCCCCCTAGGCCTCAACATCCTCATCTGTAAAATGGAAGGAAGGAGGCAACCAGGGACCTAAAGACAGTAAGGTGAAGAGAAGAGCTTGGGATAATCAATGTTCATCCTGAGAAGTGACTCTTACCTCATCAGTGTTGTACATGCCCATGCCCACACCTCCAGCAGGGAAGTTGTACACTTCCCATTCCTTTACACCACTTCCATCTTTTGGAGTAAATACCATCTTGAAAGTTCCCGCCTTGTCTACAACAAAGTCAGTGGCCTTGTACTAGAGAAGAAAAAGCATAACTGAGTCACCTGGGCACCAAGAAGAGACAACCTCCTATTGGAATGACCCAACCTCTACTTTCCCCTGTATACTCACCTGATCACCATGTGCATGCCTGCCAATTGTGATGGGTTTCGTCCAACCAGGAACAAGGCGAGGGATGTTCTTGCAGATGATAGGTTCCCTAAATACTGTTCCCCCTAAAATGTTCCTTATCGTCCCGTTGGGGCTTTTCCACATTTTCTTTAGCTTGAATTCTGTAGAAGTAGCCAATGTAAACAGCTGAGAGATTGCAGTCACAATAGGCCAACTCATTCTACCCAACATTTTCCAGCCAAAACCAATTTGGCCCAACCTACCTACCAGGAAGACCAGAAGTGGTTTTGTGTAATAGAGGATGGGATTATAAACTTAGAGCTGGAAAGGATTGAAGGATCATATGACCCACCTATACTCTCTCCCCATTCTCCCATTTTACATATGAGGAAACTGAAAGGCCTGGGAAAGTGAAGGCACTTGGCCAAGCTAGTAGGTTATAGGACTCAGACATAAAGCCCAGATTCCCTGACCCTGAAGTCAAGGATCTTTCCAATCACCATGCAACTTCCTGGAATCACAGGCAAGGAAGGGATAAAATTCCATCTTGGGCAGAAGAATATAGGAAAAATAAGTGGGTAGAAAAATTAAGGCAATGGATTAGGTGGGTGGGGAACAAGTGAAGTCATGTCAAGGGAGGGGTGTACGTACACTTTGAGGGGGTGGGAGCTGCAAACTTTCTGATATTCTTCCATTTAGGGAACCCTGGAAAATATCCTTCAGACCTGAGGGGCATGTTCATGGGGACAGACTAAGAAGTCACAGTCACAACTGTGGCTTTATTGATTCTCTTAATTCAACAAGGAATAAATAAGACATTTACTAAGAACACTACAATACAGCTTTCACCTATGTGCCATTAATCTAGACACAAACTCAATCAATCAGCAAGCATTTATTAAGCACCTATTCTTTACCAGGCACTAGGGGATACATTTATTAAGCACCTATTCTTTACCAGGCACTAGGGGATACAAAGAGGGCAGCTAAGTGGTTCAGTGGAGAGAGGCACTGGGCCTGGAGTTAAGGAGACCTGAGTTCAAATTCAGCCTCAGACACTTACTTTGCTGTGACCCTGGGCAAGTCCTTTAACCTCTGTTAGCCTTAATCCACTGGAGAAGGGAATGGCAAACCAATCCACTATCTTTGCCAAGAAAACCCAGCGGATACTACGGTCCACAGGGTCATGAAGAATTAGTTCATGACTGAACAAGGAGATACAAAGACAAAAATGAAACAATATCTACTCTCAAAGAACTTATATTCCTATAGTAACATAATATAACTTCTATATACATGTAATATATATATCCTCTAACAGAAGAGACGACAGCATCTACAGAACACATACGAGATCAATACACACAGAGAAAGAGGACTGTAAAATGTCACCATAAGTAAGCAAAATGAAACCCCAGAAAAGGCCAGAGACAGAGCAGTGGCCGGATGAAAGAAGGTTGTGCCATGCTATTATAATTACTACTAGTTATTGTCACTACTTCTAAGTATAGACAACATGACATGATGGAATGCATGCTGAATGGGAAGTCAGAAGCCTGAGGTTCTAGTACCGGCTTTGCTCCTAACTAGTTTGTGGTATACAAATCATCTACCCTTTCTGAGCACCACTTTCCTCACCTGTAAAATGAAAGGGTTGGATTCAATATTCTACAAAGGTCCTTGCCAGCAACAACATTTTATTTTTCTTAACGAATTCCCAGAAGGATGAAATGACTCCTCCTTTTTATGTGATGGTTGGTCTGGCAAAACACTGCTGCTCCATCCATATCCACCACTACCAACCACACATCACATAGCACTTCACTGTTTTAAAAGAACTTAGGATATCCATCATCTTCCCAAAGCACAGATCTGACCAGACCATTGCTATGTCTGAGCTCAAGGGGTTCCCTATCCCCTCTAGAACAAAAGATTCTAGTTTAGCTTTTAAAGCCTTTCACAGCCCAGCCCTGCTATACACCATTCTCACCTGGACATTCCATATCTTTTCAGTCAAACTCAACTACCTCCTATCCTGGTTCCATGTCTTTGCCTTAGCTATCAAGCTATCCCCTAAACTTGGAACTTACTCCCTTCCCACCTCCTCTTACTAGATATCTTAGCTTCTTTCAAAGCTCAGCTCAAGAGCCACTTGTCAGAGGACAACTATGTTGATCCCCTCAGTGGCTAGTTTCCTCCTCTCTCCCCGCTGGAAATCACTGGTTTTTATTCTGTATATGCAATGGGTATATTAGCCATTGAGGCCCTAGGCTTTAAAACATGTAAATCTGAAATCTGAGCATGCCCAAGGATTGAGACTTCACAGGCCAGTTCTCCCACTGTATATATAGGCTATATTTATAGTATTATTACTATTTGAGGAAATTGAGGATGAAGGAAAAGAAATAGCTTGTCAAAGATCACACAGCTACTTAGTCACAGACTGAGGATTAGAACTTTGGGCTGATGCTCCTCCATCACAGTGTCAACAGGGCCCTAATCACATACACACACAAGAAACCTACATACCTTCCACACGGGCTTCATCTGGAGTGATAGTGGCACACTTGACAGCCACGCTGTATTTCTGAGTGGCTAGTGCTGAGTCAATGGTGACCTGATCATCTGTCTGGTCACGGTGTGGGAGCCCCAAGTCAAAGTATCTGAGCTGTACATCCACATGGGGTAGGATCAGCTAGGAAAGAAAGAGACCAAGTCATTGATTCAGTCAAAGAAAAAGAGAACTCATGAGCAGAGACAAAGAGGAAGTTATCATAAGGAACGTTAACTATCGGAGAAGATCAGGACATAGAAAGTGTATTCAGGTTGTGTATACAGAAGTAAGCGACCGACATACAGAACACCTCACCTAGGCTGTCAGACTCTATTAATGTGTTCATTAGTTGTACTGCTGTTTGCTTTTTCCCCTTCTTTATTTTTTTTAATTCTTTTACAAGGAATGGCTCTCTGAGTGAGGAAGGATGGATAGATAACCAGTGATATAAAAACAAAATATGTAAATAAAAATTTTAAAAAGAAAAATAAATCTAAATAATAGTTTGATAATCGGATATAAAGAATGAACCTTCAACCTCAGGAAATAAGGGATGGAGTCCTAGCTTGATCTAACAAAGCCTAACTCATGAGGAAACACAAAGAGGACCCTCTCCTTTGATTGGTGTAGCCTTTTTAAAACAAAACTTTTCAGAAAGAAGGATGTTATTTGAGAATGAAAATGAAATAAAGCCAAAATATATTAATAATTGTTTTTGTTAGCATCTGCCCTTGGGTAGAAAACAAAAGAAATAAGTATCCATTCAAAGAAAGTACCATAATGGAAACCAGTTACAAGTGTAATGAACAGGGTACTTGAATGGCCAGCACAGAGGTTGTTCTTTATACTCAGTATAGCAACTCAACTCACTGCAACTGGGGCTCATTCACCAAACCAGGCCTCTTGTGGTAAAGCAAAAACATCACTGTCAGGAAACACCTATGTTCAAAGTCTACCTTGAATGCTAACTACTTGGACAAGCTATTTAACTTCCTGTGGCCTCAGTTTCTTTCTTCATTAGTAAAATGAGGGGGTAAGACTAGATGCTCTCTGAGGCCCCCTTTTAGCTCCAGGCCATGAGCTGACTGTGCCCTAAGCAATATGCTGCAACTCCTACAAACTCCAAAAAAGGCCTCAAGTGCCTTGTCACTCGAGTAGGCAACGGTGACTTCTCCAAAGCCACTGGAGGTGGAAGGGACAATACAAAGGCTGACAATGGGTGGCATTTAAGAACCAGGCTTTTCATAAGCTCTGGCCGCAGCAGCTCATGAAGACCATGCACTCTAGTAAAGGATAACTGTGATTTGCACTGGCAGAAGGAGAGCTCACATCAACAAAGTCATGGCATAAGTGTTTTATTATTATGAGATCTGTTAGGTAACCCAGTGGACGGAGCACTACACGTAGACCCAAAAGACTTAAGCTCCAAACTCGCCTCCTATACTTTATAGCTCTATGACCAAAGTAAGTCATTTAATCTGTGTGCCTCAGTTTCCTGATCTGTAAAATAGGAATAACAACAGTACCTATCTCCCAGGGTTGTTGTGAGGCCCAAATAAGATATTTTTGTAAAGCATTGAGCAAAGTGCTGGCACATAGTAAACGCTTATATAGATGTTAGCTTCTGTTGTTTGCTTTTTAATTCCAGCAAGGTCTAAGATACAGTGCTAAAGTACACACTGTCTAGACACAGGAGGGATAGATGATCAGTTCTTTAAGACTATGGATGCGAGTTCTGTAAAAGAAAATGGAGGTGTTGGGGCTGAGCAGGGATGCTTAGGCCTTTCTCTAGACCTACATTCCTGAGGCTGATCCCTCGAAAGACAAACACACACAGGACGAAGAGCTACCTTTTCTTTGATGAACTGCCAGATGATACGTGTCATCTCATCTCCATCCATCTCCACCACAGGCTTGTTCACCTTGATTCGTTTGTCTGCATCTGGAATCCCATCACACACACACACACAATCAAATGCACTGGGGAGCAGACAGAGACCTACTTCCCATTCTACCATTCCCCCAACTGCCGTCTTGTGTTCCAGAAGATGATGCTTATCCTACACAAGCAACAGCCTCCCAGGGTAACCGCAGTGCACACTGACAGACCTCTCGAAAGTGGACAAACACCTTCTCTGCAGCCACCCTGAGAGGAAGAAGTTCCAAGTGTAAGTAATCTATTTTTGGTCCAGCTCTATGATTTCAGGATCTGTACAGGGAATTCCTGAGGAGGAAACACCTTCTCCCCATGCAGATCAGCAAATGCTCTGTATTTCCAGTCTTAGAGAGCAGTCAGAGGCAGGGAGGTTAAGTGACTCTAGAACTGAGTCAGAGGTGGGATTAGAATACAAGCCTTCCTGACTTCCTGACTTTATTTATTTTTGTTTTTGTTTCGGAGGCATTGCCCAAGGTCCCACAGCTGGTAAATGTGTGAAACTGAATTTCACGCTCAAGTCTTTTTGACTCCAGGGCTGGTGCTCTATCCACCATGCCACCTAGCTGCCCCAAGTCTTAAATGCTGGCTCTCTAACAACCATCCCATGTTCCCTCTTCATCCTCGTTTTACAGTTGAGGAAACTGAGGCTCAAAGACAGTGACTTCTTTATGTTTACACAGTCTCAGAACTTAAACTTCCACCCCATATTTTCTGATTATAAATCCAATACTCTTTCCAAAACACCACATTACTTCTCAAGAAGCCGCTAGTGGTGCAGCAGATAGAGCTCTGGGCGCTCAGGACTCAGACACCTACTATCTGTGTGACCCTGGCAAGATACTCTGCCTCAGTTTCCTTGATTGCAGAATGGGGATAGTAACAACACCTACCTTGCAAGGTTGTTGTGAGTACCACATTAGAAAATATTCTGTAAAAGCACTTAGCACAATGCCTGGCACGTAATGGGCTTAATATAAATGTTTATTCCCTTCCCCTTAAAGGGTGTGTGTATCTCTCTCTCTTTCTCTCTCTCTCTCACACACACACACACACACACACACACACACACAAACACACTTCTCATTCCAACTCTTTACAAAGGAAATTCTTTGAATAGGAATTTTTTGACTTAAGATGAAGTTTCATGAAGGTAGAGACATTTTTCCCAATGTTCTGTCAAGCAGCTTATAATGTCATAAATATCTCTGGGCTCAGTGGGAATTATTGATTATACTGACAGGGTCACAACATGTAGAGGTATGATATGGCTCAACTTCTATTAATTAGGATCAGGCTGGCCAACACAACACCTACAAGATAACCTATACAGGAAAGTCAATACAAAAGAACCCCGTCAGGTGGCTAGCCTTCTATGGAGGGGAAATAAACCTGTCACTCAACATACTAACAAAATCGGTTCCACAACGGCTGTGTTGGGGTAATACAGAGAACAGTCTGACCAAGGATGCAATCACACCAGAAAAGGAGAAGCTAGACAATATTCTGACAGAGACTAGGGGAATCTGGGGCCATGGAGAGAAGCACACAGCAGGAAGCAGGCTTGCTACAAGGAAGCATCTGCCTATGATTATTAAAAATAATCCACAGGGAAGAAAAACAACCAAAACCCTAATACACAGCAGAGCGCAGAAAGTAGTTTGGAACAGGACATGGGCAATCATGTTAAATTTAATAACATACTTTTTTTTAAACTTACACGTAAACATACACTTCAAAAAAACTATCATATGCTCTTCTAAAAAACAATGCGTAACAGCTATTTCATATGCAATTCTTTTGTTTTTTGTATACTGAGATGTTCATATATGTTGATGTTTAAGCTGATAAAAAAGAAAATTTATAAAAAAATTTTTAAAAGTAGACCACTTAGATATATGTGCTTATGTGAATGTGTTCGGAAATACGCACATACACACACAACTGTGTTTGTGTCTTGTGTTTTACTACTCTGATATGTGTATGTGTGTGTGTGTGTATATATATATATATATATATATATATATATATATATATATATATATCTTATGCAGTAAAGGTGTACTAACATTGCAATACAGAATCCAAATATAAATAACTTGCATTTTATGTTCTCCAAGGTGTAAGCACTCATTCAGTATTTGCTGAAAGATCTCCCCATGCTTTTTTATCCATCCTGTTCATTCCCATATTTCAAAACCTAATTCAACATTAAAATCCTTCAAGAAGCAAAAAAAGTAGACCACTTATTGAAAAATAGGTATAAATTACTAATATTCATTGAACAGAAATCTGGTAAAGCAAGTGTCCACTTAGTGAAGAATAGATGTACACAGTAATCAAAGGAAAAACCACAGGATGTTAAGTTACAAGGTTGACCAAACAAACTGGTTGGCTTCAGTTATCACTACTGTACTTAACTCAAATAACCTGAGATCACGACTGACAATGATGTTAAGGCCTGAGGAGGAAATGACGATGACAGGGTAATATGGTGGGGAAAAGCAGGGAGGCTGCTCAGGTCTCTTTCTGCCTGTTACTGACTAGGTGACTCTGGGCAAGTCTCTGGGTCTCTGTTTTTTTATCTATTTAAAAACGACAACCATCACCACTTCACATTACCTTTTTTTCAATGTTGTCAGGAGGGAAGAACTTTGTAAACCTTAAAGCACTACATAAATATGAGCCCTTATTGTTCCAAACAAAAGACAAAACACACTACACATATTTCATTCCTTTGTTAAAAATTAAAAGACAGAAGAATAATTTTGAGGCTATTTCTTCTACCCAACACCTGAAAGTGACAAATTTCTCTAGTTCTTGAACTTAAATTTTCTTTTTATAACTGTATTTCAAAATCATTTAAAATACAATTTATTGAGGTAGGTAGGTGGTTCAGTGGATAGAGCACTGGGTCTGGAGTAGGGAAGATGTGAGCTCAATTCCAGTCTCAGACACTTACTAGCCGTGTGACTTTGGGTAAGACATTTAACCTGTTTTCCTTAATCTAATGGAGAAGGAAATGGCAAACCACTTCAGTATCTTTGCCAAGATGCATGGTATCAGCATGGTATCGTCCACGGGATTACAAAGAGTGGGACACAACTAAATGAGTGAAAATACAAAATAACTGATTTCCTTCGTAATTTTATGTAGTTTATTTTATGCTTTTAAAAACATTTTTCTGATAAGCTTCACCAGACTGCCAAAGGTGTCCATGACACAAGCCCTGAACTAGAACTATCATTTTTCCTAATCCTTCTTGATATCATATCTATATGGATATAGCTCAGGAACTAAGGAAAAGTTTTAAAGATGCTTGGAGGCCATGTAGCCACAGAATCATGCAACTGCTATAATAAATAAACCCCGCTGAGCAAAATAAATTCCCATACTGGCCATGTCCAAAAATGTGTATTTCATTCTATGGATCATGACGTCTCAGCCAGGAGGTGGACAGCATTCCTTGTCATCTGGCATTTGGAATCATGGTTAATCATTGCACAGATCAAAATTCTCAATCCTTCCAAGATCATTTATTTTTACAATGTTATTGTAATAATAAAAACTGCTCTCCCGGTTCCCCTCATTTCATTCTGCCTCAGTTCATACCAGTCTTCCAGGTTTCTCTGAAATGGTCTCTGTCTTCTTTTCTTGAAAGCATAATAATAGCTTTCTATTACATTCGTATACCACAATTTATTCAGGCATTCCTCAACTGATGGGCAGCCTCTTGGAACTGAATCCTTCGTGAGTATTGCTATAAATACTTTTTGTACAAATAGGACCTTTTCTTCTTTCTCTGGTAATTAGAGAATGCCAAAGCTGGAAAAATCCTTAGAGATCACCTAGTTCAACCACCTTGTTTGATACATGAGAAAAGAGGGGCCCAGAATGGTGGGTGCATCTACTTGCCCAAGTTCACACAGTTAATGGCGCAACCAACACTAGAACCCAAGTTTCAGCCTCTCTATCGCTTCTTCATTTTTTTTTTACAAGTTCTCTTATGAGTTAATTTGACAGCAACCAATCAAAAACAACCCCAAGCAACAGAATGAATCAGCTACAACTTTAAAAACTATTGCTAAGGGTCATTCTGGGACATGACACAGAGATTTTTGATTCTGGCTACCCTCCAGGCATTCATCGAATGTGGGCAGTAGCCACAATAATTGTTATGGCTAAGTGCACAGCAGAGTTCTTTGTCCTGTGCGTAAGAGGGAGCCTGAGACCCATCGGACTGGCACCCCACAACAGCGGCGTAATGACCTGTCCTTCCTGGCATGCCACAGTTCACATGACCAAAAGAGACCACATGTTTACATTTAGTTTAACATGTGTTCTGACTCATGGCAAAAGGTTATCCAAATGACCCCAAAGGCTTTACCTTCATGCTGTAATTACCCAACCTGTAAAATAGGAAAAATATTTGCCCTCTAACCTCATGGGGATTTATCGGAAACAAATGAGAATCCCCAAGGACTAATGATCAAACATACTTCTATCTGCCTCTAGAGAAAGAACTGATATTGATTGAATACAGACTGAAGCATGCTATTTTTCACTTTCTTTCATTTGAGTTTTCTTGAACAAAATGACTAATATGGAAACATTTTACATAATTGCACATGTATAACCTATTGATTGCTCACTGCCTCAGGGAGGGGAAGGAAGAAGGGAGAGACAGAATTTGGAACACAAAACTTTAAATAAAAATGTTAAAAATTTGGGAAAAAAGGGACAAATGAGAGGAAATTGAGGGTATGAAAAAGGCAGTTTGAGATCACTAGGAGATTCTAAACGCAAGGTTATAGATGCGTAACGATCTCTAGACACAGAATTGCATAAGTTATGTTATCTTCTTGGAAAGTATCTGGGATAAAATTACCTAAGTGAGAAAGAACTTGGAAGAAGAGAGCCCAGGCAGAAGCCAGCCAGCTACGACTTTTTTTTTAAATATTGCCCAAGGTTCTAACCACCCCATGAAACCCAAGGTTTCCAAAATCTATTTTTATTCCTGAGCCAGAGATTCAGAGTAAAAAGTAAGCTGAATTGAAGGTAGGTACTCCCTCAGCTCTTCTGGGGCAAATAGACTGCCACATCATCTACCAGGCAGGGGCTAACATAGCCCCTACGGCTGGACCACAAGAAAAAGACAGTCTGGGAGGAAGGGAGGAATTAACTTTGGGGTCTAAGAACACTAGGGAAGGGAAAGACAGGACCTGAGAGTAATCAGTTTCTGAAAGAACACACTTTCAGTTAAATGCTTCATAAATGACTTTTGAAAGCCACAGTGCATAACTGAAACAACTCTGAGGCACTACCTCACATCTATCCAATTGGCTAATATGACTAAAAAAGAAAATGATAAATACTGAAAAAGATATGGGAAAATTACAACGCTAATGCACTGTTGGTGGAATTGTGAACTGATCCAACAATTCTGGAGAGTAATTTGGAACTATGCCCAATGGGCTATAAAAGTGTGTATACCCTTTGACCCATCAATACCACTACTAGGTCTGTATCTTAAAGAGATCATAAAAAAAGGAAAAGGACCCACATGTAAAAAATATTTATAGCAACTCTTTCTTAATTGATTTATTTTTAATTTTCAACATTCGCTTCCATAAGTTTTCAATTTTCTCCCCCTCCCTCACCCCTCTTTCCCCAAGATGGCATGCAATCTGATACAGGTGCTACACATATATTCCTATTAAACACATTTTCACATTAGTCATGTTGCATAGAATGGATGGGAGAAACCATGCGGAAGAAAAACAAAACTCTGCAGTCAGACTCCATAGTTCTTTCTCTGGATGTGGATGGCATTTTCCTATAGCAGCTCTTTTTGTGGTGGCAAGTAACTGGAAATTGAGGGTATGCCCATCCACTGGGGAAAGGCTGAACAAGCTGTGGTATGTGAATGTAATGGAATACTGTTGTTCCTTAAGAAATGATGAGCAGGCAGATTTCAGAAAACCCTGGAAAGACTTACGTGAACTGATGCTGAATGAAGTGAGCAGAACCAGGAGAACATTGCACACAGTGACAACAACCCTGTACAATGACCAACTGCGACAGACTCAGCTCTTCTCACCAAAGCAATCATCTAAGGTAATTACAAAAGACTCAGGATGGAAAATGCTATCTCCATCTAGAGAAAGAACTATGTAGTCTGAATGCAGATAGAAGCATACTATTTTCTCTCTTTCCATTTTGTTTTTCTTTCTCATGGTTTTTCCCTTTTGTTCTGATTCTTTTTTCACAAGACTACTGTGGAAATATGTTTGATATAACTGAACATGTACAGCCTATATCAGACTGCATGCCATCTTGGGCAGAGGAAGGGAGAGAAGGGAAAAATTTGGAACTCAGGATCTTATAAAACTGAGTGTTGAAAACTAAAAATAAATAAAACTTTTTAAAAGTCACAGTGCATTACTGTAATGGAATATTACTATGTGAATACAGAGAAACAAAGAAATATCTGAACTGATACAATGTGAAATAAAGCAGAACCAGAGAAACAACATGGGCCCTGATTCCAATGCAAACCACAGGAAAACAATAAAAACTGAATTCTGCAAAATTATAAAGACCCAGGTTGGTCCCAAAGAAGCTACATGAAAAGGCACTTTGCCCCCCTCCTTTACAGAGGTAGGGGACCACTGATGTAGCACACTATATATAATGTCTGACTTTTTCTGATGTATAGGATATGTGACACAAAAGAAAGGAGGGAAAGGAAGAAAATATTTAGAAATGTAGGTGATATAAAAACAAAGGCATCAGTAAAAAAAAAAAATTTAAAGAAGAAAATAAGGGTTAAATGAATGAACTCAACTCCAGGCCTCTAAAAGGTAGCTACACTTCACTCTTTACCCAAGATGGAATCTATACACACAGGTATCTGCAATGAAGGCAGGTAATGATTATATGTCGTTCTGTCTGCCTCCACCCTTTCCCCTTTCTAATCCATCCTCTGTACAGCTGCTATATTGATAAGCAAGTCTGTACCACTGGTCTACTCCAGAAGCTTTGGTAAGTCAGATTATCTAACATTCATTATCTACTTATCACTTTCATAAACAATAAAGAGCACTAGAAAAGATGAAGGCCTTGAATCAAATTAAGTGTGTGGTGCATTTTGCTATTGAATCAGGATTTTCAGAGGAAAAGGAAAAAGAAAAGAAAGCACAACAGTAGCCTTGGTAGAGCACTCTCTTTTCTAGGATAACCTAGAAACTCAAGGATAAAGTAGACAGCATCTATATAGTACTTTAAGATTTGCAAAGTGCCTCACAAACATTTCATCTTATCCTCCGCAGGAGGATATAGGTGAAGAAACTGAGAGAGACACACCTGCCCAGGGTCAACCAGTTGGAAGAGTCAGAGGCCAGGTGTGAACTCAGGGTCTTCCTGCCTTCCAGTCTAGCATTCTACCTAGGTGCCACCCAGCAACCAATCTGGGCACCTAACCCCTTCCCAATCTAATTTCAGTTAGGTTAATTTTGTATATTATTTTCCTTCAAGCACATTAGGCTCCAGCCAAATTGTTTTCCCAGCTGTTCTCTATATAAGGAATTCCATCTCTGTTAGCCTCAGTTTTGGCAACTTGCTCCTTTTCTTTACATCTACCGTTTTTTAGAATCTTCATTATTGGCATTTTATTTATCAGTTTCTCAAGTCTAAGCAATAATCGAAATAGTGAATCGTCCTGATTCATAGCAATTTCTGAGGTGTAAATGTTCACACTCAAAATTGAACAATCTGGTCTCTAACAAGCTGGATCTGGCTCCAGTGCACCCTAAGGAAGAAGTGGATTTGTCCTGTTTGACATCCTGGGCTCCCTTCAAGCCTCAAATCAAGTCCTACCTCCCGTAAGAGGCTTTAAAAATTCTCCTGGGAGGTGGTTTATTTTGTATTTACTTTGTAACCTATCTATATTTAGTTTTCTATGTATATCCCTACCCTACCCCACAAAAGAATGTAGTAAGCACCTCAAAGGCAAGGTCAATTTTGCTTGTGTCTTTGTAACCCCCCTCCCCCCCTTAGCGTGTTGCTTGGTGCATAGTTATGCCCCTATTAAATGTTTTGTGACATAGTCCCTAGAAAAAATAGGAGAAGTCATATCCTTCCTATACCTTTTCAGAGGCAGGAGATCCACACGTATAGAACATTACACATACCTTCAGTTTTTTTGTTCAGTGTATTAATGAATTTTACTGTCCCTCTATTTTCTTTGAAACTGTTAAACAGAGTAGCTGGGAGGAAAGAGGGATAAAAGGGGAAATTTAGATGCTATAAAAAGAAGATATATCAATGAAAAAGTATTTTTAAAAATGTTTAGTGAAAAAGTGAATGAATTGCCCCTACTCTGAGATCATTTGTCCCCCTAGAATTTCCTGTTTAGAGAGATCACGCTAAGCAACGCTGGTGAAGCTAAGCAACCCTAGTGAAACAACAGTTGTCCTTATCTGTTGGATATAATCCAAAAGGGAAATCAGCTCAGAACTGGAGTGAGGGGTGGGAAACCTTCGATCTTGAGAACATATGTGGCCCCAAAGCCGAAGAATCCCCACCCCTGATACAGCCTATCCCATCTGAGCTCATCTGAGCAGCTCCACTCCTTAAGCCATATCACCACTGTGATCCGAGAAGCAAGAAAGCTGAAGGGATCCTGGTGTAGGGGGCAGGGTGAGAAAGTATTAAGTCCTAGGAAAAACAACTGTTGGAGACTGTTCTATGTGTCTGTGTCTAAGTTTAAGCTGAACTATTACCCTCCCTTCCCAAGGGAATTCTCTGAATTTAGCAGTAAAGCCTTAAGCAGCAGTTCTGGGCTATATATAAATATCCAAGACCTACTTTGGTGTAGTACTAGAAAGAAACAACATTGTGACCAAGGAGCAGAGAGGGGGTTGTTTTAACCAGATAAATAATAAAGTCCTATCAAGAAGAAAGAGGAATGCTTGGATCTCTTGTAGAATTCCTTCATTCAAAATGAAACAGATGTCTGATTGAAAAGGATATTCTGCTACCAGGCTACCTTCACTCCAAGTCTGATGTAACTTCTTTTGTAAACAAAAGAAAACCAAACACCTGGGAAAGCATAAGATGTTGGGTCACCAATCTTCTATCTCTTGATGCAGGCCATAAGAAATACATTTATCGATCACAGTTATCTTCTCATCTAACTCAAAGCCTTGGGATAAACCCCAGGATACTCTATGTAAGCTCCTTGAGGTCAAAGACTGACTGTCATTTGTGTCTTTGAAACTCCAGTTCCTAGCACAAAGTAGGCATTTAAGAAATACTCGTTGAATTGAATAGATTTTCCTAATTTCACCGTAACGACCGATCATGATGGCTTCCTGATGACGGTCATTCAACTGTTCAGGCTTTCAATCAATGAACAAGCATTTATTGATTGCCTGCTATGTGCCAAGCACCATGCCAAAAGCTCAGGATACCAAAAAAAAGGCAAAAACAGTTCTTCCTCTCAAGAAGCTCACTTTCTAAGGGGGTGACCACATCAAACAACTAGTCAGGAGGTGGAAAGGAGTGAGGAGATCATACCAGGCTTGGGGGGCAGCCATGGAGATGGTAGATGTGGGAGGAACAAACAGAAGGATCAGAGTAGGAGGAAGGACAGAGAAGTATAAGAAGAATGAAATGGTAAGAAAGGCAGGTTATGAAGGTTTTCAAAACCCACATAATTTTCGGTTTCTTCCTAGAAGCAATAGAAAGTAGGGTTTAATGGGTAGTGAGGTACTTTAGGCAGGTTAAACCTTGGCAGCCCATATTCAGGATTTGGAATATAAGGCTTTGGGACATGAAATTTTCTTCATACTTTTATTGAAGTATAGTCTTGGATTCTCCCACTTCCACTGGATTTTATTGAGGATGGTGCCACAGGACACTTTTTGTTTGAAAACAGAACATGCGGGGTGGTCAATTTGGAACTGCAAACCTGGTCATACTGTGTCAGAAAAGTCATGGAGTGTGAAAGTCCTTTTCTCCTCTATGTTCTAGAGCCTGGAACCCCACCCAAAGCACGAGGAGTTCTGGTCAGCTATTGGGCCACCCAGTTAAACATTAGCTCTTTTCTCCAGGTAAAGCCCAACCCATTGTCCATTCTGGCTCACAGTCAAGTGGTCAACAGCTAAGTCAAGGTCATAGATTTTCTTGATGTGCAGGCCAGAGGGTGCCACCTGTTCCTCTATTTCTACTACTTGGACGCAGGAAAGTGTTAGAGAAATTTAGATTCGGTTCCAATGACTTTCCCAGTCTCCTCTTCTGGTGATGGAGAGGATAAGCCTGGGGGTGTGGTAGGAGGGGGTAAAAGGAAATGTATTTTTCTTCAAGAGAGCCTGCTCTCTCCTCTTCCCCCTGCTTACTTCGGACTCCCTAGATAAGAATTCTCTGGGGACTCTGGAGAGTGACTTTCAAGAAAGTAACCTCCAGGACAGACTGCTGGTCTCCTAGGACACATTCAAACACATTTCTAACAGCAGGCTGACATTCCTTCCGAAGGAGGGGGGTAAGGAAAGTATTGGGTAAGGCAGCAGAAGTCCAGCGTCTCGGTAAAAGGGGAAAGGGACGGTTGGCAGCCCGGAGAAGAAGAGAAAATGAAAGCTAAGGCCAGAAAAGTGTGTCAGCCTTAAATACCTGCCCCCTTGTAGACCACAAGTCTGAAACAAACAAAAAACCCACCCCACCTTCCGGCAGCCCTCCAGTCCAAGGGCCCAAAGCAGCTGACGTGGGCCTCCAATCTGCCCTCCCGGGGCACGAGGGAGGCGACAGGCACAGCAGGCTGGGGTGCCCGGCCGGGCTCTGCCTGGGCAGCAGCTGCCACCGTGCCCTCCACCCTCCCGCCTGCTGATGGGGGCCACGGGGGCTGCTTGTGCGTTAGGGATCAAGCGGCAGCCGCTTCCCTTCTGGTTCACCGGACCCCAGGGCAAGTGGGGGGGCTCAGGCACCCCCAGAGTTTACACCGGGAAGGCACCGGAGGCAGACTCCTCCCTGCACCCCGGGCGGGAAGCCGCTGGATCACAGTTCTTGGCCCGAGGGGTCATCCAGCGCCCAGCAGCCTCACTGACCCAGACAGACCCGAGCCTCGTCACAGCTGGCACAGCGGGCGCTCCTAACTCAAACCCGGGAGCCCGTGCCCGCACCGCGCCGCCCGCGCTCTGCCTCCCCAGGGGCTGCGGGGCTCGCCGACGCGGTGGAGGAAGGGGTGGGGTGCGGTCGGGGGGGCAGCCGGACCAGGGGCCACCAGTTGCCGCTGCCCTTCAAGTTCCCACCCGCTACGTTTTACAGCCAGGCTATGAGAACGGAAGGGGGGTGGGGGGTGACGGAGTGCGGGGTGAAGGCAGGCCTCCGCGCAGCGTGCCCGGCTCCCCCCCAGGCCGAGCCCACGCGGCGGCGCCCGCCCCTCCCGCGGTGGGCGCGAGGTGCCCCCTCCCCCCGTCCGCGCCCCTCCCCCCCAAGAGCCGCAGACCCCCCCCTCGGGAAGCCGCCGCGTCCCCGAGCCAGGCCAGCCCGGCCGCAGCGCAGCCCTGGGCCCCCGCGGCCCCGGGTCCGGGACGGCCGGCTCCGCCACTCACAGTTGCGGCGTGGCTGCCCGGCCGGCAGGCTCAGGGCTGCGGGGGCCAAGGCCGCGGGGGCTCTGCCCAGGAGCGAGGCGGAGGTCCTGCCCAGGCAGCGCACGACGTGCAGGTAAGCCGCCATCCCGCAGCACTCGGACGGAGGAGCGCGGCGCTGGGCAGGGTCGGGGCCGGGGCCGCGCGCAGGCTGGAGCCGGGCGGGGGGCGCCCGGGACTGGGAGGCGGGCGGGCGGGAGGAGGAGGGACGCGCGCGGCCTCCGCTGCCCATTGGGCGGCGCGCTCGGGGGCCGGGGCGGGGCCTGGCTGGGGCGCGGGCGGCCCGCGCTTCCGCGGCCGCGGAGAGCTCCGAGCGCGGAGCGAGCGCTGGCTGCGGGCGGAGGGCGGGCGGCTCCCCGCCGAGGGCGCCCCCTGCCCGCCCGCTGTGCCCTCCCCAGACCCCCGGCCGCTGCGCCCTCGCAGTCCGGCCCCCGCCCCACTCCCGGTATTCTTGGGAGTGACTTCATTCACGAGGCATGAGCTGGAACAAAGCCTGTTTTAAAACGCGTCTGGAGCGATGTGCGCGCCCTCGTATATCGTCATGTTTTAGTGTGGAGTCAGGAATCAAGGTCCAGAAAAGTTGCCCAGATCGGCGCCGGGAGCTCGCGTGCAGCGGGCGGCACGGCCGGGGCCGGGCTCGGAGTCCTGCTGCCCCGGAGGAAGCCTCCTCCAGCCTAGAGGTTTCTTGAAATTAGGGACGGCCAGGGGAGGGCCCCCCGGGGGGGGTTACTGGGTGACGCGCTCCGGCCGTCCCTGCCACCTGCCTTCGCATCTCCCTGCTGTGCCGCCTTTCTTCTCCTGCCCACGTTGTGCGCACTGATGCCCCGTCCATCCGCGGGCGCTGCCAGATGGAGTCACCCTGTTTGACCTTGGATGACATCAAAGCGGAGCGCACTGAACGGCTCCCAAGATGGGCTGCTGAGTTGGCTCTGGGGTCCAGAGGGAGCGCAGGGGCCAGGAGGTGGCACCATTCGTGCCTAGGATGACTGGGGAGCCGCCTGTCCTTGGGGCTCACCACACGAGGGGGCATGCGGTTCAGAAGTGCCAGGACCGCAGGACCCGGAGTTGGGCCAGAAACGTGACAAGCCAGACTTTCTGATCCATTTGGGGGCAAACATCCTTACCCAGGCAGGTTCTGCCTCTCGTGGTTGATTTCCAGGACTGCTGTAGCCATGAACTTGGCCATTGGCAAGTCGTTTAGCTTCTTTGGTCATCTGTGTAAGGGAGCCCTTGACCTGGATGATCTCTAATTTCCGATTGTATCACTTGGCTTGATAATTCTCACTGTGGACTCAGCTATGCTCATTGAACTATGTTCAAGCTCATGGTATTAGTGGCCCTCCATAATATATCTCCAACTTGCCTTTTCAGCCCTATCTTCATAAATGTTAATAAATCTTCATAAATGTTTGTTGAACTGAATTGCTGGACTCCCCAACAGTCCCTTCCGTGCGCCCTTTGGTACAGTCAAACTAGACTTCCCACATCCATACCCTTGATCACGCCTGGAATGCCCATGCTCCCCACCTCTGCTTTACCATATCTGCTTACTGAAATGCTGTTTATCCTACAGCACCTGATTTGGTTTCTTATGTCACTGAGGATATTGAGACCATCTCTGATATGAGCCCTCTCAGCTTTTGTGCTTGTTTTCCTCCCTTTCTGCCCCACCTCCATCCACTTTTGTCTTAGTCTTTTTGGTTACAGAAGAGGAATCTCTATATCTCTCTAGGACTGATCTTCCCCCAGTACCTTACTTCAGCTGTCTCCCCTATTTGCATATACATTTTCTTTTCTTTAACTTCTATTTAAAAAGAGGCATCCTGACCCAGTGGATAGAGATGTCAGAGTCAAAAGGACATGAGTTCAAATCTTGGCCTCTCACTTATACTACTGGTAGGCACTCAAGTCACTTCATTTTTATGATTCTTGGTTTCCCCAGCTAGGTGGTACAGTGCAAGAGTCAGGAGGACCTGAGTTCAAATATCACCCCAGACACTTGACACTCAGTAGCTGTGTGACCTTGGGTAAGTCAGTTAACCCCATTTGCCTCATCCTGGGTTATCTCCAGTCATTCTGATGAATATCTGGTCACTGGATTCAGATGACTATGGAGGAGAAGTGAGGCTGGTGACCTGCACAGCCTTCCCTCACTCAAAGCAAAGTCAAGCGCAAGTCATGTCATTGTTTCTACGATGGCATGGTCTTCTTTGGCAAGGAAGGACGAACACACATGTGAAATGAGGACCTAGGCAACTCTCTGAGACTATAAATTTCAGAGCAGGTGCTGATCTGCATTGGTGAAGTGACTTTCCTATATCAAGTCCAGTCCTTAAAAGTAAAAAGGATTTTATTGATGCATTTCATTCTTTATACTTAGCCATTTCCAATATACCTGCTAACTCACAGAACATTCCCATTAAAACCATTTACGTAAAACTAGCAAACACAAAGGAAGTATCTGATGGTACATACAACAATCTGTACTCACAGTTATCCGGGAAGGAGGTATGTTTCTCAGTCTGTTCTCTAGTACTAAGATTGGTCATTATAATTTATCTGCCCTATAGTGTTGTCTTTATTTACATTATTGTGAGTATATTTTTCCTCTTGGTTCTGTTTAATTTCCTTTATGATTTACAACAATTCCCTTTTCTTAACTAAATTTATCATATTCATTTCTTACCTCAAAATAGTATTCCATTGTATTCATATACTACAATCTGTTCAACCATTCCCCAATCTGTGGGCATCTACTTTGTTTCTGTTTTGTTTTGTTTTGAGAGAGAGGGTTGTGCTTTGCAAACACAGAGTGCTGTTGTGGATATTTTGGCGTATGGAAGTCTTTATTTTTGTCTTTGACCTTCTTGGGGTACATGCTAAGTAGCAGGATTGTAGGATCAAAGGATATGAAGAATGCAGTGTCTTTTCTAAAATAATTCCAAATTATTTTCCAGAATGGTTGAGCCAACTCACAGCTCTATCAATAGAGAGCTGTGTTGGCCTTACCGCAGACTTTCCAACAATGACTATTTTCATTTTTTGTCATTGGGGCAAAGGAAGGATGAGAAAATGAATGGAAATTCTTCTTCAGAGTTGAGAAGACTTGAATTCCACTTCTAAAATCCTGGGCAAGTCACTTGAAATTTCGTTGCCCTAAGACTATAAGTGGTAGAAGAGGTTCTAAACCACATTAATACAAGACATTTCTCACTTTCAAATTCCAATGAAATCACAGCTCCCATAAAAAACCTTCTACTTGGATGAGTGCAAAGTGGGAACTCAAAAGTTACTTTAAATTGCATTTCTCTTATTAACAATTTAGAGTATTTTTAGTGTAATCATTAATGTTTCGCGTTTGTTTTTGAAACTTTTTGTTCCTGTCTTTTTAACATTATGCCTCTTGGAGAATGTGTATCATTTAAATCTTCAACTATTTTTCTATTGGTGTCTTATACTAATGTGTCAGTCCTCTGTGTATACTGACTGTCAGATTTTTATCTAAAATATTTCGTGCAAAGACTTTGTCTCTCCCATTTAACCATTTCTCTTTTTATTTTTGTAGCTTTGATTTAGTCCATAAAAAAACTCTTAAATTGTATAGAACTGAAGTTGTCTATTTCACCTTTCATGATTTACTTCTATACTATGTTTTATTATGAGATCTAGTCATAATGCCTTTTTCTAAACTATAATTTTTAAATGATGTGACCTTTTATACTTAGATCACTTAATTTGGAATTTATTGTGTCATATGGTGTAAAATATTGACCTAAGTTTATTCTGCCAAATTTATTTGTAGTTTTCTCAGTAGTTCTTGTCAAATAGACTCCTCCCAGTAGCTTGTGTTCTTGAGTCTGTCAGATGTTGGACTATTAAATTCCCTTGCTTTGTGTTTTTTCTTGTTCGCTAATCTGCTTTTCTATTTTTTAACCAGTACCACATAGCTTCGGTGGCTGTTGCTTTTTAATATAGTGTATATATGTTTAGTCTTTCCCTCTTCAATCCAAGCCTTCTCTTGACTCTTCTACTACCATCTTATCTCTTTCATTGCCAAATGCCTTTAAAACATTGACTCATCTCAATGGCTCCATTTCATCAATACTACTCTCTCTTTAATCCTGTGCCATTTGGTTTCTGACACACAATTCTGTTGCAGTTACTTTCTCTAAAATCACCAATAGCTTCCTAGTGACCAAATCCAATGGGTTTTTTTCAGTCTCTATCTTCCTTTTACCTCTTCACAAGATTTGACAGTTAACTATTCCCTTCTATTATATACTCTCTCCAGAGGCTATAAAAACAACATATGATTTCATAGCAAACTCATGCACATATATGTGTACATATGTATGCACACATACATAAATGTGCACATATGTACATACATGTATATATAGGTTCTATTCTAGAGTTTGCTCAAAGCCTTTCCAATTTGGTAACCCCAAATATTATCAATATTATTAATATGACAACAACAAACAGTGGCAACAAAGCCACAACTGGAGCTCCTATTCTGCTGATACCTGCTCATCTCACAGAGGATGGAAGGAGGAATAAGAATTTTGTGTCTTAGCTCCCTATCACTTGCCCTCCTTAATACAGAATTTTACATCATACAAAATGCTTTACATTTATCTTCTCGTTTGATCCTCATAATAACTTTGTGAGTTAGATATTACTACTATTGTACATATAATTCTGAGGGTCTTCCCTTCCCAGATTGATTGAGGCAAACTAGGCCATCCTTTGCCTCGGTTCTTACCTAGCCTTTAATTACTGAATGGGTGTTGCCTCAGACAAAAATGAGACTTGAGAAAGACCTAACTTAGAAGGACCAAGGTCTCCCATTGCATCCAAGACCAGCACTTCTTGTCCTGACCAATGTCTTGCCACTGGATTTCCATGGCTGTGGAAGAGAAAGTAAGACTGATGACTTTGCACAGCCCTGCCTCACTGAAATCCAGTTCACTTGCAAGTCAAGACATCACCTTGCTGTTTTTGTTGGTGTTCTGAGAATGAAAGATGAAAAACAACACAGATAAAGAGACAGGTTAAATATATGATCACATAGCTAGTAAACTAGGAAGTAGAATTTGAACCCAGGTCTCTCCAGCTCCACGTATAACAAATGTTCTATTGTAGGTTAAGTGTCCAGCTACACTGGAAGCTTCTTGAGGGACCTTGTCTTATCTCAAGTTTGTATATTCCCAGGACTTGCTTAAACAATGTTTACTGAATGAATGAACCCCCCAAAGACTATCTACAGGTCAGCCACTTCATGAAGCCTCTCCTGATGTCCCTCTCTTCAACATCTGTGGTGTAGTATTTTTTACCATTTATGAAGCATTTATCTTCTGCCTTAGTTGATAATGATGTTTACATGTACCTTCCCTTCCCTATCTGAGTGTACCTTGAAGGTATGAACTGTCTTATTTATCTTTGTAATCCCCTTCAATGCTCATGGTAGAACCATGCATGTGGTAGGTCCTTAAAAAATTATTATTGAAAGAAATGATGAGCAGGCAGATGTCAGAAAAATCTGGAAAGACTTACATGAACTGATGCTGAGTGAAAAGTGAGCAGAATCAGGAGAATATTGTACACAGTAACAGCAACATTATGAGAATGACCAATTTTAATAGGTGTAACTCCTCTCAGCACAGATAGAAACTGAGACAGTTCCAAAAGACTCATGATGGAAAATGCTTTCCACATCCAGAGAAAGAACTGTGGAGTCCGAAGGCAGGCTGAAGCATACAATTTTCACTTTTTTGTTTTTCTTCTTTCTCGTGGTTTTTCCCTTTGGTTCTAATTCTTCTTTACAACATGACTAATGTGGAAATATGTTTAATATGAATGTACAATGTTTAACCTATATCATATTGCATGCTGTTTTGGAAAGGGGGGAGGGGAAGGAAGGGAAAGGGAACCTAGGAAGAGGGAAGGGAGAGAAAATCAAGAACTCAAAATCTTATAAATGTGAATGTTGAAAACTAAAAATAAATAAATAAATGATTTTTGTAAATATTTTTTGAATTGAAAGCTCCCTTCTGGGTTGAGTCTATAATTAAGAAGTTATTTTAAAGTTTCCATTACTGAAACAAGAACAAAGAAATTGCCATCTGGTGCCCCTCAAGATTGTTTCTAGAGCAGGGAAGGGGTGAACATCTCCCTCGTATTCCACTGTGAACATGATTTTTCATCTTAGACTTGGCTTTTTTGTGGTTGTTTTTATTTTCTTTCCCAGAGGCAGAGGGAGCCGGTGCAAGATTTCAGCTGGCCAGTTCTCAGAACTCCACCTCCACAATGCCTGCAGACTATGAAATGCTGAAACCTCAGTCCCTCAGTGCAACATGGTTTTTTGGCTGGCACACAAAGTCTCCCTAAGTGAGAAGGGAAAAGAGGAGGAAGCAATGTCCCTCTTTGCTGTTAGTGTATCATGCACATGGCAGCGTTAACTCTATCTTCTAAATGATGCTACAATGACTTTTCTCAAAGTTATGGGAGAGAATGTCTTGTTTTATATCACCCGATTTAGGGACATTGAAACTAGAAGCTAACCCTAAAAGTCAGCATTTTCAGTCATTCATTAAGTATTTAATGGGCCTTTCCTATGCACTGTTCTAGACCCTATGCAGGGACAGGAAGTATTTTCAAGCTGATATTCAGTTCCCGATATTACAGGGCAGATACAGGATACCTGTTACTTGAAACTGCAAAGAATCAGAGGCTACACAAAACAGAGATGGGCCAGTAATAAATCTAATCAACACATTCGCAGTAACCTAAGGATGTCATTCTGTTTACAACTAATTATTACTGTATTTGCATGCTACCTTTGAGCTACCTTTAGTGAAGTCCCTTCTCCCTAGTTCTCATTTCTACCTCCCCTCACCCCACTTTTCATTCTCCTTAAAAGGAAGGAAGAAAGGGAAGATGGAAAGGGATTAAGGAATCCAACATATAGGAGAAAGAGGAACTGATGTAGGAAAGGAGGAGGATGGGAACCTGTGATCAGTAACTGATTCACCTAGCTGCCATGGTCACATGAGACTTTGCTGATCTAGGATGGTCCTTGCCTCTGGAAGATTGCACTTTAGCTCCCTACTCCCACATCTCCTATATTAGGAAAGTCCCCAGGCTGTTAGAGCACCTCCTCCATAGCCACAATCTAGGAAGGTTCTTAACCTTTGCCTCCAAGAGATCCAGAGGCTCCTGTGGACAGTTAGAGAAAGGAAGTTTCTCTTCACACTGAGCTTTACTGAGACTCTCTTATCTACCACAATATCTTTACTGATCAGGAATCCAGGAGTCAGCAATAGAATTGAAGGTGATCCTGATAAATTGAGAAAGTTGGAAAGAACTAAAGAAGGCTTAGAGAGGACTCAGGCGAAGGATCATACATTGAGAACTGGAAGGAAACTTTGAGATCATCCCATCTAAGCCACTCATTTTACAGAGGACAAAACTGATGCCCAGAGAGAGGAAACAATTTGCACAAAGTCACCCACATAGTAAGTGGTGGTTCTGGGACATAAGCCTAACTCCAACTCCAGTAATTATTTTCCTCACTGTCTCATGTGCTTTTCAGGATGTTGCTGGGCTAAAAAGGTAACATGCCAGTGGAAAATGAGGAAGAGGAGAAAAAGGACCATGAGATCACAGGGTATGGTACAGTGGAGAGAGTACTGGATTTGAAAGTCAGAGGTACTGGGGTCAAATTCTACTACTTGTGTGGCATTGGGCAGGACTCAAAAAAAGTTCTCTGGGCTTTAGTTTTCCAAATGTGTAAGCTGAAGGGGTTGGACCAGATGACCTCAGTGGTTCATTCCAGCTCTAAGTGCATGCTCCTACAATCACAAAAGACCAAGCAGAGGCAGGCACCATGACTGTTGTCTGAATTCCAAGAAGGGTCAATCTGGAATGAGAACAAATGGAGTATTGCTGAACTACCAACTCCTATTCCCCCCAAATCCCTCAATCTCACCCCCAAACACTGTGATAATTCTGTATATCTCTGTTCTCCCTCTTGAAGATCTTATGATCATAGATTTAGAACTGGAAGACATCTTAGAGATCACCTCATTCAATTCCCCCCACCCCTTATTTTATGGATTAGTATTATAAAGTATCTCCTGTCTTTAAATATAAGCATGATATTGGGATATGTAAATAGGATTATGGTATATGGAAATAATGAGCTAGTCAACTCATATTCAGCATTAATTATACCTACAAGACCTCCTCATATTCCAGTTCAGCACTAAAGTATCCCATTTTATATGGCAATTTTGGAGATAGACCAGAAAAGATCGATGAATGATTATAGCTAGAATTTGTATAGTATTTTAAGGTTTGCAAAGCACTTTTTACGTGTGTTGTCTCCTTCTATCCTTACAACAACCCTACAAAGTCAATGCTATTTTTACCTCCATTTTCCAGGGGAGGAAACTGAGATTAAAAGGTTAAATGAGCAGAGTTAGAGCTGCTATGAGGAACAGGATTTAGACTTTAGCACTGAGGCTATATGGGCCAATTGGGTATGCATGATGTTGTGTTGGGACGGATGCAGGAACAACACTCCTCCCAGGAATTCTTCTACATTTCCTTTTATCTCTTGGATTTACCTGTGAGACCCTGAAACTTTTTCCCCTGAGCATGAGGAAAGACTGGTTACCTTCTTTGTTTTAAAATCTTTTTTCTTTATAAATAAATAGTGTTAACTCTAGGCATTTGCTAGTCTGGATATAATTACTGGGAATGTGGTTGGGAAGGGGTAGCTGAAAAGATAGTATTCCTGGACAAGAAATTTTGAATTGTGATGTTTTGCCAGAGTGTTCTCTCTGACTGGGGACTGAGAGCTAAAAAATAAAAATAAAGAGAATTATGGATCCTTTTGTTACAACTTCCCATAGCAATGAAAAAATGAGTAGTAGGATAAGGGGGGCAAATATGAGTGATTGAATGACATTGCTAACCAAACCACTCCACATACTACAAATGAATAATGAAAAAAAAGACATGGCACACAATTGGAACAATTTAATCTTAACTATTTAAACAAGTAATGAGAAATGGGAAATAAACAACAGAAATTATATTTACACAAATTACAAAAATTTAATATAAAAGTTAAACTATTGCAAATATATTGCCACATCAGGAGACCAAAAAAGGAGGGTAGGGGTAGTAGTAGAAAGGAAACGGTTTTTTAAGCATCTACTATAAACTCTAAGGAAGACTTTGTCAACCAACATTTTACCTTTTGTAGTCCTCCTTCCATTTTTGATTTCTCCGCTCTTTCTTCTGCTCAGTACCTGCTTTCAAGAAGGACTCTTTCAAACTCACCCTAACAACAATAACAGATATTTATTAAGTACCTACACTGCTATCTGCCAGCTCTGTGAGTTCCTGATACCCACAAAATGGTTTGGCATGCAGATGGTGTGATAAGAGAAGTGATAAAAGGTCTTTTGGATTAAATACATTTCCCCTTTGGAATTTCCTCAATGCTTGAAATTTCCATCATTAGTCACTTAGAGTTGCTGGCATCTATTAAAATGTAAATGTTATCTCTGAAGGGGTAACATGTTAATACAGATGAACTATCGTATGTAGACACCTTAGTTCGCTTTGGTTTATTAGCTAAACAGTCTAGGCTTGGACTAGTAACTTTTGACAGGGAAGAACACAAAAGAAAACTTACAAACATGTTTTGGCTGCGCAAGTGGGACGTGAGATAACTTGAAGAACCTGGGTACAATTCAAGGAGCCTGGGGCCATAGGGAGGTGGAGGAACACTAAAAGGCTAGGGAACTAGGTACATAAAAGAAATAATAAACTCAAAATTTTGCCCATTGCGGACCTTAGAATGCAAAGACTTAAGTATTTCCGTAAAGTCTTTCCAGTGAATGACCTTAGGCAACTCTGCTTCTCTGGGTTCAGTTGCCCCTCAGTTGGGGGAAGAGCTGGTCCAGAAGATCTCTAAAGGTCTTTCTAGCTTTAACATCCTAGCATTTAATGAGAATAAAAACCAACATCCAGTTCATATCCTGCTACCAGTTCCTGTTGCCATAGGCAAGAAAAGTTTTATCCATGATTATTAATGCCTACTCTCTCGGTACCCTTCCTTACCCCTCCTCCTTCCTTCACCCTTGTCCACTGCAGGACAAATTTTTGGTCCTGTATCTAGAGCCAGGTCCGATGATCTCTATTCCTTAGCTCTTGACTATTTAACAATCCTGTCTCTACCAATTTTAGGCTGGAATATCTCTGGAATGTACATTCAGTACATTGTGGTTAGCTGTTGATAGACTAAACCCTGTCAGGTGCTTGCAAGGTCGTCCAGAGCTTTGAAAGGAGAACAGTGACTTTGGGAGGAGGCCACCAGCACTGCAAGAGATTACTGTTATACAAGTTCTTACACTTTTGCTCCAAGCCTCATCAATACTGTATATTCTTGGGTTAATTCTGTGAGGTAATTTTCTTTAAAAAACACAAAACAAAGCAGAAAATCCCAGCAATACCACTTCTAAGTCTGTATCCCAAAGAGATCATAAAAACAGGAAAAGCACCCACATGTACAAAAATATTTAATATTTTTGTGGTGGCAAAGAATTAGGAATTGAGGGGATACCTATCAATTGGGGAATGACTGAACAAGTTGTGATATATGATTATAATGGAATATTATTGTGCTATAAGAAATGATGAGCATGTGGACTTCAGAAAAACCTGGAAAGACTTATATGAGCTGATGCTGAATGAAGTGAACAAGAACCAGGAGAACACTGTACATAGTAACAGCCACACTGTGCTATGACTGACCTTGACAGACTTAGCCCTTATCAGTAATGCAAGGACCTCGAAGGCTAACTATGGAAAATGCTATCCACATCCAGAGAAAGAACTTTGGAGTTTGAATGCGGATGGACGTATTCTATTTGCTCTCCTTTTCTTTCATTGTTTTGTTTTGTTTTTTCTTTCCCATGGTTCCTCCCATTAGTTCTGACCCTTCTTTATATCATGACTAATGTGAAAATATATTTAATATGAATGCATAAGTAGAAGCTATATCAGAATGCATGCTATCTTAGGGAGCGGGGAGAAGAGGGTGGGGGAAAAAATTCAAAACTAAAAGTCTCATGGAAGTGAATGTTAAAAACTAAAAATAAATTAATTTTTAAATTATTTTCCAACATCACTATTTTCCCCAGTGTGCCTCCACTTCCCCTTCCTACCTTTTAGAAACATCTCTTGTTACAAAGTATAGTTACACAAACCAACACATTGCCCGTGTCTGATGACATCCTTTTCCACACCTTGAGGTCACTCTCTCTCAAGCAAGTGAAAGGAGGTATCTCTCACCAACAACCCTCTGAACTATTAATGCACTGCATTGGTCAGACTTCTGATGCCTTTTGGTATTGTTTTCCTTTACTTTATTGTTGTTATTATAAAAATTCCTTTATTCACATTGTCTTTGGCTAATTTTCACCCTTGGGCCCTGAGGATATCCATTCCATTTCCTCTTCACCAATCAGTCTTCTTTTACCTCTATAAACTTGGATCCAAACTCACCACCTCCAGGAAGACTTCTGTTTAACTTCACCTAAAGGCATCCCTATTCTTTGTCTCTTCAGCATGCATTTTTCTGAGGTATGGCTTGTTCCTAAGTCATTTCATGAGTGTGTTTCCCCTGCTTTCTCCCTTTGTAACTACTCACAGCTCAGTCAATTTCACCTTGGTTAATTGCTTTTTCATACATAAACACAGCCTCCAAAATCGTTCTATTCTTGTCCAGTGAGTTTACTCAGGAAAGTATTTCTCTTCCTCATGTGTAATCAAAACCAATGCAAAAAAAAAAAAACAAAAAACAACCAAACTCTACTGCTAATCCCAAAACAATGCTAGCAAGGGCGTGAACAATGCTAGTGATACACATATACCAAGGAAAAGTAAAGCTGTGTGTTCTGATATGTAACTGTATCAACCTTAAAAGGGAAGGCTCCTTCAAGATTCCCTACAAAAGTCCTCTTGTACAACTCAAAGGTTTGTATGTTGTTATTTTCTTATTCATTCTCAAAGAAGACCAATGACATGTTGATTTATCAGTGAGTTGGTTTTAAGTGAGACACAGCTGTGCCAAGGCATCAACCTCACTTTCCCTTCCAGAGTCATTGGAGTCCAGTGGCAAGGACAACTAGGGATGGCCCCAGTTACAGTGGAGACCTTGGCCTCTTTAAGCTAAGGTCTTTCCCAGGTCTCAGTTTGTCTGAGGCAACACATGTTCAATGATTAAAAGGTAGATAAGAATTAAGGCAAAAGATGGCTTACTTTGCCTTCACAAAAAAATCAGTCTGGGAGGGGAGGATCCTCAGAGTTTCACAAGTACAAAAGACTCATGTTGGAAAAGGCTATCCACATCCAGAGAAAAAAATGATGGAGTCTGAATGCAGATTGCAGCATACTATTTTCACTTTATTTTTTTTGTGGTTCTTTTCTTTTGGCCTTTTTCTTCTATCACAGCATGACTAATAAGAAATATATTTTACATGATTGCACATACATAACCTTTATCAAATTGCTTACCATCTTAGAAAGGGAGAAAATTTGGAACTCAAAATTAAAAAAAATGAATATTAAAAAGGAATTTACATGTTATTGGAAAAAAATAAAATACTATTTAAAAATGTGCCCCATTTTCCTCCTCTAATTAATCTTGTTTTTCCTTCTATAAAGTAAATAATTGTGTAAAGTAAATAATTTCCTTTGTTCAAGTAAATAATTGACTTCTTAATCAATTTTTTTTTCTATTTTCATTACTGGTATCATGGCAATGTGTTTTCTTTCTACTCCATCCCATCATTTTTAATGGGCTAGCCTAGGTATCAAATGACTGTTTATTTGTAAAAGAGCCTTGATGGAGAGGCAGCATTTTTTAATAGATGAAAATCAGGAAGAACTTGGTTTAAGTCCTCCTTGAGAAGTCAGTTAACCTCTCAATACTTGAGCTCTTGGAGATACAAGCAGCAGAGAAAGTATCAACCAACCTGCATTTGTGAAGGGAGTTTCCATAGATGAGAATTCCCTATATTAATGAAATTACAGGTCTAGTCCCTATTCCTTCTATGGGAAAACATGTTCTAAGTTGTAAATAACTGGTTTACAAATGGGTTTTTGGAGCACCGCCTGTTTGTATATTAGGGACTTCTTATAAATCAGATTTATCTAAAAACCACATATACTTACTCTTTTACTGACTTGACCTTAAAAAGTATGTGCATTCTTTGTTGGATATTCAACATAAAACTGGAAGGGACCTCAGAAGTCACATAGTATAGCCTTCCCCCAGCCCCTCACCTCCATCCTCCCTCCCATTTTACACATTGAAGACCAAGGAGGTTAAATGACTTGCCCTTTAGTTACATGGGTGGGTAGTAAACGACAGAAGTGGAATTTTAAGCCTAGCTCTCCTGACTCTAGACCCAAGTCTGTTGCCATTATTCCACATTGTTATATAGCTTCATTAGATCTCTGAATATCATATCCTATCTCTACCAGGGCTACCCTTACTGGAATAAATCAAAACAAAAAGAAACCATCCAAAAACCTTCTTTCCTTATTACCCAAGGTGATAGAAGCAATATCTGCCAGGGTTCCCCATCTAACCCTGCCATGGGTTAAAAAAAATCCAGGACTTAATTGGCCCTAGGGGTAGGATAAGGCTCAACCTATGCCTCCTTTGACAGTTTCTTGGTGGCCTCTATGTTGATTCAACTTTCTGGTCATCTAAGATATAAAAGATCAGCTAAGTGGAAGGGTGGATAGAGTGCTAGACCTGGATTCTGAAAGACTTCTCTTTCTGAGTTTAGATCTGGCCTCAGACACTTAACTAACTGTATGACCCTGGGCAAATCATTTTACCCTGTTTGCCTCAGTTTGCTCATCTATAAAAGGAGCTGGAGAAGGAAATGGCAAACTGTAATGGCAAGCAATGCTGTTTTTGTTTTAGTATAATCAAGTGCCTCTGATTGAATAATGTGATTCAAGATCTTCCCCACCCATTAATGGGCCTCAGAAAATTTATAGGAAGGCCCACACCTTTTGTTAATGAGGCACTGGTTCTCAAGGATTCTGATGACCTCTGGCTCTAAAAAGTGTACAAAGACTCTGAGGTGTGGTTTTACTTTGGGGCTTATTTTTTGGAAGAAATTTTGTGTGACAGATGACTCTGAGAAGCCAATAAACTGCTCTCTGGCTTTGAAAACCCAGATGCTGGTGCTTCCTTCTCTGGTAACTATGTATGTATATAATGATCAGATAGTGGGATCTGTCTGTTCATCTATGATGTATGTATTGCTTATGTCAGACAGTTGGAAGCATGTCTGTTGATTTTGATTTCTCTGTATTTTCTCTGAAGTTCAGGGTGCTGACTTTTTCCCCTAAACTAAGTGAATGATACATGTGCTTGATTACAGTGATTGTTGACCCCTCAAATTGTTTTCCTGTTAGAAACACAGATCTAAGAACCTGTGATAGCAGGCCCTCATGTGTATGTTGGGGTACTTACTGTTACATAAACCAATCCAGTATCTTTGCCAAGAAAACTTCAGATGGGGTCATGAAAAGTTGAACAATGAGGAAAAATAACTCAGCAACAAGGTATAAAAGGTTTCACAATTTGAGGTAAAGGTCTCTGCAATTTGGTGAATACCTGAAAATTAATTTTAAAATTAATTTTAGAAATTTTAAAACTAATCTGAAAACTAATGAATCACCATGTCCTACACTGTGGATCAGACAGTTTCCTTATGTAAAGTGTAAAGGATGATGTCTATAAAAACTAAGTGCTATTGTACCCTTATGGGAGAAAACATTATTGCATTGTTTGAATCTATCCCTGTATGACTGAGGACCACCTCTACCTGTTGCTTAGAGAGCTTTAGCTGAGGACCGTGGCTATGATGACCAGAAACCCAATCAGATCTGAAGACTGACACAGGAAATTTGCTCACAGTTATACATGTCAAGCAACCCATATATCTTATTTGAAAACTGGCCCCTTTACTGGCCATTGTTTCCTTGTTTCTTTAATTGACTACAGATTCTTGGAGGTGGGGATGGGTAGAATGCCTCTTTTTCTGATTTAAGGGAATTACACCCTGTTCCAACTTGAAAAGCTCCTAACCTTTCCTCCAATTAGAAATCAGATCACCTAATCTTATATCCTGGTTTATATCCTGTTAATGGTTTTCTTTAATGCATAAAAATCTTGTCTTGTATTTGAGGTCTAGTGCCAAGCTGAGGAGGCCTCCTCCCAGTTTGTTTTGTATTTGGCATGCATTGCTTAATAAATCGATATGCTCACAAATTCGAATCTTTATTTCCTCAGTTATTTCAGATTTCATCTGTCATACTTGATACATGTTTTTGCTATGTTAGGGCTAAGTAAAACTCCTTTTGTTAATCATTCAGTGACCTTCAAGTGTCTCATGATGTCCCAGCAAGTAACCTGAGTGCCAAGATCAGACTTGCCTCTCATGCCCAGCCTTCCTCAGTTTCATCCAATGTGGAATCTCATCTCAGGAGAGACTATCCCTGAGCTTTCCTTCTTCCAGAATCTAGTGGCTTCAGAGTAGCCAAGTTGCCAGCTGTGTTTATCTCTAAAATTAGGTAATTTTAGTCAATGACTCATGTATCTCCAGGTCATCTTGCATAGGGCCTGGCAGGTGCTATCTCCCTCCCACACTTGACGTTCTTCTTTTATGACCCTGTTGGCCTGAAAGGTAGTTAACCACAATCAGTTCTTTTCTTCCAGCTATATGTTTCTTCCCCTTTCATAACTCACACTTTTATCAACTCTGTAACACCACAGCCAAGGGGACCTCTGTTTGTCCTGGTGCCAAACTCTGTGGGCCCCTATTCTTGAAGAGGAAAGTTAGTCACACTTCTCTGCTCCCAAACCTATTCACCCATTATTCATTTGGAGTACAATTCATGTCACAGGTAGTAATCCCAGGTAGTGCCACTTTGGGGATAATTTGGCTGTGATGTTCCTTGGAGTTTTTATTTTGGAATCTCTTTCCTGAGGTGATCAGTGGATTCTTTCGATGCTTATTTTGCCCTCTGCAAGAACATGAGAATTCCTGAACTCTTCCTCTATAGCATGGTCCATCACTCCCATCTACAACCACTGAAGTCATAAACTTAAAAACTAATATGCTCCTTTCTAGGTAGCATATTCTACCAAACCAGTCCTAGCAAAGGAACAGATGGAGCCTCATACTCCAATGATTTTTTTTATAAATAGTATAAATACCACTTATGGGAAAAATGATAATAGAGAATGTATGTGGACTCATCACAATCCTGGATCTCTTGACTCCAAGTGCAATGCTCTTTTGAATCTGAATTGGAGATATTTTGCAAGCACATACAAAAAACTTGGATCAGTGCTGGCCCTGGAGTCAGGAAGACTGAGTTCAAATATGGCTTTCCACACTTATTAGCTGTGTGACCCTGGTTACTTCAGTTTTCTTTTCTATAAAGTGAGCTAGAGAAGGAAATAGCAAAGCGCTCCAGTATTTTTGCCAAGAGAACCCCGAATGGCATCATGAAGAGTCAGGCACAAGTGAGAAATGATTGGACAACATAGTTATAATGAGTTTTGTTTTACTTGCCTTCTCGGTGGATGGGAGAGATGGGGAATTTGGAACTTGAAATGAAAAAACAAAACGAAAACAAAAGCAGGACATGCAACAGCCCTGGGCAGCTAGTCTTGCCCAGAACTTTGTAGATTAATTCTAGGTGTCCTGAGGTTAGGGTCTATGGGGTTTTATCTCAGGATATACAAGGTGAGCTGAAGTCTTTTTACAAATACATTAATCTAGGATAAGCAGACTCCAAACCACCTTTGAAAATACCAATCATGAGGAAGATTTAAAAGGATAAATGTAGGAGACATTAGAATTCTTTTGGAGTCAAGGATTGTTCTTAATGGACTCATCAGTCATTATAAATATTTCTGTTTATATGCCATCCCACCCCAACCTCATACCTTTTTGGGCATAAGAGGCACAGTTAAGCCAGAATACCTGACTCTTTCGAATCAGATGGCCAATTTAGATTTCACTACAATTATGTTTGGAGAAGGAAATGGCAAACCGTTCCAGTATCTTTGCCAAGAAAACCCCAAATGGGGTCACGAAGAGTCAAGCATGACTGAAAAAATGATTGAACAGTAGCATAATTGTGTTACCAAAGGATACTCCTCTTGGTAGACATTTTTGTCCAGTAGAAGAGGGGACAGGGACAAAGACTGACTATGATCACACCTTCCCCTACAGTTCATATACAGCAGCTGAAGTGGTGGTTGCTAGAGTATGACAAGTAAAAGGTACCAACTTGGGCAATGGCAGAGTGGTGAAGGAGATTGGTTCTACAGAGAGTTCTCTTTGTCAGACTTTGTCCCTTAAACTACTGCTCCCTGCTCCACTTCATCCTCCACTCAACTATCAAAATGATCTGTCTGAATGTCAAATGATCTGTCTGTCTGCACAGGTCTGAATGTCACTCCTCCTAGTCAAAAAAACTCCAGTGGTTCTCTCTGACCTCAGGGATCAAATAAAAAATCTCATTTGGCTTTCAAAGTCTTTTATATTGTGTCCCCTTTCCTGCCTTTCCTTGCTTCTTACACTTCAATCCCTTCAATATACTTCACAGTTCAGTGACGCTGGCCTCTGCTTCTCCTTACACAAGACGCTTCATCTCTTTACTACTCTAACTGGCATCTTCACTACTTAGTTGTTCTCCATGTTGGAATTCTTTCTCTACTAGACTCTACTTACTTCCTTTCTAAGTCTCAGATAAAATCCCACCTTCTGAAAGAAGGCTTTTCCAATTCCCCTTAATGTTAATGCGTTTCGTCTGAGATTATCTCCAATTTATTCTATATATGTTGTTCATATATAGTTGTTGGCATGTTGTCTCTTCCTTAGAGGGTGAGCTCCTTGAGGATAGGGACTAGTTTTGACTTTCTTGGTATCCTCAGAGTTTAGCTCAATGCTTGGTATACAGTAGGTGCTTAATAAATAGTTGTTAAATTGTCTTGACTAGACTCTAATACTGTTCAGATCCTCAGCTAACAAAGTTTTAAACTAAATATCTAAAGGTCCAATTTTGGATCCCACATTTAGCAGACAACTACTCCAGTCAATAGAATGATCCAAGACAGTTTCAAAGGATTTATGATGAAAAATACTGCACACTTTCAGAAGGAGAACTAATGAACTCTTGAGAGTAGATTGGGGTTTTGTGTATATATATATAATTTTCACTTTCTTTTCTTTTCCTTTTTTTTTTGCAGCATTGCTAATATGGAAATGTATCTTGAATGACTTTTACATTGATATGTTGCTTGCCTTCTTAATGGGTAGGGGAGGAGCTAGAAATAGGAAGAAAATTTTAAAAAATGAATGTTAAATAAAATATATGTGTGTGTATATGTACATATGTCTGTCTATCCATGGAAATCTTTTGTAGGCATTGTGGAATAGGATAAAGAGAACTTGACTTGAAGTCAGCAGAGGTGGAAGTCCAGCTCCAACACTTATTGTATGACCCTGAGCAATGGGTTTGCTTTCTTAACTGTAAAATCAGAATAATAATACTTGTATTACACCTGTGGGTCCTTTCTTAGTTGAGGGATCCTTGGAAAGCATACAGCTCAGGGTAATGTGTGCTAAGTGCCAGGAGATTGATACGGATAGTTAAGATTATGAATTCATGATAGGGAAAGATCTCTAGGGACTAGCCTGAAAGCCTTTGTGGAAGAGGTAAGATTTAAGCTATAGCTTTAAGTCTCTGTAGGATTTTGATAGGGAAAAATTAGATGTTTGGAGAGTTTTCCTTTTTCTTTTCTTTATTGCTTTTGAGTTGGGGAAGGACATTTTGGACATCATTACGCCCCTGTTAAGTACTAAGCAAATAGTAACCTGATAAACAGTATAAAATAGTCTCTCTTTGTTGTGTTTGGGGGTAATTGTGATTCCTGCCTGAACATGTGGAATTATATAAGATCTGTCCTATTCACCCTTTCCCTCCCCAACAGTGTTTTGCTTCTGTCTGCTGCTTTCCCAGCCTATCCTCCCTTCTATCAGTCCCACCCCCTTTATATAATCTCCTCCCCTTCTACTTTCCTGTTGGGTAAAATTTCTGTATTCAACTGATTGTGTATATTATTCCCTCTTTGAGCCAAAACTGATAAGAATAAGGTTCAAGCAATGCCTGTCTCCCACCCTCCCATCTTTCCCTCCACTGCAATAGGTATTTTGTGCCTCTTCGTGTGAAATAATTTACCCCTATTCCACCTCTCCCTTCCTTTTGCACCAGTGTACTCTTCCTTCTCATCCTTTAATTATTTTTTATGTTATTCCCTCAAATTCACCTTATACCCATACCCTCTGTCTGTGTATATTCCTTCTAGCCGTACTATTAGTGGTATAATTTTTAAGAATTGCAAGTATCATCTTCCCATGTAGGTTTATTAACAGTTCAGCTCCATTGAATCCCTTATGTTTTCTTTTCCCTTTTTACCTTTTTTTTTAGGCTTTTCTTGGGTCTTGATATTGGAGATCAAATTTTTTGTTCAATTCTGGTCTTCTCCTTATGAAGGCTTGAAATTTTTCTATAACATTGAATGACTGTTTTTTTCCCCTTGAAGTAGTATGCTTATTTTGCTGTGTAAGTGAGGTTGTGGTCCTAGTTCCTTTGCCTTCTGGAATATTGTGTTCCATGATCTCTGATCCTTTAATGTTGTAGCTGGTAAGTCCTGTGTAATCCTGATTGGGACTCCCTGATATTTGAATTATTTCTTTCTGCCACTTGCAGTACTTTTTCCTTGACCTGATAGTTCTGAAATTTGGCTATAATGTTCCTTGGAGATTTTTATTTTGGGATCTCTTTTTTGAGGTGATCAGTGTATTCTTTCAATGCTATTTTCCCTCTGGTTCCAGAATATCAGGGAGGTTTTCCTTGATAATTTCTTGAAAGGTGCTCTCCAGATCCTAATTCAATGATTTTGACATTGTCTATCCTGGATCTATTTTCCAGGTCAGTTGTTTTTCCAATGAGGTATTTTACATTTGCTTTTGTTTTTTCATTCTTTTGAATTTGATTCTTGATGTCTCATGAAGTCATTAGCTCCCACTTGCCCAATCCCAACTTTTAAGGAGTTGTTTTCTTCGGTGGATTTTTTGAATCTCTTTTTCCATTTGGCCAAGTCTACTTTATAAGTAGTTGTTTTCTCTTTCCAAGCTGTTGACTCTTTTTTTCATAATTCTCTTGCATCATTCTCATTTCTTTTCCCAATTTTTCTTCTGCTTCTTTTATATGATTCTTAAATTCCTTTTAAATATCTTCATTGAGTTCTTTCTGGGTTTGAGACCACATCCCATTTTTCTCTGGGTCTTTGCCCACAGGTATTTAGACAGTTGTCCTCTTCTTTGTTTGTGTCTTCCTTGTCATAATTATATCTTTCTGTGGTCAAATTCTTTTTTTTTTGTTTGTTTTTTACTCATCTTTTTTTGGCTTTTATTCCTTTCTTTTAAATTTGAGCTCTGTTTCCAGGGTGTGAGGAGCCCTGTCTCAGGCTTCTTGTGCCAGAGTCTGCAGGTGCTGGCTGTTTACCTGGTGCTGCACTGATGTCACCCTGAGGCCTATGGAGGACCCTCATGTCTGGTGTTGCCCTGAGGGGGTGAGGTGGGAGATGACTAGCTATGCTAGAGGTTGTAGGGGTTTGGCAGCTTACCTGGTCCTAGTACTGTGTCTGGTGTGTGCTGAGGCCTATGGGGTATTTCTGCATTAGTATTTGCCTCTTTCTCTGGGGCTACACTGAAGTATGTGGCAAGGGCCAGTGCTGGTGGCTGCCCATTTGTTTAGGTACCCCTAAGACTGGTATCTACCTGTTTGCCTGGGACTATGCTGAAGCATGTGGAGGTTCAGGGGCTGGGATCTGTCCATACCCCTGGCTATGCTGAGGTACATGGAGGGTCCTGGTGCTGGCTTTGCCTGCTCCACTGCACTGGGGTTCAGGATCTCCCAGTGGTTTGCTGAAGTGGGACTTGCTGCTGATTTGCTGAGATGCTTCCTGTCCTGGACTGCTCTCTCCTTTTTCCTGAGTGAGACAGACCTTTCCTGATGATCTTCCAAGTTTCTTGAGCTAAAAGATTATTTCATCCCATCTTTTTGCTGGTTCTACTGTTCTAGGATTTGTTTGGGGGCATTATTTTATGACTGTTTGGAGGTGAATGTGAGAGAGTTAAATCAATTTACTACTTACTCTGCCATCTTGGCCAAAGTCATTCAATTGGAATATTTTATACCAGCTATTTTAAGACTGAATCCACTTTCTCCATAGACTAAAGGGGTACCAAAGGGAAGATGTTCCTCCCTATATGGGAGAGCGTTTTTATATTTCTCCCTTTGTTGTAAATAGTGTATTTACATGTAAAAGAATATTGTAAATATTCCTTTGTAAAAGTTATCAAATGATTAGTTGATATTGAGGAGATATCAACTGATTAATCAATATTCAGGGAGCATACTTGATGAGAATTCATGAACAGTAAAAGTAGAAAACCATCTTTAACTTCTCAGTTCCTTGAGAAATAGTCCAGACGTGTTGCCAAGACAGCTGCAGACCATCCCATAAACCTGCTCTAGCAAAAACCTGAAATTCGTACCAGACAGAATAATGATCAAGAAAGCCAATGAGAAATTACAATAGGTGACTTATTCCATCCCAGAACTTCACAAAAAGCCCATGGCAGTTGGAATGGGGAGGGTGAGACAAGCCTGCACCCCACAAGCAAACAAACCCAGCCTCCTGGTATGACCAGTCAGAGACATGTGGAGCCTGCAAGGCTCGGTCTGAAGACATCACGTGGGGAAGGACTGCAAGAATGACCCAGAGAATTTGGAAAACCCCAGAGTGACCAGAACACTCGAGAGCAGACAGTTTGGAAGTCCTATGAGGCAGCATCCTGGGGTGCTAACATTTCTAGCATTCTGTCCTGAGATACCACAGAAGATCCAGTTCTCTTAACTTCAGAGATCGTTGGGAATCTAAACCGCAAGAGACTGTCAGTACAGAAATTCAGGGGACCCAGGATAAAATCAGACAGAGCCAACCACCCACGAGTGTGCTGGTAAATATTTAACATCTAGCAGTCCAAAACCACAATGCACTTTTCATATTTCATATTTTCTCCACCGCTTTCTTAAATCTAAGCAAACAACTAAAATAAGTGAAACCTGGATTTGTAGCTTTTGTCAATTTCTCAGGTGCAAACATTCACACTGAAAATTTAACAATTGGTTCTTTCTGGCTCCAGCACATCCCTGCAACCATCCCTCCCAAAAGTGCAACAGGAATATGGAGTTTGGCCCTGGACCAAAACTTCAATTCAGGAACTACAGCGGGAGATATGAATAAATCAAAGAAAACTTTGACTAGTATAAATATTATTTGTAGAGCTAGAGATTCCCCAAAAGAAGGAGTAATAATTCTCTAATAACTAAAACAGTGACTCAAAGTCTGGAGCCTGGCCAGCCAGGGTGAGTCGGGTCTGATAGAGAGTGACCCAGAGAAAGTGCCACATAAGTAAGTGAACATTGTTATCTCTGGAGTAAAAAGCAAAAACGAGGGTCTAAGGGGATGGAAAGTGGGGCTCAGTCACAAGCATTTGCTGTGTGCCAGGCACTATCAAGTGCTAGGGCAGCTAGATGGCAGAGAGTTTAAATCCAGTCTTACTTACTAGCTATGTGACCTTGGACAGGTCACTTTGCCTTGTTTGCCTCAGTTTCCTCATTTATAAAATGAACTGGAGGAAGAAATGGCAAACCACTAGTATCTCTGCCAAGAAAAAGGAGTCATGAAGAGTCAGACACAACTGAAAAATAACTAAAACAATAGGCACTTTGTTAAATGTTAGGTGTACAAAGAAAAAAAATATAGTCCCTGCCCTCAAAGAGCATACATGGGAGAGACAGGTAAATAGCTAACTGCAAACAAGATATGTACAGAAAAGAATGGTAGGCAATCTCAAAGGGAAGTCGCTAATAGTCAGGGGAGCAGGACAGGTCTCCTGCAAAAGATGGAATCCAATATGGGTTTTGAATGAAAACTAGGGATAGGCAGAGGCGAGGACGGAGAGATCCCAGGCCTGGAGGACAGCTAGGGCAAAGACAGAGTCTGCAGGTGGGATGTCCTTGGCAAGGAACAGCAAGAAGGCGAGTGTTGCCAAATCTTGAAATCCGTGGAAGAGGATAAAGGATGAGAAGACTAGAAAGAGAGGCCCCAAGGGCTTTAATTGCCTAACTGAAGATTTTCTATTTGATCCTGAAGGTAATAGGGAGCCACTGGAGTTTTGTGAGTAGAAGAGGTGAGATGGGGGGTTGGGGTCTTGCATGGTCAGACTTGCACTTTTGGAAAATCAGTTTGGCATTTGAGTGAAGGATAGAACGGAGCAGAAAGAGATTTACGGCAGGGAGACCAAACAAAGGACACAAGGTGGTTGTTCTTAACCCACCTAGTCCCTATCCCTGCCTTTATTATCTATATCTATCAGCAGTAAATCATGATGGTTATGGGAGCATTTTTTTGGCCAACAGATAAAGCTATCTCCCTACATTTAAAAGAAGACAGATTGCTGAATAAATGGTAGCAAGGGTACAGTCTAGAAGTGGCGCTGAGAAGCAAGGAAGCATGCCTACTTCTCTTGTTGGCCTAGAATGTCCAGGGCATGAGAAAACGAGCCTCCAAGTGCTACAGAAAAGGCCAGGACAACGCTGTGTTCTAGAGAAATCGATGTTCCTGTTATTGACGGAACATAGAGGGTGATGTGAGGGGAGGAGATCTAAGATGAAGGGAGTTTAACAATGGAACGGGAGTTCCAGAAGGCATGATAACCCACAGGTCAGTGGAAGGGGACCAAGCTGTAGAGGGTCTGAGCTGAAGTGTGCAGAAATGAGAATGTGAGCAAAAAACTAGCAAGGGGAATGGACTTTTCAGTCCAACTGAAGACTCTGAGTCAGGGATGAGGAATTTGTTGGTCATTGCATGGGAAGAAGACAAATATAATATAATACATAGTTCAGTATATTGCTAAATTCTTATGAGTAGTTACCCTTTATATGGCACTTACCATGTGTCTCTGCCCTGTACTAAACACTTTACAATGATGACCTCATTTGACCCTCACAACAACTCTGGGAGGGAGGTGTTATTATTGTTATCATCCCCATTTTACAGATGAGGAAACTGAGGTGAACAGAGGTGAAGTGACTTAAGGTCACACAGATTGTAGGTATCTGAGGATTTGAACTCAAGTGTTCCTGACTCCAGGCCCAACTCCCTATCCACTGCATAACCTAGCTGTCTAATAGGTTTACTCTCATTTTTAAAAACTCCATTTAGATATGTGTACCCGTTTCCAGACTACTCTATTCCTCACCAACCTGCACTCACAGGTTTTTTAAAAATTATTTTATTAAGAGGATTTGTTCTGTGAAGTTTGGATTCAGCACTTGAGGATCTAGAAGGTCACCTGTGGTCTTGATACCACAGACGCCCCATCCCTGTATAGTCACAATTAGGTCAGAGCAAAGGCATTTTTTGAGATGCTCTAGTGAGAACAGTAACTATAAGACATTTCCCTCCCCCGCCTAAATCTGTGATGTGACCTCTCACATAGGCACACAGAATCAGGAGGTAGAGTGGGCACCTACATAGAGCACAATGAACACCCAACGTCAAGACAGCTCCTGTCTTTGATTTTGTAGGGTCCTGGTGCTCTATTATCTTCTCATGGTATCCTGACAGTGCCCTCTGCCAGGTATAGTATCTCTGCTGGGCAGGTTGTTCAGCTGGGCCCCCTGGACTTAACTCTTCTTCACAACTCAATTCAGCTCCTAACTACAGAGCTCATTCTCTCTTGAATCTAAAGCTGACCCTCACCTCATGTCTCCTACTGGAATGAGCCCTGCTGCAAAGTACTATGGCTTTTTGGTGGTAGGGAGAGGGAGAAATCCCTTCCACCCCTGCCACCCTGTGGTAGAAATATACAGGAAACAGTAAAGAACAGTCCCCTCTCAACAACTAGGTTCTTTCTCCAGTCATGGCTTCCTACCCAGATGTTGACAGAGCTCATCCTGGATGTGGTTTTAACTGCCCCCCAGAACTGGTAAACCACAATCAAGACTACAGGAAGAATTCTCACCAAATAAAGGATAGAGAAGATAAAATGGCCACTTTTGACAGCATAAAATTTTTAAAAGCTTTTGCATGAATAAAATCAGTGAAGATAGAATTAGGAGATAAGTGTTAGAATGGTGAAAATATTTACACCGAATATCACCAATAAAAGTCTGATATCCAAAATAAATAGGGAATTGACATAAATATATTACACTAAGGACCATTCCCCAATAGACAAGTAGTCAAAGGATATGAATAGTTTTCAAAAGAATTGCTATAAACTATAAATCATCACATGAAAACATGCTTTAAGGAATAAGAGACATGAAAATGAAAACACTTCTGAGAGGTCACCTCAATCCATGTAAATTAGCAAAGATGACAGGAAGAGTCAATGTTGTAAGGTCTTGGTGGAACTCTGATGTTGTCTGGTCATTCTGGATATCAGTTTAGAATTATACAAAAAACACTGGTTTTAACTGTCCATACCTTTTGACCTAGTGATCTCACTTCTGGGCATGGATAGCAAATAAGTCAAAGATAGAAATAAGCATCCAATATATACCAAAATATTCAAAGCTGTGCTTTTTGTGATAGCAAAGAACTAGAAACTACATGTATAAGATTGTGGATTTAGGAATGGAAGGGACCTTTGATATCATCTCATTCATGGCATCTGACAGATGAGGAATCTAATTATTTGCCCAAGGTTACACAAAGTAGTAAATGGCAGATTTAGAATCTGAATACAGATCCTCTTGACTCTAAATCAAGCAGTCTTTCACATTGTACCAACTTGCCTTTTCTTATGAATATAATATAATGCTGTACAGTGAGAAATAATTTTTAAAAATTCAGATAAACATAGGAAGATTTGTATGAATTAAAAAATGGAAATGGAAAAAATGGAACCAAGAGAACAATGTTCCCAAAGACAACACTGTCAAGAAAAAAGGGTTACTAAAAGGTCAGGACTAAGCCGAAAATCAATGAAGAATTCTGAGAACAGACAATGAAACCTTCTTCCCATCTCATACCAGAAAGCTGAAGGACTTATTTGGATACAATATTGTATACAGTGTCAAAGGTGTCACTTTATTGGCTGGTTTTGCTTAATTGGCGGGTAGGTGGTGCAGTGCGTAGAGCACCAGGCCTGGAATCAGGAAGACCTGAATCCAAATTGAGCCTCAGATGCTCACTAGCTCTGTGATTCAGGGCAAGTCACTTGAAGCTCTTTTTGCCTCAGTTTCTCTATCAATAAAACAGAGATAATAACACCTACCCTCCCAGGGTTGTTGTGAGAATCAAATGAAATCGAGATTGTAAAGTGCTGAGCACTGTGCCTGGCACGGCACATTAGTAAGCACTACTTAAGTATTAGTTATTACTATTGAGGTCGTTATATCGTAATTGTTATTTGTAAAGGATTTAGCACCGAGCCCTGCCTGTAAGAGATGCTTAAGTGCCTGACACAAGCATTTGCTTGCACCCTCCACCCCATTCCTTTCTCAAGGGGAGGGTCGAAAAAACTATTTCAAATGACTGTGGTAGAAAGACAAAACATAACAGTAAAATTTATTTTTAAACTTAGACTTTTTATTTATTTATTTATAATGTATAGAATAAAACAAGTATTTCCATAGCATAGTTTAGTAAAAAAAAGTTGATTGCACATGAAACGGCAAATCTATTATGTACAATTTGGTATTCCTTTTAGTTATATAATAATCATGTAAATTTCTGTTTTTCTTAAAAAGAAAAAAGCAATAAAACTTTAAAAAATAACCCTAATTCTTTGACATACTTATCTCCTTTGTTTTTTTTCCAAGTGTTCGAAAAAAATGATTCAATTTACATGCAACTTTTCTGGATATCAATAATTATATTTTATTAAAACGAAGTGAAAATTTCCCCATCTGGAAAGTCAGTGCTGGAGGGATTATGGAAAGACAGGCTCATCTGGAAAGAAATTTGGGATTATGCCAAGAAAGTGACTAAAATGTCCACCCCTTTGACCCAGAGATCCACTGGTCTACATAGATATGCCCATCGCCCCCCTCAAAGGAGGATAAAGATAGAGGAAGCCCATGGTGTTGTATTATAACTAGTCACTAGAGGGAGGTCTCTCCTCATTTCTAGGCATAGGTATTTGGCAATGTCTGGGCTCAGCTCGAAACAGGGACTCAGGAAAATAGCTCTTAGCCCCCTTTCCTCCAGTAGATTTCTGTGTCATCCTTCCCCATCTTTGATAAGCTTTGACCTGGAGTTTCTAGGACCTATTATTAGAGGTCTATCCAAGTTCTCCCTTGCTCAGCACCACATTGTTGTGTTGGTTCACTTATAGAAAGTCTGGGAGTGGCCTGTGTTGGGTTATGTCTGGGACATGACCTTGGGGGATGCTGTGGTATTGGCTGGAGCCCGGGGTGGAACCAAGGAAAGAAAACCACAGAACGTGTCAACCACAACACAGCTCTGGGACCTAAGATACTGCCAGGGCAGTGCCTGTTGGCATCTATCCCAGGGACCCAGGGTCACTGTTCCCCTGGGAGTGCCTCTGGTCATTGCCAAGATGGAGGCAGTGCCGCGTGGACTCTAGACATGCTGTCAATTTTCAAGTCTAAAGTCTCCAGGGTCACAGGGAGAGTTCAAGCTCCTTAATTTGGCATTCAAGGCCTTCCACATTCTGCTCCCAGCTTAGCTTCCACTGCTCCTCTAAATGAACATCTGCTCCAGATTCCCAAATCACAACTAGCATTTTCCAGTCTCTTTTGGGGTCTTTCCCTTTGGGAATGTCCTCTCTGCCTCCTCTCTATCTACCTAAATCTTAATCCTTAAGAACCTGTTCATTATTAGTTCAAACCCCAGTTGGGGTTTTCTTGGCAAAGATACTGGAGTGGTTTGCTATTTTCTTCTCCAGTTCATTTTAGAGATGAGGAAGCTGAGGCAAACAGCATCAAGTGACTTGCCCAGGGTCACACAACTAGTAAGTATCTAGGGCCAAATTTGAACTCAAGCAGTCTTCCTGACTCCAGGCCTAGCATTTTATCCACTATGCCTTCTAGCAGCACAGCACATCATTGACTTCACAAAACCCTCTCCCTTTTCTAAACTCATAGCTCTTATCATCCATATATTATAATCCACAACTTATAAAAATGGAGGAGAGTCTATGAGGCTTGTCCTAGGTTATATAACTAGCAAGTATCTAAAGCAAGATTTGAACTCTGTCCAGCATTCTACTGTCTATATCGTTCCACTCTCTAGGGAGTATGAACCAACTTGTTCAACAATGCAACAAACGTTCATTAAGTGCTTACTATGGGGAGTCACTGTGCTAGGCACCAGTGTGGGATAGAAAGACAAGTATAAAAATCCCCTGCCTGGAAGGAGTTTAAATTCTCCAAGTGACAATTCTTCAATTGTATTGTTTTTATTTAACTCTTTATGTGATTTAATTTAATAATATATTATCTCCTGACTATGTAAATTGCTTGAGATTAGTTCCAGCTGTAAATTTATGATCCCATGTGTGCTTCACCAAGCAGAGGGTCTTGTTCATCGATGCTACTTAATAAATACTGATAGGTAGGGCTTCCTAGAACCGTATCACAAAAACACCAGGGATCTTGGATGTCATCTAAGTCAACCCATAGCCAAGCAGAAATCCTTCTCCTCTGTAATATCCTGGACCTAAGCGAAAAGCTAAACAACTCCAATTCTTGCAGCTGCTTCTCGGTTGGATGGTTTCTAGTTCCCTAGCCATTCCCAGTCATTAAGGAGATACAACTTGTGTTTAATAATAATAATTATCGGCGTTGTTTAGGGATTAAAGATTTGCAAAGCGCTTTACAGAGGCTATCTCAGTTGACCCTCAACAGTACTGTGGAATAGGTGTGGTCCCATTTTACAGCTGAGGAAGCTGAAGCAGACAGAAACAAAGTGATTCACCTGGGATCACACACTGAGGAAGGATCTGAAGCAAGATGTGATCTCAGCTTTTCCTGGTTCCAAGTCTGAGGTTTTATCACCTTAATCCCTACCCAGTGCTGAATACCCTGACCTGAGTAAGAGGCAGCAGACACAGAGTTAGCCTCTGTCCTAAGAAGATTTGGGCTCAAGTACTGACGCTGACATATAGTGTCCCAAGTGACCCTGGGCAAGTCACATGACTTTTCAATGATCTAGCTACTCTCTGAGGCTACAAATTGCCAAGATGGCTCTGGCCTATATCAGAGAGACTTTCCTTATCAGAGAGGTCCCAATACTGGTGAAATCAGAGATTCAGTCCTTATCCCTAGTCCCTGTGATCTGAATAGGGCAGCCCCTCTTACTCAAGTTACCTGGCCTTGTACTTAGGCTTGGCTTAGATCCAGCCATGGACCTATAAGGCAGGGATTGAGTTTTTCTCTGCTTTTTGCAAAAGTAGGCTTCAGTGAGTCTTCTCACTGATAATAATTCTGTAGAGACCGAAGAGTCTTAGAAGTCTGTCTCATACCCGAGGCAACTTCTCAAAATAATTTTGTAGTTCCTTTTCTGGAATTGCCTTTAGAGCCAGCAATATACATTTTAAATATCCCTAGTGATGTCAAATATTCCTTTTAATGGAGTTTTGATTTTTGGAAAAGCCAGAAGCCATTTGAAGCCAAACTGGTCTTTAAGATAAGTGATAAAGCTGAGGATGTTTTGGGTCAGATGAAGTGTGGCCATAATGGTGATTTTTCTCCTGTGACTGATAAACTGCCTCTGAAGGCAATTCCAAAATAGGAGTCTTTAACTTGTTCTGAGAAATGGCAATTGGCATTGGAGTAAATGCAAGGTGATTACTTTGAAAGAAAAAAAAGAGACATTTGTTAATAGTTCCTAGCTTTATATAACGTTTCCTACGTACCAGGCACTTCACAGTGATTATCTTAGTTAATCCTTACCATAACCTTGGGAGGTAGGTGCTATTCGCATCCCCATTTTTCAGATGAGGAAATCGGGGGCAGAGGTTAAGTGACTTGCCCAGGATCGAACAACTAGGTGTCTGAGGCTGAATTTGAACTCGTCTTTCTTGCCTCCAGGTCCTGTAGTTTATCCACTATAACACTCACCTGTTTATTTGCATGCATAGTCTTATCTTCCTATATATCTAACCAAGGCCTTAGTGTCAGTATGCCCTTAGTACACAGTGCTAGGCACAGAAGGGTCTTGCTTTACAGAAGTTTATGCAGTCTTGTTAAAGAAACACAATACTGTTTCCTTGTCTGGCATAGGGACAGGAGTTTGAATCACGCCCTCTTTCCAGAGAACAGGATCCCGTGGGAGCCCCTTCCATTCGCAGGTGTTCAATGTGGGTGCAGCTGCAGCCTCCTGGGAAAATCTAAGTGTGAACAAAAGCTCCAGGTGCCATGGCTGAATGGCATTGTCTCCTTAGACCTTTGGGGCCCAACTTCCTGGTGGCTCAGGTTGCTCTTGGCCTTGACAAGCGAGCTGACCCCTCCCCTGCAATCAGAGGGCAAGGTTGGATTCTCCTCATTTCATACAGGACAATATCACTTAGTTAATCCACTGAATGTTTGGATCTTGACCTAGGGACTTCTGCCGTTCAGGATACTGGAGTATCACACTTTATCTTCCTAATGGGGCTGTGTAGTTTTGGGAATAGGATCCCCAGTTTCTTATGGGGTCCAAGATGCCCTAAAGCACAGAAAGGGACCAGCTCAAAGCCTAGGGTCAGACTTTAACAAATTCAACAAGCATTTATTAATTAAATGTCATTTGCAAACTGAAGGGCAGAGCAGAGTTGTTGATGGGGAGTTGACCTCTGAAATCAACAAGGCTTGGAATCAAGTCCCTCTGATACAAGCAGGGGGTATCAGACAAATAACTGAACTTCTAAGTGCCCCAGGCCATTCTCTAAAATGATGAATTGTAGAATAATTTACATCTGCTTTGGTCCGGGGGAGTTTCCTCACCTGGAGCTCCCAAAATCTGGTAAATTGTACATAGGTCTAGGTCAACGCTCTCCCCCTCAAAAAAATGTTGGAGGCATTATGCTCTGAGCCCTCTTTCCTTTTTTGGAAGGGTTTTCCTTTCACCCCTGAGAGAATGAAGCTACCATACATTAATTCCTGCCATTTTGAAAGAAAAGACTCCAGAAGCCTTCTCTCTCCTTATCTTTCCCAGCCCCACCATCGTTTCTCCTTTCCCCCTTCTGCTTCCCTCTCTCCTCCTCTAGTTCTCCTGCAGCAGCCCCTCCCCTTCGATCCCCTTCCTCATCCCTGCGCCCCTCTGGGCTCTACTCCCGGGTTCCAGCTCTGGCTGCCTTCTCCCATCGGGCGTTGTGTGTAGGTCCAGCCGGAGAGGTAAGGCCCCTTGCATAAGTCAAAGTGGAGGGCGGCTGTCCTTTCCTTAGCTGGGTACTCCGTTCCTTGCCATGGGATTGTAGAAGGGAGAGAAGAAACAGTATCCCAGGCCAGCCGTGGGCTAGGGTTGCTCTCAAACACACATACCCACACACTGCAGCTCCACAGTGCAGGCTCCTTCTGTTCAGATCTACCACAGAAGGTAACCATGCAGAGGTTGCTGTGTTTGTTCTGCAGAATGCATGAAATCCGCTAATTTGCAGGACAGAAAAGTGTTTGCCTTTCCCAGGAATTCGTAGTATTCTGGTACGTTTCACAACATTGAGGGATTTTGTAGGCTCAACAAATTCATGAGCTAGCCCAGGGAAGGCTTTGCTCCTTATCAGCAGGCATGCTGCCAAATTCATGCTACAAAACCACCTCATCTCAAATGCTTGCCACAAGAACCTGCAGCAAATAAATAAAAATAATTAAGTAAATGAATGAATGAATATGTGTGTATGGATATGTGTATATATGTGTACATATACATATGCACATATATATATGTATGTGTATATATGTTCAACGGCAAAAGTACATCTCAGAAGGTTGCATGATACCATGGAAAGAGCACTGAGTTTAAATAATAATAACTATCATAGTGTTTACCATGTGCCAGGCCCTGTGCTAAGAACTTTATAATTGTTATCTCATTTGGTCCTCGTAACAGCCTGGGAGGTAGGGGCTATTATAATCCTCATTTATAGATGGGGAAACTGAGGCAAAGAGACGTTTTGGTTTTGGTTTGTATGTGTGTGTTTGTTTTTGAAGTGACTTCCTCAGGGTCACAAAGCGGGTAAACATCTGATGCCAGTTTTGAACTCAGGTCAAGCCCTTTACTCCCTGAACCACCCAGCTGCCAATCATAGGATCAGAGACTTAGAGACAGAAGGGACCTTGGATGTAGTCTAAACCAATTCCCTTATTTTACACATGACAAAACTGAGAACCGGAGAGGGGATGAGCCAAGGTCAAAGAGGTCACCCTTACAAGGGGGCATACACCCAGAATGTATTCTCACTCCCAATGGCGCATTTTTTCTGATACCATATGCTGCTTCCCTTCAAAACTAGGGATGGGACTCTAAACACCCCCAGCCCCTTAATGAACATCCTGGAAACTTGATAGCCATGGCTAGACCTATCTTAACTTTAAATAGTTTGTGAAAAGCTTTGAATGCTAAGCAGTACACTTTAATTTGATCCTAGGAGTAAAAAGGAGCCTCTGGAACTCCCTGAGCAGGACAATAGACTTTTAAAAAGTCACTTTGGCAGTCAAGTGGAGGATGACTGGTGTGGGGAGAGGTAGATACTTGAGGCAGAGAGATCAACCTGAAGGCTGTTTCAGTTATCCAGATGGGAGGTGATAGGGTCTGCATTGGGATGGTGACTGTCAGAGGAGAGAAAGGGCATATACAGGAGATGCAGCAGCATGCCCGAGATAGGGAGTGCCTGGTGGCTGGTGGGAAAGGACCAAGGTCTAGAGAGACAATCTGGGTCCCCAGGAAGGACTTAAAGGTCATCTGTAGGTCATCTATAGTTCATCCTCCTCATTTTATAAACGAGAAACCTTGGGCCCAGACAAGGGAAGTCGCTTGGCCGAGGTTAGCCAGTTAGCGTGAGTAACAGGGCTGTGACTAAAACCACATCTCCTGGCTCTGAGTTCCCAGTGCTTTCCGCTCGATCAGATGGTCCCGATGGAGCAGTGACTGAACAAACTGCTCAACCTGAAATGTAAATATGCTCTTGGGCAAGCTAGAACAAGGAAGAAAAAATATCGTGGTTGGGGGTTGGAGCACAGCAGGATGGGGAAGGGAAAGGAAAGAAACCCTAGAATACTTTCCAAAAGTTAGATGAGAGATGCTGCTGTGGATGATCTGTGTCACCTCACCTGCTCCATGAGTGGGACCATTCAGAAGCTAGGGAAGCTGGCCCCCGTCTAGGGCTTCTCACTGTACTGGGTCCCTGAGGCTGGGCCTTCCCCTTCCCCCAGACATTCCAGCCCTGCCACGATCGCTGACTGTAAGACCTTAGGCAAGTCATTTAATTGCCTTGAGCCTCAGTTCTTTCATTTGTAAAAGGAGGTGATCCTTGCACTATTTCCCTCTCAGGGCTTTTGTGATTGTGGAACAGGAATGAGTGGGACATAGAGAAGCTCATCGAGCTAATCATTGATCTACTCTTTCCTTTGCCTTTCCTAATTCTGTCACCTCGGGCAAGTCATTGACCTTCTCTAAGTCAGTTTCTTCAACTCAGTCAGTCCATAAGTATTTATTAAATATTTCCTATGAGCCAAGGACTGTGCTAAATGCTGGGGAATACAAAATGGGAGCAAACAACAACCAACCAAACTGTAATCCCTACTCTTAAGGAGAGTACATTCTAATGGGGAAGAGGTATGTTTCTTATCTAGATACATGTACAATACATACAGAGGGTAAAGAGGTAATTTGAAAGGGGAAAATGTTAGCAGCTGTGGGACCAGAAAAGGCCTCCTTTAGAAAGTGGGATGTCCTGGGTCCTGAAGGAAGCCAGCAAAGCCAAGAGATGGAGAAGAGGGGACAGCCAATGCAAAGGAATGGTGATGAGAGATGGGATGTCTTCTTTGAGGAAATGCAAGTAGGGCAATGTTCTAGACCATAGAGCATTCGAAGCGAGTGAGATAAAAAAAAATACCAGAGAGAGGTGAAATATCAAAGAGAGGGCTTTAATTTGATCCTGGAGGCCACAGGGAACTATGGAATTTCTTGAACAGAAGTGGGAGATGATCAGGCCCATATCTTAGAGAGATCACCGTAACCCCAGAGAGTGGAGAATGGGTTACAGGGAGAGAGACCTGAGACCAAGAGAGTAGTTTAGTCAGGAGGTGATTAGGACCTGAAGGAAGGCACAAAATTGGATGAGTGGAGAGCAGGGGATGTACACAAGAGATAGAGTCAAGGAAGAAAGGGCAAGATCTGGCAATAGATTGGATATGTGGAGTGAGAATCAAGAGTCAAGGATGAGGCTGATATTGTGACCAAAGGTGTCGGTGTCCTCAACAGTAATAAGAAAATTTGGAAGGTTGGAAACATTTGGGGTGGAAAAATACTGAGTTCTGTTTTCAACATGTTTGAACTTCATACAAGACATCCACTGTGAGATGTCTAGGAGGCAACTGGAGATAGATGTGTGACTGCAGCTCAGCAGAGACTGGGGATGGATATCTGAATCTGGGAATCATCTGCCAAGAGATGGCAATTGAACTCACGTGAGTGGAGATCAGCAAACAAGATAATATGGAATGAAAAACAAGGGGGCCCAGGAAGGAAGGAAATAAGCATTTATTAAATGCCTCAGCTAGGTCAGGAACTAGGCTAAGCACTTTACAATTATTATTTCATTTGATCTCCACAACATCCCTGGGAGATAGGTGCTGTTGTCATACTCATTTTACAGTTGAGGAAACTTAGGCAAACAGAGGTTAAGTGGTTTGCTCAGAGTCACACAACCAGTAAGTGTCTGAGGCTAGATTTGAACTCAGGTTATCTCAACTTCCCCAGCCCAGCATTCTATCCATTGGTCTACCTAGCCGCCTTAAGTGGCAGTATCCCCTGACTCTTCTGCCAGGACAGGGCTTTGTGGAATGCCCATGGCTAGAAGGCATTCCATGGAAAAGAAACTTTCAAAGGAGACTGAGAAAGATGGGTCTGATAGATAAGAGGAGAACTAAGAGAGAACAGTGTCACAAAAACCTGGAAAGGAGAGACTATCCAGGAGAAGGTAATCCATAGGGTTTGACAAGTAGATTTGACAAGCAGTCTGGTGAGCCCTTCTAGCGTTTGACATTCTAGTAGATAAATTGTTTAAAATAATACGTATATGGGTTGTTTCTGTTCAGGCATTTTCAGCCACTTTTCATGACCCTATTGGGGGTTTTCTTGACAAAGATACTGGAGTGGGTTTGTTATTTCCTTCTCCAGATAAGGAAACTGAGTGAAAGAGGTTAAGTGGCTTGCCCAGGATCACGCAGCTAGTAAGTGTCTGAGGCTGAATTTGAACTTAAAAAGATCAGTCTTCCTGATTTCAGGCTTGGCACTCTAAATGCTGTGTGTGTGTGTGTGTGTGTGTGTGTGTACATATGCACACATACATAGGTGTGTATATACATATATACACACATAGGCTTATATATGTATATATTATTTATATATATACATATATACATATATATAGTGTTGAAGTTCTGAAACTTCTACAGTACTCTTCCCATCCTTTCTTCTGCTATTAAAGGAGATAATAAAGTCATCCCTTGATGGAGGGTAAGCAGAATATATAAATGTTCAGTCTCTGATAAAGTCAAAAGACCAAGTTTCTACTTAGTAAACATATGTTCATAGGTGTGGTTGGTCTATTCATGGGTTTCTAGGCCATCCATAGGATAGTAGATTGAATGTTAGACCTAGAATAAGGAAGATCTAAGTTCACATCTCACCTCATTATTCACTAGGTGTAAAATCATGGGTAAATCTTATCATCACTCTGAACCTTAATTACACTCAGACTTAAGTCTCCCTCCTCCAATCCCCGCTTCATTCAGCCACCCAAACGATTTTCCTAACGTGCAGATGTACATCTCAGTCCTTATTCAGTACACTGCAGTGGCTCCTTATCATCTCCAAGATCAAATACAAAATGCTCTGTTTGGAGTTCAAAGCTCCCTCCTTCCTTTCTAGTGTTCTGACACCTTACATACTCCCCATCACATATGCTTCGATCCAGTGACACTGGCCTCCTGGCTATTCCGTGAACAAGACACTCCATCTCTCAGCTCCAGGCATTTTCTCTGATGCCTGTAATGCTCTCCTTTCTCATCTCTGACTACTGACTTCCCTGGTTTCCTTTAAAGTCATCTTTTACAAGAAGCCTTTCCCAATCCCTCTTAATTCTAGTGCTTTCCTCAGTTAATTATATCCTGTTTATCCTGTATTTAACTTGCTTTGCATGTATTAGTTTGCGTATTTTCTCCTCCATTAGATTGTAAACTTCTTGAGGGTAGGGCTTTTGATTTTTTTTTTTTTGTATCCCCAGTGCTTAGTACTGTGCCTGGTACATAATATGGTGCTTTATAAATGTTTATTGGTTGATCTTTGACATGGACATAATACTTCTTGTGCCTACAGGTTTTTTCAAGGCTCAAATGAGACCACATCTGTAAAGTATTATACAAATGTATATTCTGATAATGTGAAACTTGGTATATCAAAGCCTGTCTTTCTAAAATGAAATCTGAAGGCATGGTCCCATCCTGAATACTACTAACACCACCGTCACTACCTACAACAAGCTCTGCTGTGGCTTACACTTCCATCCTCTAAGCTGTAAGAGAATAAAAGGCTATCCCCAGGAATAGATTTGATATTTAATCTTAGAGCTCCTCTGAGGGAAACCTCCAAAATTCCATAAGAGAAGTTTTAAGGCAACTTTTACCAGCTCTATCAATTCCCATTAAAACCAAGTTCCACATTTGAGACACTGAATGCAGGTGGATTGAGTCAAAGGCTGTGAACATCGATAAGGGTTTCTCTGTCCCATTACACACAGATATTTGCAAGGAGTAACTTCACTGAGGATGATGGAAGTACTAACCCTAGGAGGAACTTGGAAACCTTTGGCTGTTCTCTGCCTTTCTTCAGTACCCTGGAGACTCTGCTAAGCTAGGCATGAGCCTAGTTCCAGCTGGGCAGAAAATGGAAATCTTCACACCATAAATCCCTGTATCAATGTTGTTGTCTTAAAAGAGCTTATTAAGACTTCATAGCATTTGTTGTACCCTTCTGCTAAATGAATCATAGAGGAAGGGAAAGAGGATGCCTACCGAATAATAGCTGACATTTACATAATGCTTTAAAGTTTGAAAAACAATCTACAGACATAATCTCAGTGGGTAGGGAGGTGCTACCAAGTATTATTATTATCTCTTTTTGATAGATTGGGAAACTGAGGCTCAGTGAGACTGTGATTTGCCCTCACTAATAATAAATTTGCTAGTGTCAGAGGCAAGATTTGAATCCAGGTTTTTCAGACTCCAAGGGCAGCACTCTCTCCATTATACACGAAGCCCTAGAAGATAGACCACACATTCTGACACATACGTTATTAAGTGTTGGTCATGTTGACTTTGTCAGAAGTTTGTGGGCCCTTAGCCTGGGGTGTTAGTCAAAACTTTTAGTCAGTGCATATATATATATAAAAATGAAAGTATGTGGGTGAACCTCAATTGTTTTTAAGATTTATGTTTTTGACCAAGAGGAAGAAGTGTGATAGAGTGGAGTCCAGAGACTTGGGTTCTAGTTCTGCTTCTGCAACTAACTGTAGGACCTTTGACAAGTCACTGATTCTCCCTAGGGGAGAGAACAATCATTTCCCTCCTCTGTTTAAGGAGGGGATTTATGAGCTTGTGTGAGACAAGGCAAAGGGGCATCTGGACAATGGAAAAGGGTCCTTGGGTTCTAGATGTACATCTGCTCTTTTCCACCTGCATAACCTTGGGAAAATCACTTCCTTTCTCAGAGTCACAGTTTCTTCATCTGTAAAATAAGGGACTTAGACCAAATGGCTTTGAAATTCCTTTCTATCTCTAAAAATCTCTGATCACATGACTAAGCAGTCCTTAAGCAACCTACCAGCTGTAGCCACCTGTGGTGTTTCCCAGAGTAGGAAGAAGGTTCAGATTTCAGGTAGGATTTTATCATAATAGGCATTTTACACAAGAAAAAAGGAGAGTTGAAGTGACTTGTTTATAGCTCCAGTGTCAGTGAGTCAGGACTAATTCATACTCTGGAGTTTCCAGGCCGTTAACTTCTCTGACTAGGGCTGTGAGTCACAGTCAGTTCATCGTTTTACGTGGGGGCAGGCGTGCATGTTGCTTTGCCCAGTCCAGGCATGGATCATTGCCCTCTCACACATAGACAGTAGCAGGGATACACACGCACACACACACACACACACACACACACACACACACACACACTGTCTTGTGTTAGACAGGAGGTGCATGTTTATCTACCTCTGGGTGGTGGGATGTGTACACTTTTGGCCCTGGGATAGTAGCACTAATTAGTCCTATCAGCTGTTCCATGTTTTAAAAAACAACATACAACCAAATTGAAAAACATTCGTTCCTGTATGCATGCACACATCCCTCTAATCATGTGACTAGAATTCTTGTTTATTATTATAAACGAGTTTCTTTGTGGAGGAAAAACAATCTCCCTATGCTCCTTTATCCTTTCCCCACCTTACCCCACCAAACACACCAGCCATCTGCTGGGTTCAGCTTTACAAGTTTACTGGGTGGCCAAGCTTCTTTCACCAGTTAGGCTCCAAGGACCCTGCCTTCTCTTTCTGATAGAGATGGTGAATGATTAGGCAAGGAAATTTTACAATCAAGGAATTGCTAAATAAATCATAGATTTAGAAGTGGAAGAATCTCAGAAGCCCTAGAACAACTCCCTCGTTTTGCAGCTGAAGAAACTGAGGCCCAGAGAAATTGACTTACCCAAGTTAAAAGGACAGGAAGGGACAGAGCTGGGATCTGAGCCCAAGTCCTCTCTTTCATAATCAATACTCTTTCCACTGCACAATACTGCCTTTTTAATAATGATGTATTGATTGTACGTATGTAGTCTCTATCAGATTGCTTGCCATCTTGGGGAGCGGAGAGAGGGAAAAGGAGGGAGAAAAAAATTTGGAACTCAAAATCTTATAAAAGTGAATGTTGAAAAAAATGATGTCTTATAAAAATAATTATTTAAGCAGAAAATGGTGAAAGTCCATTCTTTAGGAAAAAAAACTTTGTTCAGTTTCTTACTGTTATCAAATCCATCAAAACTTGGAATAGCAAGTTGTGTATAATAGATTTGCAATTTCATGTGTGATCATCTTTTTATTATACTATGTTATAGAAATGTTCATTTTATTTCAAAAATGAAAAATAAAATAAATACATGTGAAAAAAATGTAATCACTGTGACATAGTGTAAAGAGAATTGTACTCGGAGGTTCTTCCACTTACTTCCTGTATGACCCTCAGCAAATCCTTTCACTTCTCAGGGCTTCAGTTTCCTCATTTATGAAATGAAGAGGCTGGGCTAGGTGAAAAGAATTGGTCTACATTAAGTGGCACCCACAAACATGACCATGTGGCAACATAATTACCCCATATAAGTGCTAGGTTTGTCAGCTGTCAAGAGTTGACCTTGACGGGTTGGGTCAACTTGAGCTACAAGGTTTAGGTAGTGTTGAGTGAGCCAAGGTCTGTGTCCAGAGAACTTAGGTGAGGCTGTGTTTAGTGTTGAGTTGTGTAAGAAGAGCGTGACAGGAGAGAGTCATGGTGCTCGGAGAGCTGGTGTTTGGCTGGGTGCCTAGAGAGCAGAATGAACACTGCTGGAGCGAAGGAAGCATTGTTAGGGTGCCAGAGATAGATTTTCCCTTTAAAGGAACAGTAGTCTTTGCTTCCCATTCTGAAGGGAGGGAGACTCGGTGCTGAGTATTCAATAAATAGCTTGTCCTAAGTACTCTTCATCGGAGGGAAGGAGCATGGAGTTTTTCTAATTTACAGCATAATATATAGCCCCTTTCATCCTCAGACACTCAAGTGGATCTGTAATCCCATCTGTTTGAGAGCTCACCTGCAATAATGCATTCACTGACCCATCCCATCCATGCTTGACCATCCTGTATAACTGGCTCACATCTTTACATCTTCCCAGAAGTTCACCATGGGAACCTTGACTTCTCCTGATGTTGAGAGGGCACCAGTGGAACACTCTAGCTGTGTATTTGTCAACTCTTGTCTTTGACATATGACCAGTCTGTCATCTCTTCCTAGCATATGTTTTCTTGATGACACCTTCAAAGTTCCTTGTGGATTACATGTTGTCCACTTGGTCCGACAGTATACCTCTTCATTGCCCTCTGTATGATACTGATTTTAATTCTTTGGAGATTGTTGCCTTTCGTGTCTTTCATGTAGCAACACAGATAGAATGTTGGTATTAAAAAATACATATCATTGTTTTCACTGGAAGCTTGGAGTCATTAAAGATTTTCACAGATTCCTGGAGGCAATCCAACCTTCTACTCAATGCTGGCCTCAACTTTTTGCCTCTTTGTATTATCTTGCCCAGATATATATTGGTGAACAAGCTCTATAGATTGTCCATTCAAATGCAGGAGATAATCTGGACAGAAGGCATTCATTCATCCACTTAGTCTTTCCTGTGTGATTGTCAGACTAAATTCTTTTGAACGGTTTTAGCTCTCTTGCAGGAAGCTCCATAATGTAATCAACATAATGCCATCTGCAAACAGGAGCTTATGAAGGAGCTCACCATTTACAGAGAATTCCTCTTCAGCTTGGACACTATGCTGAATCTCCTTTATCACTACAGCAAAGGCAATGAATGCCTTTGACAGGCATACATCTGCCTGTTTTATGCCTAACCTGATGTCTGTGATCAGGTCAGTGAATAAGGGCATTTCTTTCATGTATTATTAAGGGAATCTGGAATGATTTTGACTTATGGATGGGAGACACCTTGTTGGAAAAGGGTTTTTAATGTGGTTTTTTGATCTACCAAATAAAAAAATTTTAATAATTAACAAACAGTGGGCACAGTAGAATTTATATTCTATGCATCTTTCAGTCAGTGATGAAATACTAAGGATGTGGTCTATTGTTGAAACAAAAAAATCTGCTTATTCTCCATTGTTCAGTTGTGTCTGACTCTTCATGACCCCATCTGGGGTTTTCTTGGCGTGGTTTGCTATTTCCTCTCCAGCTCATTTTACAGATGAGGAACTGAGGCAAACAGGGTTAAATAACTTGGCCAAGGTCATATGGCTAGTAAGAGTCTGAGGCCCGACTTGAATTCATGTGTGCCTGATTCTAGGTCCTGTGCTCAATCCACTGTACTACCTAGCTGCCTACTTTTCCCCTACTAATTCTTTAGTCAAGGATGCCCTCAATATGTATATAGACAATATATTTTATAAATGGAAAAGTAGACATGTAGGTTGGTGGTAGTTTTCTTGGTCACTTTTTTTGGTGGGGGAGTATTCATAAGGTCCACAATTTGTTTATGCACCATTAGTAACTGCCCCTCCTTTAGATAACTTGCATATTGAGCCTTCAGTGCATCTTTACAATCTTTTCTAGCATATTGCATATTGATCCTTCAGTACATTTTTACAATTATGTCTCTTTAAGCATGGATCTCCTCTATATACACTTGACCCAATTCAACTGCTTTTCCTATGTGTTCGCCTTAAGGTCATTTTTACAAGCACATCCAAGACTGTGAAGTTAGGACCTAAATGTGGCTCCACTCTTCTTGATGGTGAAATAATGTGTTGTAGTAATCTTTCTAGATCTTTTCCATTTCTCCTGTAATGGTTACTCTTTCATTTTTGTCTTTTAATGCACTCAAGGTGACTTTGGTTAGTTGGATCTCTTGCAAAGCTTCCTTTAAAATGGTCTTACCTTCTCCTTTCACAACACGATATTGCCTGTAAGTGTCCATCTTTCTTCTTTGTAAGATTTAACAAATGAGTTTATACAGAAAACCTGTGTTGCCTTTGGCAATTGTCTCACTCCATTTGGCAATCAAGTCAAATGTTTGCTGACTAAGACATTTTCTGACTTCTTTCAATTTTCCTGTTGCAGCGATAGATTTGCAAGTTAAACTTCTATATTAAATTATTATAATTAATGCCCATTTTAATTTCTCTTGTCCCCATTGCTAATAACGTGTTTAAATAGTTTAGGATTGAGTTGTTTCAATTGTATATCATATCTTTTTTCATCATTATTCTTTCGTCTTGCATTTTACTAATTCTAATCTTTGCCTTGACAAGTTGGTGGTCTGACTGTACAGAGACAGCTGATTCAGGGATAAATCCTGCATCAATGACAAGTCTTTTCCTGTCACAATATAATCTATTTCCTTTGGGTGATGTTATTTGGTGCTCACCGTGTCAAACAGTTTTCACTTCTTTTCTCAAAGAAAGTAGTTCATGCTTCCTCAACCATGCTTTCTCATCAATTTCTCACCATCCCCTCTCTTCCTGCCTTTATATTGAAGTCATCATTGAGTATCAGAGATTATGTTGATTTAATTTTAAGGGTTTTATCCAGTACTTTGTCAAACTTTTCATTCTTCTCAACTGATATTGATGTACAAGATGCAAAGAGTTTCATGGTGGTCTTTTAATGACCACGTCAATATCCCAGGAAGTAATGTTTCTTGTTTGCATTTGAACACACGATAAAATCAACTCTAACTCTTTTCTTTGCCCTTCTATGGAGTACTTGTGATCTATTCTCTCAGCATCAGTATCTTTCTTTATCTGGTTTTGTTTATGGTGAAAATGTCAAGACTGATAGGATTCAGCTTCTCTAGCAAAATGTCTACTTGTTAAACACTAGAGACTTTGTGCCTCTTCAACAAAGAATGATAATTTTTTTAAAGGCCTACTCTAATGTGGCCAATTTTCAAGTTTTATTGTTTGTTATTGTTCTGGTTAGGAGCAGGAGAGTGGGGTGAGATTTAGCATTCCTCTTAGGGGTGATGCCTTTGTGTTTCCTTTATCAGATCTCTTTCTTATCACAGGAGAAACTGGGCAGCATCAGAATAACCACATATATTACGCTCAACACACATTGGTATATGCATTCCTTAGATAACCCTTCCAGCTTCTTCATGCTGTGACCATTATTTATCTCCATCTTACAGAACTGAAAACTTAAAGTGATTTGCCCAAGATCACACAGCCAGAGTGTCAGAGTCTGTCCTATCTCCCCTAATCCTGACCTCCAAGTCCGGGAAGGTTGGGATAATAAGATGAACACTAAATTTGGAATCAGAAAAAACCTGGATTCACTTTCCTTTACTCTATAGCCCATAACTCCCCAAACTTTGGTTTCCTAACCTGTAAAATGGAAGATGGTAATAATAACAGCTGGCATTTATATGGAGCCTACTGTGTGCCAGGCACTGTGCCAAATGCTTTATAAGTTTTATTTTATTTCATCCTCATAGCCACTTTGGGAGGTAGGTGCTATTTATTCTCATCCCCATTTTACAGATAAGGAAACTGAGATTACGTGACCTGCCCAGGGTCACACAAATAGTAGCTGTCTGAGGCTGAATTTGAACTTAGGTCTTCCTCATTCCAGACCGAGTACTCTATCCACTGCACCACCTAGACACCCCTCACCCCTTTAGTACCTACTACACTGGGTTTTAATAAGGAGTAAATAAGAGAATGTGTATAAAGTGCTTTCTAAAACCTTAAGGTGAAATATAATTATTAGCAGCTTTTACTATACCATGTTGCACCCTAATAACACTGGATGTCTAAACGTGTGTGTGTGTGTGTATGTGTATATGTATGTGTGAAAAGAAGGAAGAGAGACCAAGTATAAGAGTTAAACTTTTCCTTTTCAAATTCTTCCTTAAGCTGTTCCTGTTTAAGGACCATGAATCTGCAGTGTGAGAAGGAATGATTTATATTATAGTATTTATACTGAGGTTGAAGATTCTCGTTTTTGATACTCCCAAGTGGTCTGGAAATTGTGGCAGGAAAGGAAGGAAAGATTATAGCATTTGTACTTCACAGGGATGTTAGAAACCATCTAGTCCCATTCCCCTCTCTCATTACCCATTTTATTGATGAGCAAATGAATTTAAAATCTAGGAAAGCATATTATTTTCTAGGGCAGAAGCAGTTATGGTTCAGTCATTTCACTTGTTTCTGACTTTCTGTGACATCATCTGGGGTTTTCTTGTCAAAGATACTAGAGTGATTTGCCATTTCCTTCTCCAGCTCATTTTACAGGTGGAGAAACTGAGGCAGAAAGGGGTAAGTGACTTTCCCAGGGTCACTCAGCTAGGCAGTGTCTGAGGTCACATTTGAACTCAGGTCTTCTTTATTCCAGGCCCAGGACTCTATCCACAGTGCCACCCTAGCTGTCCCTTTGTTGACCTAGGGAACTCCTGATGAAAAATCTCCTTCCTTTACCAAAGCAGATGGCCACTTGCTCTGCTCAGGGCTACATAGCCCGTATATGTCACTGGTGGAACCTGAACCCAGGTCTTTCTGACTACAATTCTGTGTACCTGGGTTTAAATCCTATCTCTGAAGCTTACTTCCTATGCAACCTTGGGTAAGTCATTTAATTTCGTGGGGCCTTTGTTTCCTCATTTGTAAAAGTTTACAAGGGCCCTTCTAGATCTATGATCCTGTAATCTAGGTTCAAATCCTGCCCATGCCCCTGTCTGACCACACACAGAAGTTTGGGCCTCAGCTATAAAGTAAGAGGGTTGGACGAAGGTCCCTTCCAGCAACTAGATTATGATCTAAAAAGGACTCTGCCATAGTCAGCCCCAGTGATATTGATAAAATTGTTTTAATTGTACCTTTAATTCCTCCAGCTATAAAATGGGAATAGCCTACTACGCAGGATTGTTGGGAGGGGGAGACAATAGCTTCAAATGATCTTAAGACCCTTTGCTGACATGAGGAACGGTCCTGCAATATAGAAATGAAGAACATGGAAATTATCGGCAAACAGATAGTCCAGAGACTCCGAGTCCCCAAACACTTCAATCCCTGTCCTACTCAGGGAAAAAAGTACAAAGTGTCTGAGTTTAGCTTTAGAAATGAAAAGGACTGGAAATCCTAGCCTCCAAAATAGCAGCCGTAATTCCAGCCAGTCCCACTGACTGGCTAGTTCAAGCCACTGACATCTCAAACTGGTTGTTACCGGAACTGCCCTGCCTGTTATTACCTTAGTCAGAAGATAAGGGAACAAGGACACACACCACCCAAGTGTCTTATCCAAGGTTACCGAGAAAATTGTCCGTAAGAGGTAGGTTTAAAAATCATTAGGATCTTCGGTAAGAAAAGGGGCCTTAGAGATCATCAACCCCAGAGCAGTAAAGCAACTTAATATTAACTGACATTTTTACATAGCATGAATGTTGGTCAGTATCAATTAGAAAGATGGGTTCAGGTTTAGCCTCTGATGCACACTGGCTCTGTGAACCCTGGGCAAATCCCTTACCCTTTCAGAGGAGCCCAGTCAGCTCTATGTAACCAAAAATTGCCAAAGACTTACCAACCTGCATTTGTAGAGGGAATTTGCTCACTAGAAGTTCTCTGGGCCATTGAAATCAGAGGTCTACACCAAAAGGAAAAGCAAATAGAAATTGACATGATAACTTTGTTGTATATTTGAGAGGAATTAGAAGTTGTAAATATTAGATACGCAATTTCAAGTACAAGCTTCCTTTTTATTATATAGAGTGTTATGGAAATGCTTGTTTTATCCCACAAATTAAAAATAAAATATAAATTTTTAAAAAAGAACTTTATATAGCACTTTAAAGTTTACAAAATGTTTTACATGATCCCATTTCAGTCTTACAACAACCCTGGGAGATAATGACTTTAGGTATTTTGTTATTATATAAATATATATATATGTATATATATAAACAAATATATATTTGTTATTTATAGATGAGGAAACAGAGATTTACAATGTAGAAAATGTTAGACTCTGGATTTCAACCTGAGGTCTTCCCAACACCAGATCCAGAACTGATTCCTTTTTACCTGGATGCCTCTCCATGAATAACTTCAAAGGGTAAGTAAGTTTGCAGTTGTTTAGTTATGTCTGAATCTTTGTGACCTGAAGGATCAAGCATTCCAATATCATTCATGGGATTTTCTTGGTAAACATACAAGAGTGGTTTATCATTTCTTTCTCCAGTGAATTAAGGCAAATAATAGGGGATAAGTTACTTGCCCAGGGTCACACAGCCAGTGTTTGAGGTCAGGTTTGAACTCAGATCTTCCTGACTCCAGGCCTCCAATTACAAAATCTAGTGCTTTTTTCCATTCTTACCAAACTTGTTAATATGTACCTTGGACTGTCCTGCTCTGGATGACCATGGTCTTGGCCACATCATCTGATTTACCTTTGTTCTCATGACCCTTGTGAGAGAAGGGGGCCGAGAGTGGGGAGGGCTGGTTGAACATGGGGGAAAACTGAAGCTACCCTGTTTGGCCAGACCCTTGCCAGACGTTTTGTCTCCAAATGGAAGAAAACCACAAGCCAGGCTACGGCATAACGAGAAGTACAAACTGAGGGCCGAAGAAAGTCCTGGTAGAATACAGGCTGACCAGAACTAGGCTGAGAGTCAATGCCATGAGGTGGTCCCATGTCCTCGTCTTTGCCCTACACCTTGCTTCTCCGTCAGCTCCTAGAAGGCTGTCGAAGATCCTTGAGTTGCCCAAAAGACACTTTATTCCCCTATGAGGGAAAGGTAGGGGATTAATAACTGCTGAAATTCTGAATGCTGGCAAGGAAGTCATCTGGGGAGAGTACAGAAGCTAGGATCCACCTTAGCACATCCCGTAAACAGAGCGGAGGGGTGGAGTCTTGGCTTGGAGCCTCACATTTCCTGGGACCCACAGGACGAGTGGGTGGAACAGGCACAGCCAAACTCTGCAGGGACAGGAAGCAGGGAAAGAGCCCCAGAGAGAAGTCGTGGTGAATGCTGTGGGGAATTCTTGTGGACGATCCCAAGCCAGGGGCCCGGGGCTCCCCCCCAGCAAGGGGCTGGTGTGGGGGAAGGGGCAGGGAGAGGGGGCTTCCTAGCAGGAGCTCGTCTCCAGGCCAGGGATAAGACCCCAGCATCGGAAGCTGCTTCCTCCTTGTCCAGGTACAGTCTTCCTGGGAATGGGGGGAGGGGTGCAGGGCCTTTCAAAGGGCTTGTCTGCTAGGATGGAGAAAAAGTCACTCTTTCCAAGAGGGTGGCTCAAGGCCTTTCCTGGGGACTCTGGCACTTTGGAAATGCATGTAGTCTCCTAGGGTTATTCCCTGTCTTTTCTTCTAGCCTCCTCAATCCTTGGCCTCCAGCCCCTGGGCTGCCAGCTGCTCCCTCCTCTCTCCCAGCTCTGATTTCGATTCCACAGAACCCACTGATTTAACGAGGCTGCTGGCCCACAGCTCCTTTCCCTGGGGCCTCTCTGAAGTGGAGACCACCAGGGGGGCACTCCCCAGCAGAATATGGGCTTAGGCAGGCTGGGTACTCTGTGTGACCCAGTTGCTAAGGCAGTGCCTGAGGCTGGTCCCATGTTCCCATGGCAACCGGGGGCCAAGCTCCTAATCCATTAAAACAGAGCTTTGTACCAGGGGAGGGGCTGGTCAGGCCTGGGAGGGAGTCCCCTTGGTAGAAAGCTGCGTTAGAGGGGCTGGCTAAACCCAGCTGCTGAAGAGGGCTCGGGGCTGGAGGTGTGTACAGTGTGCATATATACTTTTACAGTAATGGTGAAGATTCTATAGTTCCTGCCTTTTCTTAATCTTGGGTGGAAGAATGAACTTTGGGCCTGGACATGTGTACATAAGGTGGGGATAGATCTAGGGAATAGTGCTGGATTTCAAGCTTATAAGGACCATGGAGGTCATCTGGTCCAACCCCCTCATTTTATAGATGAGGAAGCAAAAGTCTCATAGAATTTCATTGCTAAGCTAATATAGCAAAGTTATTTAAGCTAGAAATCCAGATACCTGGTTCACCTTGGACAGTTCACCTCACCTCTGGGCCTTAGTTTCCTCCTCTATAAAATGGGAGGAATGATGTCCACCCTAGCACTTTATGGACGTTTATGGGTGAGAACCTTATGGGATAATAAGTGAAAGTCCTTTGGCAAGTATAAAGGACTATATCAGCATAATGGAATAGCATTCTTTTTCTAATTGGGGCGAGCTCTAGGAATTCCTTTATATTTCTTGCTTGTATAGTTGATCAGCTCAGGTTTTGACCACTGACGACAGGATATCCCCCTAGGGAGACATGAGGATACCAGCATACCCTGGAGCCCTCATCTGTAGACTCCAAGGTGACACCCTTGGGGATAGCTGAAAAAAGAGGGGGGCATTCCTCACTCTCCCTAGTGTGTTGGTCCCATGCCCAAGGACTCTTGCTTGAGTGCCGTTCTGAACAACAGGGCTCTTAATAAATCCCCAGGGCAGCCAATCATTTGGAACTTCTCAAAAATGCCTGGAGTTTCCAAAGGCACTGAGGCTGCATTTGTATAGGCCAGGAAAATTCCTCGCTTGCCCTGAAGCAGAGAAGTTGGATTTCAATGCTTACATTGTCCAGTATGGTATAGAGTTTCTGTGTTGTTGTGGAAAGTGCTTTTGTAAACCTCAAAACCCTGTATCAATGTAAGTAGTTATTGCTAGTAGTGGTAGGATTGATGGGGGTGCTGGAGGTTGGTAGAAGCAGCCACATTGGCTGTAGTAGTAGTAACAGAATTTCTTTTGGAAGGTTAGGGGGCAGGATGAAGAGAGAAAGCCAAGAGCATTTGTATGGGCCATTCTAAAGTGACTCAGAAACCAAAACAGCTCTGGAAATGGGCATAAAGCAGCATTATTCCAGCCTGCTAAAAGTTTCATTGTGTTTTATCGAGTTTTGTTTTGGAATCATGGGAACGTATGCTGATGCAGCTCTATAGGAAAAAGGTCTTCAAGTTTCAACCTCCTTACCCAGTCTTACCCTAGTTATTAAATCTGACCGTGGTGGATCCACAAAGGCTCTTTTCTTGGAAACCCACTGGAAAGAAGAGATGCTATTATGACATATCCAGGTCTCCAAGAAGTTAGAACAGAAACAGAGGATCAGAGATCCCCAGAGACCTCGGTGGAATGGTGTTTCATTGTGAAGAGACTTCAAGGATCACAGATCTTCAAATCACAACTTTTACAGCTAGAAGTCTTAGAGATCACTGAATCCAGTCCCCTCATTTTATTGATGAGGAAATTAATGCCTAGAGAGATTAAGTGAGTTGTCTGAGGTCACACAGAGTAATAGAATCAGGATTTGAGCCCGGCTCTCTTGTCTAGCAAGGGACAGTTTAGTGACGCAGAGGGTAGAGTGCTAGGCTCAGAGTCAGGAAGACTCATCTTCCTGTTCAAATCCAGCCTCTTGACACTTCTTAGCCATGTGACCTTGGGCAAGTCACTTAGCCCTATTTGCCACATTTCCCCATTTATGAAATGGAGAAGAAAATGACAAATCACTCCAGTATCTTTACCAAGAATATCCCAAAAGAGTCAGACACCATGGAAAGACAACTGAACAACTCCTGTCTACATAGCCAACAATATTCTCCTGTACCACAGGCAGAGGTACAATGATGCAATTTGGAACATAAGTAATTGTCCATAAGCCTATGATAATTTGGATGATTGGGGGAAGAAATTTTCTGAAGGGTAAAGAGCAGTGTGTCTTAATATCCTTTTTATGTATTAGTATTTTATGGCAATGGAATGGATTGCCTTGCTTTGTTAGGATAAGGTTCAGTCCTTATTCTACTGACAGAATTATGTCTGGTCTCAGCAGGTAGTGGAGAGGCCAAGGAGACAGATACAGAAATTCATCTCAATAAGAAGAAAGGTAAGGTTCTCCTTCCCTTTCCCCATTTTTGAATATCTTAATGGGGTTCCTGTGGAAGTTGGGGTGAGAAGAATTTGCAGATGGGTGCAAATGTTGCATGCCTTTAAGAAACTTTTTAGCTCCACATGGCATCTAGTGCTGGATTCCAGGAGCATGGATTTCAGGCTTGTAAGGATTGTAGAGGTCGTCTGGTCCAACCAGTGGATCCGTCTCCCTATGTCATGGCTTCCTGTCTTAGTCCAGATTTAGGGCACACGTGCAATCCTAGTAGCATTCACAACTCACTTTGAGTTATTCAGCCCCCAATGTGAAAGCTGGATGTGCCCCTGTTTGGTATTACTGGCCAGATAATGCCCAGACTCAGTGCTTTAGTTAGGTCATCTCTGTACTGGGAAAAAATTTTCCCCTCTGCTATTGTAGTCAGATGGCAGCAAATGGTTAGGCCACCAAGCTGAGTTGTGAGTAGGACATTCCTGCTCTGGGGGTAGGGGTTACCTTGGAGAGTCCAGGGCTGCTGCCTAGCCTTAAGAAATAGAAGAGATAAATGTTGGCCTTACCCACTTTCAGTGCCCTTGTGTGCTCCAAGGCTATCCCAGAGAGGACAGAGCTTTGTCTACTAGATGTTTTACCCAGGAACAGAAACCCCAACCTGGGTGACATAAGGTGACTGAAAATTCAGGGGTCAGAGAACCCCACTGCCTTTCTGAGAGTGACTGTGCTGGCCTGGGGAAATGTAGGAAGGGACAAAGCAGCAGTGGGAGGGAACTGAGGAATCAGGACAGGTACTGGTTGGTTCTCCAAGCTATGGGAAGGCTGTGCCCCAGTGGATCCCTTCCCCTTTGATGATGCAATGACCAGGTGTCTGTGGTCAGGAGTAGGGCCTGAGGGGGAAGAAACTGGGCTTCCAGAAAGAGAAAGATCCCAGCCATACTAAGGCCTGAGAAATAAATCATGGGGACTCACACCATTGGATTCAGATAACTCCAGTAGGACACTAGCGCTCAGCCATCTCCTCATCTACTGTTCTCCCTTGTTCTCAACCACTAGCAGCAGCTCCCTCCTGGCTCTTCGTGAGGTGGCTGTGGTTCAGCAGGAGGTCATAGCATCAGTGGAGCACCCCAGGTGCCCCTGTGGGGCAGCAGGCGCCAGGCACCATCCAGACTAATTGTTTCCTCCCCCTCTCCATCCCCTCGTCGGGCAGGCAGGCACACAACCCCTTTTGGGGTGGTTGTTTGTGATTGGTGCGGGGACAGGTCGCACTTTGAAGGTTGCACCATAACCCTTCAGGGTAGGGGGTGGGGGTTCTCCTCCCAGGGAGTGGCTGGCTCAGGTTTGAACAGGTCTTGGCCCAGAGCGGGGGTGATTCGGTGGCTCCCTCAACACCTCAGGCAGTTCCCTCACTGCACCAAGCTGGACTGGCCGGTTCCTTTCCTCTGAAAGAACTTAGGCCATAGCACCAAAAAGTGGGGAAGAAACCCTGAGACTAAGAGAAGGGAAGAGAATGGTGGGGAAGTTTAAACCTGAGGGCAAAACAAGGAAGAATTCATCCTGAGGATACTGAATGGGGATCGATAAGGTGCAGCCAGCCTACCTAGTTGTCAATAAATTTATCAGAGAATCCTAGATTTAGACCTGGAAGGGACCTTGGAAATCATCTGGTGGAAAGTGACTTACCCAAAGTCATTTAAAAAAAGATTTTTAAATGGCAGATGTTAAGTAGCAGTTAGGATTTGAACTCAGGTCCTTTGACACCAAATCTAGGAAAGATGTTCTAAGACCGGGAATAACTAGAAGGGCAGAGTTGAGGATAGGGGAGGGAGAGGGGAGAGGTTAAGGAATCAAGAGAAAGTAGAAGTGTGATTATGGGGCTTTAGATGAGACCACAGGAAGCTCCAGACTCATGTTTTTTTGTCTTTTTTTTAAAAGCAGTCTAGCAGATTGATTTTTAGGTAATATTAGATCTGAGGCTTTGAATGGAGCCCCTTGGCCAGGAGGGCACTCACTGCCCAGAGGAAGCAGAGGGCACTCACTGCCCAGAGGAAGCAGGTATTATCCTAGGCCTGCCCACCATTGGTTGATTCAAAAGCACACAGTAGGTGGGTGTGTCAGCTGGGCCTTTTTCCTTGCAGAATTATCCTGATGTTGTAGCTCAGTTCCAGCCCTTGCCCCTAGGGAAGAGATACAAGGGCAAAGTAAGCTGCTCTTGGAAGGTGGTGTAGGGCCACAGCTGCACACTGGCATATACTAGGGAAGAGGGGGTGGGGTGGTGCAGGTGGCAGGGTGCCAGGGCCTGGGGAGCTGAAAGAATTGGCATTGTGCCAGTTCGTGTCTGTGAGGCCCAGCCAGGCAAGATGCCAGCCCAGTGCCCAGAGAGTGGGGAGGAGCCTGGGCCCTTTCCTCAGGGCAGAAGGAAGGGGTGGAGAGGGCTGGATTTAAGTTCCATTAGGCCTGGTGGGATAGTTAGGCTGGAAGAGAGTGAAGTGGCTTTTCTTTCGGCATCTCCAACCCTCCCCCTCCCTTAGTGTCTCTGGGAGCCAGGATCTAAAAAGGAAACTACTTCTAGTGTAGAATTGTGGGAGCAGGTTGGATTGGAGTTCAGATTGGGCATAGGAATTGTGGTCTGGGAAGGTATTTGTTCACAAAGGGAGTAACTGCTCCTACAATCAAGAAGAATCCAAGCATTTCTCCTGCCTTTGTCCCCCGTACCCCATCCGCATAATGCACATTTACTTGAAAAGTGCCATTTACCCTTCGGCTGTTTAATGAATATTTATTACTAAGATGCCTCCTGCCATAAATGTGACCTTTATTGACATTCTCCTGGTCCCTGTGCTTCTGTGTCCCCCTCCTCTCTATGTCCTTCTCTTTTTCCTTTTATTCTAATTTCACATTCTCTCCGTAATCTCTTGTTTGTTTTCCCATCTCTCTTCATTTTTGGCCATTGAGCTTTTCTCTTCATTCTCTTCCCCATTTCATATTTGCTCCTATTTTTTCTGACCCCCAAAACTGATGGATCTTATAGGTTTTTTTACCCTTGCCTTCCTCACTAACACATTTTTTAACCTCTTATTATTTTTCCCTCTTCCTCTTTTTCTCATATATATATAAATGAGAGGGTCCATTTGTGAAAGTTTGTATATTATTGCATCTGAGTCTTCATGGTGGTAAGAGTTGTGTGTGTGGGTATGAGAGACTGATATGTCCAGTCAGGAGGGAGGTCAGGGCCTGCCCTTAGTGGAGCTCAAGTTCATTACTCTCTGGAATTTTTCCGCCTCATTCAATCAGTAGAGTATCTACTTTAAGGATGGAGAAAGCTACAGCAACACTAATTTGCTCACTCCCCTCCTATAACTCCCCTTCCCAGCCACTTCCTGAGGTCTTTATATATAAACAGTGTGGTGGTTGAGAAAGAGTAGAAGGGATCCATGGGAGTGGGGGAGTCCACATGGCATTTGAGAACAGTATTAGCCAACTGTGGGATGCAACCAAGGAAATGTCTCTTCAGAGATTTTTCTTTCTGTCCACTGGGACGGACAACTTAGCATATTAAATAAAAACAACAGATTATAGGGATGGTGCTACTATGCTGGGACCTTTGTACTATGTATATTACACACACACACACACACACACACACACACACACGCACGCACGTTCTCATTTAAACATTTGAATTTTAAAAATTCACATTCTCCTTTATTCTATAGTTTTCCATCGGGTTCCTACTATTCAGTTCAATCATCCAGCAAACGTTTATTAAGTTTTTACTATATGCAAGGCACTGTGTTAAGTGCTAGTTTGTGCAAAGGTCAAAAAATGACAATGAATTTAACTTGGGGATAAGGGTTGAGGGAATGCTTGCATATATATATATATGTATATATATACACACATTTATTCAACTATGTGATCCTGAGTGTGTATGTATATATGCATGTGTGTCTATATACATATATACACACATATATGTGTGTGTGTGTGTGTGTGTATATATATATATATATCCTCAGATACTTATTGTATGATCCTGGGGAGGTCACTTAAACTCATTTTCCATCTCCTCATCTGTAAAGTGGGGATAATAACAGCACCTACCTTACAGAGTTGTTGTGAGATAACATAAACCTCAAAGCACTATATAGATGCTAGCTATATGCATCATGCTAGGTATTGTGAGAGATTTAAAAGAAGTGTTAAATGTGGTCCTTGTAGTCAGATATATCCACAAGTCATTTAAGTAATAACAAAAGAAAGACAAAATAAACACTAAAGTGATTGGCATTTCAGGTCCTAGAAAAGAATGCAGGCAAGCCAAGGAACTAGCATCAGGGCCTTAGGAAGAAGCCCTCCCAGGTGAGTCTCATTTCCTTTTTGTGATAGGATTATTTATTTAGTAGAGCAGGAGAATACTGTAATCATAATATACCTTGACAGCAGTGGAGGATGTTACCATGTAGGACTCTATGTCCAAACATCTTAAACTCAACATGTCCAAAACAGAACTCATTATCTTTCTCTCAAACCATCCCTACCTCCTCCCAGTCCCTTAGGCTCTTAACCTAGGAGTCACCTGGGCTCTTTACTATCTCTCACCACCCATATCCAAGCTGTTGTCAAGGCTTGTCAATTTCACCTTTGCAACATCTCTTGAATACGCCCCTTTCTCTCCTCTGACATGGCCCCCACCCTGGTGCAGGCCCTCATCACCTCATTATTGCAATAGCCAACTGGTGGGTCTCCCTGTCACAAGTCTCTTCCCACTCCTGTCACTCTCCATTCAGCCACCAAAGTGATTTTCCTAAAATGCAGCTCCAACCAAGTCATTCCCATATTCAGTAAATTGCAGCAGCTCCCTAATCACCTCTAGGATCAAATGGAAAATTCTGTTTGGCATTTAAAGTCCTTCATAAGTTATGTTCCCACCAACCTTTCCAGCCTTCTCATACCTTACATCTCCCCATGTATTCTTTGACCTGTTAACACTGGCCTCCTCGCTGTTCCACAAATAAGACACTCCATTTGCCAACTCCAGGCATTTTTTCTTGCTCTTTTCCTTGCCTGTAGTGTTCTACTTCCTCATCTCTGCCTCCTGGCTTTCTTCAAGTCCCAACTAAAGTCCCACCTTTCACAGGAAGCCTTTCCCAATCCCTTTTATTTCTAGCTCATTCCCTTTGTTAATTATTTTCTTTTTATCTGTTGTTTGTACACACATTTGTTTGCCCCTTGTCTCCTTGTGAGTCCCCTTGAGAGGTGGGACTATATTTTCACTTTCTTTGCATCTCCAGCATCTGGCCCATAGTAAGCAGCTGAATGTTTATTGACTGACTGGTGTAGGCTGGATGATACTACAGTTAGGTAGATTTGGAACTGGTTGAACAACTGTACTCAAAGAGAGCTGATTAATGAATCGATGTAATCTTGGAGAGAGGTTTCCAGTGGCATGCTACAGGGCTATGTTCTTGACCCTTCCCTAGCTTCCAGTTTTATCAGTGACTTAGATGGAGACATTGGAGGCAGGCTTATCATATTTGTAGATGGCAAAACATAGCTGTTATGTTAGCCACCAGAGTCGAGATTCACAAAATGAATGCTAAACAGAAATGAACAATATGAAATTTAACAGGGAGAAATGTGAAGCCCTCATTTGGTTTCCAAAAACAGATTGCCTAAATAAAGATTGACGGAGTCTTGATTTAATAGCAGTCCATACGACTAGGGATTTTAGTTGACTTGATAAATTTAATCTGAATCATCAATTTGATATAGCTACTTAAAAAAAGCATAGAGTAAATTAATAAAAATATGGCATCTGGATCAAAGTAATAATGCCAGTGTACTCTGATGGTGAGGGCACATCAGGAATGTTGACCCTTTAAAAGAGGGACTGGTTAATCATAGTTAATCCAGAAGAAGATGAAACTGAAGACAATAGAAACAGAAGAAAATGGAAACCATGACACTATTGTTTAAGGGATTGGGAATGTCTTTAAGCTAGAGAAGACTAAGGGGAGACAGAATAATTATTTCATACATTTCACACAAAATCTTTGTTTGTAAGGGCCTTTAAGGGTCACCTAATCCAACTCATCTCCTCTATCACATCTGTAAAAATTGAATATCCAGCTTCACCTTAAAAAGTACAAGGTTGTGAAGCCTACTCCCCAAGGCAGGCCATTCCACTTTTGAACAACTCTGATCGGTACAAAATTTTTGCTTACACATAGTCAAAATCTCTTAGCAGATCACGCCCTAGTTTTGTCCTCTGGAGCCAGGGGGAGCAAGTCTTTTCCTTGTTACACATGGCAATACTTGAAAACAGCCATCATAGCCTGTTCTCCAGGACAAATATCCCCTTTTTTTCAATTGATCCTTCTATAGTGTGATGTCTAGGCTTGGCATCATTCTTGTCATGCTTCTCTGGATAGGGCCCATTTTACCAGTGTCCTTTTCAAAGGTCATGGGGCTTTGGCCTCTGTCTGAAGCAATAGTGCCCCAGGTCATGATGCTCTGTATCTGGTCTAGTCAGGGTAGAAAGAAACCATTAGCTCCTTCTTTCTGAAAGTTATGTCCCTCTTCATGAGGACCTAAGATTGTGTAAACATTTGACTCTGTCTGTCATGTGTCACACTTTGAATTCATGAAGCTTTGATCTACTAAAACCCTCAGATTTTTTCCATCCTATTTCTTAATGCCTACTGTATTTATGCAGCTGATTTTGTGAATCCAAGGGGAAGACTTGAATGTATCCCTTATTAAATTTGATACAATGTCTTGCAGAAGAGGAAAAACACTTATTCTGAGATGCTTCAGAGAGAAGAGCTAGGTACGGTTACAAGGAAGTTGGAAAAAATTATGGAAAAACTTTTCAAAGATGAGTTGTCCCACAGTAGAACAAAATCCTTGGTAAAAGAGTGAACCTTTCTTCACTGAGAGCATTCAAGCAGAAGATGTATGACCAGGTCAGGATTACAGCATGGACAGGAAGTTACATAAGATGACCTCTAAGGCCCCTTCAAAGCCTAAATTCTCCTCCAACCCTCATTCATCTTCCTCTGAATTCCTGAAGTACTTGCAGTCAGTAATATTAATTTTGCACCTCATTGTATACTGCCTTGTATTGTTTGCTGTTGTTTCGTACGTAGTTAATCTTTCCAACTAGATTGTAAGCTTCCTAAACTAAGGAGACATATTTTAGACTTCTGCACCTTGCAACAGGGCAGAATGCATAGTAGATGCTCCATAAATACCCATTGATTATTTCAGCACTTGAGAAGGGACTGGTTGATTGGAATATGGCTTGACTGGGGACAGGAGTTTGTGAATGTGACCTGCTTCCTAACTCTCCCCCACCATAAAAAGGCTTGGTTCTTACTATCCTTGGCCCCTGGATTGGGAGGTTCCTGGGGAAGGAGAAGATGGTAGCTTCTCTTGAAGAGGAGAGGGCTAGAAAGGGGGCTGGGAACTTGTCCCATTTTAAATCCATCTCTCCTCCCAAAACCTTCTGACCCTCTCCTTAGTCTAATTACTTGAGGGGTAAGAGGAAGAGTCTGGGCCTGGCAGGAGAAGGAGGAAAGACAGAGACACAGACACTAAAGAGAAGCAGAATAAGGCTTGGGGAATGGGGAATAGATAGGAATATGGAGTCACTGACTTTTGGCTTTGGATTGCCACCTCATCCCTTTTCATCCTTATCAATGAATATTTTAGTGTCTATTAGATCCATCCATCCTGTTATAATGGCTCAATGCATCACTCTCGCTGTTAGGGTTTGAGATCTTCCTTCCCCAGAGGGAAAACGGAGGTGTTTTCTGGTTGGGGGAGGAGAGAATCATTATTCTACTCTGAGTGTCTACAAGCTGAAGAGCAGCTGGGTTAGCAAGCCTTAATTTCTTTCTCCTACTTATTTCCCTCCATCACACCCCGGGGTGTGTGTGTGTGCGTGTGTGTGGTCTCATCCCTGTCCATCCTTATCAACGAGTTGTGTGTGTGTGTGTGTGTGTGTGTGTGTGTGTGTGTGTGAGAGAGAGAGAGAGAGAGAGAGAGAGAGAGAGAGAGAGAGAGAGAGAGAGAGAGAGAGAGAGAGAGAGAACGAACAGGGTATGGAAAATAGTGATAGATTTGCGGTCTTATCCCTCTCCATCCTTATCAATGAGTAGTGTGTGTGTGTGTGTGTGTGTGTGTGTGTGTGTGTGTGTGTGTGTGTGTGTGTGCGTGCGTGTGGGCGTGCCTGTGCGCGCACACGCGTGGAGCCCCTGCCCACCACCTGTCCCCTCTTCCCCCCGTGCAGGTCTGCAGCTCGGGGCAGGGCTTGGATCTCGAGGGGGCCGGGCTCGGCTGGTGCCGGGGGCGGGAGCAGCGGCCGCACAGTCGACTTTCGCAGCCGGAGCCGGAGCCCGAGCCCACAGCCGCCTCGGCGCTCGCTGCTGCTCTCGCTCCCCCGTCCCTCCGCCTTCCCTCCGGCCGCCGCCGGGATGGGCTTCGGGAGCCGGCTGGCCCAGCTGGGCGCCCTGTTTCTGCTGCTGCGGCCGGAGCCCCTGTCCGAAGCGATCGTGCCCCGGGTCAGCCTGCCTTACGGTGAGTGGGGCCGCTGGCGCGCACCGCGGAGGTGCACCCTGCGCTGGGAGGGGAGAAGGGGGAGCTGGCTGGGGTCCTGGCGGGGAAGGGGAGGGGAGAGAAGGGAGAAAGAAAGAAAGCAAGCAATGGGAGGGGGATCCGGTGACAAAGAGGGAAGGGGAAAGCACGGGAGGGCGATGCTGTCCCCAGCTGTGCCTGCCGGGGGACTTCGGGGCCCCCTGGAGCTTTCCCTGGCACCCCAGGTTCAGAGCAGGGCAGCAGGGTGGCCGGCCCCCAGCCCCTGCCACGCTCGTGCGTGTTTGCTTTCGTCCTGTTCCTTTTCACGGTCCGTGGAACTCTTCCCCGTCCCTGAGCAGCCCTCTTCCCCGCCCCCACCTCCCTTTGCCTCTCAATTGGATTGCTTGGAGAGAGGCGGTCGGTGTGCTTGTGTCCCTAGCTGTCTGCCTCCTCTCGCCCTCCCCGCTTTGATGCTGACCAGAGCCCTTGCCCTGCAGCCCTGCAGCCCTGCAGCCCTGCAGCCCTGCCCTGAGCCGGGCCCCAGCGGGGTGGGGAGGAAGGGGCCCAGCCAGTCCGAGTCCTATAAACACTGGGGCGCTGGTATTCCAGGCAAGTTGTAGCACGGCCCAGGGAGCCGCAGCTAAGCACGGCGCTTCCCCACCCCTTCCAGTGGAGGAGCTGGGCACAGTCCCACTTGGGGCTTCCCAGTCCCTGCCCGCCCGCTGCCCTACCAAACCCCATCTGCCGCCCCTCTGCGTCCCCCAAGACCTATTCAGTTTTACTGGCTCTCCACATCTCTGAATAGCCTTTATCTGCATCTCATTCTCACTGGACAGCTTCTCCAAAAAGGGGTTTGGGAGAGTGGGGGTGGGGAGGGCTTGCACGAGCAAGGGAGAGAATAAAGATCCTTGTGGGATGGAAGGGTCTGGGCTCTAGCTGCTGGTTTAGACCTCTAGTCCCTGGGAGTTCTCCCCTCCTGCCCTGTCCTCTCTCAAATCCCCCAAATCAACATACCTACAGGTTGCTATTTTCAGATGCAAGTCTAATAACAGTGATCCTCCCAGGATCATCTAACGGTCCCTGTGCCAGCCACTATGGCTCTTTTCCTTTCTCTAATGGCTGCATCCCCTCCTGTGCTCCCCACCCACCATGGCTTCAGATACCCTCCCTCTTCCTCTCTCCTCCATGAAGCAGAGGTACAAATCATTCCTTCCTTCCCAAAGGCCCAGGGATGTTCTGAGGGTCAGGTTAGCTGTTAAGTAAAAGCATTTTGGAAAGATAAAGCGTTCTACAAAATGTAAGGCATGATTTTTGTTATTATTGTAAGAAGATGTATGTATAACCCACATGTATTTCCACACCCTCTTTTCCACCCACACAGCGTTGTGGGTGACTTTCCAACCACATAAAATGATAAGGCAATACTATCATTCTGTGAAAACAGAGACTTGTATCTTTTAACACATTGTGTTAGTACTTAGCACCTCAGAGTGCTTGATGAATGTGAGCTATATGGATAGATAGCTGATTTGGGAGAACTGGGCCCCATTTGTGGATCCGTCACAGTTGGCTGTGTAAAACCTCCATTCTCATCTTCATTAAAAAGTATTTAATATTCCCACTTCAGTCTGTCTCAGCACAGTATCATTGCTAAACCCTCTGTGTTTTTATTTCCATAGAATGATTTTGATTCTCTACAGAGAAAACAAATTTGCTGTTTTGCTGATGCCTTCTGGGTTAGGAAGAAGGGTGGGAGAGTTGGAATTATGAGGAAATAAGATGACGTCTGGAAATCTCTTTGAGAGTCCCTGATGAAAGGAACTGTAGAATTTAGAACGTTGTTATTATTATATAAATGGCTGCTTCATAACCATGCCCACCTCCACAGGCTGCTTGTGAGCACATGTTTACCACAACAGAACACACCTCCACAAAGTGGCTCATAAACTTATTTATGGCCAAATGTATAGGTCTTCCCAAGCCATTGGTGCACATATTTACCCGCAGGTACTGGTATACATATTTACTCTTTGGGTAAATGTGTGTATGTGTGTGTGAAAAAAATCTCATACTTATAATTCACATTTATATGACAATTTAGTGCTTATAAAATATTCTTCTCACAACACCCCTAAGAGGTAGGTTGTACAAGTTTATTCCTCTTACAAATGAGGAACCAGAGACCTCAGAGAATCATAGATTTAGAGTTGGAAGGGACCTCAGAGTTCACCTGGTCCAGGCCCATCATTTTGTAGACATAGGGTATAAAAGAGAGGTCCAGAGAGTTTAATTGACTTACTCAAGGTTACAAAGCTCAGAAGTGACATAATCAGGTTTGGACATCAGTTCCTCATCTCCAAAGCCACCACCCTTTCAGATCTCAAAGCTAGTAAATGTGAGAGCTGGTTTTTCAAAACCAGGCCTCTTGACTTCTAAATCTAACAGCATGGGGTTTGTGGACCCCTCTGGAAGTCTGGTGAAACCTATAAATGGACTCCTTCTCAGAATAATATTTCTAAATTATTAGAGGAAAAGCTAAATTTTAGTTAGTAGTGAAAATAAGTTTGTCTTTTTTTTCCTATCCAAATTCACTGCCCCCCTGAGTCCTCCAGATTAGGAATCCTTACGTTACACCATGCAGCCTTCTGTGCACCAGTGTGAGCATTCACATTCTTTCAAGTTGTCCCTACACCCATGTTGGCACAGCCTTCTTTGCCACTACGGACTATTTCTGTCTAGTCACTTTGTCTTTCATCTCTCGTTTTCATATAGTCTGCCTCTAATAGAAGGGGGAGGTCCCCATGGGAGGCTGCCCAGGCGACAGAATAGTCTTACCCCTGGAGTGTTGCCTCAGGCCGTTTCCTGCTTTTTCCCTTGGGAGCTTGTTAGATGTTCCTGGCAGAGGATCTGCCCTTGGGGCTCATGGCCACAGTGGACTGCTTGGCACAATTACATGGTTTCCTTCCCTCGTGGAACAGGGACAGAGATATGGAGAGTTGTAGTAGTGCTTAAATACTACTGTCTTACTTCCCTACCCTCTTTACCCTCACCGCTCTTAAATGACCTCTGAGATCCCAGGTATCCAAGTAGCTTCATCCATGATCTCAAACAAAAGCACCATGCAACCAAGAGAGAGGTTGCTGCCATCTTTGATGATGGCCCTGTTTTGTCCATCCCACATCTGCTTGGGACGCCTCATGCTTGGCACCAGGAGTAGGCCTATGCATGTTTTTGTTCCTATTCATGGTCTACCTACTCCTTATGGTTCTCATACAGTGACACCAGTGAATGGGGAGGAAAGACCATAGTCTGGCTTGGGAGGGGCTCTACCACGTTGGGGACTATAGGTTGTGGCTGGCCAACTAAGGGCTTCTTAGCTGGTGAAATGGTTTACCTTGTTGAATGGAAATGCTTCCAGGATTTCTTTGGAATTTTGAATTCTCTTTTATTGGAAACAGAATATTCCTTGCATTTGTAACTTCTAGCTTCAGGACTTAAACTGCTCTCTAGAGCTTAAAGACCAGGAGTGATGCTGACTGAAAATGGTGACACAGACCAGTTGGACCTCAAGATCCTGTTAGAGCAAGCCTCTTCTTCAGCTTTCACATGTTTTATTAGGGCTACTTGTTTACATAATTAAAGTGAGTTGTTAATCTCCAGCTGCCTGAGAAATTGCCAGATTGAATGGAAAAGGTTTGAATTCAGTCATTTTCGAAGTGACGTTTATAAGCTGTGTGACATTGGACAAAACACTTACCCTCTCTGGGCCTCAGTTCCTCTTCTGTTGGAATAGGGAATTGGACTAGATGGTTTCTGAGATCTCTTTTAGCTCTAGATTATAATTAGGAAAATAGGGAGTCTAGAAAGCTGTAGAGACAGCTTATGTAGCAGAAGGAATCTGCCACATTGCCCTCCGAGTCCTATGATGAAACTTGATGTCAGTGTCACTGAGCGGTGAACTGAAGAGCAGGGAGTAAACTGTTGGTCCTTCCTGTACTGGCTTCCTATTTCTCTTCTGATTTGCAAGGTTTGTCTATGTGTATGAGTCTGTTTCTTCACTTCAGTGACTGCCTACTCCTTTTTACCTCTGATTCAGCGGTGTCTTCACAGCAACCCTGATGCCCACCTTTCTTTAGGTGGTTCTAATCCAACTCGCCTTTCTCTAGTGAAATATCCTGCCTTTTGCGCTTCATTTTTATAAGAAATTGCTCAAACAGGATGCCTACATCAAAGGGAAATTCTTAGGAGGGGCCTCATTCTCCCCGTTCTGAGGAGCATTGGCTGTGGTGGTGCCCTGAAATTCAGAGAAAGTAAAAGGAAGTTAACAAACCAGCACAAGTAGTCTTTCACTTTCACTGGGTTCTGGGCCTCACCTTACCTTCCACTCCTTACCTCTCTTGTTTCCGATAGTTCCCATCCTGTCCACGTTGTAACCTGTATATGCCAAATGTTGAAATGCCAGTGAATTCTGTGCTAAATTTGCAAAATGTGACCTTTCAGCGCACACCCTCGGTACACCTGAAGCAGATAGCAGCTTGCCTAACTGTAAGGTGTCTTTGGCTCAAGGAGAAGGCTGAGTTTAGGGAATTTCCTCAGCCTCTCTGTCTAACATTACCGTCTTTGCTGAAGCCTGGGCAGTTAGGTGGTACAGTAGTTAGAGCACTGGACTTGGATTCAGGAAGACCTGAGTTCAAATCTGGCCTCACATACTTACCTGCCTGTGACCCTGGGCAAGTCCCCTAACCTCCATCTACTTCAGTTTTCTCATCTGCAAAATGGAGACAATAATAGTATCTATCTCATAGGGTTGTTGTAAGGATCAAATGAGAAAATACACTCCAAGAGTTTTGCAAACGTTAAAGTGCTTTTAAATGCTGACTATTATTATTAAGCCATTTCTGCATTAGAGCAAAGTCTAAACTGGTAAGATGGTAGTAAGAATGAATCATCATTTCAGTAGGAAGTGAGAAAGGCCTTAAGGTCACCCCATCCCAACTCAAGGCTAAGAGGAACCTTTCTATGATAGAAGCCTCCCCAGGGCCAGGACTAATGGATTTCTCTGATAATGCTCTTTCAGAGACCTTTTTAGCTGGGACTTTTTACCTCTCTCTTAGAGAAGATGATCTCAGAACTGAAAAGTGTATTCTGTTAGAGGATATTTCTACATTTTTTATTTGCATTTCTCCTTTTTTTAATGACTTTCTAATACCTTCTGTTCCCAGATAGTCTTTAGCAGCTCTGCTTGGTCATCCTCATACATCTCTATCTCATTCCTGGTGCTTTTTTTTTCTCCTGATTTCTGTCCATGTATATTTTGTTTCTCTGGGGAGCAGAGATGGACCTTGGAAATCAGACCTTGATGGGATCCTTGCTGTTGTTGGGTTTGTACTTCAATCTCCAAGAGGACCATGACATCCAGATGATGACATGTCTTGCAGTTGACTTTGATTTGGGTGAGGGAGGGCTGTGCAAGGTCACCAGCCTCACTTTTTTCTCCTGAGCCATCTGGGTCTAGTGGCCTGATATTCATCCAGATGACTGGAGGTGGCCCAGGATGCAGTGGGACACCCCGGCCCTTTCAGGCTAAGGTCTTATCACATTCTCACTTTGAGTGAAATACTCCCATTCAATGAATAGGCTTCTTTAAATAGTTGCTCAGAGGACAAGATAATCTTGCCTTGTGTTGTTCTCAGGTCTCATTAGCTCTTCTGTCCTAACCCTTTGGTAGAGTCTAATAGATTTTCCTGAAACATTATTTTCCTGTCTTTGATTTTTTCTCCAGAAAATTCACTGTTGAAATTGCTCGTTCCAAAATTTCTTAGCTTTATATTTGATTCTCTCTTGGGCACTTTCTGGAAAAATAGATAAAAGACTTCCACAGAGGGCAGATGAGAGGAAGTAAGGGGGTTAGCTAATTTTACTCAGACCTTATATAATTGAGAATTTGCTGTTATCTGCATTTGTTAAGATCAACCTCATGTTAAATACTATACAGGATAAGGAACTAATAAGGTTCCCACCTGAAGATGCTCAGTCTAAAAACAGGTTGAAATGCAGTCTGAGTTACTATACTTTGGAATAGCGTAGGACCACCTGGCAGAGATGTGTGGGGTACTTGACGAATTCTGTAGCATTGAATCCGTCCTGCTCACTCACAGAAAGTCTATTTCTAGTCAAGCATTTGGAAATGAAGCAATGAGAGAAGAAAGATAGACCAAAGGGTCATTTTCACAACTTTCCTCCTAATGTAGGTGTTATGACATCAGAGGTCAGTGAACTTTTTAAAAAATCAGCACCTATTTCCCAGGGTTGTTGTGGGAATAAAGTAAAACACTTTTGCAAATCTTAAAGGACTATATAGATCACTATTAATAATCTTCAGTTTAAAATTGGAAAAGACAATGGAGAGCCTTTTGTCCAAGCCCTTCATACAGATGAGGAGACTGAGGCTCAGATAAGTTGAGTGACTTACCCAAGGTAATGCAGGTAAGTGACAAAGCTAGGATTTGAAACTGGCTCCTCCAAATCCAGATCCAGCATTCTTCCCACAAAGACAGGAGAGATGGTAGAGTTAAGTAATGTGGTCTTTTACCATTAGCAAAATATGTCAAACCTATTGTGTTTTCTTTTGTATTAGCTTGGATACATGCTCATGTACTCACTACATGCCCTGCTTTACCCTCATGTCCCCATTCAGCAAGGCAAAGCTTTTGTGCCAGGACCCCAAACTTAGGAATTCTGAGGAATGAGGGCAGTGTCTCATATAAACACATTTTCATGAGGCCTGAGGTCTCTGATTTTTCCCTGCATTCTGTGCTGGCCTCCTAGACATCCAGGAAGCAAATATTGACCATAGCTGCTGCTTGAGCATTTGTCTTTGGCCCACTCTGGCCACCTCAGACCCCATCGTTGTGGTTACGGATCCACCTAGCTTGAGGGAGGGGAACAGGTCCTCTTGCATTTTTAGTGGCATTTTGGTGATTGTTCTGCAACTTAGCATGAGTCAAAGGTCTCTCTCCAGGGAACATGACCTCCAGGATTCCACAGTTCAAGGCTTGACCTTAAGGACTGCTAGTAAGAGTGCCAGTGTCCTCTGGTCCAAAGGGACAGCCTGGTGTTTTGAGGTAAGGGTGGTGTTCTGCCCTAGCCTGGAGAGAAGAGGATTCAGCTTCCCTGGGCCCTTCCCTGCCCTAGCTGACTTGGGTGGTGCTGACAAGAGGAAGTGCATCCGGAATACCGACTGGCCCCAATTCGCTGCTGAGTCAGCACTCACCACCCTGCCTGAGGGATGAGAGCGCCAGGTAATCTGTAACTTGGTATAAAGTTACTAGGGGAAAGGGGCTTGAGGTCACTAGTAGGAGCATCTTCAGAGAGTGAGGTTTGGGACTGAGGCACCAGCTCCCGAGACTTCTGGAGCTAACATTCTGGGGCATACCCCTTTCACCTGCCCCCCTAGACCCATTGGGTTGATGAACTTTTTTAATGTCACAGGCTTTTTTGGTAACTGGTATTGACTAATGAACTACCTTCTCAAGAAGAATGTTTTAGAATGCATAAAATAAAACATGCCAGATTACAAAGGAAACTAACCACACTGAAATATAATTATCTGAATACTGAAGCAAAAACCAAGTTTTCTACTGCAGAGTAGGAACCTCTGCCCTGGGTGTAGTTAAAGGGAAATGCAGGGGAAGAAATTCCCTGATCCACCATTCTTAAAGATAGCTTTTAATATTTAACCACATTTTTTGCTGAGGCAAGATGTGTGTGTGTGTGTGTGATGTGGTGTGTGTGTGTGTGATGTGGTGTGTGTGTGAGGGTGGATTTTGGCCTTTCTGTTGAGAGAAGGGAGCAGTGGACTGAGACTGGGGAGGAAAGGGGAGGGGAGGAGGGCAGGACTGAGTCACTGTTCTGCTGATTAGGGTGGGGACAGCATTGAGCCTTGTTTCTTGTCTCACTTAAGAGAGTTCCACGTTTCCACCTGAGTCACTCAGATTGGGAGAAACTTTAGGTGAGGCAGGGAGCTGGGCAAATAATGCATCATTTCCTGCTGATACAGTCCCAGGCCCCCTAGGGGGGGGAAGCAGGATATAGGAACACTGGTTCCTCTTCTTTACATTGGCTTCACCCATCCTGAAAAATCCAGTGCATCTGTTTTTAGGGCAGCAGGAAAGACCTCCTTTAACCTCATCTTATGCTAGGGAGCTCAGTCCAGGCAAACGCTTACCGCTGGGTTCTCTGGATATAAGGCCAGCTAGGCCAGGCTTTGGGTCTTCCTGCTTGGCTACATTCTCAAGATAAGATGTTGGCTTTGCTCTGGACCTAGGCTGAGTTAATTGTTAATAACCACAACAGTGAGGTGGCCTAGTAGATGGCTGGAGCACAGAACGTGGGAGTCAGAAACCCACCTCAGACATTCATTATCTGTATGTGTCTCTGGCCAAGCCATTTAACCTCTCTGAGCCTCAGTTTCCTCATCTGTTAAATGGGCATAATGATATCTGTAACACTTCACAGGGTTTCTGTGAGCATCAAATAAGCATTAATACAGACTATTTCAAAAGTCTTGGTTCAGTTAGTAGCTTTAAAATGACACCAAAATTTTGGGATATCATATATGTATGTGTGTATGTATATTTGTATGTATGTGATCCCATATTATACATTTGGGCCATCACGTACACACAGATACACCACATAGGTGTGTGTACATATGTGTGCATATACATGTATGTATATATACATGTACTGCTTTGGAAAACCGGTCCAGGTTCGCCAATTATGAAGTGCTTTCCTTAAAGTCAGTTATTATTTCAGTTAATCATTCAGAAAGCCTTTATTAAGTGCTTGCCGTGCAGCGGCAGCTGTGCTAGATGCTAGAGATACTGTCACAATGAATGTTTAGTGCTTTACAATTTACAAAGCCTCTCTGTACCCACTATCTCATTTGCTTTTCACAGCCACTCTGTGAGATAGGTAATATAAGTATTATTATCCCCATTTCACAGATGAGGGTAAGTGACTCCTTAATCAAGTAACAGAGGGGACCCTGGAGCTTCGAGCTTTTGTTCTACTCCAGATTTACTCTGTTTTGTTCCCAGAGGAGGAAGTGAGTTCACCCAAGGAGGATGGGGGGGGCTAAGATCTTTGGGCCACATGGGAACAAAATCCCTAGGTCTTACTGCTTCCCTTCCCCTCCTTCCCCCCAGCGTAAGTGGGAAAACTTGCCACAGCCTCAGGAAAACTCTGTTCCCAGGAGTTCTGGACAAACCCGTCTGAGATGTCAGGCTCTCTGGTCCGTGTGTTTACAAGCCCCAATAGGCTTAAGACACACTCTCATGATCCCCGAGGAAACACAAGGTATATGGATATACTCATACAGACTTGTGAGCACTGTGAAGTACATCCAAGGAAGGCATGTGCACATGTGCAAGAAGCCATACAGACTTGTTGACATGCATATGCTGTATACAAATGAGAATATATTCAAGCACAGGCAGGTACTAAGGCATAGGCACACACACGCCAGGACATGTAGAGAGAGACATTTAACCACAGTCACAGAAACAGAGTATGGGCACAAAGGAGCAAACTTACTTGGTGCTTGTTGTCTGTCGTAGACAATCACATTCATATAGGAACATTCAGGCTGAGCAAAAGAGCATTTCTGATCAGGGGATCCAAGTTTAAATTATACTTTTGTCACTTATCTGTATAACCTTGGGCAAATCACTTAACCTTAGGCCTCAGTTTCCTTGTGTTTTAATTAAAGAAATTGTATTCATTGGCTTCTAAAATTCCTACCAGCTCTAAATCTATGGGAGCTTATGAGTCCATAAGCTCCATATTATATTTACGTATGTGTGTATACATACATACATAGAGACATTGTGTCACTGTCTATGTTTATGTCTGTATAATACACATGGTCTTTTTTTCCCAGGTTTGCATGCCTTGTCATGTTAGAGGCTTAGATACATTAGTTTCAATCTGTGCCCAGTCTTCATGGGTCCAGACAGTATGGTGCTCTGGGTTCTTTTCCTCTGGGGCCAAGCACAACAAATGTAATCCGTCTTCTGTATGGCATTCCTTAAAATATATGAAAACAGCTATCACAACCCCCTTAGTCTTTTCTCTCCAGGTTAGACACGGGGTGTTGGAATAAGGGGGGCCAGTTTGCTATTAACCAGCTATTCGATTTGAAGCAAGTGACTTAGCCTCTCTCTGATTGGATTCCTCATTTGTAAGACTATTTTGGAGGGTAGCAGTAGGTTATAGCCCCAGAACCTTCTGAATGATAAATGCACTTCTAGAATCAAATGGTTTTGGACTAAATGATCTCTAAATTTTCTTCTTCTAAACCTCCTTGATTATGATTGATACATCTCAGATTGAACCTTCTAAACATGGAAGGGTGAAACTGAGTCTCTGATGACCCTGGGCACTCACTATGGCAGAACTAAGATTCCTTCAAGGCTCTTTGGCGTTGGAGTTTTCCTCTTTCAAAGACTAATCTTAGTTGTCAGACATATCAACAACATACACTGTTGAAATTTAAAATGTATGAGAAAGTGAGAAGCCTTCTCTGGCTACCAGAATTCAGCTACAGGTAACTAAAGGAAAATGGAGAGCTATGAGAGATTCTGGCTGTCTGAATTTAGGAGATAGGCAGAGATGGGGAAGGGGAGAAGAGTCCTCTCTTTGACATCTAGAAACTTTGTAGTAAGGGCAAGATGTCTTGGTTCAGGATGTCTCTTCCTTTAGGCAAATTATAACTGATAGACTGCAATAATTTCATATAGAGACAGAGATATATACACATATATACATACACATATGTGTATATGGTTCAGCATTGCCTTCTTCCTTTGGGCAAATTACAGTTCATATACTGCAGTAATTTCATGCGTATGTATGTGTGTACACACACATATATACACACACATACATGCATGTATATATACATACCCACATATGGGGAAAGAGGGATGGACTGACTAATTTGGGAGAGAGAGTTGTTTAAGTGCAGGAAGTGAGATCCCGGGAGCCTGGCTTCTCTCTCTGGCTTACCTTGGCCAGCTGCCTGAGTGGCATTGAGCTATTATCCTACATTCTCCTCTCTCAGGTCTTACTTTCTCCAGTGCGGCAATGACTGCCCCACCCCCTGAGTTTGTCTTCTATAACACTCAGTTTTACCCCCTAGAGGCATAACTAAAGCTTTCCTTGCTCAGTGCGACTTCTAAGAGCTTTGTTTTACCCACTTTTAAAGAATCAAACCATGAGAAAATAACTCACATTTGTACAGAAGCCCTTTAAGTTTGCACAGTGCTTGAAGAAAGTAGGGAAATATTTTATAGATAAGGAAACTGAGGCTTTGAGGAACCAATTGACTTGACAGGATCATAGTGCTAGCTAGTGAATATCTATCTATAGCAGAATTTAAATTCAGACCTTTTCTTCTTCAAGTGTAATGCTCTAGCTGTTACCCCTGCTACTTCTAAATTGTCTGTTTAAGACTAAGACAAATTACTGAACTCCTATGCCCTCAGTGTTTCCTGAGGGCCAGCAATGTGCAGAGCATTATTCAGCGGGGAGGAAAGTGGGAAAGAAACAGAAGTCATGGTGATGGCTTTTGAAATGAAGACTGAGTCAGGATAAGAGAGGAAAGGTCATGGTTGTGGTGAGTGCCCTTGTATTGGTACACCTTGGATAGCTATACTTCATATCGTTGTTATCTCTAACCAACCCTTCTTCCTGGAGAAGTGAAGGTGGAATGGGGCAGGGAGCTCATTCCAAAGGTTGATAAGCATGTGGTTCAAAGTACAAACAGCTCATCAAGAAAAATGTAATTAGACATCAACTAATTGGGAAACCTCTCCAAAGGTAGAGACCTTAGATCAGGGAAGGCAGGAAATTAGCACTGAAAAATCACCACTATCCTCAGGAACTACGAAGTGACAGCAGGATGGAGAGTGGCCCAACAAAGCCAGAAAGTCCGTATTTCTGAGATGTGGTATCTCCCAGAAAGTCTGGCTTCACTTCAGGTTCAGTAGATACTATACAATCACTTAATCCCTTTGCATCCAAAGTTGGCATCAAAGCTTTTGAGTGCAAAGTTAGAATTAGGACTGTAGGACCACAGACTGTAGAGTTGGTAGTGGCCTTCTGGTTTGACCTGTACCTGTTCTGGATTGTCCAGTCTTTTTATTCAAAGCTCTCCAATGAAGGGGAATTTCCTAAGGCAGCTGTCACGTCCCCCCTGAGGTTTCTCCAGGCTAAAAGTCCCTAGACCCTTCAAATAATCTTCAAAGGGCCTGGACTCAGTTTCCTTCACCACCTTTGTTACCTTTCTTTGAATAATATTCAGCTTAATAATGTTGGGGTTTCCTTGCTATTTTAAGAACAAGACATTCCATCTCTGACTTTGAGAATTTTCTTTGACTGTCCCCCGTGCTTGTCTCCATCTGTAGCTTTGCTTCTTGGCATCAAGTCCTGGCTAAACTCCCTCCTACAAGAAACCTTTCAAAATCCTCTTAATGCAAGTGCCTTGCCTCTGTGGGTTCTCTCTAATTTTTCCAATATGTATTTTGTACTGTATTATATAAGTTGTTTTCATATTGCATAATTGTTTTCATGTTATCTCCTCCATTGGACTATGAGCTCCTTGAGATCTGGGACAATCTTTTGTCTTTCTTTGTATCCCTTGTGCTTAGACCTGTGCCTGACACATAGTAGGTGCTTCACAAATGCATATTGACTTGACTTGCCTTGCTTTGATTTCCTGAACTATGGCATCTAGAGCTGAGCGTAGACTACAGACATGGTGAAGCGAGTGTAGTCACTACCTCTCAGAAGCTGGGGTCTGTCTTAATGCTTATTCTCAGGGACTTAGAGCTCACAGTTAAGAGAACATCTAAGTAGGGTCTTTCTTCTGGGTGAGGAAGGCAGCATCTCAGTGCATGTCAAGCTGGCTATCATCACTATGAACATTACAGACATAATCTTGCCTATCTCTCTAGGTTATCAATCAGAAGAGCATTTTTAGCCTCACATAGGTTAGTCCTGTTTCTTCTTCCCCAAACAACTTGGATTTTGATCCTCTTGTCCCAAGAGGCAGGTTATGTATGAATTATTTTTGTGCAAATTGTTTTAAATGGTTCCAGAAAAACATAGGTTGCAAGGAACATAACCCCCAGCATGATTTCTTATGTGTTGTATGTGTGACTTTGAAATATTATTCTCTCTCTCATAACCTCTCTTTTCCCCTCATCATTTCGTTGTGAATTTGGAGTGATATGGACCCTGCCTGACATTTCAAAAATTGTTCTTCAGCGCTCTGGGAGCATTTGGCCAACCTCTAGTGATGACAGCATCTTTCTTCCCAGGCTCCCAGGAGCGGGCTGTGCGGAGGTTTGAAGCGGAGGGCATCACCAACTACACAGCCCTGTTGTTAAGCAAAGATGGAAAAACGCTGTTCGTAGGGGCCCGGGAGGCCCTCTTTGCTCTCAACAGCAGTAGCAGTTTCCTGCCCGGGGGACACTACCAGCAGGTGAGAGAGTCAGGGGTTAGGGATCTGGGGAAGGGTGGAGAGGGTGAAAACAAGTGGGCAGGTTGACTGGACCTTAGGTCTTCTGGGACAGAATTTTTAACATACAGAAGGGGGAAGAAATATTAATGTTCTATGGTTCCCTTTTGGCTGTTGTTCTGCTAATCTTTCAATCACAATAAAAAAAATGGGTCGTGAACTCCCAGGGTAATTTAGTATAGTACTCATAATATTCTTTACAATGATTTTCTGCTTAAGGTATCATTAAAGCATTTTTAGCATAAACCTCTTAGACCATCATCACAAATCCCCAAGGCCTGGAGATCCACTAAGTGGGAATCTTTATACCATCCTTCCTCTTTCTTAGTATTAACCTTGTTCTTTTTTTTTGTGGGGGGGTCTCCTAGCTACCCTGGAGTGCTGACCCAGAGAAGAAGCGCCAGTGTGTCTTTAAAGGAAAGGACTCACAGGTGAATAGGGGCAGAGTGGGGAGAGAAAGGTGCCTCTAGGATGAGGAAGGAGCAGCAAATTGTGGGAGGTTCTGGCCCCCAAATAGAGTCCTCCTTGGGGAGCAGTGCTGACTCATCCCTTTTCTGATCTGATATCAAGGGACTTTATTCAGTTGCAATTAAATATCCATTGACCTCTGTCCTAGCCAATTGCAATGAGGAAGAAAGAGTAACTCAGAAGGGAATTTTCCCTTCTGGAAGGGAGTAGGCCTTATCTCTGGACTCAGTATCAGGCTGCTGAAAGACATGGAGCCATGTGCAGCAATTCCAGCACGTATTTGACTCATGACATTTCTGAGACCCCTTTGTTTTTGGCCAAAGCCCTGTAGTTTGTTGGTATGGGAGCACTATCGATAATTCTTTTGAAAGTTGAGATCCCCAAAGGTGCTCCCTTGGATAGGCTGTGTTGCTCTGGAGAACTCCATCTTCCCCCATCTCAGTCACTTCAGTGGCGCGTCCAAGAGTCTAACTCAATCTAAGAAGCCTGAGGCCACCCCAGGCTCATGCACTCTTCCTCCCTGGAACTCCTAGAACTGATCACTACATATTATGATGGGACTCCACAGTATTTGTATGTGATGATGAAAGAGGAAATGAGGGGAGGGGTGCAGGATGGTGATGTTTATTTCTTCTCCTAGAGGGACTGCCACAACTACATCAAACTTCTCCAGCCATTCAACAGCACTCATCTGTACACCTGTGGTACAGCTGCCTTCAGCCCAGTCTGTGCCTACATAGTAAGTGACAGCCCTGGCTACTCACCATCCACCTTCCTCGGGCCCCAGAGAGCCAGCTCAGCTCTCCAGCAGGTCAGAGTAACTAGAAAAGGCCGTCAAATGCTCCCAGCTTCAGTCATCTCATGGAGGGAAATTGTTTTTCAACCTTTTTTGAAAATACTTGGGAGAAGGATCACAAGTCTGGGCCTGGAAAAGACCTCAGAGTCCATTTACTCCAACTCCCCTTATTTTACAGATCTCAGGAGGTTAAGTCACTTGCTCAAGATCATAGAGGTACAGTAAGTTTCTAAGGAGGGATTTAAATCCAAGTCCTCTAAGGCAGCTAGGTGGAACATTGGATAGAACCCTGGGCCTGGAAGACTCTACAGTTATCCCTTCACATCACGACTTTCGCCATTGTGGTTGTGATATATCATGGTTTGGCATAAGAAATTAAACAGGAATTTTGGGGGAGTTTTGTGGAAACCACAGATGACGCGCAAAAGCCAGCAGATGTCAAAGAAAAAGTTTAGAAATGCAGAAGTGCATAAAATATATTTATAACGTATATGTAATATGTATAACATATAAAGTATATGTGAAATTTACAAAATCATATCTTTTTTTTTGTCTGAACCCGGGGAACTTGAATCTTAAACCTGAACCTAGTTTGAGGAGTTCCCTGGTGAGCACATGCCCTTTGTCAGTGCTGATCGGCAGCTGTTCTGTAACTTACACAGTCTGTTGCTGAGGGCACTGTAAGATGCAATCAGTCCATTAGTTAATAAATATCTATTAGTTGTGTACTTTGTGTCAAGGCAGCTAGATGGAACAGTGGACTTCCCTGGAGTCAAGAAGACTCATCTTCTTGAATTCAAATCTGACTCCCAACACTTATTAGCTATGTGATCCTGGGCAGGTCACTTCACCCTGTTTGCCTCAGTTTCCTCATCTGTAAAGTGAGCTGGAGAAGGAAATGGCAAACCACTCGAGTATCTTCACCAAGAAAACCCCAAATGGGGTCAGAAAGAGTCAGACAATTCTGAAAACGACCAACCACCACCAACAAAACTATCAGGCACTATTCTAAGTGATAGCGATTCACAAAGAGGCAAAAGACAGTCCCTGCCCTAGAGAGCTTGTAGTCAAAGGAGGGACAAGCCATATATAGGACAAAGAGCAAACAATTAACAGAGGGTAGGCCCTGGCCTAGAATGTAAGAGAGTCAGTGATCTGCCCAGGATCACATAGACAGTGAGCGTCAGTGGTGAGACTTGTACCCAAGTATTCTTGCCTCCAGAACCCAGTTATCTGGCTGCTCTGGTCAGCTGCCTCTTCTCATGACTTTCCCACATAAATCCAGTTTGTTCACAGACACCCTGATTGACCCCCGCCCCGCCCCTCCCTTGGCTGCAGTGGCCCTGCTCCAGGGCTCTGAATGCTCCTATTTGTCTTCACCTTAGAACATTCAGAACTTTAGCTTGGAGCGGGATGGAGCAGGGAATGTCCTGCTGGAGGATGGGAAGGGTCGCTGTCCATTTGACCCTGAGTACAAGTCCACGGCCATCATGGTTGGTAAGTGCCTGGTACTCTCTGGGGAGGGAGGAGGGAAGAGGGCAGAGTATATCTCCAGAGATTTAGAAAGTGGGTATTTGGCTTCTGAGAAAACTGCATGATGCCCTTTCAGACATGGCAGTCTGGACTTGGCTGAGAGGCTGGGGATGGGCACATTCGCTCCAGGCCCATGTTGCCAATTCTAGTGGATTGTTCTTTGTTCTAAGTATAGAACTGTAGGAGCACAGGACTTGCTGCAGAGTTTGTGGCACATGGTCAGATGTGACCAAAATGTCGTTGGTTTCACTTAACTGGAATGCTTTGTTATAAAGATCGGTTCTGTTGGCCAGGTGGGACAACAGTCAGAAGAGGGGAGTGATTGGGAAGTGATGGTGAGGTTTTTAAAAAATAAAAAAAAGGACCCATAAAACATTTTTCTCAAGTTGCTGCTGTGTTTTCCTGGGGTTTGACTTCTTTGAGATACATTTTATTCCTAGGTCTAACTTTTCAGGGCATCTGGGTACCCAGGGGCCCCAACATTAAGATAAAATGAACCTTCAAAGTTCCTTTCCCAGCCTCTACTCTGAAAAGGACAGATTCAGAAGCTTTAGGCTTGGAGGAGGTCAGGCTCAGCAATGGGGGCTGCACTGGGGCTGTTCCCATGGGAATGTTTCTCTTGGCAGATGGTAAGCTCTATGCCGGAACAGTCAGCAACTTCCAGGGGAATGAGCCAACTATCTCTCAGAGCCAGGGGAATCGCCTCACCCTTAAGACTGAGAACTCCCTCAATTGGCTTCAAGGTGAAGATTTCCCTCCTCCCCTCAACCCCCATCCTTGAACCATAGCCTTCAGGAATTGTCCTCCCTGCCTGGACCCAAGGACTGCCCAGAGAGGGATTATTTGGTACCAGCTTGAATTGGGGTGGAGGCTGAGAGAGGGAATGACAGCTGAAGCCGGTGAAATGGGCCAACATGGGAGGGTTGTGCCAGAAGACTTTCCCCAACCAGTATGAATCTGGCAAGGTCCTTGAGAGTTGAGAGCAGAGTCTTTCTCCTCGTGGGACTGATGCCATGGGGCTCCCCTTGTGCTTCATCCACCGACTCTGAACCTTTTCCCACCCCATACAGACCCAGCCTTTGTGAGCTCTGCTTACATTCCTGAGAGCCTGGACAACCCATGGGGGGATGATGACAAAATCTACTTCTTCTTCAGCGAGACTGGCAAGGAGTTTGACTTCTTTGAGAACACAATCGTGTCCCGAATTGCCCGTGTGTGCAAGGTGAGGGCCAGGGACTAACAAAAAATGAAGAGTTTTCTTGGGAAAAAGTGTATTTTCTTCCCCTCCCCCCCCCTTCAGTTTTCTTAAATCTAGGTCTCTCATTTGCTCTTATCAATCCTACCTATTGTCCAATTTATTTGTGTATCTATCGTATCACCCCCTTTTAGATCATAAGCCACTTGAGCACAGCAGGGACTGTGTTTTTCACCTCTGTCCCCAGTACCTAGGACAGAACCCTTCATAGAGGTGCTTAACTAATGTCTTATTGGGCTGAAATGAAAGCCAAGAATGCCTGTGGTGGGCTTCTGTGAGAGAAATGAATAGTCAGCAGACCCTGAGAGTGTGGCCTTTTCTAGTTCTCCACAGGTAGGCTTGTTTCTGGGTAACATCCTGTCAATTCTCAGAGGCCTGGGAGTTCGAAGCTAGGAGTGGGTTGGGGTGCATATTGACCCCATGCTGCTCCTCTTTTGGAGACCCTCACTCAGGGTTGTTGCCTCCCTGTGTGGTTTCACAACGCCTCACCTGATTTTTCTTTCCCGACAGGGGGACTTGGGTGGGGAGAGAGTATTGCAGAGACGTTGGACATCTTTCTTGAAAGCCCAGTTGCTTTGCTCCCGGCCATCTGATGGCTTCCCCTTCAACGTGCTCCAAGATGTCTTTGTGTTGAGCCCTAGCCCGAAGGACTGGCAAGACACCCTCTTCTACGGTGTCTTCACTTCACAGTGGTAGGTCCCCAGTGGGACGAGGAGTCTCATTCGTAGCCCAGATGGCCTTGAAGCTGAAGGGTCAGGGAAAACAAAGCGTTTGAACCTGCTGTTGTTCAGTTAGGGGCCAGCCCGTGGGGTGATGGGAGAGACCCTACCTACAGACCCTGCCCTTGGATTCTTAGCCCTTTGGTTTAAAGAGGTCTAGGGGGATCTCTGGTTGCCGCTGAGGCCCTGGTGACAATTCAGACATGGTCCGTCTCTATTGCAGGCATCAAGGAGCTGCAGGGGGCTCAGCCATATGTGTCTTCACCATGCAGGATGTGGAGAGTGCCTTCAATGGCCTATATAAGGAAGTAAACCGAGAAACCCAGCAGTGGTATACAGTGATGGATTCACCAACACCCCGGCCAGGAGCGGTCTGTATTCCCCTCACCTCTCTTTGCCTTATTCTCAAAGCAGACCCCTATATGGCCTCTATAAGAAAGGCAGCAGCCACCTGGCCTCAATCCATTTATTCTGTCTCCAAAGTCAAAGATCCAAAACAATGCCCCCTCCCCACTCCCTCTTCAGGAGGCAAAGAAAATTTTGCAATTGTGTGTATGTCATATAGCCTTCAATAGAGAAATAGGAACTGTAGATATGTGTGTGTACAATGTATACATGTAGATGAACACATATATCCTACATACATATAGGGTATCTGTCAGTATGTACATAGATTGATGCATAGCTATAGATATCTCCATGTTTCTGCATACCCTAAGAGACCTAGAAGAGACTTTGAGAGATCATATACCCGTTAATGGATAAGAATTGTGTCATCCCTAATGGATAAGAATTGCCCTACATACTTTCTGAGTGTTAATCTTTCTTAAATTTTCTTTTTTGCTTAAATTTTTCTTCTGTGCTGTTTTTCCTCTAGTGCATCACTAATAGTGCCCGGGAAAAGAGAATAAATTCCTCTCTGCAGCTCCCCGACCGTGTGCTTAACTTCCTCAAAGACCACTTTTTGATGGATAAGCAGGTCCGTAGCAACCCGCTGCTGTTGCAGACTCGGGCCCGTTACCAGCGCCTCTCTGTGCATCGAGTCCCTGGCCTGCACCGAACTTACGATGTCCTCTTTCTGGGCACAAGTGAGTTTCCTGGACTCTGGGGTTAAGGGTTAAGTCCCATTGAGGAATGGGACTGGTAGTGGGAATCCTTCGCCTAGGAAGAGGAGGTTGATCCTCTCTCCTCTTGCAGGTGATGGCCGACTCCACAAAACTGTGAACTCGAGGCAGAGGGTGCACATTATTGAGGAGATCCAGCTCTTCCCGCCTGGCCACCCTGTACAGAACTTATTGTTGGATCCCCAAAGAGTGAGCAAGAATATGGTTAAGAGGAGGGAGGGGGATTCTACTCTGGGATTAGGGAAAATATTGGGCTAACTTTTGTCCCAAACCTGTCCCTGGGCCACCACATATCCATTCTCTTTTTCTTTCCCTCATTCCTTGAATTGGAATGGAGAATTTAAAGCCTGGTACCAAATTTGGACTGCATAGAATCCAGCTGTGTCCAGAAAAGGGACCTAAGAAACCTGTAGGTTGGCAGCTCTGCTATGTGGTACCTCAAATTTCATCCAAACTTTTACCCTACAAACCAGAACTGGGTGGATGCTATGTATGCAAAGATCGGGTCCTTGAACAAGAGGCCATCATTGCTAGCTTCTCATCACCTTTTATTTTTCTTCAGGGACTACTGTATGCTTCTTCCTACTCAGCTGTGGTTCAGGTGTCTGTGGCTAACTGTAGCCTGTACACAAGTTGTGGGGAATGCATCCTGTCCCGAGATCCCTACTGTGCCTGGAGTGGTACAAGCTGTAGAGATGTCAGGCACTACCAGCCAGAACTGGCCTCACGGTAAGAACTTTACCAGTTGCTCCTCAGATTACTTCTCCCTCCTTTGCCCCAGGCCTTCGGCATCCATTCTTCCCCTGCTGAATTCTTTCTTGAAGTGCCTTCCTTCAGGTCATGCTGGGGAGCAAATGGGACAATGTCCCAAACCCTGTGCTCTGGGGACCCTGCAAAGCTGGCCTCTATTCCACCTGTCTCTTATTCCCCTACTTTTTTTATAATTAATTTGCTTTCAGTTTTCAACAATCACTTCCATAAGTTTTACATTTTCTCCTTCTCCTTCCCCCCTCCCTCCCTATGATGGCATCCGATCTTACATGATTCCCCTGCTTTTGCTCTGTAGGAAGCTGTGACACTAACCCCACAAATGACTTTAACTAAAATAATAACAAAAAAATACTTACTATGTGCCTGGCATGGTGCTAAGTGCCCTACAATGATCTCGTTTGATCCTCATAATCACCTAAAACTTGAGGCAAATAGGGGCTGTGACTTGCCCAGGGTAATACAGTTAGTGAGTATCTGAGGCTGGATTCGAATTCAGGTCTTCCTGACTGACTCCAGACCTGGTGCTCTGTCTGCTGCACCCCCTAGCCGCCCTCTGTTTATCTGCAAGCTCTGGACGGGAGGGCGGGTCAACTCTTAGAGACGCTGAAGTCCTCTAGTTTGCCTGCCCTCTGACAGCTGGAGGGCCCGTCTTCTAACTTGGCCGTTGACTCTGTTCTTGTCCGCAGGCCGTGGGTGCAGGATATTGAAGATGCCAACACTGAGCGGCTCTGCAATAATTCTGCATTCAGCCGCAAGTCTTCGACATTGTCCGGTAAGGCCTTCCACTTCAGGAGGGGATGGGTGGGAGCCCTGGAGGCCACACCTGCTGCAGGGAGAGCTGTGAGAGGTTCACGGCCCCTGCCTTTTCAGGGGACAGTCTGTATCGCTCCTTCAGCCTCTTTCTGCGTATTCCCAGAATACACGCACAATGGCAGCACTTAGCTACCCTCAAGCCAAGGAGGTTGAGGGACGGATAGGTCTCTAGAGTGGTCCTCTGGTGGGTGGACAAATGGACTTTTCCTAACAAAGGCAGTCCCCAGAGTTTCTCAGGGGAAGAGCTGCCTGAGGCCCTAACGAACTTGGTGTGCTTTTGAACACCTCTTTCCTTGTGTTTTCTTGGCAGATGAGACACCGTGTAAGCAAGTTCACTTCCTGCCCAACACTGTTAACACCCTGACCTGCCGACTACTCTCCAACCTCGCATCCCGACGCTGGCTACATAACAAGGCCCCCATAAACAACTCTGCCTCTTATCGAGTGCTGCCCAGTGGGGACCTACTTTTGGTGGGCAGCCAGGATGGGCTGGGTTCTTTCCAGTGCTGGTCACTGGAGGAGAACTTTCAGCAGCTGGTGGCCAGCTACTGCGTGGTGGCTACTGAGGGAGCAACAGATGGGGAGGAGGGTTCCATCGTCCCCCTCATCATCAACACTTCCCGGGTGAGCTCGCCTGCCAATGGGAAGGCTGCTTTGGTTCCTTACAAAACCTACTGGACCGAGTTCCTGCTGATGTGTGGCCTGTTCGGATTTGCGGTTGTACTTTTTGCCCTCTTTTTCCTTTATCGACACCGGGATGGCATGAAGGTCTTCCTCAAACAGGGAGAGTGTGCCAGTGTACATCCTAGGACGCGCCCAGTGATGCTACCTTCTGAAAACCGGGCCCTCAATGGAGGAGGCCCACCTAGCGCCCTACCTGATCACAAAGGTTATCAGGCCCTTGCTGACAGCTCTCCAGGGCTCCGAGCTTTCACTGAATCAGAGAAGAGGCCACTCAGTATTCAGGACAGCTTTGTAGAGGTATCTCCTCCATGCCCCCGGCCCCGGGTGCGGCTGGGCTCTGAGATCCGTGACTCTGTGGTATGAGCGCAGGAGATGGGTAAAAGCTTACCCTGGCTCTAGGGACTATAACTCCATATACAATGGCCAGCCCTACCTCTTTTCATCAAACAGCACCCAGAATTCAAAGAACGGAGCCAGCTAGTGGAGCAGCTCCCTCCTACAGATTCCTATGGGAATCTCTGGGGACATGGACCAGCCAAAGGGGAGAGGATCATAAGCCTGATAGCATGCCTGTAAGGCTTCCTCCTCTCAGCCAGGAATGGAAAGAAGTGGATTTGCTGGCCCTGGGTGACCACCTTGGAGCTCCATACATTGAATCTACAACCAGAAGGCACCTAGAGGGGGTCCACTTGTTCAGGGACCTCTCTTATTCATTCTCAGTTTTTGCTAAGAGACTATTCTGATAAAATAGCTCTCCTGAGCCCTTTTGAAAACGATTTCCTTTTAAAAAAGAGAGAAAGAAAATGTGAAACAAGCGTGAGGGGTGAGTAGTGATCAAGAACTTTCCTTCGAACCTTGTTCTGGAAGGGATTCAGTTCATGGGTTTGCCTCCTTTACACACCATTTCCATGGGGCATTTTGGAGGTACCAGGACAATATGATTGCCTGAGCCTGAGTCTGAAATGCACCTTCTTCAATGTGCCTCCTTTCAGTCCTTCTCATGTTCTGCTGCCAAAGTCAGTCAATGCAGAGACCTAGGGCTATCCCTGAGGCTCCCAAGGAGTCTTGGGCTTGCCATGCCAAGGACCCCTGAGAGGGAGAAAGCCAAGCCAGGGTACACTTTTCCCTACCTCCACAGAACAATCAGGCTACAGACAAATGGGACGACTGTCATGTGACTGCCATACCCTGCCAAGTGGCAGGAGCAGTAGTGCCCTCTCTGTGTGTTCTCTTAGGACCTCAGAGGGTCAGTGTGTCAGGGGAGGAGATAGAAGCACATTCCACTTCTTATGGAGTTCATGTTGAACATGAACGACTAGACTTGCTGTCTGTCCCTGCCTGATAACCTAAAAGAACCACTGTGTCCTCACCCTTCTTCATCCTCTGACCTTTGTGGACTTCCTCCTACTTTCCATAAACGACTAACCTCCCCAAACTTAATAATTTTCTGGCCCTTTGTGCTGTTTCTGCCCAGAAGGACATCGACACTGCCCAGTCAAAGGGCCATGAATCTATGTGGGTTTTGTATCTATTTTTATAAAATGCACTTTACTTTTTTTTTAATAAAATCCAAAATTGAATTTTAGTCTATTGCAGTGCGCCTTTCCTCTCACACTGAATGCTGTTATTAAAAATTGGTTCTGAGTGCCTTGGGCACGCAGAAAGCTTCCGGAGAAAAGCCCAATCCTACATCTTCCTGTACTACTCCTGAAGCTGAGCCTTTGTCTATTCACACTTTCAATAAGCTGGTTCATCTCAAGTGAGTTAATTCTGGTGGGGTAGTGGTCAACAGTCTATTTAGCTTTGCTAAGCAATAATCAGATGGGAAAGGGATGTTAGGAATTTAAACATTTGGTGGTCTGCTTTATAACTAAGTTACAAGAATGAGGCTAGGCAGACCACGAGCAGTTTGAACTTTTTTTAGGAGGCAGTCAGATTAAGTGACTTAATCAGCAAGACAGAGCTAAAAAGTATCTGAAGCTGGATTTGAACTCAGGTCTTTGACTCCAGGGTTGGTGTTCTATGCACTGTGCTACCTAGCTGCCCCAGCAGTTTGAACTTTAAAAATTTTAATTTCCATGTACTGGGCAAAGACAACTGAATATAGGAACGATGTGCTGTGTGCTGAATAATTTACCCTTCTCCAAATAAGCGCAGAGCAAGAAGTTCATTTGGTATCTCCCATGTTCCTGCTTTATAGAAAGATTTCTGCTCTGGCTCTACTGTAATTTAGAAATTCTCCATCAGTCCCTTCCTCTGACTATAAAAGAGTTCTCTCTGCCCTGCCTCAGGCTCTGTCCAATGTACCCGCTAAAACACACGTAAGCAAAACTTCCAAATATTTATTATTGATTAATATAAACATGAACAGTGTTGTCACAATGGCAGTGAGGAGAGGAGAGCCCAGGGGGCTGAACTCCTCGGTACAGGACCCAGGGCTAGCCCAGGCATGGCGACCATTTGCAAGGAGTTGGCACTGCAGGTGAGGTCAGTGTATAGAAGAGAATTTCTCAAAGATGGGTTACTGGTGTAGCCAGACACTGCAAGTACCCATCACAGGACAATCTTAAAGGAGCTGGAAGAGACAAAGATGGACGACTTACTGATTCACTGTAAAACAGGCATGGTGGGCAGAGAATAGGAAATGAGACCTAGATCAAGTCAGCTCAGACAGAGGTTGGTAAATATGTTCCCTAAAACCTGTCTGAAATTGGCTCAATCCCAGAGGACAATGGAGTTGACTCGAGTTAACCTTACCCCAAAAACACTTCTCCACTTTTCTTACCCCTGCCCTCCTTCTAGCTATTATGGGTAGCTAAACTGCCAAGTGGCCCTGGTGATACCTGGTGAAGTCAGGTGAACGGGAGATAACATGTTGGAACTCTGAGAGGTTGATGGTACCATCCCTATCAATGTCAGACTCTTCTAAGATCTGCCCAGGGAAAAGAGAGAAATTCAGTCAAAAGCCCCAACGTCTTCCCCTTTCTTACCCCTTTCCCTCCTTATCCTGTCCAAGCTCACATTCTCAATGAGCTGCTTCATCTCCGAGGTGCTGAGTTGAGTGTCCTGCCCCTCCCCAGTGAGGCAGTTCACTAGCTGCTTCAGATCCTCTTTGTTCAAGGTCCCATCATCATCAAAATCTAGTTAGGAAAGACCAAGACAAAAAAATTATCCCCGCTAAAAAGACCATGATGCTCCCACTCCACAGACACCCTGGTACCTTCAGTCCTTACCAAAGATGCGGAAGGCATAGTGGGATTTGATTTCAGGGGTAGCTGCATCGCTGAAGACGCTGAAGAGGTCCAAGAAGTCTTCAAAGCTCAAGCTGTCTTTTTCTGGTGCTGTGGAGAACACACGGCAAATACGTTCCTTGAAGGGGTTGGCCTAGAGCAAGAGAGGCTCTTGTAAGCAGAAGGGCATTAAGTTTCTGGTGGGGAACCAACCACTAAACTTTAATTACACACGTACTACATCCAAAGGCCTGTACTGGGAACGACAGAGGACTGCCCATCACTAGAATTACTGGAAGAAGAAGGGGTTGCCAGACTGAGAAATGTCCCACAGATCCCAAAACAGGGCTGAAATTAACTACTGAAGTAAGCATCGTGGGAAGGGTACCACCTTGAGTTCCGGGAGTGTTAAGATCTGTTCAGTGGATACTCGGGCTCTCAGAGAACCTTCCACATTCTGAGACTCTGGAGGAAGCAGGTTACTAAACCTCTTGTGGGCCCTGGTAAAGAAAACCAGAATTCATTCAATCAGTTCACAAATATTCATTCAGTCCACCAACCAAATAAGATTTTTAGTTTCTATTAAATTCACAACTCTGTGGGGAGCTAGCCTACTGTTTAGTTAAGGAAAAGGCAGGATCAAAAAACACACAAGAAGCTATAAGATCCTATGAACAATATAGGAGAGATGTCACTAAGCACTGGAACAGACAAGTGATGAGATTTAAAGGATGAAAGAGATTACTGTGAGCTGGCATCATCAAAAAAGGCTTCATGGAAACAGGTAGAACTTGAGCTGGCCCTTGAAAGCTGGAAAGGATTTGGATAGAGGGAGGGTGGCAGGAACCAGTCAACAACCATTTACTAAGCCCCTGCGATGCGCCAGGCACCATGCTAACACTGGGAATCACAAGGCCAAAAAGCTCATGGTCCCATGGACTGTTCCATTTCACTACCTATGCCAAGAATCCCACAGTCTCTGCCTAGTGTCCTTAGACTTAGGCTGGATTCTACTCAGAGGTTTTCCCAGAGGCTTGGTCAATGTAGCCATTCTCCAATGAGGGGCTACCCACCCGTCTCAGTGTTTCTGACCCTGCCAAGAAGGGTTCAGGAATTCCATTATTGATTTGTACTCAGAAAAAGCTTTGTGCAACTGCCTTATCTCTAAGTATGTAGAGCAAGCAAAATGCTACAGTTGGTTCAAAAACTCAAAGTTGGGCAAGTGGCTGAATTTAGAAACTTCTTACTTGGTGGCCATGGCCAAGAGGGCTATGGGCAACAGCACCACCCGTTGGCCAGCCAGGGCAGAAAACTAAAAGCAAGGTCTACGAGCAAGGCCATCTGCAGATCCCAGTCCCAAACGCTAGACCCCTTTATGGCCCTGGTTTACAGCTGACAAGGCCCCAGTGCGTCAGACCTTATCTCAGGACAGGACAGGGGAGAGAATGAGGGAAAAGCACGAACTTTGGAGTCCTGCCCACAGAGTAAACTGGTGACCTCGCTCTCCAGTTTTTTTCAGTCCGAATACTCATCGTGACGTCGGGCAGTCTAGTCCAACCCCTTAATTGTTCGGGGGAGGGGAGTGACTTGCCTAAGGTCACACAGTCACTCAGTGGCAAAGCCAGGAGAGAAAACCCAAGTCTTGTGGCCAAGTGCAGCTGCCTCCTGAGTAGGCGGAGGCTGGAGGGGTACTTACAGGAGAATCTCCTGCTTCGTCAGGAACGTTAATTCCTGGAAGAAACGCGAGAGGCGATGGTCGGACGTATGACCCGCACGGTCGGCCCCCCGGACCTCTGCCCCGCCCCCCGCCCCCCGCCCCCCGGTCCGGGGAGCCTTGCATTCGCAGCCTCCTGGGGTCTCCCATCCCTGCGGGCGGGGGGCAAAGAGGAGCGGGGCTAGGCCGGGTGGGTGTGGGGGGGGGACGGGCCGCGCACGGTCAAGGGCCGCGGCCCTCAAAGCCCTAGGGGCCCGTGGTTCCGGGGCCCGAGCCGCCCGCCCAGCCCGGGTAAGCCCAGGCACATCCGCTGCCCCCCCGCACCTGGTACTCTGTCAGCAGCTCCTTGGAGAGCTGACTGGCCGAGCCGCCCATGGCCTGGCTACACCCGCCGGGTCTACACCAGCCGCTCCAACTCCGACCCCGGACAGCAACAACTTTCCGGCTCACTTCCGCCTCTCGCGTCACCCGCCCGGCCGCCCGCCCAGTCCCCGCGGCAACCGCGGCAACTCCGACGCCCCTTCCGCTTTCGCCTGGAGGCTCCGCCTCTTTTTCTTAAAGGGCCCGAACGCCAGTCCTCAATCCCCGGAGGGAAATCCAGGGAGAGGATTCCCAAATCAGGCGTGGCGCGAGTCTAGTGGGCGGGAGCGGGGAAGGGAAGGGGCCAGACGGGGGCAGGTGTTGAGAGAGTGTGAGCCGGGATCCTGGGACCTGTTGCTGCTGCGCCTTAGGAGAAGACAGCTTGTTATTCCCACGCCTAGCAGAAAGAGAGGCAGCGGAGTATCGTGGGAAAAATGCGGGCTTTGGACGAACAGGTCTCTGGGGCTCAGTTTCCTCGCCAGGTTGTACTGGGCCTGAACACAGGACTTCATTTCCCACAATTCATAAGGACGAAAGTCCATTGAAACTCTCTGGGCTACATCTCCCAGAATGCTGTGCGTCACGTGATCCAAGGCGAAGGACTTTGATTGGTGGAGATTGCACCATAAAGCGGGAGCTTTTAAACTACTACAACCTCTCTAGTGAGCCCGACGGTTTGAAGGAGGAGCCAATTAGATGCTCCCTTCTCCCCACCCCCTCCGCCACCCTCACCTCGCACCCCCGACTTTCAGAAACCGCTTGGAGTGAAGTACTCTTGGTTTACTTCCTAAATCGAAGGTCCAACCCTGTCGCCCCAGTGGCTTCCTGTCACTTCCAGGAGCAAACACAAAATGTTCCTCTTGGCGTTCAAAGCTGTTTCCAACCTCTCGCCGTCCTGCCTTTCCCGTCTTCTCACTCTGTTATAATCCCCGGCGCGTACTCTTCCATTCAATGACGCTGGTCTCTCGGCATCTCTCTTGGCTGCGGGGAGTTTTCTCTGACTGTAACCCATGCCTGGAACGCCCTCCTTCCTCTGCTCCGAACGCCGCTCACCCCTCTGGTTTCCTTTAGATCCCAACAAAGAAACTGTCTTCTACTGGAAGCCTTTCCTAGTCTCTGTTAATTCTAGGGCCTTCCTTCACCACCACTCTGTTTTATCCTATGTGTAGCCTGTCCGTAAATATGCGTTAGCTTTTTGTCTCCTAATAGACTGTGAGCTCGTGGAGAGGGCAGGAACTGTCTCTTTCTTTTCTTAATCTCCGTGTGTAGCACCGTTCCTGGCACATAGCAGGCACTTAATTAAGTTATTGGCCGGCTGACTGCTCTTGAGACTCCAGAATCGGCACAACTTTCTTCAAAGACTCTCTCTCCGGGAGGCGAGGAGAGACCCCTGGAGATTATGAAGTGACTGTTCTTCTGGGGCTGTGCTGGGGAATTAAATTAATTCCCTGGAAGAGTAGGAGATTGCAGAGATGAGCGCGGAGAATAGTTCACTATTTGATCCCCTAATTCGTGTTTACGTTGCTTCACATCTGGCAGTCATGTTGTTGGTACGTCTGCACTGGAAGTGCGTGTCTTCTACCGTCTAACAAGAGAGCGTTGCCAGAAGTGAGGGTTCGAGCCAGGAGCTGAGTAGTCATCACCCCTACAACGGTACCTCATCTCAGGAGGATCGAAACTCTATAAAACGAGGCTAACGGACAAGATGATCTCGGCAAAGTCCCCTTTCAGTCCTGACTCCTGGGACCCTAAGATCTAACTGAGCTCCAGAGAGCGGGAGCAGGTCGGGAGGCGAGTGGCTTCTCCTCGTGAGACTGGAGGGGGCGGGGCCTAATTAGCAGGCCCCGCCCGTTTGCTCCTCGAGAAGGCGGGAGGGATCTCTACCTCATAGTCGATGATCCTGCCCCTTAAATGAGGCGCATGCGCATCCGTGACCCCCGAAGCTTTCAGGAAGTGGGGCTGCCAGTTTCCTCTTCCCAGACCTTGGAAAAGGCACGGTCCTCACCTAGCATAGCCTGCTGGGAAGAGCCGAGGTGAGGAGAGTCGGCGAGCGAGGACCGAGGCGGAGAGCAGAAGGGGCAGGGAGAAGCGTGTGGACAGCGAGTATTTGGAAGCCTCTGTGCTGGTAGCCGGGGGAGGGGGGATGCAGGAAGCTTTCCTTTGATACCCCCCCTCCTCCAAGGAGATTCCGCCCTCCTCCCTTTTTTCCTGACGTCTCTCTTGAAACTCCTCGGGTCTCTCCCCCGTCAGTGGAAGGAGCACTTCATTTGGAGTCGGAAAAGGGGAGGGTAGGAAGTAAGCCCCCAAAACTTGTACCCCCACTCCTGGTCTGCCCTCTGGTTCCATCACTTACTGACTTAGACTGTGTAATCGCCGAACCTCAAGATTCGTGGGTAAAGCGGGGCACCTGCCCTATCTCTGCCTCATGGCGTGTTTATTATGAAGATGGAGCAAGTAATTAAATGTATGTGTTCTTTAAGGAACTATCCACCGTGTAAATGTTAATAGGTGAATGTTCATTTCTGTACCTCTTTTACATCTCCTGTAAAACCACTCTTTGAAGGGTGAGGAACATCTCTAATTCCTCATTGAATATCTTGTGCTACCTATAGGAGTGGGTCAATAGATACTGAATCAATTAATAAGCCAATTATCTGGCCCCCAACTGTGGGCCTGTCCTCTCTGCTTTCCTGAGCCTCAAGCCTCATGGCTCACTTGCTTAGGAAGAATACTCCCTTTTCAAAGTATCACCTGTTTTGTACTACTGAGAGAAGATGACTTGGGACCTGCTATCAGGAAACATAAATGTAAATTTTAACTTGAGGTACTTTTGCCTCCCTTTGTTTCTGGACTCATTAGAGGGACATGGAACTAAAAGTGAGAATTTCAAAGGGTTGGTACAATGGCAGATGGAAAATATTATGGGACAGGCTTTGTAGTCTTTATTAGGTTATCAATTTTCCTTTGGCCTTGCGTACATATTGAGAAACTATAATATTATTATATATCATTGGGAATATTAATATGTACAGACCCCAGCAGTGGAGAAAGCTGTTTTTACAGAAATAGATTTACAATAGTATTTTTTCCAAAACTGTGAAAGTTACTATTTGTTTGGTTAGTTTGGTTTTTTTTGGAGGTGGGGAAGGCAAGGCTACTGGGGTTAAGTGACTTGCCCAAGGTCACACAGCTAGTGAGTGTGTCAAGTATCTGAGGTCGAATTTGAACTCAGGTCCTCCTTACTCCAGGGCCCGTGCTCTACTGTAAAAAATTACTTTTAAAGGTTATCTAAAAAACAAACAAATCCAGCAGCCAAAAATTTTTTAAAGCCCTTAGAAATGTGACACCATACTCTATTGCTCTTGTGTTCCAGGTCACCTGGAGGAACCCATATCTGGTAGAACTTGAAATCTGTGCCCTTTTCGTATGGCTGTACCACAGAATATAAATGAAACTTCAAATTTGCTGCCTCAGAGTAATAGCTGTGATGAACAGTCAAGACCCCCGGTTGGGCTAGGAGTGTTGGATTTTGTGTATTGCTTCGAGGAACTGATAGTAGAAGGGATACAATGGCAGACTAGTCAATCTGGCATCCCATGTCCCCCTTTGCTGTCTCGTTTTGATTGTACCCTCCAGTCATCTTGGAAACAACGGATGGAACAAGGATTGTTTCGTTACTGCCTTGGGGAACTACAAACCCAAATCCTTCCTGGCCCTCTGGGTTTTGTGGCTCAGCTGAATGTGGAGCGGGGTGTACAGAGAAGATGCCCTCAGGACATCCAGAGTGTGAGGCAGGCATTTGACCCTCAGCAGTTCAATTTCAGTAAGATCCATCCAGGAGAAATCCTCTTCCGTCTGCGCCGAGGTGCAGGCTTTCCAATGCCTCTCCAGTGCACTGAGGTCCTGGTAATTATCAATGTCAGTCCCTTGGAATGGGGACATGTGCTGTTTGTGCCACAGCCAACCCAAGGGCTACCACAGATGCTCATGCCAGACCCATTACAATTTGGGGTGGAGGCTGTCATGCTTAGCACCCACCCTGGCTTCCGGGTGGGCTTCAACAGTCTAGGTGGTTTGGCTTCTGTTAACCACTTACATTTGCATGGTTACTACCTAGCCCATAAACTGCCAGTAGAGACAGCTCCAAGCCAGCCACTAGATCCCAATGGTCATATTCACCTACTAGAAGGACTCCCAGCCCCTGGTTTTCTATTTTATGTGGATGAGCCAGGACCAAAGTTGGAGGCACTGGTAGACAAGATCTGCCAGGTCACCAACTACCTCGTTGACCAGGAGATTGCACATAACTTATTTGTGACCCGGGGAGCCCCGCCTGGAAACCCACCATCCTCATTGGCCTACACTGGTGTCCGGGTCATTCTGTGGGCCCGGAAGTCCAGCTTTGGGGTTAAGGAAGGGGAGGCTTTCAATGTAGCACTCTGTGAGCTGGCAGGACACCTGCCTGTTAAAACACCTCAGGATTTCCAAAGCTTGACAGAAGCTTCGGCTCTAAGTCTCATTCAGCAATCTCTCCTGCCTCCATCTCAATTTTTACAACTTCAAGAAGCACTGGTGTCCCTCCTGGCATAGCACAGTAGGTACTTTGCCTGGGTAAAATTTATTTTCTCAACCCTCCCTAAACAAAGTCAAGTGCAAGTCATATCATCATTTCTCTGATGTCATGGTCTTCCAAAATGAAGGACAAACACAACAATTTATTTTCTAATTTATCTTGTTCCTCCTTTGCGTGTTTCTCTTAAGTCATAACAACTAAAAAAAACCTTCGGTGACCCCTAATGTTTTTGGGCTGTAATACAAATTCCTTAGAGGTCTGACATTCAAAGCCCTCCACGTCCTTATTTCCAAACTACTTTTCCTAACTTCTTTCACATTAATTCCCTCCATGCCTACCACGGGTCAGCCAAACTGGACCACCTGCCAGCTGCTGCTGAGCTTGGTGTTTCCAGCCTCACAGTTCCACACATCGCTCAGTGCTTGGAATGCCCTCCCTCTTCATTGCTGCCTTTCACAGTCCTTGCCTTCCTGCCGCTTAGGTGCTGTTTCCTTCAGAAAACCTTTCCTGATCCATTCCTCACCCCCAGTTTGCATTCTCTCCTTCCTCATTATTATCTTGTATCGTTTATTTGTGTACATGAATGCAAGGTCCTTGGAGGCAGACAGTAGCTTTTATTACAGTACCCTGCACATGTAGACATGCTTAATAAATGTTTCTTGAATTCTATTGCAGTAACGCACACGTCTCCCTTCAAGTCGAGGAGGAATCTGTCCAATAAACCCTCACTGCTCCTTCCATATGTGTTAAACTGCCCCTCACTAGATTGTCTTCAGAGCTGGGCGGGGAGAAGTTAAGTGATCCGCCCACCATTAACGGCCACAGCAGGGGGTAGAAGCCGGTTGTTCCAGCAGCTGCCCTCTGACCGTGTAATTGACAACCCCTCCCACCCCCGGCCCGGCGGGCGCCCCCTTCCGGCCGAAGCTCGCAGACGCCGGGGCCGCGACGGCTCGGCCAATCTAGGCAGTGAGCCGCCTTGGGCCTTTAACGACGTTCTGGAGTTCGGCTCCCTAGAAACTACAAGTTCTAGCGCGCCTCACGGGCAGTTCGGAAAGACGACTAGGTTGGCGAGGCGGCCCCCGCAGTCCGTGTAGTCGTGAGGGCCGCGGAGTCGGGCTCTCCGGCTGCGGGGCCTAAGATGGCTGCGGCGAAGGCCAGGGTGGGTGTGGCCTAGGGAGGCCCCGCCCCTCCAGAATGCTTCGCAGAGGCGTGTCCATGGCGACAGCATCGGCGGCGGCGGCGGCGGCGCTGCGAGCCTGTGGAGGCGCCGCCGCCGCCGGGGTCTCGGTGCTAGGTGAGAGCCCCGGGGCGGGGAGAGCGGCAGGAGGTGGTTCCCCACAGCCTGGGAGACGGACGAGTGGAGCGCTGGGCTTGGGGAGGGGATGAGACTTGGGCCGGGCCGGGTCCCTCCCCCGCCCCGCCTCGCCGAGCCTCCGGTGATCAGCATCCCTTCCCTCCAGCCAATTAAAAGTTGCGCCCGTCCTTCCTCGGCCGCCCGGCGGCGTGCCCTGCCCCGGCGGGCCGCCCCGGCGTCTCCGCTCCCCGGCCGCCGGCTCCGAGCGAGCGCCGCCGTCACACCCCCGAGCTCGCTCAGGCGGCGTCGCTATGCCTGCCTGCGCCCCCGGATCCGTAGCCTGTGTGTGCGTATGGGGAGGCCCCCATGCGACCGGCTGCGGACCAGCCTCGGGGTCCGGGTAGCCCCCTAACCCTGTCCGCCTCTGCCGCAGAGTCTACAAGCATGGAGAATGCTGTCTGCAAAACCAGTGAATCGGAGGAGGAGTACGGCGAGGAGGAGGAGTCGGAGGAGGAAAGCCTCAAGAGGGCCGCGGGCGCCGCCGCCTCGCCGCAGGCCAGCGCGGAGGCGGGGGGCAGCGGGGCCCCCTCCGCCCCCGTCCGAAAGCTTCAGAAGAAGACGGCGGCGCCCTCCGAGCCGGAGGACTCGGACGTGGGCAAGAAAAAGAGGCGGCGGAAGCGGAGGTAACGAGCTGGGCCGGGCGCCCGACGCTTCTCTCCTGCTTTTACCTGGTTTGTGATAGATAAACATCTGTCAGATCGTTTCTGCGCGCCCCACGCCGCCAAGTGCAGAGAAAGATCTGTGTCTCAGCGGAGCCCTAAGGGGTGGAGAGGCGCTCGGAAGGCGGCAGCGGGGAGGGAAGGAAGCGGATCTGGGCCGGGCGGGGAGCGGCCCGGTCTGTGCAGAAAGGCTAACAAGGCCCTCGCAGGCGCCTGCGGCCAAGCTTGCACCCTGGCAGGCGGTGCAGTAGACGTGCGCATGAGACGATCCTGAGGACGGCGGGGCCGGCCCAGGGTCCGCGGTGGGGTAGAGGCTGGGACGCGGGGCTGGAACAGCAGGTGTGTGTCACTGACGGGCCGGGAGAGCCGGGCAGGTCTCGGTGTTCCGTCGCCGAGCCGGGGGCGACAGGAGACTTTGGGGAGCTCCTCAGGGGTCCTGCCGGGGGCCGGACCTACCCACCAGCTACCCTCCTTCCGTCTTTTCAAACTTGACTTGTTTTTGCATCTCCCCCCACTGCAGGCTCTTGACTATCAACCTGACCAACTGCAAGTATGAAAGTGGTAAGAACTTTTTCGCTGTTCCGAAGTGTCCTACCCTTCACGCCTCCTTGGCAGATAGTGGAGTGGTTTGCCGTTTTCCTCTCCAGCTCATCTTACAGATGAGGAAACGGAAGCATTCATGGTTGTGACTTGCCCAGGGTCATTCAGCTAGTAGATCTGAGGCCAGATTTGAACTCAGGTATTCCTGACTCCAAACCCAGTGCTCTATTCACTGAACCATCTGGCTGCCCTTGGTAAGAGCTTTTTTTGCCTTCTCCAGTATGCATGTTGCTACTATAAATACCCATCATAGTCTCCAAAAGACATGGTCTGTTAGCAGTAAGCTTCCTTCCGTGGAAGTTAAGCCTCAGCAGGAAGGTTCCTGCTAAGTTGTACTGGATAACATCAGTATTGACATCACCTTAAGCTCTGGGTATGCTTCAGCTTTTAAGTTCCATTAAAGTACTCCACAAATTAATAACTAAATTATTCAACTACGCACAAAATACAAGGCTAGATGCCTTGTCTTTAAGAAGCTTTAAAGTGGAGTAGGAGAGAGGTATACAAGTGAATAAAATATAGGATGTAAAAGCATCTGGGAAGTACAAAAAAGGCAGAAGTTCATAGGAGGGGAGAGGTCACTGAGACCATGGAAAAGACATTGAGGATATGGCATTTTACTTGAGCTTTAATAAATAGATATGGTTACATTAGAGAAATATGGGTTAGGGGATCAGAGAAACTTTTTAGGAAGGAGATAAATGGGCAGGTTTTCAGATAGACGTCAGTGGTGAACAGGTGATTGAGATAATTAAGGTCTTAGATGAGAAAGGAAGGATAGGATCAAGATACAAGACAGTGTGATGTAGTGGAAAAAAAGTGAAGTCAGAAAACACTGCGGTTAAATCCAGACTCTTCCACTTAACACGCCTGTGAGGCTGGGGAAGTTGCTTAATTGTCCGAATCTCCATTTCCAAAATAAGGGGGTAGGAGTGTACCAGATGACTTTTAAAAGTCCCTTACAGCTCTAAATCTATGAATGCTAACAATGTTTACTGAATGAACAGATGACTAGACTGGCTATAGGTTAGCATTTGACAGCTGATATAATTGTTAAGGGGAATAATCGATACCACAGGTTGTATGTAGAAATTATCAGGTTTGACCAGAGAGGTAAGAATGACTCCCAGAAAAATGAGTCCCTCTAATAAGACCTAAGTATTAATTCAGTCTAAGCACTGTTCACCCAGAAACTGAACCAATCCTTTAAAAAAAAATTATCACTAAGATAACCCACACAACGTTCAATGGTGGTATCTGGTCACTGGACCCAATGGCTCAGGAGGAGAACATGAGGTTGGTGACCCTGCACAGTTCTCCCTCACTCAAAACAAAGTCAAGTGCAAGTCATGTCATTATTTCTCTGATGGCATGGTCTTCAAAAACAAGGGATGAACACAGACAGACAGATGCTAAATCAGTTTAAAACTCTAATATGGATCAAGGGAGAAGAGGTATTTGGGACAACAAGGCTTCTACTGGAGGATGTGAGAAATGGGCATGCCAGGCCTTTTAGGGAGGTGCAACAGATGATAAAGGCCTACAAGAAATCACAGCACCTCCACTACCTTAACATTTTTATTTGACTGAAATAAAGTTAAATAAACATCAAGAACAGCCTGGAAAAGAAAAAGGAATAAAAAAGGGAAGACACAAGAGTAAGGGAGTACCTGGCAGATGGCAGTTCATAAACTCATTGCCATATGGCAAACTCATTTACCAATGATTGTGTGAGCTTCAAGTCTTTTTAATGCCAGCTGAGGAAACCATTTACTCTTTTCTTTCCTAGTGTCTGGTGAGAGGTACCCTAGTGGTACTAAATCTTTCACCTGAGCTCTCTAAAGCATGGGTTTGAGGACAAGGCTCTTGTACCTTAGCAATGGCTCTGGAGAATTAAGCCCTAGTTGACTAAAGTAGAGCCAGGTTTTCAGTTTCTCTGTTGAAGACAGATCTTGAAAAGAAGTATTCTGATGGAATAATAGATGTAGGAATGTCATGTTAAACTGTGTTGAATCTGCCCCTCACCCATAGTAAGTATTCTTATTCTTCACAATTTAGGCAGTGGTCACAGTCACAATTTATTTTCACTGTTCTGCATGGCATGTGCTTTGGAGGTCAGTATCAGGACGTTTCTGTCTTTTCAGTTCGACGAGCAGCTCAACTCTGTGGCCTGAAAGAGGTGGGGGAGGATGAGGAATGGACAGTGTACTGGACTGACTGTTCTGTCTCACTGGAACGTGTTATGGACATGAAGAGGTTCCAGGTATTAACTTCTTGGGAAGAGAGTCCAGGAGAAGGCAGCTGTACCACTGCCTAGGTTCCTGAAATGGATGATACCGCCCAGGGAGGGATGCTAGAATGATCCAGGGGGGTAGCACTAGCCTCAGGTGTAATTGGGGGGTACTGAATAAAAATAAGGGTTAACCTAACCTAACCCCTGGGGGGCACTATTTTTTTTTAAAGTGAGTGGTAGGCCAAGTAAGTTTGGGAACCTCTGCATTAATGTCTAACCCCCATCTGTGTAAAGATAATCAGGAATACACTTTTTTCCCTTTGTTTAGTACCTCAAAGATGCAATTTCAGGGAAGACCACTACCAGAACTTCTGAGGAATGAATCTTTGTTTGCTAAGAATTCTGTACAGCATGATAGCATGATGAGGTTTTAAGGGGGGGTGGGGGGGAGAGAGAGAGAGACAGAGAGAATAGATTGAGCATTTATTAAGCACTTAACTACATGCCAGGCACTCTCTAGAAGCCATGAGATATCAGTAAATAATTTTGTGAACTTTAAAATGCTATATAAATTCTAGCTATTGTTTTTATAATTATATCCATATTTACCTCTAAATCCAAGGATCTGCTTCTTTTGCTTCATTGCTTATATGTCCCAGCTGTCCCACCACCCCCTCCCCTCCTCAATGCTTGGAATTATTTTTGGCACATTGAATACCATTTTCTCCCTAGATGATTAGTAGTCTTACAAAATCCCTTTTGCTGTAGTTGATGTTTATTTTATCTTCTTTGTTTCCTTTTAAATTCTTAAGTACCCTTGCTTGCTTTGTGTTCTAACCGTATACCAGTTTTACTGTCAGAAGCAGTCCCTTTTAGGATCAGCATATTGGAAGGGGCCTAGAGTTATGAATGTAAATGAACTACAATGGATCCAGTGCCCTTCACCTGATACTCCCTGGCCTTGTCATATTCCCTGGGCAGCATGGGTGGTTCTTCTTTCTAGTGTCTGAAAGAGACACCTACTTTAATTGAAATACCTCTCTTGGGGGGCACTGCTACCCAACTTGTGTTCTCTGCACCTCTCCCCTCGCCATCGTCCTTTATTGCTTCTGCTAACGTCTGAATCTAAGAAACTAATAACCACTTTGCTTAGATGAACATGGCTGACCCTATCTTTTTTAGAAAATCAACCACTTTCCAGGCATGACAGAAATCTGTCGCAAAGATCTGCTTGCCCGAAATCTCAACCGCATGCACAAGCTCTATCCTTCTGAGTACGATATCTTCCCCCGGACCTGGTGCCTCCCTGCAGAGTAAGCAAAACTTGGTCTAATGTTGAAATAGATGGCAGAACATAGTTCTCCATGCCCCTTTCAGACTCATACTGTTATGTTAAAATGGCACACAGGGATAAAAATTAGGAGAGGAATTCAGTTGACCAAAGAAAAACTTACTTGAGAATGGGTGTTCCAAGAATCACATGGTGAATAAGAGGAAATCACTCAAAGGATCCTATGGGTGAGCAGCAACCATACCTAGAAGCTTTCTGATCGCTAGCACTGTGCCAAACAGCTATGGGGACTTTCAGAACCACGGACGTCAGCGGAAAACTCGTACTTACATCTGTAAGCCAGACAGCGGCTGCCAGGGACGTGGCATCTTCATCACCCGGAATCCTCGAGAGATCAAACCAGGAGAGCATATGATCTGTCAGCAGTACATATCCAAGGTGAGTTTGATTTAGAGTCTAGACCACTGACCTCTCATTACTCGCTATTACCATTTTGTTCTTGATGCAAAACTGAATCTGATTGCATCTGCCTAGAATCATGTGGGTGGGGACTGGTTTCAGCACCCTTTTGCCCTCCACTTTCTTCAGTTTTAGTTCCTACTGCTTGCTTCCCTCATGGGGCTCACTCTCTCTCAGCCCTTCCTCATTGATGGCTTCAAGTTTGATATGAGAATCTATGTCCTGATCACATCCTGTGACCCGCTTCGTGTCTTCATGTATGAAGAAGGCTTAGCCCGCTTTGCCACTATGCCTTACATGGAACCCAGCATCAACAATCTGGTATGAGGATCTAAAAGGCAGCCCTGAAGTACAAGTATGTACACATCAGTGTTCTGGTGTTCTCCCCTTGTCAACAAGTCCTTACAACAACATTGCTTTTGTTGGAGAAACTTGAAAAAAATTAACTTTTAATTTCTACCCATTTACAAGAAAGGATGCCAGAGGGAGATACTCGTAATTTGATTTGCCAACTTTTCCTGAGAATAGTATAATAGTATGGAGAAATACCATAGCTGAGAAGAATAATAATAGTTTGGGGTGAGATGGAACCAAAGATAAATTTAGCAGAATTTAATACCGTTCTTCTCAGTCAAAGGCACTTGAGGAAGGGAAGTCACAGAGCCTCAGTGAACGGGTGGCAGGATCCTTTGGTGAATTTTTAAAGTCATTTGGAAACCCATGGAGTCACAGGCAAAGATCTTGGGGGAGGAATGGAATGAAAGAGTGTAGGGTGGGGTTAGAAACATACTTCCTTATGATAACCTGAGAATATTAAATGGGCTCTTTCACAGGATGATGTCTGCATGCACCTGACCAACTACGCCATCAACAAACACAATGAAAATTTTGTCCGGGATGAAACTGTTGGCAGCAAGAGGTATTTTTATCTCCTCCAACTTCTATTATTCTCTCACCCCAGCCCACTCCAGCCCTGCACAGGAACTGTGAAAGTCTCACTAACCCAAGTAAATGAGTGGCCTCTTTGGAGGCTGGCTTCTCTGGAACATTCAGGAAGTCTCTCCTGTCTCAGGTTCTCTGGACCTTTCCCTGCGTATGTCCATGAATCCCATCACTGTATCCAACACAGAATATCATATACCCAGATTCCAATCCTCACTCTTGGGAATGATTTCCTTTGAAACCAGAAGGGTATGGGCTTAGTGTTAGAAAGTTTCCTGAGTCCTCTGAGTATTGGGCCTCACAGGAAGCTGTCAACACTCAATACCTGGCTGAGGGACCACAGCTACGAGCCAAGAGAACTGTGGGGGGACATCGAGGACATCATCATCAAGACCATAATCTCTGCTCATTCCGTCCTTCGACACAACTATCGAACCTGCTTTCCACAATATTTGGGTAGTGGCACTTGTGCCTGCTTTGAGATCCTTGGCTTTGATATCTTACTGGACCACAAGCTGAAGCCCTGGCTGCTAGAGGTGAGGACAGTCCCCAGGATGTTGGAAAACCAAGCTCAAGGGAGTAGTCCAATTGATAACTGTGTCCCTGTAAAGCAGTGAGCCCCTGGTCTAAGATATAGGCATGGAGTTAAGTGGTTGAAAAGGAAGTGAAGGAAGCTTATATACATATACGCACCTGTCTGTCTATACTGACAAGCTATTGTAGGCAAAAAGAAGCAGCTTATGTCTGTGTGTGGAGTCAAAACTTACTGGATCCTAACCCCATGCAAATGCCCCTCTGCCCACCATGTAAAGCTGGGTTTGGGATGCTGACTAGTTTATAATATGAGCCTCACTTTAGCAGTTACAATCTCTTTGCCTTGCCCTTACTAATTGTGAAATTTATAGGGACCTTTGTCACAACCTGGTTGTTGCTGATTAAAACCAGATGTTATCTGTTCATCCTTAGCCACTGAAAGGAATATCACTGTAATGAGCTTTCCGTTATCCCTAGCATTCTAGGGGGACTTAGGCAGGGGATGGATCATGACTCTTCCTAATAGGTCAATCACTCTCCGAGCTTCACCACAGATTCATGCCTTGACCGGGAAGTGAAGGATGCACTTCTTGGTGATGCCATGAACCTTATCAACCTACGAGGCTGTGACAAGAAGAAGGTGCTAGAAGAGGACAAGCGCAGAGTTAAGGAGAGGCTTTTCCAGTGTCATCAGCAACCACGAGAATCCCGGTATTCTGATGTTTTACATATACAGTTACTTATGTCTGTTACATCATGCATTTGCCTACCCCTCAAGTGAAAGCTCCTAGCAGGCAGGGATTGGTGGTTTATATCTTTTCTACAGATTGGAAGAACACTTAATGTCTGATGACAAAGATTGGTAGCATAGAAAATGAAGCCATGAATGATGCTGCTATCCTGAAACATAAAAGTAGCAGTATGTTTCCTCTAGTATACCCCTCTGTATTAGAAAAACAAAAGGCAAAACAAAAAAATAACCTTTTGAATGCTAAGTAGATTGGCCCTGCCACAACTATAGATGAATTTATAATCTCACAAGTAGGTTTGGGTCACAGAGGGGTTTTCTATTAGGAGGCACGTTGGATTTGGCTGATTTAAGTTATCCTTAAGGTGGTTCTGGACTACGGTTTCAAACTGGCAGGTAGGAAAGTAGGGAGACAAATGTTTTCAGGCTTACACCCTGAATCAAACACTCACAGACATGTACACTTCCCTAAGCTAAGCATGATTTCCACAGACGAGAACAAATGGAGTCATCAAATGCAGCAATGCTGGACCAGGAGAAGTATGAGAACTCTCACCTAGGCGGCTACCGGCGTATTTACCCTGGGCCAGACACCGAGAAGTATGCACCCTTCTTCAAGCACAATGGCTCCCTTTTCCAGGAGACTGCTGCCTCTAAAGCAAGGGAAGAATGTGCCAGGTACATTGCCCAATTTAACAAACTTGCTTTCATCTTAAACTTTTGCTTATCTCACTCCTTCCATCTTCTGGTACTGAGACCTGGTTCCCTTCTGATGACACATCACCCCTGGTCACCATGTCCAACACCATGTACTTTCACTCATACCTCCTCCTCTCCAGCTCCGGCCTGCACAAATCTGGTCATGCTCAGAGAACAGGAATACTTTTTGCTCTCCTCATTACCATTTCCAGTCTTCCTCTATCACATTCATTCAGCAGCCTTTCCTACTTTTGAGGTTCATTCAATCCATAATTTATCACACAATAAAGGTTCTGGTTGCTATTGAACCCTTTATCTCCTGGCTTCCCTCAAGGTTCTTCAAGAGGGATCCTTACTAATTCATTCCTTCACCCCTCCCCCCACAGCTTTTCCTCTGAGATTACCTCCCGTTTTCCAGCTGTGTAGATCACAGCAGTTTATGTGTTGTGTCCCCCATTAGGATGTGAGCTCCTTGAGAGCAGGAACTTTTTTTGCCTTTCTTTGTATCCTCAGAGCCTAGCATAATATTTGAAATAGTAAGTACTTATTAAATGCTTGTTGACTTAAGTAAGGACTTGCTCATGCTTCCCATAATCACACTAGTATGAGGGAAGAACATTCGGCTTTTGGGGTCTAACATCTGCTCACTGGTTATGTGAGGAAGCCAGAAGCTTAAAAGAATGTGTTTGTTCTTTCTTTCAGGGGTAGGTTGTGTTAGCAAGGTTCCCATCGGCTTTCTCCACCACCCCCAACTTTTATCAATTTTGGGAATCCCAGTTTAGAATCTCTGTACACATATTCTAACTACCCTCCTCCATTACTCTAGTACCTTGAGACTGCTTTGTCTTGCCAGGCAGCAACTGGAGGAGATCCGCCTGAAGCAGGAACAGCTTGAGGCGACAGGCAACAAGAGAAGGAAAGAAAATAAGGATGTCAACCAGGGCGAATCAGCAGGAGAAAAGAACAGGTCCAGGGTAGGGCCCAAGGGCCTGCCTACTCGTTTGAGCTATATAAGGTCCAGGAACCAAGAAAAGCAGGTGTCATTGGCTTAAACTTAATCACAGACTCAGTTACTCTGAGATTTAGAAGGGGCTTGAGAGGTCATATAGTAAAAATTCCTCATTTTACAGATGAGGAAACTGAGGCTTAGAAAGGTTAAATGATTTGCTCAAATGTTACAACCACATAAGTAGCAGAGATGGACAAGAGCCCATGTTTCAGGAGTTCACTTGGCCTGCTCTTCCCACTATACCAGGCTTCCTCAGTAGTAAAATCAGGAATGCAGGAAAATTGTGAGATATAAAATAATTTTTAAACTTCTGATTTAATCAGTAGATTGAACCTGATCTTCTAGAAAACCCTCAGATATAGGAAAGCAATGAAAGAGGAGAGATATTTAAATCTTAAAGGGTAAACCTATTACCAAGGGGAAATTTGGGGTTGTATGAGTAGCATGATACTTGGTACTTGGTACAAAAATAGATGAATGGTCAGCCAAGCCACAAGTGGGCTTGATAAGGTTGGGAGTGGTGGGTAGAAAAACGAAGAACGTTGTTGTGGTGAGAAGTATGGGGAGATAACCTTGCACTATGCAGGCCCCATTAATGTAATGGTAACAGGTAACAGGTTTTGCTGAGAGTTTGGGGCCTTTGATTTATCACTTGTGTTTTCTGTAGCTCCCAGCAGTCCAGGTGGACACCATGCAGCCTCAAGAAATTGTGGAGGAGGAAGAGCTGGAGCGGATGAAGTCCCTTCTTCAAAGGGAGAACCTTATTCGTAGTCTGGGTATTGTAGATCAGCTTACCCGCATGCTGCACCCCACTCAGCGATCCCAGAATAAATTCCCTACAAATCGGGTGAGAGCCCTTTCACAGGCTTATATAGCATGGGGAAAAGGAGCTATAGAGTGTGTTAGGTGATAATGCTGGTTGCCTAGTTCAGGATGATGCCTGACACAACGAGAGTCAGTGAAGCAATATGTGCTTGGGTCTGAGTAGGGGGAAGGCTCTGGACTCCTTGAGCACATCTGACCCCAAAATCCTGTGTTCCTTGACACTTGGATACAGTTAAGGAGCAGCTGGCTCCTAAGCTACCTAGTCAGGAGAATATCCTCTTTTTTTTGTTTGGAGGTTAGGGTATTCCCCCAATACTCCTGCCACACTGAAATCAAAGCCAAAGCCTTAAATGCTTAAGTTCTCTGTGGCTTCTGAATGGCTTTTTCCAGAATTGCCATGGCTCAGAATCAGGATGACTAAACAAAGTAGGCAATCACCTAAAATACAGTGTCTTTGAGCTAGGGGTAAGGAAGTACAACAAAACATTATTTTAAAATAAATGCATATATTTATAATGGCAGAAAAATCTGCTCTTTATAGCATGTTAATATTTTGTGATTAGTCAGGTTGAATGATTTTACAGCATTAGTGGCAAACTCAAATAGAAATGCATCTCTGCAGCTGCGTAGTGACTTAGAAAACAACAAATTAACATCACCTGTGTTGTACTGTATTTTTATTTATTTTGTTAAACACTTCTCAATTACGTTTTAATCTAGTTAGCACTAGGGAGCTGCAAGTTTCACAACCTCTGATTTACAGTATAGCCTCAAATCCTCTGAGGAATACAATTTTAAAATGCAGGAAAGTATAATTTTCAGTCCTTGCCTAGGTCCTTATCTTGATTCTGTTAAGGACCTGATCTGAAGAGAAGTGGGTGGGTAAAAAGCAAAAAAAACTTTGTTGGACCTGCCAGTGTAGTCAAAAGGAAAAGCTGGTTGGATAGTAGATCTGCTAGAAGAAACAGTTTTGGCCACCTCTTTCTTCCCAAATGTCCTTCCTCCCAACAAAGATAGTAAGGCATTGCTCTTCTTCTAGGCTAGATTTCATCAAGATGGGCTTGGCAACCGAGAAGTGCAGTCTGTGAATCTCGTCCCTTTGTCCCTTCTAAGAGAAGGATCTGTCCCAGAACTGGGCCCTAACTTCATACAACCAGTTCGAACTCACACATTCATCCCCAACATCCTGGGTCCACTGTCAAACATGAGAACAACCATCCCCCACCCCTCCCAGTGCCAGCTGCAGCCCAAGAACCTCAACTGGCTAGGTACCTCTTCTTCAGGCAGCGGCTCTTGCTCACTTACAATGAAGAAGTCAGGCAGACGTTATTTTTCCAGTGTTCGAGGAAAGCATGATAGCCGTAAGTACCTAAATATCTGAGAAATTTTCAGTAAAGGGCTCTTGGCAGCTCTTCCCCAATGCCCGGTTTGGCCACTCTTTCCCACCTAAGACACTCTGATTTTTCCAACCCTGTAGGGTTGTAAGCATCCTTTCTCAACTCCTTTAGCCTCCCCCATCTCGTCAAGTTCTTTTAAGCACTCTGGGATAAATTCTTCCCGGCACATACGGGGATGGGAAACCCTTAAGTCTAGAGAAGCTGGTACGTAGTGAATAAGCACCGAGCAGTGAGAAGGGCTGCTGGGATGAAAAGGCCTAGATGAGGCTAGAGGCCTAAAAAGCCAAAGTCAAAGGGTGTAACTGAGAAGGGGGCGGGAAAGACGTCTTCTCATCACAAGGAAAAAGTAAAGTGGTTTGGGAAACGGCCTCCACGCTCCTGCCAAGAGACCCCAAGGGAGGCTCCACCGCATTCCCGGGCGGGGGAAGGCATGGGGGCGCTCGCAGACCCTCAGGCCCCGTTTGCATTTCAGAGAGCCAAACCAACCGAAGGCTAGACGCCATGAACCGGGCATTGGCAGGATCAGTGCCGCCCTCCCTAAACCCAAGGCAGGGCTACCTTCTACACCCCGAGAGAGATGCAAGTGACTCCTGGGCCGGCTGCAGCTTGCCCTCCATGACGGAATCCAGGCACAGGGCCGCGACCCGCGAGCTGACGCTGTGCCCGGCCTCGGCGCCCCTCCTGCGCCACTCCAACCCCCTGGGCCTCCTCAACATCGGCCACCACAGGTAAGGGGGCCGGCGGGCTCACGGACGGTCAGGCTGCGGTGTGATGACGTGCCGAGGGAAAGGAGGTCGAGCGTGCCCCAGGCCTCCAGGCTCAGGTCCCCTCTGTCCCCCAGGTGATGCACCTGAGCCCAGGGCCGGAAGAATGAGCCTCCTGGTCCTTGGAAGGCAGAGGACAGAGGCACCATCTGGGCCGAAGAGAGCGGACCTCGGCGTGGGGCCCGGCGGGCAGCCACGCACAGCAGGGCCCTCGGCCCCCAGCCGCGCGGAGCCGGGGACAGGGCGGGGCTGCCAGCGCTCCCGAGGACGTCGGCGTGGCGCGGGCCGACGTGAGGCCTGGCGTGCGCGCGCCCGTGCGTGCGCCGGGGGAGGGGCGCGCCGCCTCGCCACGGCCGCCCGCAGCCGACCGGGCAGCTCGAGGCCAGCCGCGGCTGGAGCCGAGACTGAGCTCTCTGCAATTGTATCCGTCTTTTTATTAAAGTTTTATAGCGTTTCCTTTCCCGCCTCTGACTCGCTCTGGCGTCTCGCGTTTCAGGGGCCGAACGAGGGGACCCCGGCCCTCCACGAGGGCCGCCCTGAGCTCTAGCCCCCTCAGCCGTCACGACACGCGCGAGGCCCAGCTTCTCTCTTCCGTCCCGCGGCTTCCGGTGGGCTCGGTATTGAGCCGGCCCCTTCCGCTTCCTGTCCCGTCGGAGCCTGCGCAGGCGGGCCGCGGGGCCGCTTCCTCGTCCTCCGCCCGGCCTGACGGTGTCGGCGTCATGGCCGCCGCCTGCAGCTTCCGGGCGGCCTCGCGGCTCCGCGCCGCCGCCGCGTGGTCTCGGCTCGTGGTGCGCGGTGTGGCGGGGCCGCCCGGGGCAGGCCCGACCCCGGGGCCTGGCCTAGGGGACCTCGAGCATGACCCGGATTCGGACTGGGAGCCGGAGCGGGAGCTGCAAGAGTTGGAGAGGTACCGAGGTCGCGGCTGTGGCCGTCCCCGGTCTGGGACCCCTCCTCCCGGGAGCCCCGCGGGCCGGCCGACGGGCGGGCGGACGGACGGACCAGGGACGGCCCCGAGTAACGGCCGCGGTGCGCCGGCGCCCAGGGACGCGGGCCCCGCTCCTCCGCCCCCCTCGCCCCGCTGCCGCTTCTGCGGAGCCAGACCTCCTGGCTCCTTATTTCTGCTGGGAACCTCGTCTATGGAGAAGTTTTAGGGTTCTTCCTGAGGAGGGGGTCGTTCTCTTTACTCCTGGAGGACTTCCGTGTTCACGCTGAGGGCTCCTCTGCTCAGTGTCGTTTGATACAGTTTCACTTGGAGTGCACCTTGTGGAGCTGAGAACTTTGGCACCCTGCTGTTTGATCCAGCCACTCCCCCTTTGCTTTTGGCCGACTTTCCTTGCCCCCGCAGTGCCCTTGAAGCCTTTGTCTCCCTGACTTTAAGCTAGCGTTTCCAGGCCAATTACAACATTAAATGGACGTCAGTCCTTACAGCCTTAGGACACTTAGCCTTAGCTGCCGTTCAGCGCATCTGTTCCTACTCTGTCAGTTTTCCTGTCTCACTGTCTTGGCCTTTTTCAAACTTTTTTCTTCCACCTCCTGTGCTAACATGAGTGACAGCTTTCTCCTTCAGCAAAAAAATTAAAGCCAGCCCAGTCTTGCTGTGTGAGGCACCTACCAAGGGTCAGTCATCACCCTTCTCCTTGCTTCTGGCCACAGAGTAATTGTTATTTCTCTACCTCACTAAGACTTGATGGGCCCATCATCACCTCCTCTGCTTGCTTTCCTCTATCTATCCTTATCCTTTTCTATCCCATCTGCTAGTAACACCATTCCAGTTTTCTCCTTTTCACCAACAAGTTTCTGGAAAAAGTTGCCCATTTATACCTCTTCTTCACTATCTACTTTCTGCAAATCCTTATCTCACTTCGGCTCCCACGCTAATCCCTTGAAACTCCTCAAAGGTCAGCAATGATTCTTCTAATCACAAAATCCAATGGATTTTTTTTCGGTCCTTAACCATCCTTGACCTAGCTATAGCATTTGACAATGTTGACATACTTGGTACTCTACTTTTCCAGTTTTCTTCCTACCTCTGTTTTCTAAAACCTTTAATGTGAATGTGCCCCCAATTATCCTTGGTTCTGTTTCCCTTTCTTTCTATATCATTATGTCTAATTCTGGCTAGTACTGTAGGTTCTCAACTCCACATCTCCACCTACCTTATAGGGTAACTATTTTGGATTCCCTATGAGTATTACAAACTGAGCATTTCTAAAACTTAATTTTTTTTTCTTACTTAAACTTTATCACTTTTCTGACTTATTTTTGTTTGTGGCACCATCATGCACTCAGTTAAATCCTGGGAATTCCTCGTCTCATGTCAGCCCCTGTCAGTTCCATCTCGTGGATCTTCGTTCCTTTCTTCGCCACGCTACCTTCTGTAGGAGAGGCTGTCTATTACCTTCTTGGACTATTATAGAAAACTCTTTTAAAATGTTTATTTTGATGTCTCTGGTTTTCTAAACCACAGTCAGGATGCCTCATCATCCAAAGAACCCTCTTGTTTAACAAGAAAAAGACTAGCAAAACCAACGGATACAGCTGCCTGTGATGGTTCATACAACATTCTATATCAGAAGCCACCAGCCTTTCTACTGAGAGGAAAAGTACTGAAACCCAAATCAATCAGTTTATTTAATCTGCACTCACATGCTTTTTAGTGTTGTTTTCATTTACATATTTCAGTCATTATTATTCTGTTCCTGCTGTCTTTGCATTAGTTCATGCAAATATTCTATGTTTCTCTGAATTCCTCACTTATTTGCTTATGGCATAATGGATGTAATAGAATCCATTCGTGTACTACAATTTGTTTAGCCATTCCTGAAACGACTGGCCTTGTTTCCAGCTTTTTACTGTTACAAAAAATGCCTTTATGAATATTTTGGTATAAGAGCAATAACTTTTTAAAAAATCTTCCAGTATCAATTCTCCAGTTCATCTCTTATCACTGTCAGAATAAGCTTATTTATAGATGAAGTCATGTCACTGTTCTGTTGTGAAAAATCTAAAATGACTTGTGAGTACCACCTGAAGAAAGTTCAGACTCTTTGCTTTGAATTCATGACTATCTACAGTCTGGTGCCACTTCTCCTTCAAGGTTTATCTTACAATGTACCACTTGGTGGGCATGCCTACTGTCCAGCCAACCTGAGCAACTATCCATCTCCCTGCCAGATCTATGCTCCTAACTCTCTGTGCTTACATTGTTCCCTTTCCCTAAAATGTCTTCCTTCCTCTTCACCTATTGACTTCTGTTCCATGGAAAGATTTGACTTGTAACCAAAGGCCTTGGGTTCAAATATTATAATATGTAACCTTGGAAAAGTCACTTAATCTCAGTTTCCTCAGCTGTAAGATGAGGTGGTTGGACTAGAGGCCTCTTTGAGCTAAACAGATATGTTCCTTTAATTGTTTTATAAATCCCAATTCAGATGTCACTTCCTGCATTAAACCTTTCTTCTTCCTGTCACAGGTAGCAACCTGGGCTTCATCTAGCACTTTATTTTCCAATTCTTTAGTGCATTAGCAAAGTGGAAAGAGTTCTGGATTTAGAGTTAGAAGGACCTTGATTTAAATCTTGGCTGTACCACTTATTACTTGTGTGACTATAAGCAAGTCATTTAAAAATCTCTGGACCTAAGTTCCTTCATCTGTAAAATAAAAAGGTTGAGCTAGATGCCTCCAAAGTCCATTGCAGTGCTAAATATGATCCCTTGCTATGCTCTGAGCTCTTGGAGGCCAGATACTGTGTCTTACCTGAATTTTTTATCTTCTCAGTACCAAGCAAAATGTTGTGCATTCACTTAAAGGTTTGCTGAATGAATTAAGGTGTAGGGAAGACGGGAGAGACATAAGTCACCATCAGCACACAATAGAATATGTGAAGTGCACAAAAAAAGACATCAAGGATGATGCTGGAGTTCAAATAAGAGAGACTGACTGAAAGAAACCTGGGGAAAAATGCCATGGGAAAAATGACATTTGAGTTGGCTTTTGACAAATAGATAGAAATTCTGGAAGCAGAAACAAGTAAAGGGGAATTTCAGGCATAAGGTTTTCTTAGCATGTGTGGGCAGCTGTGAAATGACCTGAATGAGCCAGGTGAACATGCCTGAGGCATGAAGGGAGATGAACTGGGTGTACACAAAGGCAGCGCACTGTTTGGAGGATGTGTTGCTCAATCTTTCTTTTGCCATCTGTTCTTTTCTTCCAGAGATCTGAAACAACAGAAGAAAAACATTCAATTCCAGAAAATCCGCAGACAGATGGAAGCCTCAGGTGCCCCCCAAAGGACCCTGAGTAGGAAAGCCATGGAACAGATCCGGTAAGAACAATGATGCCATCTTCTGATGTCTCTGATGTCGTCAGAATCCTAATGAAAAACCTAAGGCCTCTCATGGCCTGGGCGGGATTAGGGCATGGTTCTGGGAGCCCTTGGAGATGACAAAGCCTTTTAGGGCTTAGGGCATATAGTTAGTTACCCTTCCAGGGTTGTGACAGCTTGTCGGAGGCAGGCTTAAAGTTGGGATCATTGTGTCCGGAGACTGTTTATTTAGGTGGTACCATAGTCATAGAAGGATGGAGAAAGCCATTTCTCTCACATCACTGAGCCAGTTCAGTTAGGACTAGTGATAGGAAGATCTTATTTTGTGCTTTCAGAAGCCTTACTAATTCTTCCTTAACTGTGAATTTTGCTGACATTTGTGTGCATCACAGCTTAGAATTTGATCCATTCTCTCTAGGTATTTACACAAGGAATTCCCTGAGGACTGGTCAGTGCCCAGATTAGCTGAAGGCTTTGGAGTCAGCACTGATGTGATCAGAAGGGTTTTAAAGAGTAAGTTTGTTCCCACACTGAAGCAGGAAATAAAGCAAGATCAGAAGATCTTCAGTAAGGCTAGGATCATCTACCATCCACATATGCAACTGGTTTTACAAGAACAGCCACCACTGCCAACCTCTACAGGTCACCTTGTCTCAGGATCAGTGCCAGTATCAGGATGTGAGGCCCTGCCGCACCTCTGTCATAAGGGCCAAAATTACAGTTCAGCTTTGCAGGAAAAAGAGAATCCTAGGGGTTGGAAAAATCCAAGAAGTCAGAACGTTAGGGGCAAAGTATCTCAGATATTGGGAAAGGAGAAGTATACAGCTCTAGCTGCAGCCTTGGGTGATCATAAAGAAAAGCAGAGCATATCATCTTCAGCCAGAAAACAAAAGGGACCAGGAGGGTCTCACCCTGATGGACTGCTAAGTAAAGAGGAGGAAGAGCTTGTAAACGAACCAGAGACGGATGTCAAGGAGTTTAGCAGCAAAGTATTTCAGAAAGGGAGGGAGTTCTTTGATAGCAATGGAAACTTTCTTTATAGGATTTGAGTATAAATGTGTCATGTTTGCAAGAATGTCACAAAGCAGGAAGGAAGAATTGTGGTGCTACAAGTTTGGTGTTTTATTTGTACTTGAATATATTATTGTCTGAAATTGTTACGTATTATTTTGTTGTCCTGGATTGGGAACTGCTGTAGTTTTTGGAATAAGAGAATTGTCCATGAAATTCTGGACTTCATTATGCCAAAAATGGCAAGCCATGTATGGCAAGTATGTGATAGAACAAAACTGTTGGTGCCTCTGCCTCTTGATGATAGACAGCCAGGTAGTACTGTGGACAGAGCACTGCACCTCAATTTTGGAAGATAAGTTCAGATCTCACCTCCGATTCGGATAACAGTAGCACCTACTTTCCTGGGTTGTTGTGGCATCAAATGAGATGATATTTGTAAAGTGCTTTGCAAACCCTAGTGTTATGTAAATATTATAACAAACCAGCGATCCCTGATAGGATAATGACAGAATTAGTAGAGGGTTTCTATAGAACAAATGTGCATCTTTAATTGAAGATTCTCTGGACCACATTCATCTTTACTGAGAAGTACAGGGACTTAGGGAACTTACCCTTTCCATGTTACAATAAAGTCACTCATGTTATGAGGGGGTTGTCTTCTGGCTCAGTGAACAAATTTAAACCTCTTGTCTGTGGTCCTGAGATGTTCAGTTAAGGAGTAGTGGAAAGTTGCCTGTTGGCTTGATTTTCTTTTGGCTTTATAACCCAGGTGGCCCAGAACTTACTAGAAACTGGTTTCCTTGTACGAAAAATAAAATGCTTCAATACTTCAATGAATTAATTGTTTTGTATAACAAATTAAATGACACTAAAGAATTAGGATAATTTGTCAAAGTGTTGCTTTGGTTGGTGGAGGGAGGGGAAGGGGAGGAGAGACAGGACAGAAGAAAAGTCACCAGTTTCTTCTTAGGCATTTGAATTGGAATACACATAGATCTGTTGAAGGTAGTAAGAATCATTCCACATTTTCTGCAAGTCAACTTCACTAACAATAAAGCTGGGAAGATAAGTTAATGTGTTTTCTTTGACTAGAATTTGCCTATATTCTATTTTTGTGAAGTAGGATACGGAAGATACTTAATAGGGCCCAAGATGGAAGATTTTGAGAAGAAAAGAAGAGGCAGAGGAGATCTGAGGAAAGTAATCCTGATAGGGCAGAAGCTTCAGAACCATCAGTATCATTTCTTGTCTTATACTTCCTTCATCCTCCATAGGCTATAATCAGTTACTGTTCATTGAATCTTTCAAAAAGACTTCATTCTACTGAATTAGGTTAGCCTTTATATGAATACACACACATACACATAAAAGATTTAAATAAAAACATAAAATATATGTTATGTATTTTGTATATACATAAATTACATAATTATATATGACATCAAAATATGTATAAAGTAAAAAGTAAAACATTTAAATAACAGTTCAAAACAATTATCCTGTAATCTCACATTTTAGAATCTAAGATCATGAGATAATCTGGCCCAAACATATTCTTTTCAAACAAGATATTATATTAAGGCCCAGACAAATTAATGACTTGCTTTAGGTCACAGAGCTATTTAGTAGCAGTTAGGACTAGAACCCAGGTCTCCTGATTCCTCATGCAGGTCTCCTTCCACTGTACAATACTGCTTTCCTCCCATCTCCAGTCATCCTGATGAACATCTAATCACTGAATTCAGATGGCTCTGGAGGAGGAGTGAGGCTGGTGACCTGCACAGCCCTCCCTCACTCAAAACAAAGTCAAGTGCAAGTCATGTCATTTTCTTTGATGACATAGTCGTCTTTGAAAACGAAGGACAAACACACACTGCCTTCCTCTAAGGGAAAGATGGATAGTTAATTCTTTAAAAATAGTTTTAAAAGTGAATGCTATTTAAAAGTGATGCATCAACAGTCCCAATAAGGTAGAAAAGTAAATGATACTTACAGAAAATTGCCTCTGATGAAGGACTGTCTTGCTTTATGAAAAGATTAGTAAATGTTTATTAAGCCCCTACCTTGTGCCAGGCATTATGTGTACTAAGCTCTGGGGATAGAAAAAGTCAAGAGGCAGTCCCTCCCCTGAAGGAGTTCACAAACAAACCAGATACAGGGTAAATAGAAAATTGTTAAAGAGGGAAGGTCTTCCTGTAGAATATGGACTTTTAGTTGGTACTTCGAGGAAGCTGGCAAGTAGAGATGAGGCAGAACGTTCCAGGCATGGGAGACAGCCAGAAAAAAATACCTGTGGCTGAGAGATGCCAGTCTTATTCATGGAATAGCCAGAGAACCGTTGCTACTGAATCAATGTGTACATGGCAGGGGGTAATATAGAAGAAGAGGGGAAAGGTGGTAGGAGAGGGCTGGATTATTGAGTGGGAGATGACATAGTTGGACCTGTGCTTTAAGAAAAATAACTTTAGTAGCTGAACAGAGAATGGGCTGGAGTGGGGAGAGCCTCGAGGTGGACAGATCAGTAGCCGGCTATTGCAAAAATGATTTTTGTACATTTCAGTGAGTGCAGGTCTGAACAAGCTTTAAGGCTATAACATAACTTACTTTATGTATTATAATAACACTATATTAATGAATAACGAGCTCTTGCTTTTTAGGGGATTCTTGTCAACATAGCATATATCAGAGACAGATGTTCCTTCTTACTTCAGCATTTCAAAATCCCTTATCTGATTATTTTATTTGGCGGTGCCTGTCTCAGTCTCTATGTCCTATGAATAATTCAGTGCCCTGTGGTTAACTGGATGTTAAATCTCTCTAAACTTAATTAGGCTAGTCAACAAAACTGTCGGTCCAACTGTGTAGGATCTTCTACTAGGACAGCCTCTGAAAACAGAGTTAGGCACAGTGCCTGTGTGTGTGGTTCTCCGCACCATGCCATAATCCCACAAGCCCAGTACAACATTTATCTAGCATGTTAAGGTTTGCAAAGCACTTTACATTTATCATTTCATTGATTCCCACAGTAATCCTGTGAAGTAGAAGATGATAGCCCCATTTTATAGATTAAGGAAACAGGTTTAAAAGTTGTAACTTGCCCACAAAGTTAATATCAGATTAAGGATTTAAATTTATTTATTCCTGACTCCCAAGTCTAGCATTGTATCCACAACCACCTAGCACCAGATTTATAATAATGCAAACTGAAGCAAGAAGAAATGAGAAACACTTCTATACAATGCATTCTGAAATAAGAGCAGAGGATGACTCTTTAACTATGACTTCACACCACTGTCTCAAAAGATGAGTTTGAGCTTTGGCTGTGGTAGCTTTTATCCTCTCATTAGCGGCATAGTCTAGACCCTACACACAACACACAGTCAGTGAAGGGAGAGCTTTAAGATTTGTCTACCACTGTGAGGAGATGGCTCAGCAATTGTAGAGGAATGGGAAATCCAGCAGTGCTGAGCTGCCTAGAGTGGGGGAGATTTTCATTCTGAGGGAAGGGTGGAGAGTATAAACTCAATCCCCGTCCTCTCTGGAATTTTCACAAGGGAAGGATCTAATAAAAACTAGTACTGTTGGTTTATACAGGTGGAAATAGGTGGCAATAGAATGGGGAAGTGCCAAACAGTGAAGAGATCTAATACAACATTAATTCAAATGGTAAGGCCAGAGAAAGAATGGGGATAAATTAGTGAAACTAATTACTCTTTAACAAGAGTGAAGGGGAAATTGGTAACTATGAAAGGATATAACCCAATGAATAATTTAGTTTGCAGAATAACCCCAAAACCCCAGTAAAAAGGAAAGCAAGATGAATTGAGTGGGACTCCTCCCAGAAATAATGGAACCTCAGGAAGCTAGAATGGCCCTAAAGAGAAAAAATTTTAAATGAAATTAGGCTGTTCATTAGACCTTAGAAGAAAAATTGATAAGGCAAATGAGAATGGATAATTTAGGACATAGGACAGAGAATATCTCTGAAAATAAAAGTGACTGAAAAAGAATAGTAGACTTCAAACCTAAAAATACAAAATTGACAGAAGAAACTCAGAAGACAACAGCAACAGAACACATGCATTTTATATAAGCAAAAAAAGTTGCCTTTTAAAGACAGGAGGTAAAGAAATCAAAGATTTAAGCCTTCATAAAAGTCTGAATAATGTAAAATAACTGCCTGAAAGTAGTAAAAATGGCAAGATGCTGATGAAAGTCACAGATGATCAATAAAAGCTTCAAGCTTAAATCATCAGGGAAAGTGATTAAATTTTTTTTTCAATTTCAAACAAGGATTGTAGATAACTAAGAGACCTTTAGCTATCAAAGAAAATCAACTCATATAGTCTGGGTATCATTTCTGATAAGGTATTGAAAAATGTGCCAAAAAGCAAAGTTGAATGGGATGCACTCCAAAGTAACACCCCATCATCACTGAAACTTCAACACAAAAGAGGCATTTGAATCATTCCTCCAAAAGAAAAGGTTTCTTTAACCTCTTGCTAGGTAAAAAGCAAAAAAACTTTACCTCTCATGAAGGAGCAAGGATCTGGGAGGAGTGAGCAGGTTAAGAGATCGTGATGCCAAGGTATGTTCAATAGGGATGGGAGAAGCATGAAGGGCTCATGACAGGTTTTATTCTAGGAATTGAGCATTTTAGAGATCCCTCAAGTTCTGATATTGCTAAGTGCCCTCTTGAGGCTAGTAGAAGCTCCTGGGTAGTTTGTATACCTTGACACTAGGTGTCAAGGGAACTTCTAATACCACTCTGAACCCATTCTATAATTCTCATGTAAATAGCCTAACACTATAAGGTAGGTAGTATAAGCTACCTTGTCCACATCTGAAACCAGGACAGCTGTAATTTGAACCCAGTGATTCTCCCCATACCATTCTACCATTTATGATTAGCAGAGTAAGCTGGATTATATGACTTTTTTCTCCAAATTTATTAATTTGTTTTCAGTTTTCAGCAATCACTTCCATAAATTGCAAATTTTCTCCCCTTCCCTTTCCAAGATGGCATGCAATCTTATGTGGGTTCTACACATACATTCCTATTAAAGACATTTTCACATTAGTCACATTGTGCAGAAGAATTAAAATGAATGGGAGAAACTATGAGAAAAACAAAACATGACAAAGGAGAAAATAGTCACTTCATCCTCTGTACTTTTACTTTGCTTTTGCTTTCTTCACTCTGTGTCACTTCATGTAAATATTCCCATGTTTCTTTGAAATTTTTATATTCATTCTTATGGTGCAATAATACTCCATGACATGCACGTTCCACAGTCTGCTTAGCCACTCCCCAACTGCTAAATACGTATTTTATTTTTGATTTTTGTTACTACAAATAGTGTTGCTATGAATAGTTTTCTTCATATGGCTCTTCACTTGCTGTCATTAACCTCATTGGGTATAAAACCAGAGTAATATCTCTTAGTCAAAGACTCCATTTAATAAATTAATGGAATGTGGTTTAAAATGCTATTTTATCGATGCCCAATATCTGATAATATGACAACTAAGTTCGTATTTCTGTGGGAGACTTGTCAAGGTCTTGATATCTATAGACTACATAGTGAGATATATGTATATATATATATATGTATGTATATTTCTCTTCATTTTAGTAAAAATGGATAGCAAATGTAGTTAGGCATTCACCCCCAACTTCTGAGATGATGGTGCCCCTGCACTGAACAGTGTCAGGCAGATCTATTTTTTTGTCTTCCCCTTGGGACATGATATCAAAATTTATGTCCCAAATAGTTTATGAAAATTAACATGTTTATCTTAGTGCATACATGTGTACGGTAAACTCTAGAATTTTTTTTCATAATAAATAGGAGGTGTGGTAAAGATTTACTGAAAGCCAGGAGGTACAGGGACTGAAAAAGGATGGCAGCTCTTGACATAAAATTGATAGGGCTCCAGTTGGAGGAATGAACCACAGAAATCACAAATTCTTAGGGAAAGGAGGACAAAAAGTGTATCCATCACTGGAGGTCATTCTCTGCCTCAAGTCTCTCTTTTAGGTAATTACTTTGGCCTATCACATTTGTCCTCTAGTAAAAATAAATACTTGCTCTTTCGGGTGAAAGTTTCTGAGATCCTAAAGCAACAAAAATACAAACAGAATAGTGTAGGAAACTGAAATGGCATCAGGCAAGGCTTAGCAATTGGTAAAAGTGCTTCAAGATCATAAGACTTGATACTGTTTATTAAAATTGGGCCCATTCATCTTCGTTCTGCACGTGACACATAACTTTACAAACTAGCTTTAGAAAGACTCATCCTTTGCCCCCAGATGCAACCATCCAAGTGGTATGATGCTATAAACTGTTTTATATCCCAAAGCCAAGCTGATAAGGACTGTATTCAGCTGCAAATAGAATTCAGGTCAGTAAACCCTTTATTAAAAACTGAAGGTCTAGATTACACATGAGCTAGGTCTATCTGACCTAATGTTTTATTGTTTTCAAAGCACTGGATTAACCTGAAATCTTCACTACCCAGTTTAAAACTGTCCAAAAGATAGAAGTATTTCATAGAAGTATCTTCAATACTTAAATTAATGCACTGAAATTTGCTTCACTTTTATCAAATTTTAGCATGTTGGTACAAGTAAACAAATGAATAAATATCTTAGCAACTGGGGGACCCAGATTTCCAATAGAAGAGCTGAACTGAGCTTTGAAGAAAGATAAGAATTCTGAGAGGTGGGAAGTTCACTTCATGCAAGAGAGACAGACTGTGAGGATGTGAAATGGGAAGACAGGCCGACTGAGTTCCAGAAACAGCTAGGAATCCATTTAGCTGAAATGGAGACTTCCTAAAGGGAAGTAGCCAGCATGAAATAATAAAGAAAAGGTGAGTAGGATTAAGATTGTGAAAGGCTTCAAGTTTTACAATGAGAAACTTTACTTTGTCTTTAGAAACAGTGGGAAACCACTGGAAGTTTTTGAGCACGAGCACGATATGCATCCTTTTCCTTGGGTTATTTTAGCTATTAGGATAGTAGAAAGACTCAATAAGTAGGAAGGCCAATTAGGAGGCTGGTGCCAGTTTAGGAGAGAGATGATGAAGTGTCTGAATTAGGCACATGTGAGTGGAGAGGAGGGGATAGACGAGGGCTATTATAGAGGTTAAACTGGCAAGATTTGGCAGCTTCTTGGATACAGAGTGTCAGAGGGATGCAACAATGGTTCCCTCTACGGAAAGGTTTAGAAGAAGAGATTTAAGGAGGCTATGCTCCTTATTTTTTTTTGATACGCTAACAGGATATCCAGGAGGAAATGTTCACCAGGTAGATGATACAAAGTTGCAGTTCAGGCGATCACGGTTGGTTTTAGAGATCTGCGTAAAGATGACACTTAACCTAGTGCAGTGGGAGCAGATTAAATCAGTCCAACCAGCAAGTATCTACTGTATCAAAAGCCCTGGGGATACAAAGACAAAAGGAAACATAGTCCCCTGGCCTTGAGGAGGCTCGGTCATTGGCCAGCCTCCCGTCGCACGGATACAGGATCATTTGGGACAGAGCAGTGACAGGCGGGCAGACGTAGTCGGGCGCTTCCCAGGCGCTGGCAGAGCACGCGGCAGAGCCGCTTGCCAGTGCAGAGAGGAGAGAAAGGGAGGGGGGGGGGGGTCTCCAGAGAGAGAGGCGGGGGAGACAACCAGCATTCCTCCGTGGGTTTGCTAAGAAAACTCCGACATGGGAGCACTTCCCGCGTTTTTTTTTTCTGCTCCCCCCCAATAAAAAGGCTGGGGTGGAGAGCACCCCGGCGACCCCTTGGAGGCCGTCACAACTCCCCCGACCTCGCGGGCGCTCTTACTAGGTATCCATAATCCCCGCCCCTCCTCCCTGGGTAGCCAGGAGGGTGCTGAGGCCTGACCCCGCAGAGCCCAGTTCGGGGCCGGCCTCCGGGCCGCAGGGGGGCGCTGTGCTCAGCCGCTGGGCCGGCCTCCGGGCCGCAGGGGGGCGCTGTGCCAAGGCCGCCTGCTGCGCGTCCCGCACCGCTCCGAGGCAGCCGCGATGAGCTCGGACGCGGCGCTGCTTCTGGAGGCGGCCGACTTCGCGGCCAGGAAGCACCGCAAGCAGCGGCGGAAGGACCCCGAGGAGACTCCGTACATCAATCACCCCATCGGTGGGTCCTCGGTCCGGGCGCCGCCGCCGCTGCGGGCCGCCCAGCCCCCGCCTGACCTCCGTGTGCTCTGCTCTGCCCCGCAGGTGTGGCCCGAATCCTCACCCACGAAGCGGGAGTGACGGACATCGCGGTGCTGCAGGTAAGGAGGGCCCCCCCCCCGCGGCGCCCCCCCCGCCCCCCGCGGCGCCCCCCCCCGCCCCGCGGCCTCCCCCCCGCCTCCCCTCCCCGCGGCCCCCCCCCGCCTCCCCTCCCCCCCCTCCCCGGCTCCCCAGGACCGGCTCCGCAGCGCGCGTTGTGTGCCTTCCCAGGCCGCGCTGCTACACGACACCGTGGAAGACACGAACACCACCTCGGAGGAGGTGGAGGAGCACTTCGGGGCGGAGGTGCGGCGCATCGTGGACGAGGTGACCGACGACAAGGAGTTGCCCAAGCCCGAGCGAAAGCGACTGCAGGTGGAGAACGCCTCGCGCTGCAGCCGGGCTGCCAAGCTGGTGAAGCTGGCAGATAAGCTGTACAACCTTCGGGACCTCAACCGCCGCACCCCTAAAGGTGGGTGTGTGTGTCTGTGTACACGTGTCTATGTATGTATGTACGTATGATCTCCTTCCTCCTCAGCAGCGGTGGGTTAGAGAGGGAGCAAGAACCCCCTAATGTGTGTGGGATATACAGGCTAATCACTGGCCAAAGAAAAAAGGGATTTTAAAAGCTCTGGCATTTCACTTACAGCTCTCATGTAACGGTACTTTGTGTCCCTTTTGGCCTCTTATTTCTCTTGGACTTACATCCAAAAAAGTCTGGCCAAGGGGAAATGTTTCTTTTTCTTAAGAATCTCAGTTTTTTTGTTTGGCCATCATATGCTTTCCCATTGTCATATCACAGCCTTACACTGACTCTTCCAAGGACGGTGGAAGGCCTGGTACAAAGTCAAAGTCACATGTTGATTACTTAGGGTCGTGAAAACAATGCTCTTTATCTCCCTATAGGATGGTCTGAGCTGAGGGTCCAGGAGTACTTTGAGTGGGCAGCACAAGTGGTTAAAGGGCTTCAGGGCACGAACCCGCAGATGGAAGGGGCACTGCAGAAACTGTTCCAAGAACGAGGACTATCCCTGTGAGCAGCAAGGAGTCACTAGACATGTGGTCAAGACTTCTGCCTGATCGTGGTCAAGAAGAAGATTCAGAAATCAGTTCTGAAGATGTTGGAGCCCCCAAGGCATACGCACAGGGAAGGACTCTGGTTTTCTTCCTGCTACCTGAGATAAACACTTAATTTGTGAGTTAGAATGCCTTCTGTCCCTATTGTAACCCTGTGATACACAGTGATTTTGGAGATTGCTTCTCTGGGTCTTTGAGCTTCTAAGTTGGGTTCACCGATCCCACTGAAAACAAAAAAACACTGATTTAGTTTTATAAATCCAATGAAAATAAAAAGGCCAGCAGAAATACTTAAAATTGCTCCCCACAGACCTTCCTCTTCATTGACAGGGAATACCAGAGGAAGGGAACCCTGGGTTTGTGGACCGAACCTTAGCTCTGGTGCTTGCCATCTGTGAGCCACTGAATGCTTCTGCCTCCGTTTCTTCATCTGTAAAATGAGGTGATTGGACAAAATTAACCCTACCCCCCCTTTCCAGGCTCCAAGATCTTCTGAGTCTAGTTTTAAGTGGAATAGGCATAGGGATAGCACTTAGAGGGTATTAATTTTTAATCTGGGCTATGCAAGACATTTTTCGTTTTGCTCTGTGGAAAGTTTTGTCAACAACCGAATAGGCGTCTGCCCTTGCTGACAAACTGAAGCTGTTTACCCAAACCCATTCATACTCCTTCACCTGGCCAGGGAAGGAAGCCGCAAACATCTGTTTATTTACTGAACCAGCCCACAATCAGCACCCGCCACGTGCGGTGATGGGAGAACAGGATGAATAAGTCTGCCCTCCGAAAGTCAATGAGCTGGCTAACGCTGGAAAACATCCGAGCACCGCGTGAACTGCCCGATCCCAGCTGGGGGGGGGGGGGGGGTGTCTCCCAAGGCCTCGGAGGTCCTGCTGACCTCCAGCATCAAAGGAAAAGGCCAAGGGCCCAGGCTGCCCCTGGGAGCAGGATGCGGTCCGGGGGCAGCGGGCTCGCGTGGGGGAGGCCTGAGGGGCCTCCCGCGGCACGTGGCCAGCGCCGGTCTGCCCCGTAGGCTCCCCGAGCTAGGGGCCGGGCCCCTGCGTGCAAGCCCCAGTCCCTTCTGACCTCGGGCCCCGGGGGTTCGGCGCGTCTGTGACGTCACCGCCCTCTCACTCGCTTCTTCCCGGTTGTCCTTGCCCTTCCGGACTCAAAGCGGTTGCTAGGTGACGGGAACTTCCGGTGTGTCCCGGAAGTGGACCTGCTGGCCTTACTCCGTCGATGCGATGGATTCTGAGGAAGGTGGTTTTCCCAGGGATGAATGATCGGCCCCTGCGAAGAGTGAGTGCAGAGGCTTGGGAGACCGCGCCGTACAGACGGAGGACGCCGGGTCTGTGCGGGGCGGGGCCTTTTCGGCGCCGGGCGCGGCGGGAGGAGGCCGGAGCGTCTCTGGGAAGGACCTGCCCCGGAGCCTGGGACGGCGCCGCGCTCCTTCTCCGGGGCCTCGGCTGGAGCCGGCCCGCCGGCAGCCCGCCATGGCTTTTCCGCATCGGCCGGATGCCCCAGAGCTGCCCGACTTCTCCATGCTCAAGAGGCTGGCCCGGGACCAGCTCATCTACCTGCTGGAGCAGGTGAGTGCGCGCCGGCCGCCTCCGCGGCCCTCTCTGGCCGAGGGCAGGAGGCAGCCCCGGGGCGGAGAAGGGGCGCGGGTCACGGACGTAGCCAGTGTTCTAGGAGCGGCGGGCGGTGCGGTGCTGGCAGGTGTAACCGGAGAACCGCCGCGTAAGGACGGCTGGTCACTGCCCTTTGGGGGTTCAGGGAGGGCCGGGGGAGCAGAGCTCTCTTCAGGGTGTCCTGATAGGTGGTGAGGAGGAAACGCGTGGGTGGCAGAGGAGAGCCCCGTGCTGGGCACCGTGAGGAGGCCGCGCTGGTGGAGTGCCAGCTGAGGTTCTAGGGGCGTAGGAGCCAGGACCGGGGCGGGCTCCGCTGGCCTTTCTGTGTTTACCCCGTTAGCCCTACCTGAATTGGCCTAAGGGGACGTCGTCTCTGCTTTTATACCTGGGTCTCACCTCGGCCCCTTGTCCTCCGTAGCTTTCTCACCTCAAGGCGTATCCTAAGGGAAATCTTTTCTGGCGCTCCTAGAAGTGTCCTCGTCCTCCTTTATGTTATCGTGTTTATTTACTCTTTTACATGTTCTCCCAGCAGAGCGTAAACTCCTTGCCAACTGAAACTTTTTATTTTTGTCATATTTTCAAGGCCTAGTACGGTGCCTTGTATTAAATAAGTGCCTAGGTTCATGAAATTTAAAAAGAAGCTTACTGATTCTTTGAGAGTCTCATCCTATTTGTATCCCCTTCAGCTCCCTGGGAAGAAGGACTTATTTATTGAGGCCGATCTGATGAGCCCGTTGGATCGAATTGCCAATGTGTCTATTCTCAAGGTACGAATTCTCTCTGGGATTCACACATATGACCCTTTTCTATTTCTTTTCTTTTACTTGGTATAGTTACGCCACAGTACATCACCCAACTGATTTTAATATATTAGCTAATGAATGTTTAGTACAGAGTATAGAAGGTAACAGCAAAACTTTGATGCCAATACCCAAGAGGGCCTTATATTTTTATGACATCGTATACTTTCCAGAGTGTTTTCATATATGTTCTTTTCATTTGATCCTTTCTCTAGCAACATGAAGTGGACAAACTGTACAAGGTGGAGAACAAGCCTGTCTTTAGTACCAGTGAACAGTAAGTTTCACTGTCCAGTGAGCCTCAATTTTAGTTGGCTCTTTTAATTGCTGGTAATCCTTGGAAATGCCCGATTGATTTAGAAATCAGCATCAGGACCAAGAGTAGTATCTTGTCTGTGCTGGAACCATCACTTCTTTGATGCTATACTGTTTTGGTTCTTTATCTGGCTTTTCGTTCACTATTTCATGCCTCAGTTATTACTGTAGCTTTCTAACTTCCTTATTCTGATTACCCTGATTATATTTTTTAAAATACAGCTTTCCTCATGTCATTTATCATCTCAAACCTGTTTAATAGCTCCTTGTTATTTACTGATTAAAATTCAGAATCTCCATCTAGCATTCAGACTCTCCTTAATCTGGTCTTTATCTACCTTTCCAATCCTTTCTTCTACTGTTCTCCTCTACATCCTCCATTCCAGTCCAAGTTTTCACTGTTCACCAAAAATACCATGTTATTCCTGCCTCAGCCTTTGCTTACCCATTTCTGTTGCCCAAAATGTCATTTTTATTCCTCTGCATCTACAGATCCACTCTTTGAGTCCTAGCTCAAGCTCCTAATAGTCTCTTATTTCTATGTGTACTTGCTTATGTAGCACTTGCTTATGCCTCTCAGTTGGCATTCAGTTATAAACTGCCTCATGACTTTTCTTGAATTATTGTCTCATATTATTATTAAACTTTACATTTATATTTTGTCTTCCCTAATATGCTTTAGACTCTTAAGGTCAGGAACTTCTTTTTCTCATCCAGAGTACCTAGTATGGTACAGGGAACATACTAGGTGGCTGGTAAATATCTTTTTTAATGAAACAGTGGCTTCTGCTGGACAATAGATTATGAGGTGCCAGGGCAACTGGAAAAGTGCTTATATCATGACAATAGATGCTCTTAGGATAGAGCAGATGGCTGAAGTGTAAAGAAGTTCCATTCTTTTTTTTAGTTTTATTACATATTTCCTGATTTTGTCACAGACATTCTTTCTCTTTCTCTTTCTCTCATATCTTTGTTTCTTCTCAGGTTGTGCTTCCTTGTCCGACCTCGAATCAGGAACATGCGATATATTGCAAGTGAGTGTAAAGTGATGGCTAAGATTATAATGTACCTGAGAGTGAGCAAGATTGGTTGACCTTAGTACTAATGGACCTTTGTTAGGAAAAGATGTGATTTAGTTGGCAACTGCTAGAAGACAGCTGACTTCCCTGCCTCTGCTAGGTCCATTCTACCTGCCATCACCATTTTTCCTATAGAAGACCTACTAAATAGACTGCTGATAAAGACTATGGCCTCCTTCTCTCTGCAGACATTGTCAATACTGACAAAATGGCTGGTCGAACTCGAAAGTACAAAGTGATCTTTAGCCCACAGAAGGTGAGTACAGATTGAGTATAGAGACCAAGGGTGGAAGGAGATAGGATTGGAGGCTAGAAAGGGATAGGGGAACAGCAGCTAATTCTCTACATAAGTAAATTATCTTCTCATCTAAGAACTATAGCTAGACAGCTCCTGGCTTACTAACTCAATACCAGCATCCTATTTTTGGAGAATCTTTGTAGGCTTGGTGATGGAAAACCCCTTTTCAGTGTAGAACCACAGAATGTTAACAGAACCTTAGAGAGTATCCAGGCCATCTGCCTCAGTTTACAGATAAGGAAACTGAGGTACATAACTGAAGATGCTGCCCTTTTTCTGTGCCTACAACCTTCTACTTCCATTACAGTTCTAGGCAACTTCAGCATTCACGCTGATCACTGATTTGGAAACCTCAGCTTTTTAGTGTGCTTGACTCTAGTGACTTCTCTCACTCCACACCCACTGTAGAGACCTACCATCAACTCATTTTAGGGAATGAATACATAAGGCCTTCCCAACGCAGTGCCAAGCAGTGTATCTGTGTCTTCAAAAGGAGAAAAGTTAAAATTAAAAGGAACCTGGATCATAGTCCCCCATGATACCGATTTATGAATCACTATATTTATGATTGCTAATGTTGTGAAGGAAAATGGTAATGATTCTAAGTTACTCTTTATATGTTAAGGTAGTTACAGAGAAAAAGGATCTCTGTGCCGAGCCAATGGAAGTCTAAAATGTTTCTTGGAAGGGCAATGTGATGCATTGGGAGGATGAGGACTTGGAATCAGAGGACTGTAGTTTAACTCCCAGCTCTTGCACTCACAGGACGTGTCTGGCACTTGTTTGCCTGATCTCCCTGATGCCCGATCCCTTACCTTTAAAGTGGGATAATAACCGTAATTATTTTATCAATTTCCCAGGGCTGTTGGAAGAGTCAAATGAGCTGTGTTATGTAAGGTGATCTGTAACTACAAAGCGCTGTTTAAATATCAGCTTCTATCACTTTTTATTAAGGTGAAATGAAGGAGAATGCTAGGCCATCAAGAGAAGGGTATAGTAAAACTTCAGGAATCGTTCTAATGACATAATATGAATAATGTAACATGTACAGTCAGTATGATTTCAGTGGACAAGGAAGCATCTTGCTGTAACAGACTTCTGGGAGTTAGAAAACTTGGATTTTAACCTTTGATCAGCAGCTGAGTAGCTTTGTAACTTTCAAAAAAATCACCTCACTAGGCCTCAGTTTCTCCATCTCTTAAATGAAGAGGCTGGAACAGATGGCTTCTAAAGCCTCTTCTAGTTCTAACATGTTTACTTGTTCATTTGTTCTAAGTTCTTGGGGTAGTATGTGATAATTTGCTTCATCAGAATTCAGCATAATAATTAACAGTGTATAAGCATTGCTTTATAAAGTTTGCAATGCCCTTTGCGTACAGCATTTCCCTTGATTCTTATTACAACACCAGGAGCAGATAGTACAGGTATCCCTGTTAATTCTCATTTTACAGATGAGAACACTGAGATATTAAGTAACCCTCCCATGGTCATCCAGCTGATCAGTGCCAGAAGTAGAATTCTGACTCAGATCTTCCTTGACTCTAAATCTACTTTTCATTCCACCATAAACTATACGTTCTCTAAGTTCTGGAGAAAAATGAAAATAGAAGACAGTTAACCCAGTTTTTCTTTCTTTTTCAGTTCTATGCATGTGAGATGGTACTTGAGGAAGAGGGAATTTATGGAGGTGAGAAATAAATGGAAGTGACTGGGGAAGGAACCGAAAATGTGGGGGAAAAAACTGTTGGGCAAGCATGTCAATCATGAATACTCTGTTCTGTTGCCAGTAGGCTAATAAGGTGATAAAGAATCACAGAGAGGTAGACTAGGGACCAAAGAGATAGCATTGTGTAGTAGAGAAGCATGGGGTAGTGGAAAGAACACTGAATTTTCATTCAGATGATACGGGTTCAAATCATGGCTTATCTACTTACTATTTTGGGTCCTTAGATAGACAAGTAGCTTAATTTCTTTGTGTTTCAGTTCCTTCATATTTAAAGTAAGGAGGTTGGACTAGATCAGCTATTCTCAAAATGTGGGCTGTGGACCCCAGAGAGCCCCTAAGGCCCTTTCAGATGGTCAGTGAGGTCAAAAATATTTTCATAATGGTAAAATTATTTACCTTTTACAATAGAACTTTCTTTTTCAACTACTTATCTGTGTGAGGCCAGATTTTCTCCCTATTCTTCAACCAGAACAACATATCACAACAGATTGAATGCAGAAGCAGATAGGAGAATCCAGCTGTCTTCTGTTAAACCAGATAGTAAAGAAATTTGCAAAAAGATGTAAAAGAATGCCATGCTCCCTAATTATTTTTTGGTTTGGAAAAATTTTATTTATCCCCATATATGGATTTATTATTGTTCTTTTAAAGTAAATTAATGTTTTAAAAATTAAGTTTTAATTTCTAATATGATCAATATTGATAGATGTAATAACCCTTATAAACAAAAGCTCTTTGAGATCCTTAATAACTTTTAACAGTGTAAAGGGGTCCTCAAAGTAAAAACTTTGAGAATTACTAGACTAGATGATTTCCAGTCCCTTCCTTTCAGTGATAGAAAGAGAGACTGCATGTTTTGGACTAGTCTTATTGTGGATTTTGACTGTGATTAGAGAAGACAGCATGATATAGCAGAGAAAGCACTGGATTCAGACTTGGGTTCAGTTCCCATGTCCGACACTCCCTAGTTATGTGACTTTGGGAAAGCCATCTCTCTGTGTCTCGGTCCTTCATCAATTAAATGAGAATGATAGCTCGTTACTGCTTACTGCACACACTGTTACTCTGACAAAAATGCTTTGTGAACTTTAAGCCCTCTGCATGGTGAGCTTTTATGGATGGCTGGAAGACAGTAGTTGCTAGCATTGTCACCCCCTGTAGCTGGCTGTTGTTCGTACCCACAGATGTGAGCTGTGATGAGTGGGCCTTTTCCTTGCTGCCTCTTGATGTGGATCTCCTCAGCATGGAACTTCCTGAATTCTTCAGAGACTACTTCCTGGTGAGTGCAGGTCTTGGGGTATAGGGTATAAGGCCTAGGGCAATGGAGCTAAGACTTGATGTTTTTGTCTAATTTTTGCCTGTAATCTATGACTGAAGAACACAGATAGGATATTTTAAACGAGCTTACCTAGGGACCAGTCAGATATACCTTTTTCAAGATTTTTTGAGGGTTTGCTTTGTTGCATAGGGACATACCAAAACTAACAGCCTTTTGGGTGATAGTGTTGTATTACAGAACCAGGTATTGAGCCCAAGAAACCATCACTCCATTTACCCTTGTGATTCATGTGTCCCTTGTAGGAGGGAAACCAGCGTTGGATTAATACTGTGGCCCAAGCTCTGCACCTTCTTAGCAATCTCTATGGACCTTTTGCAAACTGCTACGGAATTGGCCGATGTGCCAAGGTAAGAGCCCTCAAAGCCCTTCTGTCCTTATTCTTCTTTTACTCTGTCTTCCTTGGTTCTGTGTCCCCTGAGGCTCAGTGAGGGTGTCTGTTGTGTGGGAGCGCTTAGCACTTCCTCAGAGATGAGGACTGACTTATATGCTGAGCCAGAGGTTGGCAGCTTGAGAGACCGCCTAGGATACATTTCTACCTGATTTATCTTTATTATGTCCCCCTCTGTCTGTAAGAATATGGAGTGTGGTGTAGAAGGAAATGGAATGAATTAATTTTATATAAGCTTTTACCCCCAGGACTTCAGGATCCCCACAAGGGGCTGAGCCAGGGTCTTTTGGACCCTGGTGCTAGTCACTGCTTTACATTGGTCTGTAGTAGGGTTGATAGCATGAACATAAGATTTAATTAAGACATCTTGGGCTTTGAATAGATGGTGTATGAGATGTGGAGAGAGCTGGAGGAGGAAGAAGAGGGTGAGATAAAAGGTCGAAAACCAGAAATTGGGCACATTTTTCTTCTGGATAGAGGTAGGTAGTCTGTTTACAAATCTCATTTGAACCTTGGAAGGTGTGACAATGTAGAAGAGATAGCAAAATCAGAATTAACTATGTGAATCTCAGAATTGGGTAGGAATATCAAGGACTTGGTCAAGGAGAGAAAATTGGTGTTGATTTGGTATTGAAACAATGACATTGGGAAGAAGTCAGTGTGGAAGAGGGCTTTCTGAGAAACCTCTCTTCTCCCTGGGCTTTGCTTTCAGATGTGGACTTTGTGACTGCACTCTGCTCCCAAGTGGTATATGAGGGGCTAGTGGATGATACCTTCCGCATCAAGTGTGGTAAGTGCTGCTTCCTAATGAGGATGAAGAAGGCAGTCTACCAGGAACTTCTACAGGGATAGGTTTCTGGTGTACCTCAGGAGTCTTAGGCAGCTGTCAGTTTTCAGAACAGTACTAAGTAACATCTCTGGCATTCCTTGTTCAATGAGAAATTAGAGCAGAAAGTGATTTTTAAAATAGTATTTTATTTTTCCCCTATTTACATGTTATAGTAAATTTTAACTTTTTCAAAATAACTTTGAGTTCCAAATGCTTTCTGTTCCTCCCCTCCCCTCGATATTATAAAGAGTCATGTATAGGTTATATGTTTGCAGTCATGTAAAACATTTTCGTATTAGTCATTTTGTGGTACAAACTTGAACCCCTTCTCCCTCCCCTCCCCCTGCAAAAAAAGAAAGAGTTAAAAATAGTATACTTCAGTTTGTATTCAGACTCCATCGGTTCTTTTTCTGCAGGGGGATAGCATTTTTCATTATGAGTCCATTGGCTTGTCTTTTCAGATTTTTCTGAAGTCATTCCTGCTTGTCATTTCTTATGCCACAACAGTATACCATTAAAATGATATGCCACAACCATTTCCCAACTCATAGGCATCTCTTTAATTTCTAATTCTTAGTCACCACAGAAAGAGCAGCTATAAGAACCAGGAGAACCTTATACACAGTAACAACCACAGTGTGCAAGGACTGTTTTTGATATATTTAGTCCTTCACAGCAGTGCAACCCTGAAACACAGAGAAACACTCTCAAAGGTCACATGATGCAAAATGCCATCCACATCCAGAGAAATAACTATGGAGTCAGAATGCTGACTGAAGCAGACTGTTTTCTCTTTTGTTATGTTTGGTTTTGGTTAATTTTACTCACACTTTCTCCCATTCATTTTTAAGGACAACATGGATAATGTGAAAATGTGTTTAATAAGAATGCATGTCATCCTGGGAAGGGAGAGGGAGAAAGTTTAAAACTTATGGAAGTAATTGTTGAAAATTGAAAACAAATACATTTGGAGGGGGAAAAAGAGCTGCTATAAATACCTTTGTCTAAGTAGGTCCTTTGAGAAAAGGTGATTTTTAAAGTCAGTGGAGGTGCTGGTGACTTGCCTTTTACTTCCATAGGGAGTGTGGATTTCGGTCCGGATGTCACATCCTCCGACAAGAGCCTCAAAGTGCTACTTAATGCCCAGGATAAGGTTAGAATGTGGTTCTTGGGAAATTGGGACTCTGCCTGAATTCAGGAGCTCTGGGATAATGGGCTGTGTCTAACATACAGAAGATATTAAAAAAAATCTGTTGATTGATAGATACCACATGAGCTCACTGCATTTTTCCATTGGATGGGATAAGCGCTGATATTATACCTAGGGGTGGGCCATTATGCTCTTGATAAAATTGGCTAGGAGAACATGAGTACAAGATATAGTTCTGTGGTCCTGACCTAGTTCTGGCTTCTCCACAGGTGTTTAACGAAATTCGTAATGAGCATTTCTCCAATGTCTTTGGCTTCCTGAGCCAGAAGGCCCGAAACCTGCAGGCACAGTATGATGTAAGGTCCCTGGTCTGAAAATCTCTAATCCCTAAAGTCCCCCCTAAAGCTACTTCACTTACTTTCCATTAGTGATATTACTACACAACTCCTCCATCTTCACTGCAAGCATTATGATGTAATGGAAGAAGTACTAAGCTAGAAGTTGAAAGAACGAAACTGTTACCTTAGTGTTGCTACTGAGACAGTAGGTGATCATTCTCTGTGCTTAAGTTCCCTTATTTGTTAGGATTCTAAAGTAGAGGAAATGAAAGGAAGTGTAGGAGCTACCCTGTTTACAGCAGTGAGAGGATTGTCACTAACTTGAGCCTCTCCCCAGCGCCGGCGTAGCATGGACATCAAGCAGATGAAGAACTTTGTCTCTCAGGAGCTCAAGGGACTGAAGCAAGAGCACCGACTGCTGAGTTTGCGTAGGTCCCAGATAAGAAGATGAATACCGAGGAACTGTAAGGGGAAGGGGATTGAGGAATTTCTTTAGGCTAAAGGGAAAAGTGGTTCCAAGTGTTGTCTCATAGAATTGTACCCTTCTGAATATAAAAAAGTTTATTCTGATTTTAGGAATGATCTACATTCTAGTTTGTCCTGTTTATAGATATTGGGGCCTGTGAATCTATCATGAAAAAGAAAACCAAGCAAGATTTTCAGGAGCTGATCAAGACAGAACATGGTGACTGATATTCTTGCCCGTCTACTTTCTCCTCTTCTGTTCTCATAACATCTCTTTCTCATAACCTGCTATCCCCTCTGGAGTCTGGTTCTTTTGTTACCCCTCTTTCTAATTGATGCTGGGGACTGGCTCCTGCTACAAGCCTTGAACTCTTTTTGTCTGAGTTGACTTTTCTTAGCATTGGACAATCAAGGAGGGAACCCTACAAATGTAACAGATATAACTTCTCTAAATCTAAGGTAATACTCTCCAATTTCTCCTAGCACTGCTGGAAGGGTTCAGCATCCGTGACAGCACGAGCTATATTGAGGAGCACATTGACCGACAGGTGAATCCAGGAGGCAAGGCAGCAAGAGGTTGTCTTTTAGAAGTGTGGTCTGCCAGAGGCAGAAAGGAATGGAGAAATTAAGTTAAGGGGTTTAAGTTCTCATTGATTGCTTGTTTTGTCTTGTAGGTATCACCTATTGAAAGCCTCCGTCTCATGTGTCTCCTGTCCATCACTGAGAATGGTGAGTAATCCCGAGAATCAGAAATAGCAGTTTGGTAGAAGAGGAAGATTTTTGAAAGATAAATGTAAATACTCTAGCAAATAAGATGCAAAACGTCAGTCCAACAGTAGAACCACAACTCATTGATATGAGATCTCTCGTTCTGATGTCACTCAGTGCAGTAGTACAGATCTCATTGTATATAACTCTTAGCAATGTCTTCCCATAAATTCTCCATAAAAGAGCCATCCTGGAGAACTTTTTCTAGGTCTTTTACCATCCACTGGGTACCAGAATAGCACTCAGGCTTTGAATCTATTTCCTTTCTTCTCTAGACATGACTGGTTCTCCTTTCCTCCCCTTTCATAACTGGATTTATGGAGGAGGCACAGAAAAATGGGATATTGTTCTATAATTGCAATCACACTTTCCTTGGTAATGCAGAGTCCTGGCAGTGAATGGAACTTTTAGGATCGTTGGGTCCGTTCCTTTGTCCCAGAGAGTACTATATCAGATGTGAATGAGAATTCTAACAGTGTTCTCACCTATGCTGTCACTTCCAGCAAGGTTTTATAGGAAAATATATCCCAGAACAAGTGAAAAAACTAACATATTTCATAAGGATTTTGATGAGGGGAGATTCCACAACCTAACTCTATAAGCCGGTAAATTCCTAATTACGTTTATTCTAAGTCACTTTTCCTGGGTTGGAATCTGATTTTCTCTTGTCTTCAGAGAGACTGAAAACAACTGATCACTGTTCTTCTTAAGAAGGCACTTTAATTACCCAGTTCAACAAATAATAATTTGCTCATTGCCTTCTATGGGCAGGCTTCTCTATGCCTTCTGGGCATTTATGATCCTCATAGTCTTTTACATTTACAGAGTACTTGACCATTTTCAAGGTACTTTTTTGTGCAGTTTATCATTAAGCATAAGTTAGAAATGGCTGCCAGGAGGCCGTTTGTCTGAAGCAGGACTGTACACAGATCAGATCAGACAGATGGTCATTAATCTTGTTCTTAACAGATTTCAAAGGAGGAGATTCTTCAGCTTCCATTCTGGGCCTCTTCCCTCCCCTCCTCCACTCCCCCCCATTCCTACTCTAATCATTATAAGACTTTTGGTTTAGAGCTAGAACAGATCTGAGTGGCGTCTGGAGAAACTCAGATGGAGCAGATGAGGTGCAGAGCACTTCCATGATTTGCCCAGGGCCCGTTTCATGGCTGGGGACTCTACGAGGCAAGATTCAAACCCAAGTCTTTCTGATTCCAAGTCTAGGTCCTATCCGCCCTGCCATCTACTGTCATTGTTTCTACTATTCCTTATTCGGCTCTGTTATGTTACAGTATTCTGCATGCTGCCTGCTTTTGTTGGTGTTTCCTGCTTCAAGAGAAGGGGTTAGTTAAGAAACCCTAGATTTGAAAATTAATTAATAACTTAAGAATACGATACAGTGTTAATGATGATGTAGTGAATGTGTTTTGGGTTTTTTTGGCTTAAAATCAATTAGTAGGCTTTCTACATTATTGCAGGACACATCAGTTGAAACCAGTTTAATTAACTTACACTATCTTTTTTGTCCCCAGGTTTGGTGCCCAAAGACTACCGCTCTTTGAAAACCCAGTATCTTCAGGTGAAGACTAGAATAGAACTTTGAAAGATGGGGGGAGGGAGGTGTTGATATGAACTTTTGAGGAGAGTTAGTTGAACAGACCCTTTTTTGTTCCCCTCTATAGTCTTGCTCTCTGTAGATACAATAATATTCCTAGTCCAGTTCTCACTGTCTAACATACCTGAATTGAGTCTGTAGCACTGACTGGCCTTTTAAGTGACTCAAGATTCATTAGGCATTTCTGTTCATACTGTTTAACTGTCATGATTTGTGCTCAGAACTCAGAGAACTTACTCTGTCTGACCTGTCACAGATCTCTAGCACTCCCTGGATTTAGTAAGGTGGTAATTTCCTTCAAGTGCTATTTTACTCATAAACTTCTGTTGTAATTCTGGTTTTTGGCCAATCTTCACTTTTCCTCCTTTTTCACCATTCATAGTTCTTAGAATGCTGTGCACTTGACACCTGATTACATTCAGTTTCTTCCTATGTTGTGTCCTTTTTTGTTTACATGAGTGAAAAATCACATCTCTGGAAAGCTCCTTGAGGGCAGGTACTGTGTCATATTTCCTCTATACTGCCTAAGATGTACCTGAACACAAAAAGTAAAGCAAAAGAAGTTATTCTTTGTGCCTAGAAATAAATGCTTTTAGTAAATACAGGTTGGATTGCATTTCTTTCAGAGCTATGGGCCTGAGCACCTGCTGACCTTTTCCAACCTTCGTCGGACAGGGCTGCTAACGGAGCAGGTTCCGGGAGATACTCTTACTGCAGTAGAGAGTAAAGTGAGCAAACTGGTGACTGATAAAGCTGCAGGTGAGCGCAGGAGTTGTGATCCCAGCTGTCTGATAGTGAGCATGCCAGAGCAGACTGGCCAGTTTGAATGTTGTTAGAATGAACTGAGGAAGAGAAAGGTATTAGGTTCATGGCCACTCATAAAGTGACCATCCACTTAACCAGTCCCAAGATTCCGCCGCCACCCCGGACTTGGTGATCATACCCATCTCTCATTAAGATTGCTTTGTGGGAAGCAGCTACTACATATGAAGAGAGTTGGGAAAAGGGGTAGAAAGGATGTCTGGTACCCAGGAAGGTGATAGTCCCCTTGTCCTCTGCCCTGGTGAGATCATTTTCAGTATTGTGTGTAGTTCTAAGTACTACATTTTAGGAGAACGTTGATAAGTTGGAGAGTGTCCAGAAAGGGCCTCCCGGGGAATTGGCTGAATAAACTTTGGATGGTTAGCTTGGAGAAGAGGTCATTTAAGGGGCTTGATCGTAACTGTTTGTAAAAGGGTGATTAGATTTGTTCTTCTTGGTCCCAGAGGGCAAAAATAGAAGCATAGTGAGTAGTGACAGGCAAATTTAGGTTTGATTTAAGAAGACTTTTCCTAAAAATTAAAACTCTCCACAAGTAGAATGGGCACTTGTGGGAGGGAGTGGGACCCCCTCACTGGAGGCCTTCCAACAGAGGTCACGTATGCTAGAGGTGTTTTACTTGTTCAGGTAAGGGTTGGATTTGAAGGTTCCTGAGGTTCTTCTTTATTCTGAGTCTAATGTTTTTGTAATTTTTTTCCTTGTGAGCTGCAAATGCTTCTTCAGAAGTGACCAATTCTGCTTTCTGGGGAGATTCAGTTGCTTCAGCCCCTGAGTTTAACATAACATCCTTGTAGTTTGAATTATCCATGCTCCTAACCAGGTAACACTTGATGGCACCTACCTCATATTTCTTTTTCAGGAAAACTCACTGATGCTTTCAGTTCTTTGGCTAAGAGAAGCAATTTTCGTGGTATCAGCAAAAAATTGGGCTTGGTATGTCAGTCGGGAATGGATCCTTGGGTGGCAGGGAGGACCAAGCCTGTAAAGCATTATTGCTAACACATCTACATTCTAGTAAAATCTAAATTATTATAAACCACTCAAGCCTCTGCAGCTTAGCACCAAAGAGAGCTGGGGTGGGGAGCAGGGCAAAAAATGGGACAAGGAACAGGTTTTATTATTTAGGGAGAGAGACCAGGAAAAGAGGGAAAGGATGGGAAGAGTTGTTGGGAGGGGAGGGAGTCTTTGTAGGTTTCATGAAGTAAGATTCTTTGGTCACAGAAAAGCTTTGTGGACTGATCTAAATTGCCTTAGAATGGCAATTAGGGAACACTGCTCTAGAGCATTTTGCATTTAATAAGGTATTTTTCAGTCTTTTTCATTACCATATCTCCCTGTGTGATAGCTTCATTTTAGCTTCACTTTAGGGATAAAAGAATAAGATGCACAAAAAAATATAAATGATCCATTTGAGATTATTGAGCAAGAGAGAGAAGGAATCAGAAAAAAAAAAAAAGAAGTTATGATGCCTGAGCCTCTAGTCTGTTGTTTAGTCACTGAGCCATATAATGTACACTTGATTTTTTTCTCCTCTGCTGGATAAGTGTTTATATGTTTTAAAGAGTAGTGGCAACCAACTGGTATTCCATAGCACCCCTAGGTAATATAGATGCATGTTCCACTTTCCCAGGGAGGTTGAACTGTGCCAAGGAATCTCTTAAGTATTACTTGGCACTGGTCCCCTTCCAGCAAGCCCAGAGGTAACTAACTACTCATAAAGACAGTATGATATGATAAAAAGAGATCTCTCTCTGGAGTCAAAGGTCTGGATTCATATCTCACCTCTTACACTTTGTGCCTGTGCACCTGGGCCTTAGTTTGCTCATCTATAAAATGAGGGAGTTGGACTTGGTTGACTTTGAGTTCCCTTCTGGCTTTAGATCTGTCATCTCAAGCAACTATTCCATACCAAACATACTACAAACATGTAGTTACGATAAGTATTTATGCTAGTGAGGAGGGAAAATAATAGATTTAGGGTGTTGTCTGTAAGGAAAGTTGATAGCTAAACAATAGAAAGTCTTTGCTAGGTTTCCAGTAATGGGCTACAGTGTAGTTTTTAGATAGTCCTGGCCTAGGGACTTAGCTGTGCACTCATATTTAGACCATGACTAGCCCTGGAATATGAGTTTTCTTAAGAATATTGCTCAGTTCTATCTTTGGTTAGTGATATAGTTCTCGTAGAATTTCAGAACAAACAAATTAGCCACCATTTCCTGGGGCTCCCAAACTGGCATGGGGAGGGTGTGGATTGAGTTGTTACTTGTCTGATGTACCCACTATGTGCCCAGTGTAGATTCCACGTGGGGACAGTGAGTACGACTTGAAAGTGCCACGGGATATGGCGTATGTCTTCAGCGGTGCCTACATACCCCTCAGCTGCCGCATCATTGAGCAGGTGAGACCAGGTCGTCTTTTCACTCACCAGTATTTTATCTTTCTGCCATTTCTCATCCATTTTGCTGTTTGACTCCTTCCAAGCTCCCTACCTGTCATTTGGTTACCAGTAGTCACAAAAGTCTTGAAGGTAAGCTTTCCTGATCTTACTAACTGAAATTCAACCTCAAAACTCACTAGGTATTAGAGCGAAGGAGCTGGCTGGGCCTTGAGGAGGTTGTTCGGTTACTTAACGGTAATGAATTTGCATACACAGGTGAGGAGAATTTAGAAGTAGAAGGCATACTGAATAGAGGTCAGAGCAGTGTAGAGAAATTGAAACTGAGCTGCTTTGTCTCCCTATAGACATGATCCCTGAAGAAAATGCCCCTAGTGATTCCCTGCGTCTTGTCCTTGTGGTTTTTCTGGGTGGATGCACCTTCTCTGAGATCTCAGCTCTCCGGTTCTTGGGCAGAGAGAGAGGTAAGAAACCTCTTGAAATAAAAACAAACTTGATTGGTAGTTGACAGAAATCAGTCCCTTTAAAAAAAATCTCTACCACTAACCTCTGGATATTATATTTGGAGATGGAGTTATAAACAAAATAACTGTGAGGAAGAACAGGATCATTGTCTTTAGTCAGGTACAGCAGGGAGACCTGCTTCAGTGGGAGTGAGGAGTAATTAAGGACAGGTCACTGTACCCCCTTTACCTCTGCCTGGGGAGGGTATTTGCTACGTGTCATAAAAAATAAATTGCCCCATGTCTGATGGACATCTTTGGAGTGGGATGGTACCTGTGCCAGCCTTCCAGCAGCCCCTCTTGGGCCCAAGAGCATGCTCTCCCCCGATTTTGTCTCCTCAGGTTATAGATTCATTTTCTTGACGACAGCTGTGACAAATAGTGCTCGGCTGATGGAGGCCATGAGTGAAGTGAAAACTTGAAGCCGCCTCTCTGGAGGCTGATGCTTGAGATATGGCCATGGGAATGTCCAACAAGTAGTGCCCCAGGGACAAGGGAAGTTTGAAAGCTTTGAGGGGGTGAACCCCCTCAAAGCGAGCCCAACCAGGAGAATCCCATTTTTTGGGCTCACTGGGGATCTTCTCAGGAGCCCAGGATCTAGACTCGTCAGAGCTCTGAGTTCTTCCCAGAATGTTTTCTTCTTTGTGTGGGACATGCCAGTGTGCTCAAGCTCTATGGGGGAAAGTTGTCCTTTGACTAATTATTGTCCTTGCAAATAAATGTTGTGGTTTCAGTCACTTAGTCAGCAAGCATTTATTAAGCGCCTGTTATGTGCCTATGCACTGTACTGGGCACAGGGAATACAAATCCAAAAAACTGAAACAACTCTACTTAAAAGGAGCTTAAATTCTCATAAGGAAGACAGGGAGCACATGTATAAGTACATACCCAATAGATATAAAGAGAATGGAAACAAAGTATTTAACAGGCAAGGTAGTTTAGGATGGATTCGCCCCACTCACAGTTAAGGGGAATCAAGAAAGCCTTGGTGAAATCAGCCCTTCAGCTTCTTCTTGAAGGAAGAGAGAAACTGATTCGGTGAGGCCCAGGAGAGGATTGTGCATTCTAAACATGAGAAGCAGCCCATGCAAAGGCACAGAAATAGGAGTATCAGGCAATATATAGAAAAAAGGCCAATTTGGAATGATATGTTGAGGACAGGTTGTGAAGGGCTTTAAAAGCTAAACAAAGGAATTTCTTTGCTCTTAGAGGCCATAAGGAGTTCCTAGATTTGATTAAAAAGAGTGTAACATGGTCAGATCAGCATGGAAAGAAAATCACTGTGGCAGCAGTGTCTAGGATGGGGAAGAGAGAGGCAGAAAGACCAGTCAGGAGACTGTTGCCATCATTCTAGCCATATGAGGGCTATCCCTTCTTAATGGAAGGGCAGGCCAAGGTGAGTTCTGAGGTGGGTGGAGCAGACAGCTAATGATGCTAGAACTTGATGGAGTGCACGGCATTGTTAACACATGGTCATCTTTGCTCCACAACAGTCCTCTTGATAGAAAGTGCAAATTTAATTTTCCTTGCATAGTAGATGAGAAAAGAGGCCCAGGAAGGTTAGGTGACTTGTAAATGGCAGAACCTAGACTCAAGGCCAGATTCTTATTTTTTCTTTCACCAAAATGAACATTTCCATCTACACTATGGAACAGAGAAGGGACTGTGACTCTATTAAGTATCTAATAAATTCATCCTATAACTTTAAAAGCGTTCCTGATTGTGATTCCTTTGGCCTTCCCCCCAGATTCTCTTGACCCTCTTTCATCCATTTTCTTTTTACTCAGTCCCTTTTTCATTACACAAGACCTTAACACAATGCTGGGACAATTTTGGAGCTGCCCAAGGGGCATGGGTCAGAACCAGAACAAGCCCTAGGAAACAGTCCCCTTGGGGAGTGTTCTTTATACTGGGATTACATTTTGGAGTGGAAAACAAATTTTAATTAAATTTGGCAAAGTAGAAGAGGCTAGAGAGACACAGGATTGTTAACTGAGATAATAATGTTTACAAAACAACTAGTTAATATCAAATGCCAGTATAAGGAAAACCAGACTCATGTCCTTAAGGAATTTGATACTTGAAAATTCTTAAAAGTTACTCTGAACTTGACAAACTGAATAAAATTATCATTTTCATATATATTGTAGAATGGAAAGAAGGGATTATACATGAAAACTCAGTCTCTTAGAGCTTACTTTTCTAGGTATGTGATGAATTTGTCATGTAATATTCAAAACTCCTGCTTGTCTGTGACTTCTTCTGACCTTTGTTGTAACAATTATTAACATATTATTTTAAGGATCTACCATATGCTGAGATGGAAGTAATAGGGAAAGTCTGAAGGCATAAAAAGGAAAAACATGGTCTTGACTCCCAGAGATTTTCTTTTCAAATGATATATAAAAATAAAATAGGGGAGGGGTTACAGTTAATTTATTCCTCTCTTATAAAACCAGTGTTACCAAGTTCAATCCATTTTTCCTTCAGAATGTATCTGATTTTTGTATTTTCTGTTCTCACCTTTGTCCAGACTATCACTGTCTAAAGCCTGAATTATTGAGAGCCTCTCACCACATGAACTCAGCTTAGCTAGGACTGTTTTCTTGACTTCCCACTATAAGTCACCCATTTCAGCTTTTTGAGCCTTTACTGTTTCCTGCCACAATTTGATATATCTTCTCCCCAGCTCTCCAACTCTGCAAACCCTACTCATCCTTACAGGTCTAACTAAAGTCCTATCTCTTCTATGAAGTCTTCTCTACATACTCTGTCCCATGACCCTTAGTGTCTGCATTTAGAAGTGTAAAATTTCCAGTAACGTTTATACCACTAGAGAGAAAAACTTTGGGAGAAAAGAATAAAGGAAACTTTTGGAGAAAGCTGAAATATACATCAGATTTATTTTTGTATTCTCTATGGAACTATGTGGATTTTGATGGCCCTATTAGGAACTTAAAGATATGTTAATTTGGTTTGCTCATAAAATTATGTTTCACATATTTAGATATGTGAAGCCTCTAAAAATTGTTTTGCAAAACCAGGAGAGTCATCCCAAAAAAGTTGCCTCTCCTTCCCCTCTCCCCATTTTTGGTATATTTTTTTTCCCCTAAGTAGTCATATCTTATTTCAACCAGCAAGTATCTATGAGACGTCTCATGTATATGAGTGAATGAATAAACAAGTGTTTACTAAGTGCATTCTGTGTGTAAAACTGTGTCAAAGACCTAAGTCTAAAAAAGATAGGTCCTGATCTCCTGAAATTCATGATCTATGGTGGGAGATATCATATGTAGGTGGTTCTAACAAGTAAAAAAAGTCAGCAGTCCTTAATGTGCAGCCACAGAGCAGATGGTAATGTCTTATCCATTGGTTCAACCAACTGTGTTGGTTTCTGCTGAAGGCTTTGATGGTGAGAACTTCCTTTTCTCAGTCTTCAGTAGCGGTAGCTGCTGAGGAGGAAGTACCACAGCATTTGGACAGGCAGTTGCCAAGTGGAATATCACAAGGATTGCTCTCCTGGCATTGTAGAAGAAACATTAAGACATGATCTCTGCCCTCAGAGAGCTTAAAGTTGAATAAGTGAAACAAAACGATATATGAAACATTTAGGGAAAGATTATTAAGTGCCAACATTCATGGTATCGATTGTAAATGGAATAGGAATTCAGAGAAAGGAGAGATTAATATGGTCTATAAATGAATGTTGATAATGACTAATGAATGCTCTGGAAATAAGACACTTATCAGCAATTCATTAAAAACTTTAAAAATCACAGAAAGCAGCATCCTTTATTACAGTGTTTCCGCTAAGCCAAGTACATCCTTATCAACACAGTACAAAGCTGCCCCTACAGAGTTTGATAGCTGAAAGTAATCGCCATGCTTTGTCTTTGCTCTCTTTCCTTTGCTGTGGTTCATAGAGATCATGAGTTCATAGAGTTCTTGCCAGGTTTTTCTGAAACTATCCTCTTAACCAAAAAATGACAGCTTTTTATAGCACAATACTGTTTCATCACATTCATATCCCATGACTTGTTTAGCCATTCCCCAGTTTGGCATCCCCCCAGTTTTAAATTCTTTGCCACCACAAAAAACTGCTATAGATATTTTTGCATGCATGGGTCCTGTAGGGAAAATATTCCAACAATTAGGGTTGTCCAAAAATGGAATTGAATACCACAATGGTCTGGCTGGGTTTCCTCTCATTGGAGGTCTTAAAGTCAAGGTGAATGACTACTTGTTGAACATATTATTGGGAAGAACTCCTTTTAGGTATGCATTGGTCTAGATGGCCGCTTGAGGGCCTTGAAAACTCTATGATTCTGCGTTCTTGAGCTGTGTATTACTTTGACTAAATAGTTTGCATTTTAAATGTTTTATTTCAAATTGTGATGAATGTGGGATGTGGGATGAAAAAGTGATTTTAGGCACCAGCAAGTAGGTGAAAAGAAACTACTTTGGACTGGGAGGCTCATGAACTCACTGTGGAATTAGACTACTCCAGAAGGCAAAATCTCATTGAGTGCTATGGTGATAGGGAGTAAAGAGGAGGGAATTATTTCTCCCAACTTGTTGATGTCAGAGATAGCACAAATACCAGGTTAACTCTGACTCTGCCATATGCCAAACATATGGCTAAATTATAATGTGCTGTTGTTTTGTCGTTTTTCAGTCATGTTTGATTTTTCATGAACCCACTTGGAGTTTTTTTGGCAAAGGTACTGAAGTGGCTTGCCAATTCCTTGTCCAGCTCATTTTACAGATGATGAAACTGAGGCAAACAGGGTTAAATGACTTGACCCTGAGCAAGTAAGTGTCCTAAGGCCAGATTTGAACTGAGAAAGAGGAGTCTTCCTGACTCTTGGCCCAGCACTCTATCTCCTTTGCCACCTAGCTGTGAAAACAGAAAGATTTCTATGAGCAAATGTAGTTGCCTGGGCTTTGTATATTTAGCTTTTCAAAGTGAAACACAGCGTGAGGTTAGCTACACCTGGTGAAAAAATATTCAGCAAATAAATACTAGTAGAACAATTTTGTGGCATTTTAAGAGAATTTCTAACAGTATCCAACCCCTAAGAAGCTATTTAATGATGATGGAACAGCTGTATTTTGTCAAGGCTTGCAAACCTTTATCCTATCAGAGACCAATTTAAAGCAATTAGATCAAGTTAAATGTTCTTGCATGTGTGCTAAAGCTGCAGGTTCCCTTAAAAACTTTTAGTGATTGAAAAATGTTACTACCGTAGTTTTCAAAGGCATCGCACATTCCAGGCGTTGCATGTTTTCTCAAAGAATGAAAACATGTGCATAGACGTAGCCATTTTTTTTTACTAGTTCTATCATCTTTTTTATTCAATTAGAACCATAGAGTTACTTTTCTAGAGCAGCCTTATTTTTATGACTGGGTGACTGTAGATTTTCCTGAAGAAGCAACATTAGGATCTTTATGCAGTATATAATGTATAATAATAACATTTATAGATCATATTAGATTTAATTAAAATTTAGATAATATATAATATTTATGAGTTATAATTATTTTAATATATCAGATGTCATACGTTGCATATATATGCCTTTTCTTGCCTATCACAATCAACCTACAAACCAGATCTTATATAGAACATAAAATACTATTAAAGAAAATATTTTTCATTTTTTTAAAATAGTATTATATTTTTTCCAATTACATGTAAAGAATTTTTAAACATTTTTTAAATAAAATTTTGAGTTCCAAATTTTCTCCTCTTCCCCCTCCCTAAGACAGTAAGCAATTTGATATAGGTTACCTATGTACAAATATGAAAAACATTCGCATATTCATCATGTTGTGAAAGAAGGAACAGAATAAAAGGAAAAAAACTGAAAAAAAAATTAAGTGAAAATAGTATGCTTCAATCTGCATATAGACGCCATCATTTTGTTTCTGGTTGTGGTTAGCATTTTCAACCATGAGTCTTTTGGAATTGTCTTGGATCATTATATTACTGAGAAAAGCTAAGTTCATCACAGTTGATTATTGCATAATGTTGTTACTATGTACAGTGTTGTAAGGTGGAGTTTAGTGTGTGTGTGTGTGTGTGTGTGTGAGTGGATTTTTGTTATTCTTTCTTAGAGTTTAGTTTCCCAGGATTCATGACCATAATAATCTCTATTTCCCAACAAACATCTCCACCACGCTCAAGCGGCATTACATGATGGTAAATACTGTGACTGTGCTGTAACAGTAAGGTAATGTAAACTTGCAAGGCTATTGCTGGTAATATGCCTTCTTTGTCTGTTGCCCTATAAAGTAAGTGGTCACTGGTCAGTGAGGGGCGAACCCTCAGGGTTGAATGCGATAAGTGAAGTGCGGTGTGTGCTTTAATCAGCTCCAGCAAGATTTCAGGAGAATCTGGCCCCCACTGAAGCTTGAGGGGACTTACGGGAGTGCTGGAGCTGTGCCTGTCTTGATTGACCCCATCGAGATGTAGGGGTGGTTCCCCCCTTCTTGTTGGCTCCTGAAAGAAGGATGATTAGGGAATGCTACAGGAGTAGATGCTCTCATTATCAGCAGCCCTCTTGTGAGAAGACGACTGAAGTAAGATAGACTTTTTTTCTGAAGATGGATAGTAAGACTGAAGACCCCTCTGCAGCTGTCTTCCTGTCCTTCCTGTCAGACCAGATCAAGAGTGAACCTGTGCTACCAGCCCTTCTGTGTGTTTACCTGTCTTACAAATGTTCTGGTTCTGCTCACAAAGAGATTTCTTGAGAAACTTAGTCCGTCATGCAAGTTGCCCTATAGGATTTTTAATATCATATCAATAAAGATGCAATTTTTAAAGTTTTTTGGGCCTGAAATTCTGTTCTAAATTAAATAATAAAGAGGGCTGGTATAAAGTTATGGTTCTGTGTTATGTCAGCAAGTATCAGTTTTTGATGATAATGTAGAATTTGCAGTCTTTAGAGTAAGCTTTCCCCTTCCCCTAGCACAAATTCTTGAAATGGTAAGCTATCCCTTAGCCCATCAACCAGTTTATTTTGATAGGAGAATGAGTTCAATCGAGGCAGAAAGAGAAGAAAATATTTTGAATGCTGCTGTCAGATTCATGACAGATTTATTAGACTACAGGTGCTCTGCCGGGCTTTGTGGATATAAATAGGAAAGTGGAGAGTCCCAGACTTAACATTCAGCGGAAAGCAGACAGACGCTGACTTGAAGGAGCAACTTTTTAACTTTTGATCCTCATTGAAATTTTTAAAAACTGTTGTAGTTCTAATTGAAAAAGAATGGTAGAACTAGGGGAAAATTTGCTGTGTCCATGCACGCCTTCACTCTTTGAGGACACGTTCAGTGCCTGCGGAGTGTGTGGTGCTTCTTGAAGACTCCACGGCAGTGACATTTTGCAGGGGTAAGGGACCCTCCTGTAAGGGAACCTGCAGCCTGGGTCTGACTCACAGGAAAAACCATTTCGGAGGAAGCTGCTTTAGCCTTTGATTCAGGGATTGATTGGGGAGGAAATCGATCCTGCTGCCCCGTCCCGGACTAGACGTTCCGTCCTCTCAAACACACCGACCACCTCTGAAGAAAGCAGGTCTGATGACGTTTGTAACGTCGGTACGGAGCCCACGTGTGCGCCGTGGTTACTGACCGGCGTCTGTGAGCTCTGATTCTGCCCAGGGAAATGGGCTTCTGGACTGGTAACGGAGGCGGAAGGGCTTTCTGAGCACCCTGAAGCTTTCGGGGTGAGCGCAGCGCCCGCCAAGTTCGGGCACTGCCGGGGCGCACGAAATACTGGTTTAACGCCCGTGTGCCCCTCGGGCCCGGGCCGAAAGGCACGAGAACCGCACAGAGGCTCCGGACCGCCCGAGTCCTGGGCACGGCTTTTGGGCTCGGGTTTCCTGCGGGCAGGAAAGCCCTGCTCCTTATGCCAAGCGCATCGCTGCCTCTGTGAGACGGCAGGAGAAGCAGCGAGGGGGCCCTGCCACTGGAGGGAACGAAGAGCTCGACGGATGGAGCAGTCTCTCCCGACTCCGGGGGTCCCTCCGGCCCCTGCGCCCCTAAATCTCCCAGCAGCACAGTTTCCCTTTCCCCCTCCCCCTCCGCTCCCGCGCTCCGGGCTCCACCTCCGGGGAGGGCGGGGCGCGTTTCCATGGGAACGAGGAGAGCGTCGTGCCTCCGCCAATCAGAGGGCGGCCCCGCCCCGCGGGCCGGTTTGAAATCCTTGTGCAGGACCAACGGTTTCAGTGGAGCTCCCGGGCGTCGGAGCCGGAGTTTCTGCTGTAGGAGCGGGCTGGGGAGCGCGGCCTGAGGCGGTTTGGGGTCGACTCATTCGCGGGGACGGAGTGTGAGCCGGGTCGGGCTCCGGCTGGAAGCAGCCGCTATGAGGAGAAGGTGAGCGCGGCGCTGGGCTCGGGGCCGAGGCCGCTTGAGCCCCAGACCGGGGCCGGCCGCCCCTCGGGAGTCCGGTACGGGCTTGGACTTCGCCCCAGGCCGGAGGGGTGGGCGAGGATTGAGGAGGGGTCCTTTATTGAGCCCTGGACCTTTATTTACTCTGAGCTTCTCGAGGACCGCCTTTTTGGCTTTCCTTCGCATTCCGCGGCGCTTAGCCTAGCTTCAGGCACACAGTAGGCGCTTACAAAATGCTTGTTGACTTGGGGGGGGCGCGCCTGACCCGACCCCACCCTGTGGATTCCCGGTGGCACTGCCACGTAAACAGCTTTCTTGGCCGCCGTGCTGCCCCCGAGGACCCCCTACCCCCACCCCAGACCTAGCCGAGGTTGGCGTTCCCACCTGCTCCCGGTGAAACGCTCGGAGAGGCTGCTTGTCAGCCCCACCTTTGTTGGGGGGAGACACGCCCCTCGGGGAAAGGGGGAAAATTCCGGGAACTTGAACGTTTTTCCCGGCCCGGGTGAGGTCATCCTTACTGTTTCCCCTGATCGGGGAGGGGCGGGGAGTTTGAGTACCACGTGGTCTAACTGATACTTTGTATCTGTTCTCAGCCCTTGAGCAGCCCGAGAGGGGGCTGCCTTCTTCCCCAGCCCTTTAGCGTGCTGCCAGGTCCGTATGTAGTACTGATTGACCCGATAGAGATTGGGAAGCCTGCCCAGCTTCACTTCTGCAGTGGGGTTCACTTTTTGGCATAGTAAGATAAGGAATTGCCTACTGTCAGCCTTTTAAGGTGTGGCGTCTTATATATGGCAGCGGGGCAGGCCCCACTTTAAATTTACTTGTCAAGCCCGCCTCAAAATGGTCTGTGTTAAGGGAAGTGTCTTGCCCTGACCCCCAGCCTGAATTAGTTGAAGCTGAAACTTAGCATAACTTGAAATGAGGTTTTGTTCTTGCATCCTTAAAGGGTAGGCTCGTTAGAGCTCAGCCAGGCTACCATGCGGTCAACTAAGGTCAGTAGTCTAATCCTTAAAGTTTCACTCGGTCCAGTCAGTCATCTTGCAAATATCAATGGGCAAACTAGGTCCAGGCAGAGAGAGGCAAAGTTGTTAACTGTACTAGAAATAGCAATTCATAGTGTCTTTCGCTATTGCTTATAGTTAAAATAATTTTACCTCTGAATGAAAGCTTAGCTATAAAAAGCTGTTTTTCGTGGTTAGTGTTGGATTTGGATACTTCAAGCTGCTATGTTAGGATGAATCAACAGTTTAAAGATCGTCCAGACTCTGCCTCTTTTGCTTTAACAATATAGTTAGTATCAAAAAGTGAACACAGAGCGTGGAGACATAAAAATCTACTATACATTTAAAAGGTCTTTTTAAAGACTGAAACCAGTATATAGGGTGACACAAAATTTGGGTGTTATCTAGATTATGGTATAGTGGAGATAGTACTGGGTTAGGAGTTTGAAAGGCAAAGAGAGATTCACATTTCACCTCTGACACTTTCTAATTGTGTGACCCTGGGCAAATAAATCAGTTAACCTGTGAGCCTCTGGTAACAATCTTTATCATCTAAGGAGGGGTCTCATACATGGATTTCCATAACTGATGGCTCACAGATTTTTAGAACTCGGTTATCCAGGGGTAACCAAGAGCATGATGTACCAGAAGAAGCAGAAAGATTGTTCAGATTGATCACCTAAATGCTGATATTGATGATACATTACTGAAATAGGACACAGCGATCTCAGGGTTTTATTATCTAGTGTGCATCTCCCAAGTCAACAATTAACAGGTGGTGATGTACCTACCAAACATGACTGATCACTCAGATGAGTTAAAGCTTGACTGCAGGGAGGGGAATATGACAACCTCTTGTGATCATTTCTAGGCCTGTGATTTATACTTGAGATTGTAAAAAGGACCAATAATCTAACACTTGAGTTTCTCAGATGATATTACGATGAATATCTAGTTTTTTCAGGAAAATATTGTAGGCAGTATGGTGGAGCTGCATAAATACTGCCAGTGATTTATCTGTGCAAACTAATCTGTCTGTGCTTCTCAGTTCTCTTATTTGTGTAATTGAGGATTGGTAGTAAAAGTCCTCTAGCTGTTTCTAGTTACGATTAGTCAGTATGTTAATTTAGTTTTATTTGTAGGGTTCTTATTGCAGCATATACGTAGACATAGGGACTGGACCTGGGATCTCATCAGTCTAAGGAAATCTGTGGTGAGGAACCCCCTTCTACCAATATGGACCAGCACCTTTTCTGCAGCTTCTAACCCTAGGGCCCTGATGTAACATGACTTGACCACAGTCACATGGTATGGTTTTCCTGGTGTCGAGGCCATCACTGTATTTTGGCAACACACTACCTCTCCAGTATATGCTGGAGTTAAGTCCATTATAATATTTAGAGTATTTATAATTTCATTGTCGTTAGGTACTCATGGAGCTACAGATTTAGAGGCATAAGGGACTTGAGAGGTCCTTTAACCCCAGCTCCTCATGGAGGTGAGGTAACTGAGGCCCATTGAGGTTAAATGATTTCCTCTAAAGGTCACATAATGTAGCGGTAGAGCCAGGATTCTGTCCACTGTCCTGTGAACTGCAGTGACTGATGTAGACTACAGCCCCTCTATAACTTAGTAAAGGTCCTTGAGAGCTGCCGTGGCTGCCAAAAACTCACACTCTGACAGGCCTTTTCACATCCATCTAGACTGGTCTTCAGATATCAGATCTACATATCAGTCAGTGGTCCAGTTTAAAGCAATATACAATTGAAAATGGAGGAAAGTCTATATTTGCCAACTTTTGATAGTGGATTAATGTTCTTTTTCTTGGTTGCTACTGCTGATGCTGCTAATGTTCTCTACCCCTGCTTTGGGGTTCCTAGGGTTTCCACCAAGTCAGTGAGATATAGTGGAAAGAGTGCTAGATTTAACCAGGAGGTGCAGATTCAAATCCTGATTCTGATATCTACTAGCTTTATGACCTTAAGTCAAGTCACCTAATCTCTTGATTCATCTGTAAAATGTTGATAATATTATCTGTGACCTCTCTTCGGGTCTGATGAGGGAGGGGGCAAAAAGAAGAGACAAGCAAGAATGACTCCAAAAGATAATTCAGAGAAAAAAAATGAAAAGCCTTTAGTGACTGACTGAATAATGTAGGGAAGAGAGAGGGGGAGAACCAAAAGCCACACTATTTACAGCCTTGGTGGTAACACTTAGAGAAATAGGAAGGGACATTTGTTCAGGGGTTGTCCCTCTGTTTCATCAGCATTTTGTCATCTTTTTTTTTTCCTTCCTCTCAGCCTTTTCAGTTTTCCCCCCATTATATGCCACAATATAAGTCTAAAATTAAATTTAATTGCTTTTTTACTAGGTGGTCTTCAAAGAAAGGCATCTTACTAGAGTAGGAAACCTTCAATGAGGAATTGGGAGGCTTGAGTTAGATTTCTTCTATTAAGTAGCATTGCTTTTGAGTTCTTACTGAACACGTCTGTCCAGTTTAATCATTTATAAAGGAGAGGTTAGAGTAGCTGAACCCTGTGCTTTCTGGCTCTAGGTTCTCTAATTCTAATGTGTTTGTTCATTTCTCTAGTGGCGTCAGTAGCCTTTAACAGAAAAATGACTCTCACATGTGCTTTATTTTCCACCAATGTCACTTGGGTCTGTGTTAGATAAGATCCTAGAGAATAGGAATTGTAACTTTTTTAAGACCTTAAGATGGTGTCCTTAAGACAAGTTCCATGAATTGTCCTTTTTTTCCCCCCAAATGAGAGTTTTATAATTTGACAAATTAAATACCATCCCAGTCTTAAAGGAACTTACATGCAACTATTTAGTAGTTAGAATATGTTTCTGATTGAACTCATATATCCCAATATAGAAAAGTTATTTTTTCTGACCTATCAAATGTACATGAATTTACTTGATAATATTAATAAGTAATAAAGGGCCCTGGGTACAAGTTCTACCTTTGATTGTTACCTTTGTGACCTTGGACAAATCACTTAACCCCTTTTGGCCTCCATTTTTTCATGGGTAAAATGAGGACTCTTTTCAGCTCCAGTTATATGATCCCATGCCAAATACCATGCTAGGGGCTAGTGGTATAAAGATAATGAAGACATGGTTCCCAACTTCAGTAAGCTTCTGAGCAATGCTACCCATTATTTGCTTTATATAGATAGATGGACTGATAGACTAACTCAGTGGGCTGTCAGTCTGACAAGAAATCCTAATTTGGAAATGAACATTGTTCATCCTTGTGTATTTTTCCCATATGGATTAATAGGCCAATCACTATATTAGAATTGGAGTGTGCTTGGGTCTGTCATTTCCCTTCCTCCTCCTAGTGGTAGTGTATGTAATTCAGTAGTTAACACAGTGCTTTGCATTGTATTTATGAGATGAGTTTGTTTTCTGTTATGTTGAAATTGTGATGCCTGTAGAATAGCCAAGTGGAAATGGCCAGTAGTAAAAGTTGGAAATTAGGGAAGAAAGCCATGAGTAATGAAGAAATAGAGGTAGAAATCATAGGTTATTTTTTCATGACTTGGCTGTAAGAAAGGAGAGAGATGGGAGAGTGACAAGGTCAAAGAAAGACCTTTTTAAACAGAAGGAAGACCTGAGTCTTTTTGTGAGAAGAAGGGAAAGACCCAATAAAGGAGAATAGGAAACTCTGAGAGGGGAGATGACTGATAGGTTGGTGGAGGATGCAGCAAGGGGATTCAAGGAGGCAGATGGGAGGGGTAGCTTTGGCAAGAAGGGTTGTTAGCTAAAGGCAGATACTATAAACAAATTAGGGGAGCAAGGAATAGTGTATTTGTCAGATTTATGGAGAAATGGGGAAATTTATGACCAAGCAAGAGATAGAGAACATTGTGAAATGCAAAATGGGTAATTTTGATTAGTTAAGTTGAAAAGCTTTTGCGCAAAGCCAATGCAACCAAGATTAGGAGGGAAGCAGAAAACTGGGAGAAAGAACTTTTATAACTAGTGTCTGTGATAAAGGCCTCATTTCTAAAATATATAGAGAACTGAGTCAAATTTACAAGAATACAAGTCATTTCCCAATTGATTAACGGCCAAAGAATATGAACAGGCAGTTTTCAGAGGAAGGAATTAAAGCTATCTATAGTCATATGAAAACATTCTGTAATTCACTATTGGTTAGATGCAAATCAAAACAACTCTGAGGTACCACAACACACCTATCAGATTGGTAAACATGACAGAACAGGAAGATGATAAATGTTGGAGAAGATGTGGGAGAGTTGGAACACTAATTCATTGTTGGAGCTGTGAGATGATCCAACCATTCTGGAGAGCAATTTGGAACTGTGCCCAAAGGGCTACAAAAATGTGCATACCCTTTGACCCAGCAATAGCGCTTCTGTATCCTAAAGAGATCATAGAAATGGGAAAGGGTCCCATATGTACAAAAATATTTATTGCAGCTCTTTTTGCAGTGGCCAAGAACTGGAAATCAAGGGGATGCCCATCAATTGGGGAATGGCTGAATCAATTATGATATATGAATGTAATGGAATACTTAATTGTGCTATAAGAAATGATGAGCAGGAAGACTTTAGAGAGGCCTGGACTGATGCTGAATGAAATGAGCAGAACCAGGAGAACCTTGTACACAATAACAGCCGCAGTGTGTGATGACTGACTGATAAACTTAGCTTCTCTCAGTGATGTCAGGGTCTAAGACAACTCCAAAAGACTCATAATGGAAGATGCTGTCCACATACAGAAAAGGAACTATGGAGTCTGAAGGCAGATTGAAGCATATTATTTGTTCTCTCTCTCTCTTTTTTCCTGGTGGTTTTTCCCATTGGTTCTAATTCTTCATGACTAATGTGAAAATAGGCATAATATGAATGTATATGTAGATCCTGTATTAGATTGCATGCTGTCTTGGGGTGGGGAAAGGGGGAGATAGGGAGAAAATTTGGAACTCAAAATCTTGTGTAAGTGCATGTTGAAAACTAAAAATAAATACCTTTTTTTAAAAAGGTAGTTACTTCTTACCCTGAGGGAGGGAGGGATAAGATACGTTGAAGACACTGCTGAGTTTAGGGAAGCTCAGACTGGTCTTCCCTTTTCTTGGGGCTCTTGACCACCAGTCAGATGTCTTGGATGGTATTACGGAGGGGGGAAGTCTGATTTTTAGCTAAATTGTCTGGATTGATGTGACCGTGCTGTTCTGGTGTTTTCTTGATTCCTCCCTTATTTCAGTCTAATAGAAAGATCAGATTTGAAATTGGAAGTCTAGGATTCCATTTCTCTGTCTGCTGGATAACTATCTGTATGATCTTGGGCATTTCACATAATCTCTTCTGGGTCTTTGTGTCTCTGTCTGTAAATTGGGAATAGTAATATTTGTATTGTATTAGAAATACTTAAATGTTGTGAATGGTGATTGTATGTGTCTAATAGAAAAAAAGAGTAAGACTTAATATGTTAATATGCATCTAATCTTAGAATTCGTCACATTTATGTTTTCCTTCAGTGAGGTGCTGGCCGAGGAATCGGTGGTTTGTCTCCAAAAAGCTCTGAACCATCTTCGAGAAATCTGGGAATTGATAGGAATTCCAGAGGACCAGAGGTTGCAGAGGACTGAGGTTGTCAAGAAGCATATAAAGGTGAGTGACTTTGAGCTTCATTTGTGATCTTGGTGTGTGATGGGCATTTGACATTGCCTGTAGGAGAGATTTTTGGCCGACCACATAAAGCTTTTGTGATCATAAGGTCTGCGTGTCTGGTGTGTGAGAGATCTCCTCATCACCTTTTCTTCCTTCCCTGTTAACACCCCTGATCTGTGGACGATTCTTTTGCTTTAGGGTCTATTGGACATGATGATTGCAGAAGAAGAGAGTCTAAAGGAGAGACTCTTAAAAAGTATCAACTTTTGTCGAAAAGAACTTGACACTCTGTGCAAGGAATTAAGCCTGGAATCCTTTAAAGTAAGTTTTGTGTGCAACCTCTCTAGACATGTAGTTGTCAGAAGCCAGGCCTCAGCACTGAGAACTGCATGTGGTGCCAAATCCGAATGTAAACTTAGGTCACTAAACATTGGAACAAGGATGATTCCTGGGAAGAAAAGGGCCGTAAAATCCAAGAGCAAAACAGGAAGGCTGATGTTTGAAGCGGTAAAGTACTGTAGAAAGGGCTAACCAAGAGATCATTCCTCAGTGAATATGGTACATAGGAAAGGTCTGGGTAGGAGGCATATTGTTGAAAGTTAAAGGCTTATACTTTTTCAATGAGATACTAAATTTAAAATGTGATTCTATGATAAATACGATAAAATCTAGATACATGTTTTATCATATACACATACCCCACCCAGTAGAATGGTGAACTGTTTGAGGGGAAGGGATGTTTTTATATGCTTGGAGCAGGTACTGGATAGAGGAAATTGCTTATTAGCAGGATACCATCAGAAGGTTCCTGATGTGCTAGATGGGCCATCCTGTATCTAATAACCACTTACAGGTTCCCACTCATTTTGCTTAAAACTGAAAGAACTGGAGATGTTGAAGACATTCTATAATACTTGAGTATCCATTAACTTTTCCAGTTCTTCTTGTGCTTCATCCTTTCTCCTGTTGCTGAGTGCTTGCTCGTTTACAGATTAAGGCATTGCCTCTTCTGCTGGCCTCAGTTAGGTAACTTCACCATCCCTCTGACTTAATAGTGGTCTTTGAAACTTGCTGTGTTTGAAAAGTTCTAAACCTTACAGCCAACCTTGTGATGAGAATCTTCCAGTTTAGCAAAGCAGCCCTCAACCAGCAGACATACACTGTTTGTTCACAAAACCCCCATCCTTGCTTGATTTTAAAGAAGGTCATTGTAGGCCTTACAGCTTTGATACACCCTTGTTTGACGCAGGAGAAGGAAGAGAGCACCATCTTGCAGCTAGAAAAAGATTTGCGCACTCAAGTGGAAATGATGCTCAAGAAAAAGAAGGAAAGAATGCAGGAACTGAAAATGCTGCAAGAAAAAGACCAAGACTTATGTGAGATCCTTTGTACGACGCCCTATAGCATCAGCAGTGGTTCAGTCCCTAGCTTGAAGGAGCTAGACCAGTTTAGGGAGCACTTGCAAGCTCTGGCTGAAACCAAGGTACCGTTGTATGTCTCTGCCTCTGTTGTCTGTCTGCTTGGCTCACCCTTAGGCACCTAGGCACCGTGATCACCACCTTGTTTTTTCATAGGCAAGTAGGCGGGAGGAGTTTATCAACACAAAGAAGCAAATCATACTCTGTATGGAAGAACTAGATCACACCCCAGACACGAGCTTTGAAAGAGACGTGGTATGTGAGGATGAAGACGCTTTCTGCCTGTCATTGGAGAACATAGCTGCGCTACAGACACTTCTCCGACAGGTGAGCAAGGTCCCTTGTGGATTATATTTGGTTTAAACAAATCACACAACCCTCCTCACCCCAATCCCAGTAGAATCCTCCACAATTCACTGTCCCAGAAAACAAGTGAGACAGTAAAGAGGATTGTAATGTGCACCTTACACTTAGTTTTTGCTCTTGCTAAGAAAAGTCATGTTTATTCTTGATGAAATTTGTGCCAGTATTATTCAAGGTTTTTGATCTGGCTTTTGGTACCATTTAAAGTTGTCTTCGTTTACATAGTTGTGGCGATTATATATCTATGTCTGTATCTGTCTATTTATCTAGAGAGAGAAACTGAGAATTTCGGATATTTTTCCTCTGTATTGCTTCATCCATATATCCCCAGAATTCTTTGGATTCTTCATATTTGTTAATTCCTTATCTTCATAATCAAAATGTGTTCAGTCAGTTCTCAATGGGTTTTTGTTTTTTTTTTTCTTTTTTTTTCCCCCTACACAAATAGGTGGGAATATTTTGAAGCAGATAATTCTTGTTGTCATTAATCTCTGAGGGACATATAGACACTGGTCCAATAGAGCCCTAGGCCAAAGGGTAGAACAGTTTTATGACTTGGCTTTTCTGATTCCACATTGCTATCTGTAATGGGTGCACCAGTTTACAGCTCCACCAGCCTCCATGATTCAGCAGCAGGCTTATTTTCCTTTGTCCAGCAACACTGAATTTTTCCATTTTTACCAATTTGATGGATATGAGATGGTATCTTAGCATTGCTAATTTACATCAAGTTGCTTTCTGCTTTAGTATGTAACAGTGCTGGAGAAGTGTATAGTCAGGACTTTAAAACTTTTATTTTCAGAATCAGGATTCTCAAATCTGCCTTGGGAGGTCCTTGATACTTGTAAACTTCAGAAAACTGGCTGTCCCTTTTTTTCTTTTTCTGTTTCAAGAAAAGTAAGCAAGCTAAGGAAATATGTAGGCAGTGAAGTAGGAAAAAGTTAATGGCCAAACAAAGCTATCAGTGGCATTTATATTCTAGCTGTTCAAAAAATTGATTAAAATACACAAATATGGAATTGAGAGTTGGAGTAGAAGATTACTAGTTATTACTTGGCAAGCAGTTTCTCTTTGGGAAGGTGTAAGACTTGGGTGGCCTTTGTATAATTCTTGGCTTTTTCTGCTTTAGCTGGAATTACAGAAAGCTCAGAATGAAGCTGTGTGTGATGGTCTACGATCTCGAATCAGAGAACTCTGGGACAGATTACAAACATCCCCTGAGGAGAGAGAGGCCCTAGCCATGTTCATGACTGGATCAAAGGCCAAGATAAGGAAGACGGTACAAAAACCTCATGGGAGAAAGAGGGAACTGACACCCTTTTAAAAGTGATGTACTGAGACTTTCTAACTGATGTGTCAGGGCTCAATAGAAAGGACTGTGTGAGCTGCTTTTTGAGGGAATAGTGGCCGTCATCCCAAGTGTTATTTCAGTGTATGTGCACATGTTCATGATTGGTTTTAAGTCCCTTGTACTTCACATTTAAGTTTCGTAGAACATAGATATCTCTCCATGGTTGCTGATTTGAATTATACTCCCAGAATATAAAAGCTCAACTACTGTGAAAGCTATTCTAGACACATTTGTAATTCCTTATCACCACTTGCAAGATTTAGGGCACCTCCTTGCCTTTCCTATTGAAAATCATCATAATTTGTTGCTTTGAATGCTAGCCTGACCTTCCATTCTTGTTGTCCTCCCTGCTGACCGTTACTGATACTGCCTTGCGCTTGATGAGATACCCCTTAGGGAGCTGACAGTTCTGTGTCCAAGAACTGAGGAAGTGCAGACCGCTTTGTGAGGTCGACCTGATAACAAAAGATTAGTCTTATCTCTTCTGCTCTCAGCTGAGATTCTGAGTACATTGCTGACTGCCCAGGGACAGCTCTACAGTGAGTGGGGAAGTGGTTCCATTGCTCTCCAGATTAAGAAGTTAAGTGTTTTCTGGTGTTTCTTCCTTTTGCAGCTGCAGTCAGAAGTAGATCGACTGGAGGAACTAAAGATTCAAAATATGAAGAAAGTGATTGAAGCAATCCGGGTGGAGCTAGCTCTGTATTGGGAAAAGTGCTTCTATAGCCAGGAGCAGAGACAAGCCTTTGCCCCCTATTTTGATGGTTGGTATGGGGCACATAATTTTATCAATAAGCATGAGAAACTGGGGTGTTCAATATTTTTACAAACCAGACCTACTCTCAAAAAAGCATTAATCTTTTTTAAAAAATTCTTTGATATCTTTTGACACTTCCCAAATTTCCCCTTTTCCCTGTCCCAGAGAGTCATCCGATATAACAACTTTTTAAAGAAAAAGAAGAGAAGAAAATCTACAAAACTGCTTAGTACATTAAAAAAAAGATCTTGGCTACATAGAATGTTCCATACCCATAGACCAGTCCACCAACATGTCTACAAAGGAGTATGGGGAATTGTCAAGAATTTTTTAAAAGTAATTTTTTATTGGAGTAGCAAGGTGGTACAGTGGATTCACTGACTCAGAGTTCAAATCGAGCCTCAGATACTTACTAGCTGTGTGACCTTGGACAAGTCACTTAACCTTGATTGCCTCCAAAAAACATTTAGATGAATCAGAAATAAATTTTATTTTGATACACTTTGTTTTTTTACAGTGTTCTCTTGTAAGAGAGCCATCCCATTTAACAAATAGTATTTTTAAAGGGTTTCAAGAATATTAATTCTTAAAGATACAAGTAGATGCAGGAGAGTTTAAATAACATGTAGTATCTGCCCTTATGGAATTTATAGTCTAGTAGGAAGGATGTCGCAGATCTACAAATAACTTTATGTGTGTGTGTATGTGTGTGTGTGTGTAAATATAATGTATGTATGTTTACATTCATATTCGTGTGTGTGTGTGTAAGTACAAGATGTTTTGTGAGTTCTGAGGTAGGGTAAAGCTCACCTATTTTATCTCTCAAAAAAGTTTTTCTGGAAAAAGTGACATTTTATTGGACTTTTAAGGATGATCAAGGTTTCACTAATAGAGGGAGTTTCTAGGAAATTCTCGGTATAGGGAATGAGACAGGGCACTTCTCTGGAATTTGTCTGGAACACGGAGAAAGTAGAAAGATGAGTAGGTCTAGCTTTTAAATGCAGTCCAAAGAGAATACACTCCTAAGTGGAAGGTGATAGTCGTGAAAAGTCTGGAGCAGAGTAGTGATGTAATGCCTAAATCTGGCTCCCACTTACCTTCGCAGTTACTTCTGCACTCTTTCACTCCAAGCAGCTGCTAGGATCCTCTTTTCCTTATATCTGACCTTCATCGTCTCTGCCTTGGCTGGCACGGGGTGTTTTCTGGGTGTGTCATGTCCTGCCTCTTCATTTCTCTTCCTAGAAAGCACAGATCAGGGGCCACCGTAGTGATCACTGCTCCCTGAAATGGCTTCATGTTTACGTCCTTGTTTATCCTCTGCCTCTGTGCCACCCCCTCCATCCCCCCACAAGAACCCACTTCAAAACAGCTTTTTGGTATTGGGTTGTTTTGGTTTTGTTTTTCTTTGGGTTTTTTTGGTCGCTATGTTCCAGGGTTAATACGGTACACTGCACAATTTGGGGAATTAGGGGGAAGGGTGGAAAGTGAGTTGTTTCATTCATTTTGGGGAGCTTCATGGACTGCAAAACCCCTTTACTGGCACAATATTTCAGCTACGTAGTCTCAGAATTGCCTGGATTAAGTGACTTGCCCTCAGGATCATGTGGCCAGTAGATGTCTGCAGTAGGGCTTTTGAGCCCAGGTCTTCTTGCCTCTGAATCGGGGTCAGTATGCCATGCTACGTCTCATGGTGGTAGGTCATGCTCCTTGCACATGGTAGGTACTTGATAAACATTTGTTGAATTATTGAACCTGTTTGGAGGCTGTTATGGTCTAGATAGTTTAAGAGTGAGGGTTTTTACTAAGGTGATAGGAAAAGTAATAAGAAAAGAGAACAGCTGACAGGTGTGCACAGGGAGCTCTGACAGGGCTGGCTAACTGAATATCAACAGTAAGAACCTGTTAACTCTAAAGTCTCCAGTGTAGGAGATGGAGTGAATGGTGGCACCACCAACAGAAGTGGTGAAGCCAAAGGAAGGAGCAGGCTTTGGAGAGGAAAGGACGCTCAGATTTGGACATGTTGACTTGGAGTTGTTGTTGAACATTCAGGTGTAGATGCCTGGTAGGCCGTTGAAGCTGTAGGTCGAGGCCTCAGAAGTTGGAGCTGAAGATTTGGGAGCTGTATATGCCGAAGCCATAGACTTGAAGGGGAAGACTGAAGGATCTAGCAGAGAAAATGACTATTTAAAAAGGAAAGTGAAGAACCAAAAGCAGAGAAGAGAGAATCCCACAAGAGAACATGGCCAACGGCAGATGTCAAGGAAGACAAGGCCTGAATAAGAGAAGGATGGATTCAGTTGAGGGATGGGAGGCAAAAGCCAGATTGGCAGGAACTGAAAGGAGGAAGGATGGTGATGGTGTATCCCTGAGTGAATAGAGTTTCCCTGTGAAGCAGAAAAGGAAAGCCTATTGGCCCTTTTAGGATTATGGAGACCTTGGTGTGTTTGTAGGGCAATACCAAAGAAATGGTGGAGGAACAATTAAAGGTGCATGAGAGAGAAGGAACAGCGATCCTGAAGGAGGTGTAGGAGTCGTTGGCATCAAGGCTGACATTAGAAGGATTACCTGTAACAAGGAGCAAGTATATCTCCTCTGAGATGGAGGAGAGAGGACATCAGATGACCTGAGTCTCCTCGGTGAGATAGGTCACATCATCTTCTGGGAAGGGACAAAGAAGAGGAGATGGTTAAGATTAGTTTCTATGAGGAGTGAGAAAGGGAATCAGCCACATCTGCTAACTGTTCAGTATTTTTTTGTATTGCTCGTTTTTTTTACACTAATACATAAGCATTTTCATAACATAGTACAGTAAAAAAAGATTATACATGAGACTGCACAGCTACTGAGGACAACTTCCATTTCTTTTAAATGTACCACAAAATAACCATATAAATTTCTGTGTGTATGTGTGTATAAAATTATTCTACACATCTACCTGTTTCTTTCTCTGGATGTACAGAGTGTCTTTCTTCATACGTCCTGTGTAGTTAATTTGGGTGTTTGTAATAGCCAAAATGACTTAGAGTTGTTCGTAAAACAGCATCGCTGTTACTGTATACGATGTTCTCTTGGCTCTATATTCACTCTTGTTGTTGGGTGCACGTCTTCCCATGTTTTTCTAAGGTCGTTGAATTCGTTATTTCTTATAGCACAGTAGTATTCCATCACTATCATATACCACAACTTGTTCAGCTTTGTTACCACAAAGAGAGCTGCTATAAACATTTTAGAACAAATAGGTTCTTTTCCTCATTCCTTAATTATCTTTGGAAATAGACCTAATACTTGTGTTTTTTTGGTCAGAGTATAGGCAGTTTAATAACTCTCTGCATAGAATTCCATATTGCTCTCCAAAAGGTCGGATCAGTTCACAATTCCACCAACAATGAATTAGTGCCCCAATTTTTCCACATTCTTCTCCAATGCAATCACTCAGGTATAAAATGGTATTTTTATTTCTCTAATCAGTGATTTAGAGCATTTTTTTCATGTAAATTGTTTTGATTTCCTAGAAAACTGCCTGTTCAGATCTTTTGACCACTTAAAAATTGGGGAATGACTCATACTCTTATAGATTTGAAAAAGTTTTTTATATATTTTTGATATGAGTCCTTTATCTGATAAACTGTCTAAAAGATCTTTCTCCAAGTTTTCTGCTTTCCTTCTGATTTTAGCTACATTTATTTGTACAAAAACTTTTTAATATAATCCAAATTATCCATTTTACACCGAACTTTGTATTCTATCTCTTGTTCATAAATTCTATGCCTGTCCATAAGTCTGATAAGTAATATGTTCCATGTTCTCATTTTCTTGTAAAGTCTATTAAGTATTATATTCAGTTAACTATAGCTGGAGGAAATAATCCCATTAATTTGTTCCCTTGTGACATATCGGGCTTGGCATTGCACTTTGATTTCTGGGTGGTAACTATCAATCTGGAAGACTATACAGGCCTCTGAGGAGATAGTCAATCTTCAGTGTCTGTCAATCTCTTGGTTCCCTTACCACTGCTTGGAGACATGCCCAAATTCCCATCCTTTAAAAACAAAATGAAATGACCAGCCCCTCCAGATGTCTTCTCATGGTTCTTCTCCCTCCCTAACCCATGCTCACTGCTTCTATAAGCTTCTAGCTTATATATTCCTCAAAGATTTGTAGTCTGACTTCTGTCCCTGTCACTTATGAGGTCACTGCTCTTTCCAAAGTTGCTGCCAACCTCTTATTTGGCAGGTGTGATGGTCTTTTTTTTGACCCCTCAGCTGAATTTGACATCCTTGTCTACCCTGTCCTTCTGGATACTCTCTGAGTAATCATGGTGTTACCCACTCCTGGTTCTCTTCCTAGCTCTCTGATTGCTCGGTCTGCTTCGCTGTCTCATCTTCCATCCCATAGGGGAACTTATGTTCTCCAACTGTGGATTTTCCTCAAGACTTTGTCCTGGGCCTCCATCAGCTCCCATAGGTACAGTTATTATTTCCATGCAAGTGATTTCCCCAATCCATAGATATCTAGCCCCAGGTTCTCTTTTAAACTTAAACAGTCCTACTTTACCACCTGTTGGACATTTTAGACTGTATGTACCAAAGAACAACTCATTTTTCCTTCTCCATCTTCCTTATTTCTGTCAAAAGCACTACTATTCTTCACTTTTCCCAAGTTTGCCATCTGGGGGCATTATTCTTTGTTGCCAGCTAAGCTGACCTCTTTCTTTACACATATTCTGTGTCCTTGTGTTTACATTTGACTCTTCCCTATGCCTGAAATGACTGTCTTACCTCTGCCTCTTAAAGTGCGCCCCACTTCCTTTAAGACATAGCTAAAGCACCTCTTTTTACATGAAGCCTTTTTTGCTCCTTCCCCACTTCTGCTGCCTGCCCTCCCTCCAGTCAACTGCCTGGTGTTTAGTTTGGGTTTACTCTGATAATTCTGGCTCCATATCTCTTTCCTCTGATAGATTGGCATTTTTGTGCATTTGTATCCCCAGTACACAACAATGTGTGCCTGGAATGAAATAAGCTTTTAGTTAATGTTTATTGATTAATTCAAAGTGAGGAATAAAAGCCATTGGATTTGATTAGAGAGATTGTTTTTATTAGGTGCCAACAAGTTAAGGAGTGGGCTTTATTCATTGTGGGATGATTGGAAAGGTGGTACTAGTTGTTTTCAAAAGGGTGACTAGTGTAATGCTACTGAAATGGTAAAGAAAAAGATGCCACTTGCTTCCTTTGGACCCTTTCTTCTTTGCAGAGGATTACACAGAGACACTGCTCCAGCTCCATGATGCGGAACTTGTGGAACTGAAGCATTACTACGAGACTCACAAAGAACTCTTTGAAGGTGTTCAGAAGTGGGAAGACAGCTGGAAGCTTTTCTTAGAATTTGAGGTAATTTTCTTGATTTGTGGAGGAGGGAAATTGAAGTTTCCTGAACACAGCGAATATTCCCTTTTCCCTTGGGGCACACTAGGCTTCTGAATCTGGCCTGGCTATGAGGCCTTCTGCCACCCACCACTTCTTGTTGCCTTCTCATACACCCTCAGGAGTCTCCACTTGAGTTGGGAGTACTTTTAATTTCTCACATCATAGCTTTAATATGAAGAAAGAACCCCTTTGGTCCTTCATCTTCCATCTCCTGAAGAATACAGTTTTGTAAGATTAAAGGACTTCCAAGAAATAGCTTCTTGCTGTGCTGGCATTTTTTAGCTGATCATGAGTTCTAATTAAAGTCTTTTCTCTTTAGAGAAAAGCTTCAGATCCGAGCCGATTTACAAATAGAGGCGGAAATCTCCTGAAAGAAGAGAAGCAAAGAGCCAAGCTCCAAAAAACTCTTCCTAAGGTAGGTATTGCTTCTTGGGTCTCCCAATGAAAACTTCATGGCACGTTCCTCATTCAAGAAAACTGGCCACTTGAGGTTGTTTTGGTACAAAAACTAATTCACTAAATGCAAATGCTTTTGAGTAGGTAGAGACCTTGCAGAATGTTGCCATTGTTTTTTTTTAATGGTTGAATTGATAAATCCTAACTGAATCCTGTCCAGCCTCATGGAAAACTTGTTGGGATGTTTGCCCTTTCTGAGCTTTGTTCCTTTGGAACTGACTAGTTCTAAGTACGCAGATTAAAGTTACCAGAGAGAGTGCTCCGTAGTTATTTCCCTACTTGCCTAGAAGCAGTTCCCAACCTGGACTGATTGGCTTGATGGAGGCCAACTTGAGAGAGCTCGAGGCTTCCTAGGTCACCGTGCACCACCCAGACAGGAACCTTGGAGGACTAGAAGGCTGTGGGTTGTGTTCACCCTAAGAGGCTTTGAATTAATCCCTATCTTGTGGTCTGGCTCCTGGACATCCTAGACCATAGGCCGAAAGGGAACTTGGAGATCACCTTGTCCGACCCCCTCCTGTGACAGATGAGGAAACTCAGGCCCTGAAAAATTAAACGTCTCCCCTGGGCCACATGATAAAGGGTGGAACTGCCTTTGGGGGGCCTGCGCAGGCACATTGCCTCCCTTTCATCCTCTTCCCTCTGTTCCCCTGGGACAGAAGTAGGAGACCAGAGTCACTGGGGTCTTAATTACGGGAAAGGGGTTGGACAGTAATTACAGTGTCATCTGTGGTCCAGCTGGAAGAAGAGTTGAAGACAAGGATTGAACTGTGGGAGCAGGAGCACTCCAAGGCCTTCGAGGTGAACGGGCAGAAGTTCATGGAGTATGTGACGGAGCAGTGGGAGATGCATCGTTTGGAGAAAGAGAAAGCCAAGCAGGAGAGAGTAAGTCTGAAGAAAGAAAAGGGAGGGAGGATATAGCTGTTTGGGGCAAGGTGGCTGCCCTTGTTTTCCATCTTTGTGGATGCTCACAGGGCTGCTTCTTGTGGAGATCTGGGATCTCTACCGACCTGGGACTTGTCTCCCTGCCTCCCTCGTGCCTGCCCTGGTGGTGGGGCGGTGGTGGCTGACTGTTTCCTTTTGTCACTCTTGCAGCAGCTCAAGAAGACCCAGCAAACAGAAACAGAGATGCTGTATGGCAGTACACCCAGGACGCCCAGCAAGAGGCGAGTGCTGGGCCCCAACACGCCAGGCAAAGTCCGCAAGGTAAAGTGAGGCTGCTTTCTAGAGGAGCTGGGGATAAGGCTGTGGTGGGGGTAGATTTCAGTGATAATTTTCCTTGGCAAAGTCACCTTGAAAGGTGAACTATTTTCCCAGATTTGTATCAGAATTGTTCTCCCTCACTTCTTAGTCATAACTTGAAAGTTACGCTAACTCCAGCTGAGCATTAGGCCTTGTAGAATTTCATCCATCCCTGAGTCATGTTCCCTTCATTGGCCATGGCAGGTGCCTCATCAGGCATGGTTGTCTTGGTTTGGGTTCTTCTTTCCCTTGCCTGCTCTTGTGTAGAGAGGAGGCTGATTTCCAAGATGTTTGAGGGTGTTAACACAGTGCTGCCCTAGACCATGCCACTAATTTCCCTGCTCTTCCCCTTCAGCTTAATTCCACCACAGCCACTCCCAATAGCACCATCCGCTCTGTCTTCAGTGGGACTGTCTACCACTCCCCAGTGCCCCGCCTTCCACCTGCTGGAGGCAAGGTCAGTTTGTTTGCACATTCACTATTAACGCATTAACCAATTCACCCACTTCATTCCATGTTAATTCAAGTTGTCACAATAGTGGCTCCTGCCAGTGATCCCAGAGTAATTAATTGTTCAGTCAGGATCATGAAACTGATAAAAGTCTAGTTAGGCTGAACTAAATCATCACAGAAAAATGGGGATGTGGCTGGGTTAGGAGAAGGTGATGGTCTCCACTGATTGTGGGGGCCCAGCTTTCAGGTAGCACCTCATTGGGTCATTGGTGGGAACAGAGACTACTTCCATGTTTCTGGAGTGGTGTGCAGCTTGGGGTCCCTCCATTTCCAGCTTAGTTTTCAAGGGGGGAAGGTGAGGGAAGATGTAGTTGGCAAAAACATTTGCTGAATGCTCTGCAATACACATCTCAGATGTGAGCATGTTCAGCAAAACATTTAGCTCTCCCATTCGGAATAAATACCACAGCTTTTCCAGAGCATACCAGCACTAGCATTCTGCTCCTTTGGTTCTCAAAGGCTTAGGCTAGAGTTGGCCTGCACAGCATCTTGCAGCCTGCCAAAGTAGCCCGTAGGCCTGTTTTACATTCTCTACATTTTTTTGAGGGCCCCCTAAAATCTTTTGGCAAGCCACAAGCAGCCCTCAATGCTGTAGCCCAGCAGGCCTGGGCTAGAGGAATACAAGGTCTGGCAGATGCTACCAAACTGGAAAAGCTTCTTGTTGGGCCCCATGACTGTCTGTATCTGTCATCTCCAGGCCAGCCTGACCAAATCCCAGCTGTGTCATCACTAGGTTGTGCATTTATTGCTGACTCTCAAAGGACATCCAATAAATATAGAGGGGCTGCAATCTGTGTCAGTGGAAGGGGAGGACCCACGCCAATTAAATAGATTCTTGAAGCATTTTAAGTACAAAAACACAGTATATAAAATACATGACCATCCTCTTGAACTTTTTTTCGGTGACTTTAGACATTTTAACATTAATGGTCTGTGTGAAGGATGACTTACTTTTTTTTTTTCCTTCCTTCTTCTGCTTACTTTGGCCAGCCATCCAAGACTCCCAGCCGTTTGGGGCAGAGGACAGCCCCTCTGGGCAGACAGGGCCACAACAAAGAGAACATCGAGTTGAGTGGCAGCATCCTGACTGGTGGGTGTCCCTACTCGGCCCCTCTCCAGCGTAACCTCACCGTTAATTCTGTTGCCAGCACCTATTCTGAGTTTGCGGTAATTTTCCTTTTCTAAAATCTACCAATCCCTGGGGAGCACACAGTCAGGGTGGAAGGGGATATTCCTGGGGGAGCACAAGATAATTAGATAGCCTCCAAAGCTGATCCTGTCCTAAGAAACCTTTCTTGCCTTGGTGGGAAGTCCTGTGCAGGAGGGAAGTTGACTATGATTGGACATCTAAATTGAATCCTGTCTAAGACAAACTATTCCTTGCAGAAGGAAATTCCCCTAAACACTCTCATTCATGCAATAACTACCTTAGTGTTCTCTTGGTGGAGTTCTTGGTAACTGTCTCAATTCTTTATTCTGTAGAAGGACCCTTCCCTCTTTGACTGCTCATCTGTTGGGTCTCAGGTCTGTATGTCCCAGCATGTCCCTTCTTCCTTCAAACCTGCCTAATATCAGCTTCATCACCCTCTAGGAAAAGCTTTGTACTAACAGTGGGCTCAACCACATCTACCAAAGAATCCTTTGGCAAGGGAGAACAGGAAAGCCTACTGAATAGACTTATTAATGTGGGAATTCTCAAATATTGAATCATCTCATTATGAAAACTTGCTGTGACTTGCAGACAGCTCCATCTAAAACCAGGCAGGTTTCTTAAAATGGCAGTTTTCTGACTTGGAAAGCTTCGCCCACCCGCCCTGGTTTGAGTAAGTGTCATAAAAGAACAAGATGACTTAATTAGTTTTGGGGGAGTGAAGGGATGGAACCCTGACTGTGTGCTTCCAGCATTTAGTTCCTTTGGGCCTGTGTGCTGATTATTTCATGGAGTATATGCCTCACTAACCCCCTGTCATACTGGACTGCTTCATTCCTGTTTACTCTAAGCTAGCTAATGCTCACATCCATGCTTTTCTTGTTTCTCCTGCATTCTCCTGCATGAAGCGGCTTGAATATCTGGGACGTTGAAGGGCCAAGCTTTTCCAGAATAGCGCTGCATGCTGATCAAAGCACCACACCAGCTGGAGAGCCCTGTGTCTTGGTTTGATATTCTCATCCCTGTTTAACACCTAACGATGGCCATTAACACCTTTAATCTAACAGTGGGGCTGTGCATGTAAAGCACCTTGGACATGTTGGTTTTACATCATTTCAGCTATTATCAATACTAATTGGTATTATTCCTTCAGTCCCTTCCTGTTCAGTTATGAGGCTACTCAGGCCCCAGTGGAGTCTGGGAGGGACTACATGGTGTTGCCATTCGTGGTGTTGCCATTCAATGGCTTACGTAGACTTCCTGCCTAGTTTTCCTTTCTATCCTAGTTTAGGAATCTGGTCACAGATCTGCATCCTGATGCTTCAGTTAGTGAAATGTGGGTTGGTTTGTTGGTTTTTTTCAGCAGGATCATATTCTGTGGGTAGTAGCTCCGTTTACAAAAGGGTGAGCATTTCAGCAGTGATCTGACAATTGAGGAATTGTGAAGAGTCACCCCCCTGTTCGTTCAGCCTAGTCGAGACCAGACTTATCTAAGTTTAATCCCTACAGTCCCCATTGTTGCTATACCTGGTTTCCTGGAAGGATGCTTAGGATCCTCCGCCGTGGCTTTGTCTTCCCTGCTCTAGTTCTGCCTGTTTCAATCTAACATCCATTAACATCTTCCTGTAACTTGGCCTTTACATTTTCATATACCATGTACTCCAGCATGAGATCAAATCATCAGCAGGTCACAGGGCAGCCCCAGGGATTGGTAGATATGCTTGGCCTATGGTCTGTAGAGGGAGCCAAGGGCCAGTCCTTCCACCCTTTTTGCTTCCCTGGGCACTAGCTCTTCACCTCTGAGCCCAAAAGTTCTGTGGACATTTTGGCATTTGTTTCACAGAATAGGTCTCTCTCCCAGCCCAACTTAACTTTGGGGGATGTGTATGTGCACCAGAGCATTTCCTGTAACTAACTGCACAAATCCTGACTCATGTCCTTAACAACTTTTGGTGGGACTGACTAGAATCTGATGCCATGTCCACATCAAGGCAACATCATCCCCTCTGCTTGCATTTTGAGAAGCTTGTCTGTTTCCTGCTATTGGAACTTTCCAGAGCTGCTGTGCTGGAAGGGAGGGAAGAAGTGGAGTCCCTTATTGAACTGACAGCTTCTTGGGCTTCCCCCTCAGCCTCCCCCACCTCAGCTTTCCTGACTTCTCTTCTCTTCCAACAGCGAGAACTTTCAAAGGCTTCCAGATCTGATGTCCCTTCTCGAATCCTCAATTCTACAAATATCCAGTCCTGAGAAGGCCCTCAGCATCCTTCCCACTTGTGGCTTCCCTGTGCCAACACTTGGATGTAAAGACACTGGGGTGGCTTGTGTATATATCTATATATATATGTATCTTTTATTTCAGGCTTATTCTCAATTAAGGAGATGTTTAAACCAATGGCTAGCTCCAACGTCCAGGGACTGAAAAGGTTACAGCCATAGTGCACAGGCCTTTTATAGGTCCAATTTTTCCTAAGGACTTAATCAGTAATCCTTCCTCATTAATGCTAAATAAAGTAAACCTAGTTTTAATGTAAATAATTACTCAGTGTAAATTTTAATATTCTAAAAGACCTTTAGTTTTTACCTTGTTTCTTGACTCACTCAAATGTATTTAACAGTGTCATTTTTGTTCTGTATGGAATAGAAGGTGGCTAGTTGAATCCCTCCCTTGTATAGGTTGTAACTTTTTATAGTGTAATTTTGACTCAGACTAATAATTAAAACTTTTTCAGTTTGTGAATTTTCAATGAACTAACCCCTTAGTTTTGTTCTTTCTTCTCAGAAGGGATACCCCTTAGGTATCACTTAGGACAGCCTACTCTCCATACAGTACATACAGTATGATTCTTTATTTGAGACTGAAATAGTTTATAAGGAAAACATCAAACTACCTGCCAAGAAACTGACCAGGACAATTGGGCTAAATCCCTGCAAGGAGCAGAACTTGCCCTGTCTCCCATCTCCTCTGTTTATGTTGTCTTAGTTGTGTGTCTTTGTGTTCATGTTCATGGCCCCTGCGCTCGGCTCTCCTTCTTGTTTGAATCCAGTGTCTCTGTCTACTTTACTCTTGGCAGTAAGACTGAGGCTGAGGGGTAGTTACAAAATTGGTTACTGGTTTTTTAAGAGTAAAATTCTGGAATTTTCAATTCCTAGTGCTAAGGAGCTGCTTTGGTTACTGTTAGCAACACTGAAGAATCATGCTTGTGTACTTTATCACTCTGGGTCTCCCAAAGCACCATTATTCTAACTGGGTCTCTTTAATTTGTATGCCTGAGCACATGCTGCTATGTTCATCACAATAAATGGTTCTCAAGAGTTTGTGTGTGAATTTATTCTGTGTATCTAGTCACTTCACAGCAGACCTTTCTAGGGAAGGACTCACGCAACTGTTCTCCAGGCCTTCTACTCTATTTGTGCAAATATAACATGTGCATAAGATGCTAGGCTTATAGTTAAAAAGAACCATACTGCTTCCTGATGAGAGAAAATTAAATATATATAAAACAAATTATGTGATTTATTTACATTACAAAAATTAATGTTTTTTTTTCCCTAGAAATGCTATAAATTAAGACACTATCAAAGATGTTGATATGTGAACTTTGCAAAGAGAGAATATTCTCCCACATGCAATGAAGCAGCTATCCCATCCCTCAGTACAAGGAGAAACAGAAGTAGTGGAGTAGTGGGAAGAAGCCCCAAGCTGCAGGACAGGATTCATTGCTACATCTCCTTTATAGTTCAGTGGGACCCTGGTGGCCTACTTGATACCTAAAAGAAATCACTCCTAAATATGGTTGAGGATGACAAGTCCCATGCTTTCTGACTTTGCACATCTTTTTCTAGTCTTGGCAAAAATATACATTAAGCCTTTAAAAAATGGTCTATTAGGTTGGGGGAATTATAACAGGAAAGTAAAACATTTCAATAAAATAAGATGAAACATCTCAAGTAGCAAGAGTCAAGCTTTTTGTCCTTTGGAGAAAGTGTCTCACCCCCTAAACATATCCGTACTTTCCAAGTCTAAGTAAATATTAAGAGTTCAATTCCTAATCTAGATACTCATTTAGGGTGAAAATAGATCCTACTTATGTATAACAAGTAAATTCTCATTTGACTAAGAATGGGGGTAATGGTTTGAGTTTGGGGTTGTTTTTTTTTTTTCAGGTCCTCCCCCTTGCCCCAGTTTACTTGGTTTTCCCACGAATACTTTCTACAAACCCTTTCCCATAATTTCTTCCCATACATCTTATGTTCTTCCTGCAGAGAGCTCCCTCTCAGGTCTCATTCCTGGGAAGTATCCCTGGTGATGACTGCTGTAAGTGGAGAGGGGTGCATCACCAGAGGCTTAGGTTACGAATATCTTGGCTAAAGTAGAGCAGAACCCCTGAAACCATTTAAGGTAAGGGTAGGTTGTATAGAACTGTAGCAGCTTTTCAGTGCTAAAGTTAAAAGGTATACATATCTGTCATCAGCATTTCAAAACTGCCAAAGGTAGAAGGTAACTGAGGAGACCTGAATTATTTTACCTGAAAGTTTTTCCATTTTTAATGAAGCAAATTTTAGAGTTGGGCTAGCGGTAACTCAGAACTAGGCATGCCCCACACTAACCTGTTGGTTTCTATAAACAGGCCAGAGTTTTCACCTTTCTGCTTATTTTGTTTTCTGCACCTCTATAAAAAGACATAGGAACGCACAATTGACTCAGATTATTCAGCTACAATGGGACTGTGTCCAGTTGGCTAGATGGTCAAGGCTTCCCTTCCACAGCATAAACGTAAGTGTTCCATGGGCCACAAACCACAGCTTCCACGTGGAGCAGATGGTCTGTGAAGTAGTTCACTCGTTGGGGCTGATCCAAACTGGCCATATTCTTGTGACCAAGTTGTCCATATTTACCTGGAGTAAATATAAAAACATCTTCAACCATTTTCTTTCACTAACCTCACAGACCTGTTATTTCTGGGGAAATGACTTCCCCCACCCCCAGTCCCTTAACAGGAGACAAGAGTTATTCAAGTTACCCCTGATAACACTGTAGTACCACTGGTAACTGAGAAATCAAAAAACCCACTACTACAGTGGTTAGAAATATTTGAAAACACCTGGGAAAAGCCAAAGGGTTCTAGGTGCCACTCCTGAAAGGATCCCCTCTCTAGCGTTCCTGTAATGCCCCTCCAAGACAAACACGGAAGTGCCTGCTGGCTCTGAGGTCTTGACTCTTGTCTGACATTTTCCTCAGTGCTCCTGGACACTATGCAGTCTTCACAGCCAGAGAACTTAGCAATGGACCTCCTAGATCCACCTCCCTAGTAACAAACACTGGTCTTTGACCCTTCCCCTTTTCCAATGCTGCTTCCCCTGGCTTTCCTGCAGGTAAGGTTACTTACCCCAGCCCCAAGTGTAGAGTTCACCATCTCCTACAATAGAAACAACAAAAGTGATAAGATCACCAAAAACTTAGTGTAAACGCACTGAACAAGAGTTTAACACCCTCTGAAGGACCTGAGAATCACATACATGGACAAGACATCAAGAAGCTATGGGATAGGTGAGTTCTCACTGGCTGACAGTGAACAGACCAAGCCTGGGTGCAGAGCCGGGTTGGTGCTTTGTTTGCTTTGGTGGAAAACTGCCTGGACAGGGGGTTCAGTCCCATAAGAGGACCTTACTCTTACAGGCAACCACTAATCAGCATGTTTATTCTCTTTCTCTACTTACTACGCCAGCCTGGGGCTGATGAAGCTGGCTAGTGTCAGTCAGCAATTACTCCCCAGGCCCAGCCTCACTTACGTGTCACCACAGCTGTGTGTCGGGATCCACAGCTGGCCGTGCTGACCTCTGAGCCACTAGGAAGATCCAGTAATGCAGGGAAAGGCTGAATTGATATGAACTGAGCAGAATCTCCATCCCCATCCTTGGCCGGCATCTTTGCTTCAGGACTGCACGAATAGAGCCCAGAAGCTCAGGGACAAACAAGAATCCTCAGTTTACTGAGCAGATCAATGGCAAAAGCTAGCCTAGTTTCTGCCATGGACTCTTCAAGGGGCTGTGAAAATTGTGTTGTGCTGAGCAAATGGCGAGGGATGTGCTAACAAATGGCCATAATGACAGGCATCTTGGCGAACCAGAATGAAAGGAACAAGGGAGAGGGGCCAAAAAAAAGATGTGACCTCACCATCTGCCACTGTCTTCTCTCTTTCTGCTATGGCTCTGCAAGGCAGTGCAAGCTGTCCACATTCATTCCAGCCCCAGACATAGAGATCACCAGTCTCTGGAAAAAACCAAAAAAGCTCTTCAGAGCTAGCATTTTTATAGAAAGTAAATGGAACTGTATACCTTCTCAGTAGGGGGTGGGTGGGCTCCAGCTGCAATCAGCTGGTCAATCAAGCATTTGTTAAGCCTTCCCTATGTGCCAGGCACTGTGCCAAATGCTAAGAATACAAAGAAAAGCAAAAGTAAAACTAACCTCTGTCCTCAAGGAACTCAAATAGCCTCGCAGTATAAGATATATTTAGTGTAAAAGAAAGGCAGATCAGAGGGAAGGCATTAGCAGTCAGTGGCTCAGAAGGGCCTCCTAAAAAAGGTGGGATTTGGGCTGAGTCTCCACAGAAATCAGGAGGTGGAGGTGAGAAGGGAGAGCCTTCCAGGCAAGGGAGACAGTCATTGACAAAGAACAGGGTTGAGAGATGGAGTGTCCTGTTTGAAAAATACCCAGGAGGCCACGGTAGCTGGATCCTAGAGGATGCACAGAAGGGAGTAAAGTGTAAGAAGCCTGAAAAGGTTGGGAAGGAGCCAAATGCCAAACAGCACCTGATACTTGATTCTGAAGGTAACAGGGAGGCAATGGAGTTTAGGGGTGACATGGCTAGAGTAGCAATTTAAGACATATCACCTTGGTAGCTGAGTAAAGGCGAAATTGGAGCAGGGAGAGACCAAAGCAGAACACTAATGCAGTGGTACAGGTGTGAGATGATGAGGGCTTGGGGGGTGAAGGAGGGTACAGCTTGTGTGAGTGAAGAGGGTATAGCTTCTGCAAAAGTAGAACAAGAGCTGACAATAAAACGAATGTGTTGAGTGTATGTGAGGAGTTGAAGATGACACCAAGGTCGAAGGCTGTGACTGGAAGGGTGGTGGTACCCTCAACAACAGCCCTGTTGGAAACAGGAGGATTTTGGAGAAAGATAACAAGTTGTATTTTGGATGGACTGAGCTGTGGGATGCCTACGGGACATCCAATCTGAGATGTCCAAAAGGCACTTGTGGCTTCTGGGAATGTGAGACTACAAACCAACAGGAAGGCTAGGGCATGGAGATGAGTCAGTATGCGCAGAGCACTGTACTCAGCGGAAATGACTGTGGCATGTGACTTGGTTTTGTCTCTCCCTGAGCTGCTAAAGACATGGACAAAGTTATAGACAAGGAGGGGACAGGAATCCCACTGGATGGGAAGGCTGGAAAGAGCTACAGCCCACAGGTTGTAATAACAGCCTCTTCTCATAAGATGAGGCCATACTTCATTCACAAGTACTGAAATCCTAAGTAGGTCCTTGAGAGGAGAAGGCCATAGGTAACATCTTTGTGTCCCTCACAGTGGGTCACATGATGGCAACTTAACAAACCCTTCACTGATTGCCAGACCTGGACAACATTCCTTTTCCAGGGCCCTGTCCAAGGAGATCTATAATGAGTTTAGCAAAGGAGCCCAAGCTACCGCAGGAGCCAGGATGAGGAAGCTCACCACTCACGCAGAGAGAATGCCATCCACCAGCTGCAACTTGGGCCATGGCTAAGCCCTGAAGTGCCTCCACCTGCCGGGGCTCCAGCTCTGCCTCCAGGGTCCCATGGCCCAGCTGGCCAAGTCTGAGCAAAGAGAGACAGGCATGGGGGTTTCAGAGCTCTCTGCTCTGGGATGCCCACTGCAGAACCCCCCACCCTGACCGATTTCCTCCACTTACCTGCCTGTGCCCCATGTGTACATCTGCCCCATTCCACCCAGCAGCAGGGCATGCTCTGCCCCCAGCACCAGCTGGCGGGCCTTTAGCTCAGGGGACAGGGGCTGGAAGAAAGGCTGCCTGGGGCTCACATACCACCCTGGCTCAGGAACTAAGGGTAGCAAAGTAGGATCCAGGGAGCCTGTTCCGTGACCTCCAGCCTGGTCCTCAGACCCAGAATCCTTCTCCCAGCCTCTGTAATGCAGGATCTGTCGTGTCCACACGGGGTCCCCTTGTAGCTCAGGGTCTGCAGCCCAGGCCTGCACTTCTGCTGGGGTTCCCTCCACCTCCATGCGCAGCACAAGCAGGTGCTGCTCTGAAGCCAGCAAGTCCCTGCAGTCGGAAAGCTGCCCATTCACCGAGCCGGACAGCACGAGGCGCCCGTCCTCTGGAAATGAAGAAACATCCTCCCTTGGGGCTGGCGGCTGGGGCTGTCCACTGCAGTTGGGGTGTGGGAGTTCATTGCACTGGGGTGTGTACACTGATGTGGAGCTGTGCGCATTGAGATGGAGTGTGTATGGGCGTATGCTGTACAAATGAAAAGTAAAGAACGCTCTGTGGGCAGAGATTTCCCCAGAAAATTGTGACACCCGCAGACTTGTCTATCCTCAGTGATCATCTACAACTTACTTACAATGGTCAACTGCAGCATGACTATTACTTCCCATTTCTCTTCTAGAACCTAAACTACCCCATCATGAGTCTGCCCCTCACCCTGTCTGCCCAGATAGAAAACTCCAGAAATTACTATTTTGTGATCTGGGCTAGCATCAGACAAGAGTCTGTGGTTGTTGGGGTTTTTTCCCAAAAAAATTTACTTTGCATTTGCACTGACTCTAACAAGTACAACAAATGGACAGTTCCATGGATATTTCTGGGACCAAATAAGACTTCAAAGTACAGGTCCCACTAAGGATTCGCTTCTGGGAAACCAGCTGTCCACAAGATCATTTCCCATCCAATCTTTGTGTGCAAGTTAATGGGGGATCTTGCAGCCTTCCACCTATGCGAGGTGTGTGTGTGTGATAGAGGTGTGTGCTTGGATGGGGGAGGGGTGTATGTGTGTATGTATATGTGTGTGTGCTCTGGGATAGGGGAGACGGAGGTGTGTGTGGTGTGTGTGTGATGGAGGTGTGTGCTCTGGGATGGGGGAGGGGTGTATGTGTGTATATGTGTGTGTGCGCTGGGATAGGGGGAGGGGTGTGTGTGTGTGATGGAGGTGTGTGCTCTGGAATGGGGGAGGGGTGTGTGTGTGTGATGGAGGTGTGTGCTTGGATGGGGGAGGGGTGTGTGTATGTATATGTGTGTGCGCGCTGGGATAGGGGGAGGGGTGTGTGTGTGTGATGGAGGTGTGTGCTTGGATGGGGGAGGGGTGTGTGCATGTATATGTGTGTGTGCTCTGGGATAGGGGAGGCGGAGGTGTGTGTGGTGTATGTGTGTGATGGAGGTGTGTGCTCTGGGATGGGGGAGGGGTGTGTGTGTATGTTTATGTGTGTGTGCTCTGGGATGGGGAGGGGTGTGTGTGTGTGATGGAGGTGCGTGCTCTGGGATGGGGGAGGGGTGCGTGTGTGTGCGCGCGCGTACGTAAGGGGAAGGATCTGTCCCTGAGCCTCACTAGGATGGAGAGGGGCACCAGGAGAAGCTGCCCAGGAATGGGGCGGGGCCCGGGATGGGGAGGAAGCCCTGCGGCTGCAAGACTCGAGAAGGGGGGCTGTGGAAAGAGAAGCAGGGAAAGGGGAGGGGAAGAAGACGGGGGAGGGGGAGGGGAGGAGGAGCGGGGGCCCGCCCCGCCCCGCCCCGCCCCGCGCTCACGTGTCAGGAAGCCGGTGAAGCTCCAGCTGGGCCGCACTTGACGGATGTCGGTGCCCGCCGCCCGGGCCTTTTCCGGGGCTCTCCCTCCGAGGTCTCCTAGCACCAGCGGCTCGGGCCCGTGCAGGCTACCCCGCGGCCCCCGCTCCGAGCCCAGGGCCTGCCCGAAGCCGCGGAAGCCAAAGCCGAACCAGCCGGGCCTCCGCGGGCCCTCCATGGCGGGCGCGCCGTGCCGGAGAGCAGCGCCCCCTGCCGTCCTGAATGACTCCGAGTCTGGACTCCTGGGGGGCGGGGCCGGGGCTGTTAGGGCTGCTTATGGGTGGGGGGAACGAGCCCGCAGCGCGAGGACCGTTCAGGCCCCGCCGCCCCGCGCTAGGCCCTTGGCCTGGGTAAGGCCTTGCGTCGAGGAGTAGCTACCCGAGTCTTTCCGCGAGTGACGTCACCCCCCAGCCATTAACCTGAAATGGAATGATATTCACACAGTAACTTCACCCGCCAGGGGGCGTGGCTGGAGTAAATGCCCTCTCAGGGCCCCCGGGCGGAGATTCGGGCTTCCTTCATCCGATACACTTGATGACGTAAATGCCCGCGGGGCGCAGCGGGACAGTTAGGCGGAGTAACAGTACTAGTTACCAGGCCGGCCTGAGCTTCGCCCGGGGCCCCGTAAGTATTACCTCCTCCGGCGCTCTCAGCGCTGGGCTCTGGGGGCTGTTATTATGAATGATTATAAATTACAAATAAACGCATTTTATGTAAATGGCTGCGAATGACGCCCCTGTTTGTTTCCCCGCGGGGTTGAAGAGGGTCTAGGAATGCCTATTTAAATTCCTTGGCTTCCCCTCGCCCCTGTCCACGCCACCCCCACCCCCCGGGCTTGCCCCAACGAACATACAATGGGTTACTGCCTTAAGGACATGCCTCCAACGGTCCTCAGGCCTCCATCGACCGGCCCAGGGTTTTTATTTCACGTTATTTTTTACCAGTAGAGGCCGTCCCCTGCCTCTTTTCTCACCTAGCCTTAGTCACCCAATGGACACGGTCTCGGTCAGACTGAGACCTTCAGAGAGCGGCGGGGGCCATCTCTGGACCCAGCCTTCCCTCCCTTAAAGCCAACTCGCAGCATGGCTTGCCTGATTCATGCCCCTCTTCGAGAAAAAAGGGCAAACAGCATCATCGTAAATTCCTTGTTTTATTGCCAGTCCACTGGTACCGCCCTTGTGGGGATGGAGCAAGTGTGAAGAGCATCTGTCCTTAAAAAAAATTGGAATGGACCGCAAAGCGTTGTAGGATATTATTTAAATACCTGCATGGGGTGGGAGAGGGAATGAGGTTGCTGATGGAGTTGGTGATGATGCTAGTGGTCAAATGGTGGGGCAGCTGAGTGGGGCAGTGGTGGAGTCAGGAGGACCTGAGTTCAAATGTCACCTCAGACACTTGACACTCACTAGCTGTGTGACCTTGGGCAAGTCACCCAGCTTAATCTCAATTGCCTCATCCTGGGTCATCTCCAGTCATCCTGATGAATATCTGGTCACTGGATTCAGGTGGCTCTGGAGGAGAAGTGAGGCTGGTGACCTGCACAGCCTCCCTCACTCAAACAAAGTCAAGTGCAAGTTACATCATCATTTCTCTGATAGATACAAAGGACGAATACACACATAGGATATTATCAAAATAGAATTTAGGCCTGGAAGCACCTCAGAAATATGTAAGAGACCCCTTATTTTCAAATCAGGAAACTGAATCTAGAGTGATTTATGAATTTAATTCATGTATAAGATATTTCTCACATATAAATATTACAAATGGTTTAACTCCTCCCCCAGTTTCCACATCTGAAAAATATGGAGATCTATTATCATTTAAATATGTATATTACAGAGAGAAATACATTGTGTGTATAGAGATATAGATATATATAAATAGATAAGTAAATAGAAAGTGCTTAATAAATATGTTTGGAATTTGAAAGCAAGTACCCTTGTTACTTTTTATATCAAAAGAGTTAACAACCAAGACTTATAGAATCTGAACAAAATAAAGACTCCTAATCGAAAGTCTCTGGAATTCCTGTTCAGAAATAGCATTGTAGTAAATATGCTGAGGTTCAAATACTTCACAGCCTCCTCAGTGAAATCTAGAGTCATCAAAAGATACCATTTTCACTAATCCACACTGGGAAAGCAACTAAATTACAAGATGTGGAAAGCCCATTGAATTCGTTTTTGTCATAAAATTATTTTAAAAAATTTTTTTGCAAGGACTTATCTTTCCCTCCTATTACCTCCCCTTCCCCAAAGATTAAAAAAATAAGTATATATAGTCCAACAAAAGAAATTCTCATATTGGCCTCCAAATATTCATGTCTCATTCTGAATTTTTAAGTCCACTTCTCTGGCAGGAGATGGATAGTGTGATTCATCTTCAGTCCACTGGGACTCATGGTTAATCATCACATTGATCAAATTTCTTAAGTCTTTTGATGTTGTTTGTCTCTGTAATGTTACCATTATTTAAATTATTCTGTTTCTGCTCACTTCAGTTCCCATTAGTTCTTTGAGATCTTCACACTTTCTTCTAAATCTGTCCATTTAATCAGTTCTTATTGCACATTAATAGTTCACTGCTTCCACATACCACAATTTGTTTCCATCTTCCTCAATAGGTAGGCACCCCCTTAGTTTCCAGTTTGAGTCTACAATGAAAAGAGCTGTTACAAATATTTTTGAACTTTTGGGTTCTTTTCCTCTTTCTCTGATCTCTTTCATTGAGTCAGAGGGTATGCATATTTTAAAAAGTTTGGAGTCATAGTTCCAGATTGTTTTCCAGGATGGCTGGACCCATCGTCAGCTCCACCAACAATGTACTCCACTGAGTTATTTTTGAATAAATGTTACATGTGTATAAGAAAAGATTGGCCTATACAGCACTAGAAAAATTGAGCAGTGCTTTTGATTATCCTAAACTATAGACCAGCTAAAACAAAACAACAGAACCCCATGTTCTTTATTCTAGCAGTGCTATCAGGCTGTGAATTCTAGAACACTGTGTTCTCAGAAAAGTGCCATGTGCCCCAAAGGAAAGACAAATCGTGACAGGTTGCAGGACATTGCTTATGACCAGGGACATAAAAATGATGTAATCAAGGATCTAGATTACGGGAAAGGATTTGGGTTTGTCACATAGCAAAAGTGAGGTGGCCTGGTCACATAGGATGATCACGAGTAAACAGGTCAAACTTGGTATTGTGAGAGAAATGATTATTTAAAAAATACAATTGGGAAGATGATTTAGAGTTTCCACAGTCTTCATTTCAAGATTCAGTCTCTTGAAGGACATGACTGATGATGAGATTGAATTAGTGCCCTTCAATTTTGGTCAGACCTCACCCAGCCTTAGAAGGAACTTAATTCCCTTGTGTTCTACTCAGGTTTGAGTGGGATAAATTTTTTGATTAGATTGCCCAAGGTGGGGGCAGTTTAGAAGTAAATGACATAATCAGAGTTCATTAGAATAGGTCTGACCCCTCATTATAATTAATATTCATTATCTTCATTATTTGTTAACTAATCAGAGTTGATTGCCATCCTCTGGAACACTCACTTTCCAAGGGTGTAAAGCTGTGAGCCTGCCTCCATGATGGTCTTTGGCTGCCACTGACCTCTTTTATTAAAATACTAAAATTATTGCTAAAATTACTATGTCTCTCAAACTTTTAAAATGTCAGTTAGCTTCTATAAAATAGTAAAAGAACCGTAGGAAAGCCTCCAGCAATTTGGTGCATCTTCCAAAGGAGAACTTACAGGAAGACCTGGACAAGAATTTCACAGAGTGAGAAAACATGGAAAGTACTGACTGGTGGAGTATCCATGTAGATGATATCCAAGAGTAGTCTCAATGTGAGTCAGTCAATAAAAAATTTGTTAAACCTCTGCTATATGGAAGAGATGGAGCCAAGATGTCAGAGTACAGGCTGGGACCCAGCTCAACTCTCAATATTCCCCTCTGTCAACAACTTAAAAATAACTCCTCAAATACATTTGGAGCAGCAGGGGCAACAAAAGGCCAGCTTAAGATAATTTAGGGGTCTGCAGAATAAATCTGTCACACTGAGGAAGGCACAGGCCCCACGTATAGCGGGAGCGGCTGTAGAGTTGGCCATGACCACAACAGTAGCTTTGGGAGGTCTCAACCCAGAGACAGTAGGAAGATGGACAGTAGGTCAAAAAAAGATTACAAGGGAAATGTTTTGGCACAATCAATCTATAACTTCTCACTGACTTTGGAGGCCAATATCTCCCATTCAATTCAATTTTTTTAAAAACATAAATGTTATTTTGATTTCCTTTGATAAGTGTAAATGTTCAAATACACAGCTGTGTTGATTGTAAATGATTATTTTTTTCTATAAGTTTTCCTTATTTCCTGATAGTTAACCTGCCCCTGAAGTTACATAATGCCATTTGGTGGTTGTTTTCTGGATCTTTCTTAAACTTTTCTATCAATAGCATGAATTTATTGCTGTATGTTACTAAAAACCTAGGTATGCCACTTTTTACCTATGGGATTTTGAGATCTGTTTTTATCCCTAGGGCTCAGCACAGTCCTTGGAACACAGTAAGCCTTACTAAAGACTTTTGAAGGACAGAAAAACAACCTGTGAGTAGTAGTAGGAGCTGCCCTACTGGGGAACCAACTGGAATCTCTCTCTCTCTCATCACTTTCATTTCTTTTCCCCATTTTTCTTCTACCTGTCATGTCTTTTTTATGTTTCTTTTTGAACTCTTTCATGAGCTCTTTCTAGACTTGAAACCACTTCTTTGGGTTTTTGCCCATAGGTGTTTCGACATTATTGTCCCCTTCTGAGTTTGTGTCCTGGTCTTCCCTGTCACCATAATAACTTTCTATGATCAGATTCTTTGTTACGTTGTTGTTTTCTGCTCATTGCCCCTATCCCCCTGCCTTTTTTTTTTTACCCTTTTCCTTTCTTTTAAATTTGAGTTCTGTTCCCAATGTGGAAGGGGTTTCTTGTGCTAATGGCTACAGACCTTGTTTATCTGGGTGCTGTTTGCAGGGTGGGTGGAGGTTGGTTGGTGCTGCTGGAGGCCATACAGATCTGGAAGCTTACCTGGTGCTGCACTGTAGTCCTAGTGGTAGTAGTGTCTGGCATGTGCCCAGTGGGGTTTTTCCATTTTCTGAAGGCTGCACTGAAGCACAGGGAGATCTGGCTGCTGGAGGACACCTGCTTGTCCTGGGGTGTGCTGAAGCATATGATGGTTCTTAGAGCTGGAGTGTGCAGGTTCCTCTGGCGATGCCAAGGCTCGAGGGTTCCGGCATTGACACCTGCCCACTCCACCACACTGGGGCTCTCACTGTTACGTTATGAAGAAAGATAAATAGGATTCTGTGAAGAGACTGAGGAATTGGCTATGTATAGTAATTTTACAAATAATATTTCCTGTTAGTCCTGAAAGGAGGACAAAAAAATGATAACTTATTTCCAAGAGAGGCTAAATTTTAATTCTAATCTTAAGGAGAAATGTGAAGAAGATCCTTGAGAGACTTTCAGTTTCTGGAGTGCACTGAATAGTGAAATTATGTTTCTAGAAGTGAAGTAATTTGCTATAATAGTAGTGGTTTGAGGTGACTATAGCTGTGATAACCAAAATATTATAAATACTAGGTTTTTGTTTTATTATTGATTTAATTTTGTAATAAAATGCATTTTCAGTAATGTTAATATTTACTATATTAAATCATAGAGATTAAGGCATTTAAAATATAGAGAAATATGAATTACTACTCTTAGGAAAGGGAATTTCTTTAGTTTAATGAACTACAGATTTGAGCTACCTGATTAATGAGAAGGGGGTCGCAAATTTATTAATTAGGCAAATCTAGTCACATCCCTGTATTTCTTTAGAATTTTGCAAGATGAAATTAAATGTGGGAATGAGTTAAGTGGCAGACCAAGGTATGTGACATGCACATAAGTGTGATTAGTTCCTTTAGCATTTCTAAATCTCTCTGTATTCTTCTGACATTTCTTATGGCACAATAATATTCCATTCCATACATATACCACAGTTTGTTCAATCATTCCCTAACTGATGGGCATCCACTTTGTTTCTAGTTTTTTTTCCTTGTCATAAAAGATGCTGCTATATTTACACATATATATTTGTGGCAGCAATATAGATAGATTGATTGACAGATAGATAGGACCTTCCCCTCCCTTTGATCTTTTTGGGGTAGATGTCCATTAATTGTATCACTAGGTCATAAGATATAGATAGTTTTATAATCTTCTTGATACAACCAAATTGTTTACCAGAACTACCCTTATTTTCCATTTGGTAGGAATATACATATTTAACTGTTCTTTGTCTCAGTATATCTATTTCATTCTGTCCAGCTTTGCAAACATTTTTTACTTATCTACTCACACAGTAGGTAAACTATACAAAAGATGCAATGAGAAGCCATATAAAAATTATAGAGTGCTTAGTTATCTTCAAAAATCATTCTGATTTACTTTCAGGAAGGGAGTGGAGAGAGACGGCACAGGGAGATTACCTGTAGGGACCTATGACAAAGAATTTTTTTTAAAAAAGGAAAAGCAGCTCAACAAAGTCAATGATTATATCAATAGTGTCTGACAGCCGGTGCACTTTTCCACAATGATAATTCCTTACTTCTGCAAAAAAGAGAGGAAGGTGCATTTTTTCAAATCTTTTTGGGGCAAGCTTTGTCATTAAAGTTATGCAATATTCAGTTTCTTTTTTATTCTTTGTGCTTACATTATTGTCATTATGTATTCTGTTTTCCTGGTGATGTTCACTCTGATTCAGTTAATGTCTCCCTTATAATCAATATTTGTTTGTGGGATCTGTATTTCTTTGACTTCCTTGGTATATATGCATAGTAGTGAGTTCTCTGAGTCAAAGGGTATGAACATTTTAGTTGCTTCAGAATATTTTTTTTTCTTTTTTGCAAGGCAATCAGGGACAAGTGAGTGGCCCATTTGGTAAATGTTTAGTGTCTGAGGCCAAACTTGAACTCAGGTCCTCCTGATTCCAGAGTAGGTACTCTGTCCATTAGGCCACCTAGCTACCCAAACAAATTGCTTTCCAGAACTGATTTCCTTACAGCAAGGAAATCACATGACTAGGCCCTACCAAAAAAAAAATTTAGTTAATTTCTTATCTGCTGGTACTGGTCTCTGTTATATTCTTCAACCAATGGATACAGTTCCTTTGCCTGACCTGGCCTGCCTTGGAACCCAATACAGCAAACCTTCATATTCTAAATTTGAGATTTTGAGTACTGGGGGTACCTAGTTTCATCTGCTTTCTTTGTATTAATATAGCATTTGTATTATTGATATATTTGTATTATCATGGCACGTTTATATCATATTATAGTATCTTCATAGTATATACATGTAACTGTCTTAGGTCTCTGACAATTATATGTGTGCCATTTCACTCCCAATTGGAAATTTCAGCATATCATAAACTCATCATTCAGCTGAAACTACTCTGAATAGAGTTACCAATGATTTCTTAATTGCCACATCTAATAGCCTTTTCCCAGCCCTCATCCTTCTTGACTTCTCTGTAGCCTTTGCTATTGCCAGTCACTTCCTGGATATCCTCTCCTCTCTGGATTTTCCTGATAGTAAGATTTCTTTTACCTGTCTGGTTATTGCTTCTCACTCTACTGACTTTATTCATGTCCTTCTTATTAATTGGGTGTCCTAGGATCTGTCCTAGGTTTTCTTACCTTTTCTCACTGCACTCTCTCAGTTGGTTGTCTCAGCAGCTCCCATGGGTTCAATTACCATTCATCCTGATGGGTCTAAAATCTAATTGTCTAACTTTAATATCTCTTCAGTCTTACATCATCGTCTGCCTACTGGACATCTTAAAGTCAACATATCCAAAGCAGAACTCCTCATCTTTCTCTCCAAACCCATCTTTCTTCCAGACTTTCCCATTGCTGTCAAAGGTGCCAACATTCTAGCATATTTGGATATTTGAAGGTCAGCTCTGTCTCTGTTTCCCAATATTATACATTCTATATACTTTTTCTGGTTAGGTGAGCTGTAGTATGATAATATTGCATCTTTTTTCTCCATTTATCCTTACCCAAATGTTCTACACCATCATTCCAAAACTAGTGAGGTGAATCTCCTCACGAGTCATTCTTCATATGCAACAGTATTCTCCCACCGCTATTATCTTTTTCTATTCCCTTTGAGTAAAGTCTGCCTTTTATAACCATATTCCAATTATGAATCCCATACTACAATTCTGTTGTGATATCAAATTTATCCCCCTGCATTAATATAATTAGTTCATCTTATCCATATTTTATGTATTTGCATATTGACATTTGAGGTTGCAGGTCATATTGCAAGCTCTATTTTTATATACTGGCTTCAGTGAACTAATTTATCTACACTGCTGATACTATTTTTCTAGTTGAACCTATTACTCTCGGTAGTATATGACTTGGCAAATATCTGTAAAGTTTTCTCCCTTCCCCTCCATCTTTGGTATAGAATGTATATGCTGATCAGATGAAAAGATACCAGACAGAATATATTTTTTCTGGCTCCTGCCGGGTGTACTATACTTTTGGACAGGTGCTCCTCAATCCTTTCATTCAAACTTTGATCCAAAAATCAAAATTCTATCCTTGTACTTAAACAGTTCACTTACAAAATTCACCTGTCTTGCAAAGCTTTTTCTTCAGTTAGTAGCAATGGTGAATATATCCTAAAGTCTTTGTTTACTTGCGTACTGCTTCATAATCACTTCCACTCTTGTCAGTATGATTTATCCTTATGTGAACTGCTAGAAGCGGGTAGTGGTAAGGATAATAGCTTACATTTATACAGTTCCTTAAAATTTATAGAGCATTTTGTTCATCTCCTGAGTAAACTAAGGGACAGCTTAAATGACTTCCCCAGATTCACACAGCTAGTAAGTGAGAGGTAGAATTTGAACCCAAATCTTTCTGACTGTAACACTTTGGTCATTGCCACAATGTTTCTGTGCCGTATATTCAGTATACCTCTGAATTGTTTGTGGTTGGTGTACCGCTCCATCTACTAGTCTGTATTTCTTCTTCCTCTCACTAGTTCTGAAGATCCCTTCTCTTCCTGACACATCAGTTCTACATCATCCTTCCTTTAGAGCAGAACACTTCCTGAGAGGGTCTGGCTCCTGGCTCTGTGGGAAAGCATTACATCTATTGCATAGCTCAAAATAATGAAGTCTTTCTTCTCACACCCCCACTCACCCTGTATCACATCTTTCCATCTGTCAGCCTCCCCATGCCTCTCCTGTTTTTATTCTCTTTCCAGGGTCATTGCATTTGCCCTGACACCTTGCAGTATGAGCTTCTTGAGAGTCAGGATCTCTCCGTTCTTTGTTTCTGAATTATTCCTCCCCTGTGGTAGGTGCTCAGTAGAAGCTTTTTGACTAACTGGAGAGAGCTCTGCCATTACCCCTTTCATCCTGTTCTCTGGCAGGGGACCACCTTGCATTTTGTGCTTATGTGCTTGGCACTGACAGATAAACATAATATATTTTCCCCAGGTTGTTACAATATTCCCCATGTTCTTCAAACTTGTGGAAAGTGGTAGATTCATTTGCCTTTTGTTCTTTTAACTAACTCATGGTGAATGGTTGTTTGCTCCAACTCTGGAGTCCAACCTCTGGACTCCTGAAAAAACCTTATTTCTAAAAAGCTTCCCTGCCTTTTTCACCAGCTTGCTCAGCTGCCTTGGATCCTAGTTAACATTTCCATGAAAGCCCTAATACAACCAGAAGCATGACTGAGCCATCGGAAAGGCCTTAAAATAGCCAATTTTCACTTCCTAGGTATTTCCTAACCGTGTTGGCTGCACTCTGACATCTTCCTCAATCCCTTTCCACTGAAATGTGGTTTCTGTCCCTAGGATTCTGGCCTCCAGTGGTGAACTTTGACCATGTATTTATTGCCTGTAGTCATGGAATTATCGAGCCTCCATAGCGCTTCTAGCCATTTCTAAGCCATGTTGCCAGTCATGTCTTTCTCCCCTCCTTCCACCTCCCTTTCATGGGTTACCTTCCCACTGGTGCATAGTAAGTACTTAATTTTCTTCATTAATTCACTTTTTTTTTTTTTAAGGCTAATCAGATTTCAGACTTCCAGTCCTGTCCTCTGCCTTGTTGCTTCAACATCTTCAGCTATTTCTCTTTAAGAGGAGTTACTTTGCTTTACTTACTTTACTTTACTTACCAGGAACTTACTTTCTTTCTTGTAGCTAAAAATGGAGAAATGAAGCTGTGTACGAAGGGCTATGCTCTCAAATTAGGGAAATCTGGGAATGGTTACAAATATCTGTCCAGGAGAGAAAAGCTCTGGCCATGTCCGTATCAAAGGCCCAGATCAGAAAAGTGGTAAGAAAATATAGGCCAGAGATGGGCAACCTTTCCATCCTGGTATGTCAAGGTTCCGATTCTTTTCATTAGCGTGCCAGACGTGGAAAGAAAGGATTGTTGCTTATTGTCCAGTTTCTCATCTGTGAGACGTTACTTTGGGCCATAGGAAGGGGTGCATTGTCTTTGGTGTGTATATCATAGACTGTCCACTCCTATAACAGGAGTTACAGTGTTTTTCCACTGCTTTTGGCAAAGAGACTAAATCTGTCTGCATGGCTTTCTGGGTTTTGGTTACTATGCTCTGAGAGTTATTTTAGAGCTTCCACTTTGGGGAAGACTTAGGAAATGAATTACCCTTTTTATAGATTCATTCGTAGAAACTAGTTTGGAACATACTTTTGAGTCACTGAATATCTTGAGTTATGAGCTAAACTTTTATTGCAGTATTCTTGCCTGTTAATTGAAACCCTGGTAGATGATTAAGTGAAATCAAACTCTAAACTGAGGCTTGACTAAACAGAAGCTTGCCATAAAGCTCATGTTAAGACTGTTCTAGAGAAAAAGAAGCACCTTTTTGACACTTCCCCTGCCTTGCAGCTACAATCAGAAGTAGATTGGTTGGAGGAGCTAAAGATTCAGAATGTGAGGAAAATGATTGAAGCAGTCAGGGTGGAGATGGCATTATACTGGGAAAAATGCTTTTACAGCCAGCAGCAGAAAGAAGACTTTACCTATTACTATGACTTACTTACTATTAACTACTGTGTTAGTATGGAGAGTTCATCAACATAGACTTGCCTCCTTACTGCTGTATTTCTTGTCTCCTGACAAGAAAAAATTACATTTGGAAAGGAATAAAGGTCAGATTTGTTTTTCTGGTTATCAGTATACAGTTTATAAGGCTGTTGGAAGTGATCTGCAGTTTTTCTCATTTAAAGCATTTTATGTGGAAATGACAGAGATTTTCTCTAGAAATGTCAGAAGTAGGAAACTTTTCCTTCTTGAATCTCTTAATATAGCTGACCACCTGGAATGAAACTAACATAGACAAGCATCTACGCTTGTCAAGTATCTGAATTCCTACTATGCTTAACCCTGAGGCAGGCGATGCAAAAGAAGTTTAGAAAACTTGGGCCCTACCCTTAAGGAGCTTATATTTTCAATGGAAAAAGATGGCTGATATAAACAAGATAAAATATCAAGAAATAACCATTGACAGTAGGTAGTGCGTGAATATATAAAAAGCAATAGTACAATTAAGTGCTAGACGAACAGTAACTGAGATGAAACAGCAAATGAAAACTGGAGGCGGAAGGTAACCTTTAACTTTTGGCTTAAAGAATGGATAATACTTGAATAGAAAGAGTAGAATGGATATGATATAAATGAAAGCATGGAGGTTAGAATGAACATAGCATTATCCATTTAGAGGAGGAGTGGGAACGCTGTGACATTAGAGGGCTTAGAACATGCATTCTTAACCTTTGTGTTGTAGACCCATTTGGCAGACTGAAATCTAGGGACTCTTAATGAAAATAGTGTTTTTCACTACATAAGACAAAGGATTACAAAGAAAATCAATCATATTTCGTTTTATATATATATATACACACACACACATATATATACATACACACACACACATATATATATATGTACATAAAATCTATGTATTTTTAAAACAAGTTTATAGGTTCCAGATTTAAAATATTTCCAGCCCTAGAAGGATGAATTAAAGAGTATGGACTTTATGGGTGGAGAACCATCAAAAGCTTTTGACTCATATTAAAGCTAGTTTAGGGAGAGCTTGTCATGTGCCCTTTGCTCACTACTGGAGGTACAAAGAAAGACAGAAAAGCAGTCATTGACCTCAAGAAGTTCATAACCCCTGGAAGCAACACCTGAGAGAGGAGGATGGATTGACAGTGTCAGACTATACAGAGTAGTCAAGACGGGTGAGTAATGAGAAAAGGTCATTAGAAGTGACAATTAAGAAATCATAAGATTGTGATGGAATACTATTGTGCTGTAAGAATGATGAGCAGGATACTTTCAGAAAAACCTGGACTTAGAGGAACTGATGCAAAGTGAAGTGAGTAGAACCAGTAGAACATTGTACATAGTAACAGCAATACTGTAGGATGATTAACTATGAATGACCTAGCTATTCTCAGCAATACAGTGACCCAGAACAATCCTAAAAGACCTATGATGAAAAATGCTATCGACCTCCAAAGAAAGAATTGATGAAATCTCAATTCAGATCAGAGCATACTATTTTTTTACTTTTTTTTTTGTTTCTGCTTTTTTTTTTTACAACATGACTAATATGGAAATATGTTTTGCATTGACTGCACATGTATAACCTTTATCAAAATTCTTGCTTTCTAAATGAACGCGGAGATAGAAGGGAAGAGAATTTTGAACTCAAAATCGTAAAGAGAAAAGATTAAAAATTGTTTTTGCATGTAATTGGGGGAAAAAATAAAACATAAAAATAAATAAATAATGAGCTCATAGTTAACTTTAGAGAAGGTTTAATGAGGTCAGAAGCCAGACTGGAAAAAGCTAAGAATAAAAAGAAAGGAAGTGAAGATAGGGATTGCAGACTTTCCTTAAGGCAGTTAGCCACAAAAGAAAGGAGAGCTATACAGGTTAATAGTCAGCAAAGATAAATGGATGGAGGAGACATGGGCATGCTTGTAGATATCAGGGCAGCATTAAGTAGACAGAGAGAAATGAAAGACTGGTGAGAAGGTAGGGATGAAAGAAAAGCAATCTGCTGGAAAATACAGGATATAGTGGTTCAAGTGTGGCTATAGTTATCCAGAGGCTGTGATAAGAAAGTGTATAAGTGTCTCTTTATACTTGGATAATTGGGACATTTTGCTATACTGGAAAAAAGAAAGTCTAATGTGACTAGACTACTTAAGTTTAGAGGAATTTTAAAACTTGGCCCCATCATTACCAACACAGAGATCTTGCTCCAACTCCATGATGCAGAAATTGTGAAAACAATATTATGATATGCACAAAGAACTTTTTGAATGTGTTTAGAAGTGGGAAAAGAACTGGAGGCTTTTCTTGGAATTTGAGGTACTTTTTTGGAGGAAAGGAGGTAGGGAAAGGCAAGAAAAGTGTTATAAATTGCTCTGAATACAATTGCATTTTAAATCCTGTTCGCTTGGTGTAACCTGACTTTGCCTTCTAAGTCTTTTCATATCTACAAGCCACATCATGCTGACTTCTCATAAACCTACTTAAAGATCAATTCTAGTTGGAAATACTTTGGATTCTTTCTCTGGCAGCTTAGGTGAAGTGCAGTGAAGGACCCTCTAGGTCCTCAAGTGCAGCCCTTTCACTAAATCCAAACTTCATAGAACAAATTCCCTTAATAAAAAGGATTCGTTCTATAAAACTTGACTCAGTCAAAAGGCCACATTTGAGAATCTAGAGGGCTACATGTGGCCTCAAGACCTCAGGTTCCCCAACCCCATCTTACGCCATTTACCAATATAAGGTCAAAATGGATATATAACCTAGATATATAGAGCTATTACAAGAAAATTTGAAGAGCATAGGATACATTACTTAATAGAGTTATAGAGAGGCGAACAATTTATGAGTAAAAAAGAGATAGAGCAGTGTGAGGTGTAAAATGGATAATCTCAATTACATTAAATTAAAAAGTTTTTGTACAAATAAAACAAATGTAGCCAAGATAAAAAAGAAAGCAGAAAATTGTGGGAAAAATTTATACAGTTTCTCAGATAAAGGTCTCCTATCTCAAATATATAAAGAACTTTGTCTAATATATAAAAATATAAGTCATTCCTTAATTGATAAATGGTCAAAGAATATCGAACAGTTAGTTTTCCAATAAAAAAATAACTTATAGTCATATGAAAAAAATGTGCTAAATCCTTATTGAGAAATGAAAATTAAAACAACCTTGAGATAGCATTTTATACCTAAAGTGATTGAAGGAAAAAGTGACAAATGTTGGAGGGGATGTGGAAAAATTGGGACATTAATTCATTGGTAGTGGAATTGTAAACTGATCCAACCATTTCGGAAAGCCATCACGAACTATGCCCAAAGCATTACTAAACTGCCTATACCCTTTGACCCAACAATGCCACTATTAAGTCTATTTCCAAAGGTGATTAGGGAAAAAGGAAAGAAGCTCTGTGTTCTAAAATGTTTATAGCAGCTGTCTTTGTGGCAGCCAAGAACTCGAAATTTTAGGGTATGCCTGTCAATTGAGGAATGGCTGAACAAGTTTTGGTATTTGATAGAAATGAAGAGTTCGAGGATTTTAGGAAAAGATGGATAGCCTTGCATGAAATAAGCAGAACCAAGAGAACGTTGTATATGGTAACAGCAGTATTGTTTTAAGAACAATTTGGCTCAAATGGGTCATTTTGATATTTATAAATACCTAATTAACTGCACATGACCTATGAAGGAAGATGCTATCCGCATCCAGAAAAAGAACTGATAAATAGAAATATGCATAGAATGATTTAATATAAATACATATTTGTGTCTGATAGTCATCTCTATGGTGGAGGGGAAGACAAAATCACATGATAACTTTAACATGTATTTTAAAGGAATAGCAAGTTGTACACAATAGATTTGCAGTTTCATATGCAGTCATCTTTTTTTTTCTATTCTGTTATGGAAATGGTTGTTTTATTTTTATATTCAGAATAAAATGAATTTAAAAAATAAAATAAGTTGTTTCCACAGAGAAAAGCTTCAGATCCAAGCTGATTTATTGACCATGGTAGAAATCTCTTGAAAGAAAAGCCACAAGCCAAGATCCAAAAAGTCCTCTCTAAGGCAGACGGTACTTTTGGAGTGCTCCTTGTGTTTTGCATGCAAGGTGCCTCGTTTCAAAATCTCTTTGATAAAACAAACCCAGGAAAACAACACACTCTTATTACAACAACATAAATGGAAAGAAAATTTTGAAGGTGAATGCTGCTTAATGATAATGACTATAACTGTTCAATATTCTTTGACCATTTATCAGTTAAGGAATGACTTCTATTTTTATAGATTTGACAAAGTTCTTTATATATTTGAGATAGGAGGCCTAGAAGAGTTAAGAAAAATGTCCCTTTCTTCTTTGTAGAGGTGGAATCTTTAGGTGTGGTACATATCGTATGCCCTCAGTCTCAGTTCATGTTTTGATTTGTTTTGCTGAACTGCTTCCTCCACCCACTCGCCCAAATTTTGTTCTTTGTTATAAGGGATGACTCATGGGGGAGGAAAGAATGAGACAGATACATTCGGGAATAAAGGTGATAAAAAATAAGGTATAATAAAATGTCTCAAAAATCCATCTTTTTAGGTTTTCTGCCAAAGAAACAAGTTCTATTACATTAGTTTCTCTGAACAGGTAGAATGCTACATGATAGCTCTCTCAGGAAGGTTATCCTTACTAGAAGGAGGTTCTCAGGATGGAGCTATCTCACTCATAAGAATTCTCATGAAGACTTCCAGCCATTGAGACTTGGGTCTTGCTGAATGCTTTAGCAACCGGGGCCATCAAAGCAGATAAATGTTATGAAGAATGCTTGTGGTTCCTCTCTCTCCTCCATCATGTGTTTTCTAAACACGCCAAGATTTGATTTCCTGATCATCCATTTTACACACATTCTCTCTCTTGCTCCCATGTTTTGCTTAGTCACAAACATACTGAAATAGCACAATCAGCCTCTGAATGGAAGAAGTTAGCTTTTGAGAATAGCAAGATTAATAAAATATTAGCAAGATATTGACAGTAAGCCTTCCTTTTTTTAATGACATCAGCTGGAAGAGAAGTTGAAAGCACAGATTGAAATGTGGGAAAAGGAACATTCCAAGGCTTTTGTGGCAAAATGGCCAGAAATTCATAGAACATGTGATGGAACAATGTGAGATGTTTCATTTGAAGAAGAGAAAGGAGTAAGTAAAAAAAAAAACAAACGAAAGCTGTGAACTCTTTGAGCATCCTCTTTCTGTAAAATTGTAGGACGGTGAGAGCATATTGCCCGTGTCCTTCCCTTATCTTCCATTTTGTGTGTGCCATACACTAGCTTTGGGGCTGTGTCTTCCCATCCCCATTTGGCTTTGATGTCGTAATTATCACTGGTGATTCTTACTCCTGTATCAACTAGAGAACTAGCAAACAGGAGCAGAGATGTTATACTGCAGCAGATCCAAAATACCCTGAAAGAAGCATGGAAAGGGCCTGATACATTAGGCAAAGCCTGATGGTAAAAAGTCAGACTCCGAGTCACAGAAGAATCATTTGGAAAAAAGATAGCAGGAATAATATAAAAAATGGCAGCTTGCTGGTTTAGAAAGCTTAATTCAAATTGATTTAGTGAATGCCATTAAGCACAGCACAGTTTGGGAGGGGACAAACACCCTGCCTATGTACTGATAGTCTCATAGAATTTTCTAGCATTGTATGGAAGGAATAAAGCATTTATTAAGTGCCTACTACGTGGTAGGTACTATGCTAGGCACTTTAAAAATATTACCTCATTTGATCCCTAAATAACCCTGGGAGGAAAGGATTATTGTAATTGAGGAAACTGAGGTTTAAGTGACTTGCTCAGGGTTACATAGCCAACGTCTGAGGCTGGATTTGAACTCAGGTCTGTCTGACTCCAAGCCTAGCCCTATGCCTCTCTAAATTAGAATCCAAATACAAAACTGGAATAGGAGGCAAGCTAGCATAATAAACGAAAGAGCATAAACTACATGACCTCTACAGCTCCTTCCATCTGTAAATCTTCTGAAACCTTTAAGTTCCATCTAACAAAGGGATGAACATTTTTTACATCCCTATCACTATTGACTTATAAGCAAAGGGTTCTCATCGTGACTGTTCCTTTGGTCAGGTGCAAGCCAGATACATTCATGAAACAGAATTTCCTGTAGCTGCTACTATTATTTCTCACAGCTTTTATCCTGAGAAAATATGTATATTTCTAGTTATTATGGTTTAAATATCCATTACCTTGTTACTCTGTCTTTACCTTTTGCTTCTACCTTCTCACACGTCATGTACTTCAGCATAAGATTAGCTTGTCAGCAGGTCCCAACAGGACTCTCAGCTTCAGAGAATGATAAACATGTCTTGTCCTTGTGAGACAAGCTTGAAATGCCAGTGTTCCAGCCCTTTTGCCTTCCTGGGTCCTAGCTCTTCACTAACAAGTGCCTTCTAGACATGGGGAATGTCTTTTATACCTTCTTTTACAGCTCAACATGCCCTGGGGCATAGCTTTGTGTATCTGAGCTTTTTGTTACAGTACAAAGCAACTTACCTTGTGTTTTCACACGATTCTTGCTGATATGGGTAACTAAGATATGATCCATGACAGCATTTCCTCTGCTTGCCACTGACAGACTGTACCCTGGGACTTGACAGTGCAGCTGCTATGCTCAAAGGGTGGGGCAAGGATGAAGACTTTACAGACCTGCCAGATTTCTGGGCTTTTCTAGGAATCTGCTCTACCCCCCAACCCTTTTCTTCATCTGCTTTTTATTTCTCTTTCAAGAGTAAAAATGATGAGGGACTCCCAGCTCTGATATCTTCAGAGCCCTCCTTGCTTTTACTTCTAAATATTTCCTGGACTTCACTACAAGGTTTTTGTTTTTTCTCTTAAAATATTCTTTTTATTTGTACTGGGCAAGAAAAATTTTAAATTAATGATGATCTAAAGATCCTTTTGTAGGCCTACACGGTCTTAGAAAGTCAACTTTAATGATGACTTGTTCTGTTTGTTATTTATGTAAATAGACGTGCATATAAACTTTAATGCATAAAACACTGCATTGTTCTCTGCCCTCCTCTCTTTCCACTCATTAAAAGTAATTAATTTGCGGTATCTGCGAGAGAAGAAATGTCTGGTGACTTCTTAAAGAACATTTTGACTAGGGTGACTGGGGCAGAAGAAAGATTATTTGAGATACAGAAAACAGTGCAGAGGGGAGAGAAAGAAGCAGTAGCTGTGTTGTTTACAACTGATTAATCACATGCTGTCTGCTAAAATTGTGGGAGAAATACAAAACAGAAATCCCTACCTTCAAGAAGTTCATAGAAAAGGAGATTTAAAACTAATATGAATGGAACAATTAAAAAACTACTAAACTTGTCCTAGATGAATTAAAAGGAAAGGGGATTTTTTTCATACCTTAGGATGTGATGTGACATTAGATGTGATGGCAGCGAGAACTAGATCCATGTCCGTAACATGGAAAGAACCACAGGAGTGTGGGCAAAAAGCGTCAGCTCAGGGAAAAATCTGTTAGGCTAGCTGGGCCCTTTCTGCTTGGTCTGTTTGCTCCCTAATAATTAACTCATGGGTCAAATACATAAAAAAACAGATGAGGAAGAGGGGAGAGAAACTATTCCAGTGTTATACAATGTCCACCTACTAAATTTCTTACGTAAAAACTCCTTTACCTATAGGATAAAACTCATGAATCCCTCCAGTACAGCTCCAGGTACCAGGACACTTTTCTATAAACCAGTCACAAGTAGAGGATTTCACACATTTTATTACAGTGTTGGAAACAGGTGATGCTCACACAGGAGTCTTGGAATCCCTTTTATGGTGCTGAAGAATCCACAGGACCAGTGATGGTCCACTTGCCCCCTCCCCAGGTGCCCACATTTGATTGGCCCCTGAGTCATAGCCAAAAAGCTGCCTTGTGGCCCCTCTCCTTTCTTCCAATTGCTACCTAATGTGGCTGTCTGTCCAGCCAGGCACAGCTATTTCTACGTTTTTGTTCCTTGTGTAGCAATAGGCACTGTGTGCATTAAGCACTATACAGGAAGTTAAGAACCAAGGGCTAACAGGGCTCTAGGCCCCAGCCCTGGCAATGGAAGTGAGCCCAAAATCTTCACTCCTCCTTGTTGGGTTTGATAAGCCCATATTCTACTGCCTTTGTAAGACACGCAGTTGCTGCCCTTGTGACTGGTCCAGCCTCACCCTTGGCAAGCACAGAGAGGATCTCCAACACTTCACTCTCCATTAGTTTTACTGCAATTTCCTTTGAAGCCTCCACCATGTTCAGCACCACCACAGCACCACGGTGCTGCAATTCCAGATTAGGACTCAAAAGCAATGCTTGTAGGATCTCTAGCCAATGTGTTGTCTAGGAAAAAAAAAAAAGACTTGGTCACAGGTTGGCTCTCTGAGAGAGAACGTGCCAGGTTCTTCCAATATAGAAGTGGGTTCTCCTCACACAACATAGACCTATACCTATTCTGGGGATGGATGGCACAAACCTTATTCTAATTATACCCACATGAAAAAATGAACACGTAAAAGACTGCTGCCTCACCTCAGTAAACAAAGAAGGAAAGTATGGAGACAGTGAGGAGTGTTATTGACACAAAACAGGATGACACTCACCACTTGGGTGATTCGCATACAAAGTGGAGGCAGCAGTGAGGTCAGCATGGCAAGTCCACCTGATGCTGCCCGGCGCAGTAACTCATCTTCTTCTCCACTGTAAAGCACCAGTAACTTTAGTCGGTCATTACCTTCAGCCAGAAACAAATCTTGCACCTAAAATGTGAAAAGCTGGTGAATAACCTATTTAGAGAACAGCCTAGTGTAGTGAAAAGAGCTTCCCTTCTTAAAAAATCATTGCCTTTTATAGGCCTTTTACATATTTGATAGAATGGAGAGAGTACTCAAGTCGGGGTCAGAAAACATTAGAGAATTCAAACCTTGCCTGACAGCTATAATCTATGATTCTAGGACAGTCATTTTACCTGTTTCTTTATCTATAAAGTAAGTATGATAATATCTGTCGTGCTTACCACAGAGGTGTGTTTTCAGTACCAGAGATAAGGTATGGAAAAAGCCTTTTGCAAATCTTAATCTATATAAATTTCCAGTTTTTATTATGAGAATACATTTATACCCCTTTCTTCTTTACTGCTCCCCCAAAGCATGGAATTTGTCATTACCTTGCCTCTCCTTACCTCCTTGCTCATGGCCATGTTGCACATGCATTCAGTGGCTGCCCGACGGATCATTTCATGATCCTCAAACATGTAGCCCTCAATCATTGGCACTGCCTTCTCCTTCAGGATCTTCTGTCTGTAGGAGCAGAGACCAGCAATTTGAAGGTCCCATTATATATATCCATCTCTTGCCCTACTCAACTCAGTACTCCCAGGCCAGAGACTTTCCTTAATGGTAGTGGAAACCTCCATTTTCCAACAGAGGCTTACCATCACCCACAAAAATCCAGAGGGCAGCTGTTTAATTTCCTATAGCTCTGATTCATCAATCAAACAGGATTTAAGTAGGCTAGAGAGTAAGACTAAGTGGCAGTAGCCCCTGCCTGAAAAAGAAGGGAACTCACTTTGCAGGCTAGGAGTTCCAGGGACATAGGGACTTCATCTTACCTAAGCCTCTCACTGATCCCTGCCAGATTGGTTAAAGCCATTAGAGCTTCAAAGTTTTGAAGCCCTGAGCAGTTGAGATGCAGTAGGGAGACAAGGGGGCGGACAACCTCATAGACCTGAAAAGCAAACACTGGCATATTAGAGTTGTTCCTTTACTTCCCTAACTCAGAAAATATCCCTCCTGAGAAACAATGAAGTCAGATTACAGTAGTAAGTGCATTACATTCACTCCAACATTGTCCCCCATGCTATTCCCTCTCTGCAGATGATCAAAGCTACCATTTTAAGAAACAGTACCAGCACAGAGAAAAGTGCTGTCTAGCTATGAAGGAGGAAGAAGTTAAATGGGACACAGAGAGAGGAAAAAACATACCCGTTCTCCAGGAAATGTCATCTCAGGATTAGAGGTGATGGTGATCTTGGCAAGAGCTTGGGCTGCTTTAGTCTGCCCAACATCTGTGCCCTCCAGAGCAAGAGGCAGTAAAGCCTGAAAAGCAATATGCCCCCCCCCCCCACCGCCCAAGAAAAATTTATCTTTAAATCAGAAATGGAAATGAAAATAAATTAGGAAAATACCAGTTATATTCTTATGTATTAATGTAAATATGCTATAAAATAACAAATAGTTTACATTCAAGTGTTTATCTCATTTGGTTTTTGAAACAACACATTAAAATATCCTCATTTTCAGATGAGAAAACTTACAGAGGGTAAGTCATTTGCCTAATGCCACACTAAGTGGCAGAGCCAGGACCTGAACCTGGTTCTGACTCCAAAACCTGCTCTCTTCTACAGAACACTCAATTCTATGAAATAATATATGTACCAAATGTAATAATATGCTAGAGGACATTAACTTTCAATAAAGGGATAAACCCGAAATAGTTTTTCCAATAGTGGTGATGGATTTGTATTAATTTGTTCATGCTGTCTTTTAGTACCCCTTAACATCACTGGTGGAGATTTTTTAAAGATGCTTAAATGGGCTTAAGGATGTAATTTTTGTTCAAGAAATCTAGCAAAAATTATTAGAGATTGTATACCCTCTTGTATAACGTATATGGAAATGCTCATTTTATTTGGCGTTAACACTCAAAATGATTTAAGACATATATGTATATGATCTATGTATCTATATATGATCTATATATGTATGAATACATACAAACAAATGAAAGCTCACTGTTAAATATAGACTGAAATCTATGCTCTTCAATCAAGACTTTCTTGTTTTGGACCTAAGGCCAAAGCAAAATTCCCAGAACAAGGAGTAAGTACATGGTAAGTTTCAGGGTAAGTAGTTACATAGCTTAATACAGAACAGAGTTGAAGTAAGTTTCTGAACATGAAAAATAACATTGCAAAATGTTGTAAGAGTCATGAGATCTTGGGGAAACAAAAGATAATTTGGGCCTCAGTTTTCCTATTTGTAAATTAGGGGTTAGATACGACTACTTCTAAGAAGATTCCTTTTCACTGCTCACCCTTTTGGCTCTATAAGCCTTTGCCTCTTGTATATGGTGTTGCTTTTACAGCTAATGATCTTAGTTTAGCAGAAGAAAGTAACCACCAATAGGAGCTTACCTTGCCCCCTCCCTGAGCAACAACACTCCCACGGTCTTCTGCTTCTTCAACCAATGCTAAGAACACCCTGTGGTAGAAACCTAATTAGTCATGGTTGGAGTTTAAGGGAACGAAGTTCTTAATTGAGCTAGGCACTTGCTCCAATGAGAGGCAAACAGCTAAATGACCACTTTCAATAGGGTTTGCCCCAAGCAAGAGTTTCCTGTGTGAGGAAATGAAGCCCTAACAACTCTGGGCAGTTGCTAGCTAACACCTAAGCATCACTTAGCCCTGACACACAGACGCTCCCCTGGTCCCCAGTGCACCTGGAGAGCAGCTCTCGGCAGGGATTGGTGAGCACGGGGTTTTCATTCTTCACCATGCACGTGAGAGCTGACACCACACCAGCTGTAAGCAACTTCTTCACTCGTGATCGAATAAAGCTTGGTTTGTCCTGGGGAAAAATGACAGTTCAATAAAAAACCCCAATGAACAAATAGTACATGAAGCACCCCTTCTTACTGTCAGAAGAACTAAGGACACTTAGAAAAGAATTTAGTGAGAACGAATTGTTAAACACTAAATTAACCAAATGGAGAAATCTTTCCCAATTAATCTTTAACAACAGCAAACACTCATTTGTTTAGGATAACTTAACTTCTTGAGGCCTCTATTACCTTATCTGCAAGATGATAAATTTGGACCAGACGCTATTTCAAGGTCTTTTATGTCTCTAAAGTTCTATGATTTGGTAATAACACTGCCTAGTCAGGGGAACCATGTCCCTTCTAGCTCAATGGCCTGTGATTTAAATAAGTGCCCATCTGTGCCTCTCACTTACCCCTGCTCACCTTTGGGTGCTGCTCAGGTACATGTTGTTTGGCGTATTTGGCCAGCTCCAGCATCTGGGGGTCAGGTTCCTCATGATCATAGCTATTGGTACAGTTCACTAATGTTGAGGCCACAGCAAAGAGGACTGACCTGTCCTCTAACTGCAAAAATCAAAAAAGGGATTCAACTGGCCCTGCCTCTGGAGAACATCCTGAGGGCTGGACCCCACCAAGGAGATATGTCTCAGACAGTAACATAAAAGCCACAAGAGGTCAGATATGAGCTTCTATCCTTAGAAATCTGAGTGGGTCATTTCTTCTCTACATATACTCCTTTATTAACCCAAGATTCAATGAGAAAGAATTGGGTTACCTTTCTGGAGTGGCTCCTTTTGCCCGAATACAATATTAAGTTATTATTTCTAAAGGCCAAAATGGTCTCAGGTTTTATAAAGGTAAACAGTAGTTTACCATCCTCATCAATGGCAGTTCAATTTCTAAAATTTCTTGAGTTGCATACAATGGACACCAAAAATACACCTCATTCAATGGACAGGGCACAGCTATCTTAAAACTGGGGAGAATGGTTTCTATTTGCTAAGTTCCAAAAATAGCAACCAAAGCTACTGTGTTAGCCTTGCTAGAAAGACAAGATGCAATCCTTCCCTTAGTTTCAGTCCTGCCAAGGGAAGGAAGTGGGGCCGGGTGAGTATTGGGGTAATTCCAGAAAGAGAATGACCAAGTTCTGGTATGAAAGCTCCTCAAAGCTGCCAGGCTGGAAACCCCAGGTTACCTTACTGAGCTGGAACATGGCCTTCAGAGCTGCCTCATCTGCCACAAACTCTTCTTTCACATCTGCATCAAAAGTCAAGTAGGCGAGGCCCTCCACAGCCCAGCGCCGGGTGCTTGAATCAATTCCATCATTACACAGCCACCTGGAGGGAAGAGGGAGAGAGATCATCAACAAAATGCACTGGGGAAAGACTTCAGTAAGATAAATGAGGAAAACCCAAGCAGATACAGTTTGTGTACACCACAGGGGGTTCACCTGGTGCAGAAGATCTAAATGCACAGAATGAAAAGGTTGAATGGAAGGCTGAAAAAAGATTAAATTTTTTTTTAAAAGTAGAATTCTGTCCTTTCTACACTCCTGAACAAAGAAAAATAGTTAGAGAAGGATCTCACCCTATATCCCTAGTGTTTCTTCCCATGAAATTTAGCTAAGCTGGATTGGGTGGGCAACAACGCTTGGATTTCATAATCATGGCAAACTTACTTTCGACACTGCTTGGCCAGTTTGAGGGTGGAACCTTCTGCAAATTGCTTCATGCTAAAATCAGTACCTCCAGCTGATCCTAGCTTACAGAGCCCCTGGAAGAAAAAGTAAAATGTAAGTTTTGATGGCCTCTGTGGAAAGTAGAAAGGGACTACCTTTCCCTTATTGTAATCCAACCTTACAAAACTTTTGAGGTGTTTCTTCTACCTATTATACATCCATGGAGATCAAAGAGCCCAAGGAGTTTTATAAATACTAAGGGGTCAGCTATCAGAAGAAACCATTAGAACGTTGTATCATTTATTTTGGACATAATTGGGTAGCATATTCATTCAGTTTTCTAAAAGATACTCTATAGTGGATGAGTAAGCTAGCATCTAGTGGAGATAATTGTCCTACCAGGTCATTGTAGGTCTTATACCCACAGCCTAAATGGTACTGAGTCTTAATTCTCAAGATGCTCACCAACTTTCCCCCCAGAAACTGCTAGCTTTTGGCTCTGAGAGATTTGTAGGGATAGAAACTCTAAATAAGCTCTAAATAAGAACCCCCACCAAGAACCAAAAGCCCCACAGAAAACATGGTTACATTAGTTTTATAATACTTCTTTACAGTCATAGCTAGCTTTAGTTACAAAACACATATACATATATAATCTCACTTGACCCTCACAATAACTCTGGGAGAAGCAAGACAAATTTTGCTATCTTCATTTTACAAATAAAACTGAGGCTCATTGTGAGGTGAAACAACCTGCATGAAGTCATACTGATAGGAGGAATGAGGATTTGAATTCAGACTTTGTGACCTTTTAGCCCAGAATTCTTTCCATTACACTAAGGGTTATTAACCCAAGATATATGTTCAACCCTGCTCCCCCTCCCCCCAAGAAAACTATGGAGAGATTTTGGGGGCAGGTATCATTATTTTTCATAATTAATTTCCTTTGTATTTTCTTCTTTTAGTACTTAAAAATATTATTCTACCCAAGAAAGTTTGAAAACTCCTACTCAACACTAATGCTGCGTATCTATAGTAAAAATATCCAGACACTAGTGTTGCAGAAAATACCTTTCCTCACAAAACCTGCTCCTGGTGAAGACGACTTCTCTAAGACCCAGTTCAAGCTATCACCTCTATTATGAAACCTTCCTGGCTAACCCTGATTTAACGTGATCACCTCCCTCCTTTTTACTGCTGTAGGACTTCCTGTTCTGCCTCTGAGGCAGCACGGAGCGCTAGAAGGAACTGGAGTCAGCAAACCTGGGTTTAAAGCCCAGCTCTGCCACATACTAATTGTGTTACCATGGGCAGGTCACTTCACCTTTCTGAGACTGTTTCCCCATGCATACAATGAGGGGGTTGGAGATGACCTTTAAAGCACATTTGGCTCAATTTGGCACACATTATTTTACAGTGTTATCTTTTTTATGGGTATGTCTCCCCAGCTAAATTGTCAGTCCGTTAAAGGCAAAACCCCCATCCCATCCTTCATTGCATCCCTAGTGATTGATGTGTGGTTAATACATATTTAATAATGAAAGTGAAAACAGGATTTGTCAAGACTGTCCCTCCTATTCCCAGACCCAGGGCCCAGCCTCACCACAAGGGCCCGGATTCGGATGCTGTCCTTTTCGCTTCGCTTGTAGAGGTCCTTAAGAAGGGAAACACCATTGGCAGTAATAAATGAGGCACGCTTGGCTTTCCCAGCTGCGTAGATCAACGCCTCCACAGCTACCAGCTGTTCTGCCTCATTTTCTGAGGCACACAGAGCAATCACACTCTCCATGACACCACTCAGTTCCAGGGCTCGGTTGCCAGCTTCACTAGGGCCCTGCAGGAGGCAGGACACTGTCTGAATAGCCCGTAGCTTCCCAGCCAGCCCTCGGCCCTCGAACCAGCTCCTGGGAAAAACAGATCCAATGGTCATGCCTGCACTAGGGCACTCTCATATTTTGTTATCCCTCCCTGGTTAATCATCCAGATTACTTCTTCATTATGAGGCTCCCCAGATAATAGGACACTTGAATAGTAAAAGAGAAAATGGGAATGGGAAAGAACCACATCATTTTGGCTCTAACTGCTATGGCTTAGTCATCTAAGAATTTAAGTCAATAAGACTATCCATTTTAGACATAAAACTGAGGCATAAAAGATAAACAGTACTTTCTGACGTCAGAGAAGGAACTTCTCTGGCATGAAGTTATGGTAGCATAGGGAACTGAACCTGGGGTTATTTTCTAGACCTCACTATCCTTTTCCAAAGCCGCTCTACTTTCTGAAAATCCTTAACTGATGGTTCTTGCTCTGGGGACTAGGTTTTTGGTTTTATTTTGCATGACGTTGAAAGATGAAGTTTGTGAATGTTTTCTTACTTGATGTAACTTTCACAGAGTCGGTGGAAATTTTCCCTCTCTGCATCACACTTCAGATCATCAAAGAGCTTATTAAGAAGAACGGAGGCACTCATCCGGCTATTCTCCGTCACAGCAATATCTCCAGGAGGTTCCTCAACTGAACCTCCCACTTCCAGGATCTTTTTTAAACCTGAAGAGACACTTTTACTTAGATACAATCACTGATTGCATAAGGTCAAGAGGAACAGATTTTCATGTCGGAAGCTGGAGAGGCACAAACTTTTCAGGAAGGAATGCTGCATAGGTCTGGGGACACACCGACTGGCAGGAACTGTGGCACAGCCAGCCACGGAGGGGAAAGTCAGCAGTTGGATTTCCATTAATACAACTGAACATGATTATTTACAGTTCCCCATAACCCAGCTACTTTCTACCTTCCTGGTGGTCTTCTACTTCATTTCCTTATAGACTCAATGGCCCAGAGTCCAGCAATGCTGGCCTACTCGAACACAGCCCTCCACCTCTGACCTCTGGCTGTCCCCTCCCCCCCCCCGCCTGGCACGCTCACCTTCCTCACCTCTGCCTTAGCTTCCTTCAAGACTCACCCACAATTCCCCCTTCTGAACAAGGCACTTCCCAGATGCCCCGGCCACTCAGAAGATTTTCCATTTACTTTGTATATACCTCGTGTGTACTTAGTTATTTACATGTTGTCTCCCGCTCTGGAATTGAGTTCCTTAGGAACTGGGACTGTTTTTTGCTTTTCTTTACGTACCAGGGTGCCTGGTACATGGTAAGCTTGTAATAAATGCTTGTTGCCTGACTAAATAAAGTACAAAATATTCACAAGCAGCACTTAAAATTTAACTATTGTTGACGTCTTTTGTTTTTACATCACCTTCATTTCTGAAAGGTTGATCCTTCCCTCTCTTCTCCTCTCCAAACTAAGCTCTTGTAACAAAGAACAAAAAAAACCAAAAAAGCAGTTCAGCAAACTAACGTATCAAATGAATCTGACAGCGTATGCCACATTCTACGATCACGATTGTCTCCTAATTTCTGCCAAGAAAGGAGAGAGGGACATTTCCTTTCCCTTCTTCATAGACCAGCTGGGTTACTAAAATTACACCATGTTAAGATTGGGGAACCTTGTTCTTTTTATTTACATTGTAGTCACTCCATAGTAGCACTTTTTGTGGGTAGCAAAGAACTAGAAACAAACTAGATGCCCATCAACTGGTGAATGGTTAACAAATTGTGACATATGAATGGGATGGATATGACTGTGCCACAAGAAATGATGAATTGAAAAATTCAGAGAAGCATAATAAAACATTTTAACTGATACAGAGAGGAGAACCAGATGAGAAAGTTAACCAAATAATAACAGAAGAATCTAAAAGAAATTCAAAAGACTAGAATGTTAGACCAAATTTAATAAGATGAAATTTATGTTAAGGACCTATGATTTATTTTATGTAGAATGTCCTCTACTAATGCAGGTTGTGAACTCTCTGTAACTTAGTTCCTGAGGCTGAGAGGTTAAGAGACTTTTCTATAAGCATACAGCTAGTAAGCATTACCCATAATATTCAGTTTCTATGAACTACTCCTCAGCTAAAAAACAAGGATGGGCATGACCTTGAGCTCAATGTCACCCACAGGTATTCTACTTTCATGATAAAGAACTCTGAAAATCCTTTATCTGATCATAATTTATGTCACTCCATTTTCCCCACAGCCTTATTCCTACTAAATCTATTCAGTCCTCATCTTCACCTTTCCTCCCTTTTTAACTCAGACACCTCATTTAATAAATCCAACTGTACACCATTCTCTACTAAAAATCAAGAAACTAAAGGTTACATAATTTATTTTAATTTTTTTTTAGTTACATTTAACTTTTTACATTCATTTTCACAAAATTTTGGGTTCCAAATTTTCTCCCCATTTGTCCCCTCCCCCACCCCAATACACTGAGCATTCTAATTTCCCCTATCACCAATCTGCCCTCTCTTCTATCATCCCTTCCTTCTCTTGTCCCCATTTTCTCTTTTGTCCTGTAGGGCCAGATAACTTTCCAGTCCCCATTACCTGTATTTCTTATTCCTAGTAGCAAGAGCAATACTCAACAGTTGTTCCTAAAGCTTTGAGTTCCAACTTCTCCCCATCCCTCCCTCCCCACCCATTCCCTTTGGGAAGGCAGGCAATTCAACATAGGCCATATCTGTGTAGTTTTGCAAATGACTTCAATAATAGTTGTGTTGTGTAAGACTAGCTATATTTCCCTCCATCCTATTCTGCCCCCCATTGCTTCTATTCTGTCTTTTGATCCTGTCCCTCCCCAACAGTGTTGATTTCAAATTGCTCCCTCCTCCCATTGCCCTCCCTTCCATCATCCCCCCTACCCTGTTTATCCCCTTCTCCCCCACTTTCCTGTATTGTAAGATAGGTTTTCATACCAAAATGAGTATGCATTTTATTCCATCGACTAAAGGAAAGAATAAAATGCACACTCATTTTAGTAAGGCTATGTAATTTTGAGGAGCAAGTTTGACCCTAAGAACTTCCTTCTTTATAGAGCTGGGGGTCTATAAGTGTGGTTCATTGCACATGCTGTCAGAGTTGGAGTTGCTTACTTTTGTTGAACAGTATTATTGCTTCCATCCCTCCACCCCCTTTTAAATTCTTCATTATAAGGAATGGCATATATTTGAAAATGAAGGCAATGTAAAGACAAAATACATTACTATAATTTTTTCCAATAAAAACACATCATTTTATAAATTCAAGTTACTATTATTACTGGTAATAACCAGTTCCCAGTTAGACAGATAAAGAGAGAATGTCAGCTGAGCTTACTTAACGTAAGTAAAAGGACAGAGAATACACAGACTCTCAAAGAGTCTTCTCTAAATTGGAATCTCTTACCTTGGTCAATGACCCAAAGAGTAAGGCTATTGTTGGGATCTCGAAGTGACTTCCGAGGAACCACTTTAATCAGGAGTGTTAGGGCATTATCTCGACCTTGGGCTGAAACACCCACTTCAGTCAGCAACTCCAAAAGGTTACTGATCAATAACTTCAGTTCCCTAGAAGGATCTGCAAAGACAAAAATATTTCATGGCAGCCTAGCAATCAATGTGAATGCCAGGCTTACCGACAACCTAGAGGAGGGGTTAAGGGGAAGAGGGCAGAGAAAAGAAACTAATAGAATAAAATGTTTGTTGTTAGATCTGGATAGACCTCCACATCTGATAAGGGGCTTTGTCCCTCCCAGAGCACTCTTATTCGATTCTCAAGTTCCCTTGTTGCTTAGGATGCCAAAGTAATGTGTTATAATTAGGACACAACTGTAAGTATGTCTGTACCATCAAGGAGATTCTTTATATGATCCATGACAATGAAGCATCACGAGAAGAAGTCCAAATAAAAACTGGTTGACTCACCCACAATGATAGCACCTTCCTTCCCTCGGAAACCCTTCTTTACTCCTTCCTTGAGAGCATCAAACATGACTTGCAGTAGGTGGCAGGTAGCAAGGGACACTGACTGGTTTTTGACCCCAAGCATGGCTACTACTCGACGAGTGCCCAGCACACTTAGGGTTGCTACTGTCTATGGTAGAAGAAACAAGTACTTCAACTCGGGAACCATCGCTATATATAGTCCTTACTATGAGAGGTTATCAGAGGTCAAGAAACTCTGGAAAAGATCAAGTCTAAGTGAAAAACCAAGTGGGAGAGTTGGTCTGAGTGTAATGGTACCAAAATAACGTCGAGATTATCCTGTAGTTACAGCTTCTCAAAGAAAACATTTCAGGGCAGTTCCATAACGGTTCGTTGTTACTCCACTCCACGAAGGTTTCCCTGGTTCCCAAACATTTGGTTCAGTTTATTTCTCCCCAAGAATGCTATGCAACAACCTAGCAAAAACTATTCAGATGAATGCCAGGCCAAAAAATGCCTAGTTTACTTCTTATCTGAATTGCCAAAATTCCAATAGCCCTGGAGATCTGGATTTAGATCAGGGAAGATCACTCTAGTCCCAAGAGGTCTACTTGGTGCTGGATGAGCCTACCAAACTTGAAGTGGGGACAGGAGAAGTTCTTGTAACTCCTATCTTAGAATGGATTTGAAGCTGAGATAGGGGAACAGAGCTCAAGCTTGTCCTATTGGCTTGTTCTAGGGACTACATCAACCTATCTCCCTTCTCAGTGCCATCTGAATATTCAGGAGAGCTGTTTGATGAAGTGAAGTGGCTGGCTTAGTCCTACAGATTTCAATAATCTCTCCATACTTACCCGTGACTGGTGCTCAGAGCATATTCCAACCAATGTGCGTAGAGCTGCCAACATCAGGTCTGTCTCTCCTGTGTCTAGAAGGCGTTGTAAGAGCTGGACCCCATTACTCTGGAAGATCCTCTCAGCCCCAGCATCTTCTCGTGCTAGTACAACAAGATTCTGAGAAGCCTACAGCAAAGGAAAAAGAATGTGTTCAAAACTTAGTCAAGCGATCCAACCAGTCCATAAATAACCACATGCCAGAAACAGTATTGGAAGCACTAGACTAGGAATGGGGAGACCTAGGCTGTAGCCTCTATCAAGATCAAACTCTATAGACCAACCAGGAGGTCATATTCTCCCTTGAACTAAGGCAAGGATATTAACAGAAAGATGCCTTCCTTGTAGCCCCCCACAGCTGAAATCTCCAGCCTTTCCAACATAGCTCTTGTTCTCTAGGTATTTTTATTTCTACCATACCAGACAAATACATGTTGTGCCCCCTTTTACATCAGATGAGTGAGGATGAAAGTTGCTGTAGAGATAAAAAAAAATTTTAATTTACTATTTTGGATTCTATAAAAGAACCCATTAATCTCCTTTGGGAAAGATCCAAAGGATACTCAAACCAAAGGCCCAGTAATAATCTCTGTCCTCAACCCCACTGTGATAAACCAGATCATAAAGAGACGTGTAGCAGTGAACCAATTTACCTAGAATCTAGACACCGGAAAGGGACAGACCCCAAGAACTAAAACCTCTTTTAAAGTTAAGACTACCAGTTATCCAAATGTCTTAAGAAGCAACATCCAGATGTCAAAAACACCCAGGGCAAACTCTAGAATGGAAAGAGCACTGCAAATGTTTAATTCCAATATCAAATACACCAGGTCTGTACCTTCTGTTTTTTTTCAGTGCCTTTCTCTTCTGGATCCAGTAAAATCTGGAACATCTGATCCACTTTAGCATCTGTCGAGGACATGTACCGAACCTGGGAAAAACAAAAAGGCACACAGAAAATCACTGTTTGCCTAACAACATTGCAAAATGTTTGCCTAACAGACCATCTCAGACATTAAAGGGCCTCATTTTCCTTACAGGCCACACATCCTACTACAGCAATAGCTTCTGGTATTGATGCTGAAGTAGGGAGTTATTAACAGAAAGATTACTGTTTAGTTCTCTAGCAACCACACCCATGTGTGGCAAAGTCTAGTAGTAGTAAAATCATTACCTACAGTATATATTTGTAAAGGATGCTGAAAGAAGTCCTATAACCTGGACCTCTTAAAAAGAAGATGAATATAGGTATAGATATGTCACTACAAAATACCTCCTTAACTTTGATCATTTATGTTGTCTTGTTTTTTCATTTGCGTCTATGAGAGAACCTCTAGTCCTGGGGTACTCCCCATAGCCTTCCCTCTGCCACAATCTTTGCAATGGGAACGAAAGAACAAAACCAGCAACAAGGAGATAATAATCAAGATTAAGCCAGAAGACAGGAAAAGAGCACCCAGCTGTCCCTGAAGAATTCAAGTCATCTGACCTGGATGAACAACCCACTTGGGTAATGTGGGTAACTGGGATAACTAAGTCATTGTCAGTAAAATTTGATAAGATCAAGGAAAAGGGGAGAAATACTATAGGTCCAGAGAAGGGATGATAAAAGGTTTGGTAAACCATAGGCTAGTAAGTTCAACTTTTAATGCTGGGAGAATTTTGGAACAGATCATTACTGTAAGATGACGTGAATGTCTAACCCAGGAAGCAGTGATTACAACACAATGAGCGTAGCTTCATCAAGGATTAAGTCATACTAGATCAACCTTATTTCCTTTTACCAGGGTTATTAAACTGGTAGATCAAAGCAATGCTACAGATCTAATTTATCCAGACTTTAGCAAGTATATAAGTATTCCATACTGTTCTTGTGGAAAAAAATGGAAGAATTGTGGTTTAGATGGTAATATAATTAAATCTAGAAATACTGGAGAAGCAGTATGGCATAATGGATAAAAAGCTGGTCTCAAAAACAGGAAGATCCAAGTTCATTACTTACCTCTGACATAAACTGGCTGTATGACCCTGGGCAAGTCACAACCACTCAGTGTTCGAGGCAACTCTCTAAGACTGTAAGTTGCAGAGAAGGTGGTGACTGGCATTAGTAGATAAAGAGTTTCCTATATCAGTGAAATCACGGTCCAGTCCCTATCCCTACCCTATTCAGAACACAAAAAGTCACCTTTAATGATCTGATGTCACCTTGACAGAAAGTTTCCAGTGGAGAGCCCCAGAGAGTATTTACTGACCATGTTGTAGTGAATGTTTTTATCAATGTATTGGCTAAAGGTATAGACAGTATGTCCACCAAATTTACATATGACACAGAGCTAGCTGTGATAACTAACACAATGGATAACAAATTCAGGATCCAAAGAGATATAAAGCATTGGACTAAAACTAATAAGATGTAATTCAATGAAGATGAATGTACATTCTTACAATTAAGTTAAAAATCAACTTCACAAGTACAATATGGGGAAGCATGGTTAGATAGTAGTTTGTATAATAAATATAGGGGGAATCTGATGTAATGGAAGCTCAAAATAAGTTAGCAGGGTGATTATGATAGCCTCAAAACTGAATGTGAACTTGGGCAACATTAAATGAGGTGTAACTTACCAGAATAAGAAGGCAAGAGTTGTTCCATACCCTGAACTCGTCAAATCATAAAATGTGAAGTATTCAGTTTATGGAGGCTACAGCTTAAAATGAATATTGATAAACTAGAGCATTTCAGTCCAGATGAGGGCAATAAGGAAGGCGAAAGACCTTCATTCTATGCTATAGAAAGGAACTAGGGATGTGCAGCTTAAAGAGAAGATTGGGAGGGAGTATACATGATAGCTGTCTTCAACTATTTGAAGGGCTATGAAGTAGAAGAAGGATTGGATTTCTTCTGACAGCAAAATGAGGAGTAATGGATGAAAATTGCAAAAAGTGGCAAATTTTTATTTGTTGGAAAAAACTTCCTAAAAATCAGACCTGTCCAAAAGTGAAATGGGCTGCCTCAGGAAGTGGTAGGAAGTTTCTCCTTAAAGGTCTTCAAGCATAAGTTGAATGCCCACTTGTCAGGAATGTTATACACAGAATTAAATGGATGCTGAGGTTCCTTCCCACTCTAAAATTCTAAGATTCTGTCAGTCTAATAATCAAGAATTCACTGAAAAATTATAGAGTATCAAATATACAGAAGACACTGCATTTGGCACTGCAAGGCCTACAGCAGACAGTCTCTGCTCTCTTGCAGTTGGTGGTCTATGAGAGGCTATGAGTATATTAATAATTATGATGCAATACCTTTTCATACTTAAAAATTCAGAACCACTTTGGTGACATGTTCAGTTTCTGGATCACTCTGACCCCCAGATCCTTCAGAATTTCCAGTCATTTTCCCATCTATATTTATTAACATACCTTCTCTTGAATGTGGCCCCCTAGACTCCGGAGGGCCTCCTGGAAGACTTTGTTCTTGGGTTCCAGGCTTACACACCTCTGCAAGTCAAGGATGGCCTGATCAAGGCGGCCCAGTTTCTCTAGCGCTTGGCTCCGTCGAAAAAGCGCTTTCACATCCCCACCATCGGTCGCAATGGCTGAGCACAAATAGGAGTTGTGTCAGCACTCAGGAGGTCACCATCTCCAGAGCAGAGCATCAAGGAAAGATCTCAAGGGCCAGAAGTAGAAGGGGACTGATGCAGGGCTTGGCATTTCAGCATCAGAAAAGGTGAGGTAGCTGCAGAAAAGGAAATGCCCCAGGAAGTGGGGAAGAGAGAAGACAGGTGTGGTCCTAGGAGAGGAGAAAACCTTGTGACCAGCGCTATGTCCCAGCAGAAAAATGAATGTTTCCTACGAAAAATTCCACAACCTGAGAGTAAAGACCAATTTCCCCTACCTTTGGACGCATCAGCTTCAGCTGCAGAATAATCTTCCTATAGAAGAGAGAAAATAATGAGACTGCTAATTTCAATCGCTTAGATGGAAAAAAAACGAGGCGCTAAACTGTGGGTGCTGGAGGTATGTTGGAAGGGACAACTTTCCGCTTTATCTTTGACTAGACAACCATTATGGGGCTATCTGCAATAGGAGCTGACTTCTGAGCCTCAGTTTTCGGACATTACAAACCGAGGACGGACTTGACTGTTCCTGGAGGTGGGCAGACAGACGGACAACTGACCAGAGTTCTCTCTAGGCAGTCCCTCAAAATCTGAAGGTGAGACCTCCCAACTGGAAGCTTGGGGTGGCGGACTGGCAGCCAAGGGCAGCTGGGTTTAGTCTCCGCCCTGGGATCTCGGTCAGACTTCTTCCACTTGTCTGGGTCTTCATCTTTCAAAGGGAAGGCCCGGATTTCGGGCTCTACAAGCCCCCTGCCCGCTCCCGGACTTTTCTGGCTCGATTCACACATTCGTTTTGTCTTCTCGGCGGTTCAGAGGCGGCAGCCCCCTCCCTTAACAACTGCCCCCCACGCAGCCAGCCAGGATCGCAGGCTTTAGAGGGAAGGGGCTTCCAGGGCGGTCCGGGGGCGCCTTTGAAGTGACCGCTGCAGAAGCTTCTCCGGCTGTCCTTACTTTAAAGGCTATTTCCAGATTATCCCGGATGGAGCTTGTCGGCCCAGGGCAGCTCGCGTCGTGCTTCCCCGCGCTGACCTTCCTCGGCACCCCCACCCAGCGGGCCCCCGGCCCCCCGTCCGCCCCCCGCGGCCCCCCGAGGACGTCTGGCCGGGAGCCCCGGACCCTCACCAGCTTGAGGTGGCAGGCGGCCCGGTTCCGGTGCAGCACGGCCCGCTCCTGGGGGGTGCCCGCGAGGCCCAGGGCCTTGGTGTAGGAGCACAGGGCTCCCGAGATGTCGCCGTCCTTGAAGAGCTCGTTGCCTTCCTCCCGCAGCTGCGCCGCCGGGCTCACCTGGGGAGGAAGAGGAGGCCGGGCAGCCGGGAGGGGCGGGGCGCGGGCCACGGGCGGGGGGCCGGGAGGAGGATGGGGGCCGGGCGGTCATGGTCAGGACGGCTGAGTTAGAGGGGGTAGTGCAGCGGAACCCCAGGACCCTCCTCACTCACCTCGGGGCCTTCCATGGCGCCGCGCCGCTCCGCCCACCCAGCGCGAAGGTGCGCTCGCTCGCCCGAATCTGTCAGGAATTCTCGCCCCGCCTCTCTTCGCACGCAGGGGGCGCGCGCGCACGTCCAGCCCTCTTGGCCCCGCCCCGCTCGGTGCACGCCGGCCGCGCCTCTCAGGATTCCTCGCCTCGCTCCGCCTCTCTCCGGACGCAGGGGGCGCGCGCGCACGTCCAGCCCTCTTGGCCCCGCCCCGCTCGGTGCACGCCGGCCGCGCCTCTCTCCGGACGCAGGGGCGCGCACGCACGGTCCGCTCGGGGCGGCTCCGCCCGGCCCACTCAGCGCGCAGGCGCCGGAGGCCGCGCCTGCCAGAGATCCTCACTCCGCCTCTCCCCGCCCGCAGGGCCTGCCTCGGCCCCGCCCCGCTCGGCCCCGCCCCGCTCGGCCCAGCCGGGTACGCAGCGGGAGCCGCGGGAGCCCGCGGGGGGTCTCCTCCTTCGCCTCCTTCCTCCCGGGTCTTCTAGGCCGTCTGTGACGGCTGGCGCGGCCCCGGCCCCAGCAGAAGTGCAGGAGGTCCGTGGTCATGAGCGCCACGAGCAGCAGGCTGTAGAGGCCCAGCGCCACGAGCGGGCCAGGGCCCCTGCGGGAAGCGGGGACAGAGGAGAAGGGGAGTGGCGAGCGCGCCGGCTTCTAGGCCGCCCTGGGCCCTCCCCGCGCCGGGCGTCGCGTCCTACGGGCCGCCGCGTGACTCAGCTTCCCGAGGGCCTCAGGGCCGGCGTCATGCCCCTGGAGCTGAGGAGGGACCGGGCTCCGGCCATACGCCTGATAAGTGGCAGAAGTGGGCTTCCAGCGCGGCCCCTTGAAGGCCCGCCCACTTCAGAAGGAGGGCGTTAGGACCCAGCGACCCCAAGATGCCCGCAGCCTGCGAGCCTCCGGGGGGGCTTGGCCGAGGCCCTCCCGAGGGGAGGAGGGTTGTCCCAAGCCTTCCTGTTCCTCACGTGACTGGCCAGGTTTTCCTTTCCATGTTAGGTCAGGCTTTTCTCTTCCGAAGCCCAGACTCGCTAAGGCGCCACGGGCGCTTAGGCCTCTGACTGATAGTGATGAAAACCGTACCCAAAAATGGGTGCGATTTTCACCGAATGCCACTCCAGGGCTCCCGGGAACACCTCTTCCTCGGTCCCAAAAATAGGAGTTGGTGGAAAAGACTTGACCCAAATAAATTTCATTCCAAGGGAAATATGACCGTGGTATTTGGCATCAAAGGGTGCAAAGGTTCTAGAATTCTAAATGGAGCCCTGGGACAGTAGGCTGGAAGTCAGGAGATATGGGTACTGGACCTAGCAACGTCACTGCCTTTGCGACCTTGGGCAAGTTCAGTTTGGGGAGCAAAGAAGAGGTTCCCTCCCACCCCTTTACGTCCAGCTTGACTACTTACCAAGTTTAACTGGGATGGGCGTTAACTGTCCCTTCCAGTGAAATGGAGGACCACTCGACCTTCCTGTTTTCCCATCCTGATGCATCCTAATGTCCCTAGCCCTCTATGGCCCCAGACACTGTCATCTGACCTGATTTTCCCTTTTACACTGCTGAAGAATCTTTCTGACTTCCGGGCTTTTCAATCTGGGCTGCTGGTCAACCGTGGTTTTGTGTTGCCTCCCACAATTAAGATAGGAGTTTAAGAGCAAGGATTGCCTTTTCTTCTTGTTATACCCCTAGCATTTAGTAAGATGATTGGCAGATAGCAAGCTCTTAATAGATGATTTTTCATTCATTCATTCTTCTGCTCCCTCCTCAACCCCCCCAAAAAGGGCAGAAACTAAGAACAATACATAAAAGCTGCTTAGAGACATATTTAAGTTCTATGTAAGGAGAAACTTTAACAAATAGTTATCCAGGGGCAGCTAGGTGGCGAAGTAGATAGCTGTTCATGGAATCAGGAGGACTTGAGTTCAAATCCTGCCTTTGATACTTAACACTCGGAAGCTGTGTAACCCAAGGCAAGTCACTTAACCCCAATTGCTTCGAGAAAAAAAAACCCAAAAAACAGTTATCCAGAAGTGGAATGGACAGTCCTAGAAGCCTGTGGGCCTACCACACTCTTAAGTTTTCAGAGGGTTGAGCATAACTTGTGGGTAATGTTGTAGAGAAGTCCTTCTCAGGTATAGGTTGAACTACATGGCTTTTGAGGTCCCTTCCAACTGATGTAGAAGATGGGCCCTTGACTTAGGACCCTAAGAAGCTGACTCAGTGCTAGAGCTGTATGACTATGGATAATACCATAACAAGCTGGCTCTCTAGGCTGACTTTGTGGATGGCTTACCTTAAGATGGGTGGAGGTGACAATGCTGATAAGTTGACCTGATTCAGTGCCTCAAACTCTGCCTGGGTACAACAGGAACCTTGAGAAGCTTGGAGGTGACAGCAGTAGCCTTCCTCTGGGTGATCAGAGAGCCGAGGACAGAAGAAACCTGGATGATAATGCCCACTCTCATCCCGGGAAGCCTGGCACAGGTGTGGGTAATGGATCAGAGCTGTTGGGAATGAGAGAAATATTGAATAGTTTCAGGGTCTCTATTCAAGGAAGTGGGAAGTGTTGGTGTCACCCTCCCCAGTAAGTAACCATGTGTAACATTCTCAGAAGGGAAGGAAAGAGGAGCCTTACTTCCCTTTAACACTTTAGGACAGTGCTGTTTAGTAAGGGTGGCAGATGCCAAGAAGAAAATTGTACCTGAGGAAGAGGTCCAGTAGGCCAGGCCCACCTGGGAGTTGTGCAGTAGCAGCCCAATGGACAGAAGGAAAGAAGTCAGCCTCATGGTTTCAGAGCTCGTAATAAGCATGCAGTTTTAGGTTAACTCAAGTTATACATGCCATTGTTCTTTGTTGATCCTTTTGCCAGGTCCACAGGCAGAAAGTCTAAAAACAAAAAAAGACCTAAAGCACTATGGGTCCTTAGGTCTCACCTGAGTAAGGGGACGATAGAAGACTTCACGTTTGCTGTGTAATAACACTGGTGTTGGAAGATTTTGTGGCAGTGGTTCAAGCTGCTCAGAGTTATCTAGGCTAAAAGGAATAATACTTGGGAAAGAGAAGCTAGAATAAAATGGGAGTTGAGAGATCAGCTGGTAGCAGGCTGACATTTAAAATAGACCATCATCCTATTCAGTCCTTCTCCAGTGCTTCATTTTGCCATTTGAGGTGACCCTGGGTTTTTGGAAGGCTATGCCAATGGAGTACAAATTCTGGCAGATCCCACCATACTGGAAAGATTAAATAGGGAAGGGATCAGCAACAGATTTATCTATTGGAGAAATAGAGTAGCTAAATCCAAAGAGGCTCATTACCAAAGACTTGGCTATCAAGATACTGAATTTTCATAGGAGCTCCTAAAAATCTTTTTAAGTAGAGAAAGGTTTTAATCTGCTTTGGTGGATAGAATATCTCCCCAGTGAAATTAGATGCTAGAAATACATTCCCTCAGAATTTATTTCGTTTGACATGCATATTTGTTGCAAGAAATTGTTTTTTTTTTTAATATTGGGAGTAGGAAAAGATGGGAGGGCTAGAAAAAAGTATATAAATTTAAAAATAGAAGTTTAAAAATTATATATGTGTATACACGTCACATGAAATGTGTATTCCCTTACCACGCTTCCCTAGCATCAAGTTGGCCCTTGACTGAAGGGAAAATCCCAGGGAGCTCTGACCATTACACTAAAAATCCCAGGGATCTCAACAGCATATTTAGTAGGCTCAGAGGAACACTGCTTTGCAGCCCTTTAAATATTTTTCCTCAGCTGCAGGAATGGGCTTTAGAATTGTTGGTTTCCTAGACTTCAGCACTGAAACATTGCAAGTTAAACATTCTTTCATTATCCTGTGAAACCATAAAAGGCTTACTTTCTAAACCCCAGAAGTAGAGCTCATACTTCAGAAACTGCTGGATTATATAGTTTGTCATACATTCTAAAATAAGATCTAAGCAAAAGTTGATTAGTGCTCTCTAAATTTCTCTTACCTCTGAGTCACAGGTTTGAGGTCCAGATTGAAAGCTGATGTATTTTTAAGATGTGGCTAGCCACCGTTTTCTGAGGTCTTACTCCGATGCTATAGCTTGACAACATCATCCTCTCACGGAAGCAGCAGATGCTCTGATTAGCCCCAGGGGCATAGGACAGGTATGCAAGGTTTGGGGCAATAGCCCATGAGACCGAAGAAAGCTGTAGGAGTTTAAACCAGTATCCCTAAAGTCTAATCCAGGCATTAGACAAGAGAAGAAAGAGAAGATTCTGCAGAAATATCCCCTTCAACCCCAAACCAAATCAAAGATAATTATTAGGGTTCCTTGTAGTAGTCCTAATTTGAAAACAACCTTAATTGATGCTTAGACCCTCAGCAACTTTCTTATTAATGAGTTCTTTTGGGTCCAAGGGTGAGGATTTGGTTCCTATAGTAACCAGGCCTAAACCTGTTGAGAGAAGTGTTTAAAAGCACCTTAGGGATTTTCTGGAACTTGGTAGATTGAGTCTTTTTCCTAGGGGAAGGGAAGTACCCGTAGTCAAATCCTCATGAGATAAAAAGAAGGCTATGTATGACCAAGTACAATATTTGGTACCCCTGGGGCTTGGAAAACACCCACGCAGCTAAGTATCCTTTCCTCAGAGAGGAATAATTGCTTTCCATTGGCCCTATCCCACTTTGCTTCTAAGGTAAATTAGAAATTTTTAATTTCAGTCTTCTGCCCACCTTCTTAGACCTGTCCTGAGTCTGATATAACATCAAAGTTAAATGTTTATTTTGCAAACAATACCTGTAAATAATTAAGGACTGTGGTAATAATGGTTACTGTTGTAGATACATAAAAATACTAAAAAAAGTTGTTTTTTCTTGTCACAAATGTGCATTTAGAGACTGGCAAAGCAAATCTTGATTTATATTTGATTCTCTGCCTATAGTATAAGAAAGTAATCCATTTTATAGTAGTGTGTGTGTTCGTCCTTTGTTGCCAAAGAAGACCATGCCATCAGAGAAATGATGACATGACTTGCACTTGACTTTGTTTTGAAGGAGGGAGAGCTGTGCAGGTCAGCAGCCTCACTTCTCCTCCAGAGCCATCTGAATCCAGTGACCAGATATTCATCGGGATGACTGGAGATGACCCAGGATGAGGCATTTGGGGTTAAGTGACTTGCCCAAGGTCACACAGCTAGTGAGTGTCAAGTGTCTGAGTCAGGTCCTCCTGACTCCTGCACTGGTGCTCTATCCACTGCACCACCTAGCTGCCCTAATAGTAATACCAGAATGGAAACATTATGTGATTTTGTTTTTTCTTGTTATTTTTTAATTCTAAGCTTAACGAAATAGCGCATAAAATGAGCACTTTTGCACAGTTGTGTGTCCTTCCTTCCAGAAGAGGACTATGGCATCAGGAAGGTGATGTCATGACCTGCAAGTGAATTGGATTTAATGGAGTAGGGCAGCGCAAAATCACAAGCCTCACTGTCCTCCATAGACTGTGGAACTGAGGATTATACATGAAACTGCAAATATTGTGTATAGCTTGCTTTTTTTTTTAAGTATATAATAAATTCGACTTGTTACTTTCAAAGATGTCCTGTTTGTTGGATTTGTCTGGTCTTCTTTATGACCTTTTTGAAAATGTGATTCAGTGACTCCTCCCTTCCTCCCTCCCTCCCTCCTTCCCTTGTTCACTTTCTCCCTTCCTCCCTCCCTACCTTTAGCTCTCTTCTCACTTCCCCTCCTCTTCCAAATTGAAATAAAGAACAATAAAATATTTGTGATAACTTCATCATAAAAACAAATTATATTTTTTCTGACAATATCTCATTCTACAATCTGACTCCATCTTACTTATCAGGAAATAGCATGTTTAATCACTGGTCCTCTAGAATTATGTTTGGTCTTCGCAACGATTAGTCGATAAGCCTTTCAAAGTTGTTTGTATTTACAATGTTATTGTGTATGTGACCCAGGCAAAGCTGGGGCATTTTGCATGAAATTGTCCCAATTGAGAGAGTGTGCTGATGCTAGGCACCAGACCTGTATGAGGGTGACAGGATAGAGTGGGTGTTGGAGCTTTTGGAGAGGAGAGTCATTTTTAAAGAGAATCAACATATTGGCAGATATTTTTGGGGACTGATGAAAGAGAGAGGAAGAGAGATGGGGGAGGGGAGAAGAGGAGGGAGGAGAAACTGAGAGAAGGAGAAACTTTGGAAGCTGTGGATTGGGGGAATATGACTTTTCAACAAATGTCCCTGATTTTCAGCTTGCTCTTTTCCCCTGGAGAATTTTCCTTTGAGTGAGATCTAACCTTTTTCTTGGTTTGAGGTAAGATATTTCATTCCCAGCAAGAGAGCTCATTTACTCTTTGGTATTTTCTGATATATTCTAATTTGTATAACATCTCCCATTTCTGTTTGATTTAATAGTTTTACTTGATGCTTCCTATTTATGATGGTCTTTTGTGCAACCAGCATTTTGTGGGAAAGAGCCAAGCCAGCAGGTAAAAAGTTTGGAATAGTCCTTCCCCCTTAAACTAAAACATAGCAACTAGGAAAGTGGCTTTATGTTTTGAACTTAAAAATCTTGCCCCTAGACCAGCAATATTTAGGTGGACAGATACAAATCTACTCTGGTACTCATCTCAGAGACTGGAGAGAGCCCAGTTTCATCATTCTTCTACCACCTTCAATGAAAGAATTGCAGTCCTCCTTGGAGAGGACCCATGAAAAAGCATGTTACCTACCTCCTGATATTGGGATAACAAACTCAAAGTGTACAAAAAGATATACACTTTTTTGGACATAGTCACTGTGGAGTCCTCATACTTGTTTCTTATGAGTGTTCCTTTTTCTTTAAGTTTTCAGTTGAGGTAGGAGTTTAGGGAGGGAAATTAGGGTTTAGTTATAGTAGTACTCCTCCCTCCCAAAAAAAAGAGCAATTGAAACAGATGTACAGGGTAGTTTTGAAAGGAGTGTGTGTAATTATATACTTTAAAAAAACCCAAGTGGTATGCAATGAAGATTCATTCCAGTTTTGTGTACAATCCCCATTTTGTCCCCTGCTGTGTATTGGCAACTTCTCCTTTTTTGATGTTTAAGTTCAGAATAAAAGATAAGAAAAAACAACCATTGGTTGATATATTTAAATGAAGTTAGAATATAATGGTAAAATTCCATTTGGAGCAAAAAAAAGAAAAAGGAGTGGGGAAAAATGAAAAAAAAAAAGGTGGGAAGTCATTACTATCCAGCTGCCTATAGAGAAGATTTTAATAGGTTAATATTTCCTCCATGTTTTTCATGGTATTATGCATCACAAATAACACACAGTAGGCACTGGACTTTTTGGACTTCAGCCTCTAATAGTTCACTGTTGATCTGATCAGACAGGAATAACAGGAAGACAGCTTCTGAGAGGTTGATAATCTCACTTTATTTTGGTTTATTCTTCATAAAAGGATTGCTGAGAATGGGAGCACCATATTACAGCATTCTCTGACCACCCTTCTTGAAGGGCCAGTGAGAAGAGAGTAGGAGCTGCAACTCCTATGGAATCCCTTAAGCTTCATTGGGAGCTGGTGGAGACAAACGGATTTTTTCCATGCTTTGATGGAGGCCAATCAAGGCAGGTAGGCGCATTCCTCTGCCCAAATCCCGGGCAGCTAGGTGGTGCAGTGGATAGAGCACCAGTGCAGGAGTCAGGAGGACTTGAGTTCACATCTCACCTCAGACACTTGACCCTCACTAAGCTATGTGACCTTGGGCAAGTTACTTAACCCCAATTGCCTCATCTTGTCTCTCCAGTCATCCTGATGAATATCTGGTCACTGGATTCAGATGGCTCTGCAGGAGAAGTGAGGCTGGTGACCTGCACAGCCCTCCCTCACTCAAAACAAAGTCAAGTGCAAGTCATGTCATCATTTCTCCGATGGCATGGTCTTCTTTGGCAATGAAGGACGAACACAAATGGATTCCCCACTCACTGACTAGTGCCCACTTGCTTCATAGGGCAACAAAGAAGTCATCTCACCAGCATTAAGCTCACAGGTTAACTTTAACAATATTGTCATTTAGTGCAAGTGTAGTATCACATTATGTCATCCTGGTGGTGTGTTTGGGGGCATGTGCTTGGACCTCAATTCTAAAATCACATTTCTGTTTAAAAATCATTTCTCCATAGTCTCAAAACACTATCCCAGGCAGTTTCTCCCCAGCTCAAGGAAAGCCTGCCCTAGTAACAACTCTTCCTGCTATGGTAATCAGCTGCACCTATAGAATTTATTAGTTTGAACCAGTTGTGTACTGGCTGAACTGGCTGTGTACTGGGTCATAACAACATTTACTACTCACTGACTAATCATGTGTGTCCTAGACTTAGACATACATATACCCCCTCACATTTATCTTGTCTAACATGACATTGATGAGAGCAGCCCAGTATTCCTTAGTCAGTCCTGACTGCTAGTTGACTTCTAGCCATTTGCTACACTTCTATGTAGCACCCCCTTGAGCTAGTTCCTGGATGAACTCTGGGTGAAATACTTGTACCTTAGAAGGAGATGCTAAAAGAGCATGTTCCTTTAAGAACTAACTACTCCCTAACTGTTATCTAATCTTACCCTGAATCACCTAGTTAACATATTTGGCACATGTTTTACTATAGAATATTCTATATAAACTTTTCTTGTACCCCTCTAAGACTGCAGGTTCCCTAAGAACTCTTGCTCACTGAGAAGCATAATAAATCTTTACCTTGGCCTCAAGAATGCTTGAGTCCTAGAATTCATTCCAGGTGACCTGCCCCTGTACTCCTGTCCTTGGGGGTGAGGGGTGGGGAAGTGGGGTTCCTCACCACCACCCCCAACCTTCCAGTCCTCATCAACTGCATATCTCACTTCAAAGTCTCAGTAGGACTGTCACTATGATAACTGGAATTGCTATCTAGGATCTTCGGAGTTTTTCTGGGAGCTATTATGTAACATCTGGAAACTAGACATTACCATGGCCATTGAGTGGAATAGGTTTAGTGAAGACTTCTCAGATTGTAATTCTTCTCCCAGGGGTGAGGTAAGACTGAGAGGCTCAAGGTTACAATATTTTTAGAGTGGAATAATTTCATATAAGGATATAAAACTGTGTAGTACATTTGGGTCTCAATGATTGGATGAAACACATAATTCTTCGACATCTTCATTTCAAAAGGGATTGGTTAGATTTCATGTCTAGAATGTAAGATCATATTCTCAGCTAATGAGAATAATAGTCAGTGGGGAGGGAGGGACTTGCGTTAGGGTCTACATGTATCACTGCTTTTGCTTTATCTTCGACTTTACCTGGTAGAGGAATTGCCCAATTCTTGAGAATCTAATAAATAAACTGTCTGTCATCACTTTGAGAGGCCTCTGAGAAATTAATTTAAGTAGGGAATCTTGTCATCCCACATACCATAGATCTTTGAAACTAAACCCTAAAAAGGATCACAAAATCTTCCTTAGTTACATTTTATTATAGTCTTTCAATGTCAATGATGTTGATTATCATACCGACAGATTATTGTATGCAGAAAATATAATAATGATAACCCTGAAATGCTAGCTAATTAGCTTCTGGCGGTACCACTAATTAGGCTAATTTACTGGTCAGTATGATGCTCCTGTTCCTACAAGTCAAAGAAATAGGACAGCCTAGGGTTTCAGGAGGGCCCTACCCAAAATCACTGTCATGATCAACTTGACTCAGGATAGGAAAGCAAGGAGCACCTTGTTATGGTCCCTTCCTTAGCACCACAAGAAGGCAAAATAAAGCAGATCAAGTCAAAAATAACAATAAGTCATCTACTAGAAACAATTCAGTGCAGTTGATACTGACAACAAAAAAATGGATAAACCATAAGGTATGAAATCAACAGAGATGTGAATGTTTTTATTAAGCATCAGTATTATATCATGAAATTGGACAGATCTTACCAGTAAGATAAGTAAAGGATTCCTACTGCTTTCTGTCATCAGTACCCTTAGCTATGTCACATGACAACAAACATCTGAACAGTGCAGGGAAATAGTAAGAAATAACTTCATCCATGCGTCTAGATTTAAGATTTTGGGAGAGAAAAAAGTTAAAGGTAAAGCCTAAATCACATCAGTTGTGTTATTAAATATCTCCTTGACTCAAATTAACATGTACAGCTCATTTTTGAAAAGAGCTTTATTTTTCTTGGGTTAGTAAAAGTGTACAAATCATCAACAAAAAACGGACCCTTCATGTTCTAAGTTAATTTCTCCCTGTAATATTTTTTCTTAAAAAAAATGCTTCTTTAGCAAAAAAAGCTCACAGTTCAAATATATAATTCACTAAATCAAGTTGTATGCCACTCATTACTTTTTTAAACTAAAACAGAATTTTCATGTAATCAGCGCTAAAGATAATGTATTTCAAATGCCACTGGACTCCCTCAATAAATGACATCATTTCACATGCATCAAAAATAAACATATGTCCTTTAAGACGTCTCTTGAAACAAACATCTATTAATGTATCACAAACACTTTTCATAGTGAATAGACGAGTTTTGGAAAAGGTGATCTTTTGAAACGTTAGAAGCTACTGGGTCATGTCTTCACGTTTCTACAACATTTTAAAGTATGTGATAAAAAAAGTTTGAGCAAAGCCCTTGACTTATGGGAGCGCTGGGTGCATTTTGGCTCGAGCGCAGAGGCGCGCCGGTGGGGAGCAGTATGAGATTTTGTAGGAAAGGTGCGGGTGAGGGCCTTGAATCCAAGCATTAGATTTTTGAATTGTATCTGGTGGACAATGGGGAGCCAGGGAAGCTTGCAGAGCAGAAGAATGGCAGGGCCACATCCGTGCAAAGCCACGTACGAAGGCTGCCCTGGAAGGCACAGAGCGCGCGTGGAAGGAGGACGTCGCAGCAGCTCCGGGTAGAAGCTCCGAGTGCTCTCCTGGGGAGGTAGCGGTGGGTGGGGCGCGGGGGGACCGAGGTCCTTTCCCAAAGGGTTACCTGCATGACCTCTTAAGTCTGAACTTTGGTGGGTTGGCTGTTTGGGCGGGGGCGGGGGCGGAATGAAATTCCACGCACAGCTCGTGGGGCCACGGCCCCCAGCCGCCGCCCGCCCCCATCCCTCCTCCAGACTCCTTCCCAGCCCGTATCTCCGCCCCTGTTCCCAGGCTAAGTGCCGGGGAGGCTGGGCCTCCGGAGCCGGGGGCGGGGCGTCGTTACAGCCGCCGACCAATCGCAGCGCGGATGTTCGCAGCGGTTCGGATTGAAATGTGCGCCCGCGGAGTTGTCCGGGCGCTGACCTGGGAGAGGTCTGCGCGGTGAGGGCTGGGCTTGCTGCGCCCGCCCCGGAGCGGACCTGCCTGGGGCCACCTGCCCCACCGGCCCCACCGGCCCCGAGCCCGGCGTGGGAAGGCAGCGGCTCGGAGCTGCAGCCATGAGGTGCGGGCTTGCGGAGGGGATGGGGCGTCAGAGGCCGCCGGCCGCCCGCACCCTGCGCCGGCGGGGCTGGGGGTAGGGGCGGCTTGCTCTATTCGCCCCTTTCCTCGGGGTTTGCACCTGCCTCTCCCTGACCCCGCGGTGCCCTTCTTCCCCGCGCGTGACGGATGTTCATCTTCAGTAAACATTCGGTGGACGTTTTTAGGGGTCGCCACGTGCGGACCTCGGGGCTAGGAGCCAGGGAGCTGCAGACTTTACAGGCAGCGTGGGAAAAACGGTTGACTCGGAGTCAGGAGCACCTGCGTTCGGTTGTCTGGGCTACTTAACCATGCAAGTGGCTTCGCTTTGCTGAGGCTCAGTTTCCTTATCTGTAGAATGGGGATAACATCTGTGGTCCCGGAGTGGTGAGGCTCGAGCGTGGCAGGTGATGCGTGCAGATTGTAGCAGATGTTGTGCAGATGTAGCGTTCTTTGTAAATGTCACATCGTCACGTGCGAGCGGAGGTTGGAGCATGAGCTCTTGAAGGCGTGCATGAAGAAACATTTAAGCCCTCCACATAAACCGTGCTAAGCGTGGAGGATACATTTTAATAGAGAGGGAGGACAATCCCTAACTAGGGGAGCAGTGTCAGGGAAGCCAGGAGAGTCCTATGTGGAGACCTAACTCCTTTTGTGCAAGTTTTTTCAGGCATGCTAGTGGATTGGATTATTTTTCCTTGAGCCAGAAGTGGAAAGCAGGGGGATAGCATGGCTTGGCTGGAAGAGAGCTGGGGAATGCTCTGTGAGCGTTGGGGCTGGGGTGGGCAGGGTATGTCTGCATCAGATCAGAGACGGTTAAGATTGTTAATCAGAAGCCCAGAATTCCCCGAGTTGGAGGCTGAAGGGCAGGTGCATGCCAGGTGCATGGCAGGAAGGGAGCTGAGAGCTTTACTAGCGACTAACAAGCAGACATTTCTTAAGAGCCATTTTCGGAGAATAGAAGAAACAGATGGGATAATTTCTGCCCACAAAAAGACTATGCACTCCTGGGCCTTCGCAATACTTATAAGTTGCAGTGTCCTGTGGATGGCATTTTGCATCATGAGTCCTTTTATCATGTTTTAGGTCCAAGGACATTTTTCATTCAAAAAACCAAGGTGAGTGCCTGTGGATGCCATGAAAATCTTAGAACTGGTCAGGCTGTTTGTATTTCCAGCTAAGTTGTTGACCTCAGACTGTTCAGAAAGTTGGAGAACAGTGACTGAATTGAGGAAAGCACACTGTTCCTATTTATCTCACTAAAGAGTGGGAAGCCTGCATTTTAAGCTACTACTTTGAACGTTAATCCCACAAGAGGAGTTTTTTTTTAAGCTTTTATGTATGTGTGTATCCTTAAAAGTATTACCCTTCCACCCCATAAATTCCAATGAAATTGAGAAGAGGAGCTAAAAGCATACTTAAAAAAAAAGAATAATGTTAACCAGCACCTTAAGGCATAGTTTCCAAAGACTTCTATATCTAGAAATAAGATTATGTAGAGACCCCAACTATAGATGTAATTTAGGTCCAGAACCCAAGGACTCTTCATCTAGGGTCTGTGAAGTTGTCTTAATATTAATTTTATTTATTTTTAGTGTTCTACAATCACTATCATAAAACTGAGATTTTGTTCCCCTTACCTACTCCCCACCTCCCCCCTCCCTCCCTGAGATGGCATAGAATTCTATATAGGATCTATACATACATTCTTATTGTATACATTTTCACTATAGTCATGCTGTGTAGAAGAACTAAAATGAATAGGAGAAATCATAACAAACCAAAACATAATACACACACAAAAAATGATCCACATTCTGTGATTGACTTACATAGTTCTTTCTCTGGCTATGGAAGGCATTTTGCCTTAAAAGACCATTGTGAATTTTTTTTTTTAAGTACTTGCATTGCTATGAAGTTCCAAGTCTACCAGAAAAAACCCTTGCACACTGTGGTCATTGCTGTGCACAGTTCTGGTTCTGCTCTTTTCGCTCAGCATCAGTTCATGTAAGTCCTTCCAGGCCTCTCTGAAGTCTTCCTGTTCATCATTTTTTATAGCATAATAGTATTCCATTACATTCATATACCACAATTTATTCCTGTTGATGGATATCCCTTTGATTTCCAGTTTTTGGTCACTATGTGAAGTTGTTTTAAAAAATTTTTTAATACTATTTCAATATAATTGATTTCCATTGTAATCCTATGTGTTTTATTTTGTACATTTAAAAACATTATTCAGAGGGAGGGCTTCATAGGTTTGACCACCCTGCCAAAGCAGTCCAAAAAATGGTTAGGAAACCCCTGGTCTAGAAAGTAGGTCATTCCCCAAATCTCTGAGCGGCCAAGACATGTCAAAGCCCATACAGTTAGACTCCTTATTTTTATCGACTAATGCCTCATTTCATCACTTAGAATGACTTTATTTTGTTTTGAACACAATTCTAGCAAGACATTTTCAAATCAGTGGGTAGATTTCTGTGCTGGGATAAGGAAGCTGCACATTTGATAAGGGTGGGTGGAGTTTCGCTAATCAGTACTGCCAGTAGCTGTTACACTAACATACAGGGGAGAGGTAGAAAGGAAGCAGGCATGTCCAGAAGCTTCACTCTCAGAGGACATTGAGTATATTGACCAATAGCCCTAGATCTGGAATTCTTCACCTTTTGTGTGTTAATGGCTCTCTCTGACAGGCTGGTGGAGCCTATGGACACCTTCTTTGAATCATGTTTTTTAAATAATTGAGAGAAACGATGAATTTCAGTTACAGAATAGTGGAAATAAAGATATATGTGTGTATATATATATTAATTCAATGGGGGAAACATTTATATAATTTATATTATATATAATATTTGTATATATATATGTGTGTATATGTATTTTTATTTTTATCAATATTTTAATGAATTTAAATAAAAAATTTATTAAATTTATTTTTTAATATTATTTTACTTTTATTCTTTTCAGTGAACAAAAATATTCTTTCACCCCTACTTCCCATTTAAAACAAATAAGAAAAAACCGAAACCTTGTGAGAAATGAGCGTAGCCAAGGCAAATAAATTTCTGCATTAATAGGACATGGGAGAGGAGTTCCTAACCTAGGGGTCACAGATTCAGGGACACACATACATACATATATTCCCCCATTGAATTTCACAGATCTGAATCTGAGGACCCTAGGTCAGGATCTCCTCTCCCATGTCCTACTAATGCAGAAATTTATTTGCTTGGCTATGCTCATTTCTTACAAGGTTTCGGTTTTTGTCTTATTTGTTTTAAATGGGAAGTAGGGGTGAAAGAATATTGAAAAGAATAAAATTAAAATAAAATAATATTAAAAAAATAAATTTAATAAAATTTTTATTTAAATTCAAATATTGATAAAAATAAAATAAAAAACTGCCCTAGATGTTTTAATTTAGCATAGGATATTGAAGATGACTTCTGCTTTATTATCCTCTCCTTCATTTGCCTTGACAGGGTGCTGCTTTTCAGAGCTAGATCAATTTAGCCAAGGTTCTTGGAGAAAATAGCACCTCAGTCTTGGGCAGTTTTGTGGTTCTGATTTGATGCTGACTAGAAACTAGAAATGTTATTTGTATATATTTTCCCCAAAAGCTGAACACTAGAACTTCCCTGTTAAGTCTTTTCCTTCTGGAACAAGTATGTATTGAATTGAGTTGGATCCTGGAGGAGGGCTCAGTAAAAAAGGAACTTCCATATGCATCTGACCTGATTCCCTCTTTTCTCCAACCCTGCTAGTTGTCTGTCTAGCTCCCCTCTCCCTTTTTTCCTTATAAAGATTTTAAATTCTAGTAATTTCAGTCACCATGGTTGCATTAACTCTCTTACCACTCATTTTCTGCTGCCAGTATTAGAGAGTTGTTGGCTCAACTTTATAAGTAGTCTCTGAACTTTCTTAGGGGAGTGGCTATTGAATGGTCAAGTAAAACAGTTGGGAAATGAGGTCATTCCAATTCTGGACTGGAACACTAGAGCCCTTGTTTGGTAATAGAAGTTGAATGCAAAAGCAAGGCCTTCTTTTGTACGGATGTAGCTGTAAGAATAGGTTCAGAGTCAGCCAGGGTTGCTGATAAATCCTAAGGCATACAAAAGAGAGGTTTTGAAAGCTATGTTGGGGAAATGGACGATCGGGTAAGGGACAGGCTCTCCTGCTTTGGGAGGATAGGGGTATTGAAAACTGGTGCCGGAGCTTTTGATTTCTGTCCAGTTTCTACTTTCTCTGATGAGAACGATCTCAGAATTGGAAAGGACAGGATGAAAATTACTAATAGGGATTTAATACTCAAATAAGGAAGTTGTAAAAGAGCACCTCATTGTCCTTGGTGAGCTCAGTCATCGGGGGCCGATGAATTATCTAGTGGAGGACTGCAGTATCTGACACGTGTTAATGCTGTGATATTCAAAAACTCAGTGATTTTTGAAAGATCGTGAAGAATTGGAAAGATGCCGTAAGATTGGGAGCTTCAGTGGCTGTCCTGATTTTCCAAAAAGGGGAAGAGAGGGGAGTCTGCTATAGGTCAACGAGCTTGGCTTTATTTCTTGGAAAAATTCTAGAACATATTATTAAAGGGATGGTTAGTGAACATCTGGAAAAGGAAGCAGAGATCGCAGAGAACCAGTATGGTTTTATTAAGAATGTTGTTTTTCAGTCATGTCTGACTTCATGACTCCATTTAGGGTTTTCTTGGCAAAGATATTGTACTGGTTTCCCATTTTCCTCTCTAGGACATTTTACAGGTGAGGAAACTGAGGCATTCAGGGTTAAGTGGCTTGCCCAGGGTATCACACAGCTAATAAATGTCTAAGTCCAGATTTGAACTCACAAAGAGGAGTCTTCCAGTCTCCAGGCCCCGCACTCTATCTACTATGCCACCTAGCTAGCCTTTTATTAAGAATAGATCGTGCCAGATTCTCCTGTCACATACTAAAACAATGTCCAAGTAGGTGGTTAACCTAGACATGAAAGGTGATATGATAAATTAGAGCAGCAAAACAGATCATGCCACATAAATATTTCCTTTTTTGGACAAGATTACTGTTAAAAGAATAATTCTTTATTCGAGCCTTTACCCTTTATTAATGAGGGAAAACTCAGGGAAAAGACAATTAAAAGGAATTTATTTAAAAAAAACATGTCAAACAAGTACAAAGGACTCAGGAAGGAAAATGCTATCCATATCCAGATAAAGAACGGATGTACTCTGAATGCAGATCAAAGTATACTTTATTCTTTTTTGTGCTTTTCCCCCCTTTTGCTCTATTTCCTCTTTCACAGCTGCAACTAATATAAAAATATATTTTATATTATAGCACATTTTAGAAAAAAGGGAGGGGAGGAAGGGAGAAAAACTTGAAACTCAGAATCTTACAAAAATGAATTCTTAATATTGACTTGACATGCAGTTGGAAAAAAATACCATTAAAAACGTCCAAGTAGTAGCACATTTAAGGGCTGATCACTGGAGATCAGCAAGGGATTCAAGGTGAGGCCAGCTTTTACTGATAATTTTCATACTGAAACAGACAAGTTGGCTAGGTCCACAGCAGCAAAAGGCGATGGATGGGCTACGATGTCTTGGCCCCTCTCCAGGTACTGGTACGTGATAGCTAACAGTTAGGGGGTGACCAAGTGCGTGCTGGATAGTAGGTAATAACAAAAACTGCAGACTGGGGGGAATTCCCTCTATACTGGTTGACAAGCAGAACTTGGAACCAGTGGGGTTACTGAAAAAGCATAATTTGTAATATTACTAGACTAGTAAAACCGAGGAATATTGAAAAATAGTTTACATAGATTTTAGTAAAACATGAGATAGAATGCTAATGTTCTTTTTGTAGAAAAGATAGAAAGATAAAGAATATATCTAGTTTGGTCAGGTTAAGCCAGAAATGATTGAATAAACTTAAGTACACATTAGTGGTTTGATGTCAGCTCAGAGAGGAGTCTCTAATAGAGAATATTAGAATATTAAGATTAGAAGAATCTATGCTAGGCACTTTGCTGTTTAACATTTTTACCAGTGATTTGGATAAAGGCATAAAAAGGATGCTTATCAAATTTTCAGGTACCAAATTAGCTAATAAACTGGAGGAAAGGTTTAGGATAAAAGTTATCTTCACAGATCAGAATATTATGCCACATTTAATTAAGATAGAATCTTAAAGGGATAAATTTGGGTTCTAAATGCCAATCTCACAAGTAGAAAATGAGATCAGTGTGGCTGGAAAGCAAATTGTTGGGAAAAGATCTCTGACTTTTAATGGTCTGCAAACTCAAAATATGACAGCCAAAAAACCCCCAAAACAAAAACCCTGAAAGCAATCTGAGGCTCTATCAGAAGAGGCAGAGAATCCAGGACTAGGGAGGTAAGAACTATACTCTTTCTTCGTCAGATAGCATCTTGAATATTATGTTCAGTTCTGGGCATCACATTTATTTATTTTGGTTTTCTCTTGAACAGTTTTTAAAAGCATGTTTTATTGATATTTTTTTTACTTTGTTGTCATTTCTTGACCAGGTTGATTCCTCGCTTATGTGATGATCCAATTTAACAATGTGTACAATAGTCTTCCCTAGTAGCTCCCCCAACCGCCCTGCATCCCCCCATCTCTCTGCTGTGAGGAGAGAAGTATGTTTCAATATCTGTACTCTGAGACCATGATGGATCTTTTCAACAACTTAAAGCTTAGCTTCTTGGCAATCTTTTCATTTACTTGTGGTAGTTCTTGTATATATTGTTTTTTTAATTCTGTTTATTTCAGTTGGACATAGTTCTGAAGACCCACTTTGTAGCCACTTCTTTGCTGTTTCTAGACTCTTCTAATAGCCTCTCATTTGTTCTCCCTGCCACATGCCTCCCTTCTCCAATCCCATCTTCCATATAGCTGCCAAATTGAAATTCCGAAAGGGCCAGTCTGACCAAGTCACTCCCTTATTTATTAAATTCAGTTGACTGATTCTAAGCTCAAATATAAACTCTGTTGTGTATTTAAAGTCCATCACAAACTGACCCTCAAACCAAGGGGCAGCCTAAGTCATCTAGGTGGTGCAGTGGATTACTGGGCCTGGAGTTAGGAAGACCCGAGTTCAAATTTGACCTCAGACACTTACTAACTTGTGACTCTGGGCAAGTCACTTTAAAAAAAACAAAACAAAATAAAAACCTCTGCCTGCTTCAGTTTCCTTAACTGTAAAATGGAAATAATGAGCAAATTTACATGAATATCAAATGAGATAATGTTTGTTGAGTCTTAGCACCATGCCTGATGTAGTAGGTGCTTGATAAATGTGTGTTTCCTTCTTTTCAAACATGTTTCTATATGTTACTCCCCTTTACATATTTGGTGGTTACAGAGCTTGCTGATTTCCATGTGTCACTTAAGTTCCTTTCTCCTGTCTTTGTATAGGCCGTCCCACAGGATGAGGACAAACTCCCTTCTCTTTCTTCCACCTATTAGAACCCTTGACTTCCTTCAGGGGTCATCTTGGGCATCACTTTCTATGTGGATCTTTTCCTGATTCCCCCCCAGCTGCCTGGTGTCTTCCCCTCAAAATTACCTTGTTTTGTACATATTTGATATGCACCCATATATGTATGGGTTGTATCCCCTGTTAGAATGTAAACTTTTTGAAGCTAGGGACAATTTTGCTTCCTTCTATCTTTGCCTTAGCAAAGTGCCTCGTATATAGTAGGTGCTTAATATGTGCTGGTGGATTGATTAATTGTTGTCAAGTGCTGCTATGAATATTACTGTATTTATCGGATCTTTTTTTTTTTTGTCTTTTGGCTTCCTTGGGGTCATATATCCAGTAGAATGACCGATGGATCAAAAGTATGGATTGTTTTATTTGTTTTTCTTAAATCTCTCCATACTAATGTCCAGAATAGTTGAACCAACTCATAGCCCCATCAATGTTGTATTAGTATTGGACGTCAAATTTTAGGCAAGATTTTATTAAGCCAGATTTTACACTGGTCTACGGCAGCCGCGCTGGCATATAGAACTTGAGTTGTAACAGGAAGGTTTAAGGAAATGCTGAAGCAGGACTTGGTAACTGTTTTCAGGCGTTTGAAGGTCCATCACATGGAGGATGGATTAGATTTTTTTCTGCTTACTTAGAGGGCAGAACCAGAGCAAGCGGGGAGAGTTGTGAAAAGGAATACTTAGATTTAAAGTAAGAAAAAGCCCCAACCAATTAGAGCTGTTTTACAGTGGAATAGATTTCCTCCCCTCAAAGAATGTCTTGAAACAAAAACTAGATGACTGCTTGCCCAGAACCTAGTACTTGGTAGTACTCAGCTATTGATTTGAGTATAGAGGGTATTCTTGTTCAGATATAGATTGTATTAGATGGTGCTTTTGTGGTCCCTTCCAACTCAGAGATCTGTAACTCTGTGAGTGCTGAATTGGAGATAAATTCTGGGGAAAATAACAATCTGTAGTATATACATATAGGTATGAAAACATGAATTGCATGTATATGCAGAGCAGAAAATGAGTCGTCAGTTACTGGGGGGAAAACGAATAATTGGCAGTAAGAATCCTGCAGGCTGAATGCATGTTCCTGGTTGAAGCTCTGTCACATAGGTAAGCCTGAATAGTTGAAGACAGGGATGAAAGAGGTTGATGAGGGTTAAACACAAATTAAAACGCAATTTTGATTACTTTCCTTCCACTTAGTTTCTTGAGATGAATGGGTGATATAGTTGGGTAAACTGATGTTGGAACTGCTAGAAAGTCCTGCTAGAACTGCAAGAAAGAAAGGCAACAAGCTAACAAGCATTTATTAAGCACTAACTATGTGCCAGGCATTATGTTAAGCCCTGAGGCTTCAGAGAAAGGGAAAAGACAGTCCCTGCTCTCAAGGAACTAAGTTTATTGGGAGGGCGCGGGGTACAGCATGCGAACAGCTATGTACAAATGAGATACAGACGAGAATGGCAGAGGAAAGGCACCAGCATTATGGGGGATCAGGAAGGACTTCTTGCAGAAGGAAGGGTTTTAGCTGAAATTTATTGCAAGTTTGCTTTAGGACAGAGGCTATGTCTTAGACTTTTTTGTCTTTTGAATATAGTATGGATTAATAAATATTGTCAGTTCATTGAGTGACAAAGGACGCTGCATACACCCCAGATGTATAGTACAGTCATGGTCTTTATCGCCCATATGGGGACCCGATGGTTTGTTGTGGATGAGGTTGGTATGAGGAAATAACCTTTGTACAAGTTGTTGGATTTTTCTGATGCTGTTTTCATGCATTATTCACCGTATGCCCTCTAGAGGTGGGATTATAGATGAAGAAAAGATAAACTTTATTTTTATGATTTAAATTGGTATTTTGCTCTAACGATGATGCCGGACTTGGGAAATGTTTTTTGTTTCGGTGAGAGGAAAAAGCGTTAGGAAAGACAGTATGAACTGGGAGACGGCAGATGTAGATACAGGTCCCATCTGGTTGTGCCACCAAATAATAGCATAGCTTAAGTTTTCTGGCCTTAGTTTCTTTTATTTTATGTGTTATGGATGCTTTAAAAATTTCTGCCATTTCTCAGTAATTTCCACCAATCCAATTACATCCTTTCTTATAATAAAGAAAAACAGTAATTAAAGCAAATGGATACATTCACAATGTCTGATAATGTATGCCTCGATGCAAACCTCTGGCCCACCACGTCTCTTCCAAGAAGAGGGAGGTATATTTTATCATCAGTAGTCTAGGGCTTAGTTTCTTCATTTATAAAACAGGAGTTTTGTCTGTCTCTGTGGTCCCCTCCTATTTTGACATGCTATGATTCTATGGAATGAGGGTTGATTAGGAAGGAAGTTTAAATGTAGCAAAGCAGTTGAGTGACAGTCACTCAAAGACTTCTGCAAAGACTATTTCCTCATACCGACACTTCTGCAACATTATCATCACTTTCTGTACCTTCCATTTGGGAACCTTGAAGTAAAAAGGGCCCTGAACCTAGGAGTCAGGAAACAGAGTTCTAGATACGGTATTGCCCCCAACAAGGGACACAACATTTCATTTTTTTGTATCTATTTGCTTCTTGGACTGTAAAATAAATTTAATACTTTATAGGGTTATTATAAGCATTAAATTAGATGATATGAAAGTGCTTTTAAATATATAAAACTGAATTAAAATATACACTTTTTTAAAAAAGGTTTTTTTATACTTTTGGTTTTTTTACTACCTCCCAAAAAACTCACCCTACCACTCTGAGTCCTCCGTTGCTAAAATAAATAAATGACCAAAACCGACCAATAAAACAACCTCCTCTGATGTGTGCAAGATTTCAAGAGGAAAGAAATGTATTGAATTATGTTTTCTCAGGTTGAGATTGATAATTGCAGCTACTTTGAGTTTGGCCTCCTTTTTAAAAATGTTGCTTTGATTTACATAATTGGAGCTGTATATATTGTTTTGTCAGTTTCCCTACTTCATTCTGTTATCAGTTCACACAAATCTTCCTGAGCATCTCCGAATTACTCATCATCGTTGTTTCTTATGACACAGCAGTGTTCTATTATAATCCGATTTGTTCAGTCTTTCTCCCTCAGCTGAGAAGGGACCCACTTGGCTTCTTTTTGTTTCTCCTTGTTCTTTACTGCCTCTAATTTCCTTCAGTGAGGTGCTGGCTGTGGAATCAATGGCATATCTCTACAAAGCCCTGAGCTTTCTTCAGGGACTCTTTGAGACAATGGGGATCCCAGAAGACCAGAGGCTAGCGAGGACAGAAGTGGTGAAAGTGAGTCTAGCTTTTAACTGCTAACGTTGTTCATGGTCTTCAGAGATCATAAATTTATTTTAATATTTTGATAACTATATTTCAGTATAATTGGTGCCTTTTGTAGTCTCGTATTTTTTATGCATTTAAAAACATGACTCTGAGAAGGGGTCCATAGGTATAACCAAATTGTCAACGGGTTCCTTGACACAAAAGCAGTTGAGAATCTGCTCTTGAGGGGGATACTAGCGGAGAGCAAAGAGTGTATTGAAAGGTATGTTAGCCATGCCATTTGCATGTTAGGCATCAGTGGATTTCACTTCAGCCAGCATTTGTTAAGCACCAGCCAGGCACCAGCTGTGTGATAGAGATAGAAATTAAAAAATGAAATAATCCCTTCCTTCCAGGAGTTTGTATTCTACTGGAGAAACAATTTGTATTCCTTTGTATTTATTTTTCATTTATCTGTATAAGTGAAAAATAAATACAAAGTAATTCCAAGAGAGTGTGGGGAGACTATTGCCCAGCAAATAACATGTTGCACTAGACTTTGGATTGGGGGGGCGGGGTTGAGAGAATATTTCCTTACTTAAAATTAGCTGGAGGTGCTCGTTTACAGTTAGGTGGCTCAGGGGATAAACCACTGACCTTGACGTCAGGAGGACCTGAATTCCAGTCTAGCCTCAGACACTTACTAGCTGGGCAAGTCATTTAACCGTGATTCCAAATTTCCAAAGAAATTAGCTGTCCGTTGCCAAATCAAGAAGCTTATGCCTGAGCATCGCTCTTGAAACTACTGGGTTTTCATGTTCTCAAGATTGTGAAGAGGATGGATTGCTGATTTGTTCCCTCCTCATGCCATAGAGCCTGTTGGACATGATAATTTCAGAGGAAGAGAATAAGAAGTTGATGCTTCTGGAAAGCATAGCGTTACATCGAAGACAGCTAGACAGTCTGTGCTTTGAATTAAAAGTAGAACATTTTCGAGTGAGTTCTGAACTAATTGCAATATTTTCCCAGTCTTCTTCAGCCTCTCTGCCTTCAGATTCCCTTTTCAATATAATACAGTTCATGGGGGCTGGGGGAGGAGGGTGGTGTTTGAACAGCACTGATGTGGTTTTCCTCTTGCATAGGAGGAAGAGGGCCTCACCATGCTGCAGCTGGAGAAGGACTTAGGCACCCAGCTGGAAGTCACATTGAAGCAGAAGGAGGATAGGAGGCATGAGCTGAAAAGGCTTCAGGAGCAAGACCGGGCCTTCTGTGAGGTCCTCCATACAACCCCCTACAGCACAAACAGGGACTCGGTGCCCAGCTTGGAGGAGCTGGACCAGTTCAGATGCTACTTGGCAACCCTGGCGGAAACAAAGGTATGTGGTGGAGCTCCCTAGCACTTCAGGTGTCTTTTAGTCAGCAGGAGACCCTTTCCTGACACAGATCACAGCCTTCCTGCTGATAGATGGTGGTAGTTGTTTACACTAGATGACTTTATCCTCAAAACGATTTTGTAAAATATTCTCATCCCATTTTGCAGATGAAGAAACTGAGGTTTAAAGAGTTCCTTTCTGGTGCCCTTTCTACTGTATCACACTGTTTTGTTTTGTTTTTTAAAGTATAATTTTCTCACTTTTTCATGTTTTTTTAAAAAATATGGCTAATATGGAAATCTGTTTTGCATGATTTCACATGTATAATTGATATCGTGTTGCTTGCCTTCTCCGTGGGTGTTTGGGAGAGAGAGAATTTGGAGCTCAAAAGTTAAAAAGAAAAGAATGCTGAAGATAAATAATAACGTAAAATATTTTTAAAAAATCAAAATTTTACCTTTGTTAGCTCATCTGGCGGCAGATATTTTTAATTCTGTGAATGAACCACACCTTTTGATTTTCATCATGGATGCTCCTAAAAAATTGACAAGCTTTCTTGACTAAACTTATAACATGATAGAACAGATTAGAGGCCTACGTTGTTCCAAAACTTTGAAATTCTGAAGGAAGTGCTTTACCAAGATGGAGCCTCAGATAAAAAAAAATTTTCTACAAATTCTTTGAAAATAGAAATCTGTAAATTCTTGGAAACCCTTTAAATGTCTTTGAAAAGTTATTTTTATCTTAATAATGTTAAAATTGAACTAGTGATTTCCATTCCTTTTGATATAAATTAAAGATGAGCTGATTGATCTTAGGGCAAAAAAAATGACTACAATTGAAGTGTAACTTAAACAATCTTGGTGAATTCTGTTGCTCCTAGAGAAAAAACCTATCTGATCCCTATAAAATAAATTATGGAAGCTTCAATTTGCAACAGCATATTTTTATGAATTTCTAACAATTGTAGCCATCAAAATGAAACAAAATGATCAAGATGTTAGCCATCCTAAAGGATATGATTGTTGCCTTGGCCAAAACCGTTTCACAATTTAATGTTCTTTTTTAAGCAAAAAAGCCTTAATACTTCTATACCTTTTTATTATCTTTAATTTATTTATTTTCCGTTTTCAACCATCACTTCCATAAGTTTTAAATTTTCTGCCTCTTCCTCCCCCAAATGCCATATAAGCTTATATGGATTTTCTACATACATTCTTATTAAACACATTTTCCCATGAGTCATCACATTGTCTTTCTTAAAGAGGTGCTGTCGTTTAAAAGTTCATCACCTTGTGGCCCTCCTACTGGTGATAAGCCCGACCCAGCTCAGCTAGCTTCTTCAGAGTAGATGTGTATGTAGGTCGTAGGTCCATATTTGGTCCTTATTTGGTAGGTCCATGTGGGTCCAGATTTGATAAGTCCGTAGTTGAGGCCTTTTTACCTTGTGAAGACCTGCCAGGGCTTGCATCCTGCTGCCACCACTTTCAGGGACCCAGGGCTACCTCATGTCAGGCGGAGGCATTAGAGTTGAAGCTTCGCACACATAGGCATCTTTTCTGAAAGTCGCTTCAACTCACTCTGAGGGGGACACGTATAACTTCTATGCTCTTCTAGGAATGCAGAGAGAAGGAACTTATCAGCACAAAGAGGCAGATCCTACTCCTTATGGAAGAGCTAGATTATACCCCAGACACGAGTGTTGTAAAAGATGTATTATGTGAAGATGAAGACATTTCTGATCTGTCACTGGAAAAACTTTCAGCTCTGCATGACCTGAACCATCAGGTATGGAGATCTTGACCTGAGGTCCTGTTTGAAAGTCTAATCTGTCGTTGAGAGCGTTAGGATCAGAACCTCGAGATTGTCTTGTTCTGTGAGTTGGAATGCTCATCCAAGCCTTATAAGTGCCCCAGTATTCTTTAATAACACTTCCACTCTTTTTATCACCTATTTCTCATGGGAAAGGGGAAATTTGGTACTAAGAATTGAGGAGGGAAAATGGGAGAGAAAAACTAAATAACTAAAAATCTCTTGTTTTGAATTCAAGTTTACTAAAAAGCAGACGTCCAAATGACGTCTAACTAATGACATTTAACTAATAAGATGACAGGTAGATAACTGTGGGAGGGATGGAGGTGGTGGTGTTTGAGCAGCACTGATGTGGCTTTCCTTCTGTAGAGGAGGAAAAGGGCATCGCTGCCCTGCTGAAGTTCCGAGTATATCTGACTTGGAACTGCTCTATTTGAGAGTATGTGCGCTTATAAACTCCTCTGTTAGATCATAAGTTCCTTGAGGGCAGGGACTTTTTTTTGCCTCTTTTTGTATTCCCAGTGCTTGGCATAGCATCTGGCACATAGTGGGCATATTTATTGATTCATCCCCCTTTATCAATCTAGTGTTTGGTGAGAATTTCTAGACTGGGAGGTTGAAGTTCTGTACTGTGGCATTTCCCTGAAATGATGATTTCTGGAAGCTCCATAGTCCATATGCTGAAAAAATTGTAAATACAAACATGACCTGATTTAATGCAAAGACTGATTTGCTCTCCCTCTGCCTACAGGCTGGTATGTTTTTAGGCATCTGCTCTGGGAAGGTGAATGATATACTGCGAAGCGGCCCTTTTTTCTTTTTTCTCTCTTCTTTGTCCATCCTTCCTTCCTTCCTTCCCAGTTAGAGGTGCTGAGAACTGAGAATGAAATTGTGTGTGAAGAACTACATTCTCAAATCCAAAAGCTATGGGACAAGTTACAAGTTCCCTATGAGGAGAGAGAAGTCCTGGCTACATTCATGACTGGGTCTGTACTCAAGAGGAGAAAAGCGGAGGAAACACAGTAGGCATTAGAAGTGCTGGCTGGGGAGACAGTGGCTTTGAGCTTGCTTTCTCCTATCCCTCCAATACCCTCTCATCACCTCCCTAGTTTCCTTTGAAATTTGACACAAGTGCTACTTTCTACCCGAAGTCTTTCCTGATCTCCCCCAGCTACTGGTGTTTCTCCCTACCCTCATTATTTTCTGGTTATTCTGTATGTAATTATTTATGTTATGTCCCATTTCCCCTGATAGGATGTAAATTTCCTTAGGGCGGGGACTATTTCATTTTTGGTTTTGATTGTACCTGCACAAAGTAGGTGCTTAATAAATGCTTGTATATGGATTAACTGGGCCAGCCATCGGAGTCCGCAAGGATTGTTTTTTATAAAACACGTTTCCTTTGAAAGCTCTTTTAAATAGACCCTGTTCCTTAAATCCAGCTCACAAGACTCTTTGCTGGGAAACTCTTCTGTGATTTTACCGTCGTCAACAAAGGTTTGAATAGTTAGCATTTTGAAAAGTGGCCTAATGATCCATTACTCTGTATCCTGCCCTGTTGGGGTAAGCTGATATCCACAAAACCTATCCTAATTCTTTCTTAGTGCCCTAAACTAAGGCCTTGTGCCTTAAAAGGAGAAAAGAAATGTAGCAGAGCTCAGGTGAATAGTCAGTATAAGATTGTGATGGCAGACTCTTGTGCTATAAGTAATGATAAGCTTAATGATCTTGAAAAAACGTGGAAAGACTTGCATGAAATAATGAGCAAAATGGGCAGAACCAAGAAAACAGTGTATACAGTAACAGCAGTATTGTTTTAAGAATGACTTTGAGCAAATAAGTCATTTTGACTATTGTAAATACCCAGATTAATCATAAAGGTCATATGAAGAAAGATGCTATCTTCATGCAGAGGTAGATGCATACCAATTTGTGTCTAAAGGTGGCCGTTTCTAGGTCAGGAGTGAGGGAAGAAAAAGGGAAAAAAAGAAATTTACATGATACTACATTATATGTAATAATTTACGAATACTTTATATATAATATTGTTATATTTAAAAGGGATAGCAAGTTGTACATAATAGATTTACAGTTTCATGTACAGTCATCTTTTTATTATACAGTGTTATGGAAAATTGGTTTTATTCCATACATTAAATTAAAGAAAGTAAAGAGCATGGTCTTTCTGATGCTTCCTTTCCCTTTCGGCAGCTTCAGTCAGAAGTCGATAGATTAGAAGAGCTGAAGATTCAGAGCCTGAAAAAAGTGTTTGAAACTGTCCGAGATGAGCTGGCTCTGTATTGGGGAAAGTGCTTCTACAGCCAGGAGCAGAGAGAGGCCTTTAGTGCCTACTATGATGGTTGGTATGGGAGAGGTCGACACAGTCCTATAGATGAACCTGTCTGTCCACTCTTTTATGTTACCCTATTTTCACTTACTTACCTAACAACAAGCGTATACCTGTATAAGAGGATATCACACACAGCCTGCCTTTTCTTGTTCATGGGATCACAGACTAAGAGTTAGAAGGGATTTTGAAGATAATCTAGTCTGGCCTTCTTATTTTATAGATGAGAAAAAATTAGGTTCAGGTAAATTGATAGGCTGCTCCATATGAGGCAGTAATCTGATGTGGCAGCCAAAAAAACTAACATGATGTGAGGTTGACCTGAGCCATGAAGGAAGTGATTTATTTTTGGGGTGAGGAGGGAGAAAAGGGTGCCTGGACCTGTGGCTTCACTGGCATTGGGAAACTTCCAGTGAGGAAACGCCCTAGACAGAGTGATTGATACCTCTTCATAATTTATGATCTTAGATGCCCAGAGTACTGACAGATTTAGTGACTTGTATGGCATCCCAAAGCCAGGGTTTGTCAGAGGCAGGATCTGTAAGCATATCTTATTGACATCAGCTTACTATACACAGTCCCATAATGCCTCTCAAGTCAGTCTGTAATATTGGGACTAGCTCTGAGTGCCACATTTTACAAAGTGGACCATGACTAAAGGACGATAAACAGGATCGTAAAAGGATTGGAAACAATGCTGTAGCAATGATTATTTAAAAGAACTTGGGATCTTTAACCTGGAGAAGAGAAGGCTTTGGTGGGAGGGGAACACAGAAAACATGCTAGGTCTTCAAATATTTGGAGGATTGTGATTGTGGAAAAAGGATTGGACAGAGAAGATCCTTCCAGTAGTGCGGTTTTGTGAGTGTTTTCAGTAATGGAAAGTTCTCTGTCCCATAAGATGGTCTTTTGTATTGGCAGTACTTTCTTCTCATAAGCTAAAATCTATCTTCTTCTTCCTGCTGGTCCTAGTTAAGTTGTCTGAAAGAAAATCAAACAAGTCTGGTCCTTCATTTTTATAATAGCCTTTCAGTTTCTTAAGGGGAGACCTGATAGCTTTCCCCAGTCTTTTCTGTGCTTAACTGTCCTATTTTAGACTGGAATTTAAGGCCCTTCACATGCTGCAGAGGTAAATGTGAATCATACTTTGTACATGAGCCATTCCTTCTATGAGATGGTTACTGGATCCCCATCATGGTCTGGTATTCCTCTTCTGAATACACTCTGTTTTGTCAGGACCCTTTTAAATTGTGGTTATCTAGGACTAAATAAAATACCCAATGGATGGGGACTGGACCAGTGATTTCACTGATATGCAGAACTTCCAGGTGATAAAACTCCTTTTACCAAGGTAGGTTGACATGTTTTCTGCAGCTTATACTCTTAGTGAGCACTGAGAAGTCAGGTGATTAGCTTGGGGTCTCACTTTTGGATTGGTGCCATCTACAGATTTTTTATTTTATAATCATACCTTCTGTGACTGGCCAAGGACAGACCTCTGAAGCATATTTGTAGTTTGAGGAAGTGAGAGAAGGGGAGAGAGTTTGGTCCTGTACAGTTAAGCTCAGATTTGTAGGACAGGTCACCCTGGGCTGCATCCTGAGCTCCATGACTCATTGGAATACATTGTTCCCTTCCCTCTTCCTTCTGGTGGATGCAGAAAAGTCTTGCATGATATGATTGTCCTTTCCTTTGTATTTGAAGGTCTTTCTCCTGATGACTTTGCAGAATTCGTTTGTGAATTGAATGGTTCTATTTAACCATGGTATCTTGGAGTTTGCAGGGTTGTTTTTTTTTTCTGGAAGCAATTTGTGAATTCTTTCAATTGGAATTTCATTTTTTACGTTCAGAAGTTCTCTTCTATTTTTTTTTCATTATGGTGTTAAAGATTTTCATCTGTTGTGTTCTTCTGGGAGACCTTTGGTGCTTAAGGTTATCTCTGTGCAACCTGTCTTCAAAGATAATAGTATGTTTTGTTTGTGTAGTGAGCATATTTTCTTTAAATATTACTGTTTTTTGCTTTTTTGTTTTCTAGATTGTCCTTCAGTTCTGTGTCTTTTTATTCCCAATCTATTATTCTCTCCTTTGTTTTTTTACAGATTCAAGTTTTTTTCTTCTCATTTTTGTTGTGCAGTCCATAAATTCTACTCCTGTAATTCTTGTTTCTCTTTTAAACTACTTCAGAACAACACCTGATGGTCGCATGTTCACCTCAAGTTCTACATGGTCTTATCTCAAGAGCTGGATCGTTTCTTTTCATTTTGCAGGATTTATTCATGGATGCTGAAACTCATTCACTAGCTCCAGATACCATTTTTCCTTCTGTGGTTGTTTTTCCTGTTGATTTGTACAAAATCTTTGAGTTTTCTTCTTTCTGAAATCTTTGGTCCTTTCTGTCTTTTTTTCTCCTCTTATTTACCTTTTCACTCACTTCCGACTCCCTCTTCTCTAACTGTGGTTTCTTTGGGGACTGAATTTCAGAGCATCTCAACCTCTTCCCATGAAAGTGCATTTCGTTGTTTACCAGTCTAGGTTCTTTGCCCTAAGTACCTTTTGGGTCGAAGGCTGTGCTCTTTCTCTCAGGGTTATTGTAGAGTTCTGTACAGCTCTCCATAAATACAGTGTCCTGATGATCTGTTCCACCCTCTCTGTTCTTCAGTTCTCTGACCTGGCACTAGAAGTTCAGAAATTTGTTCCACTGGTGTTGGGGTGGATTTTGATGTAAGTTTGTGTTACGTTCTTGGGTCTCCTAGTGTTGGTAGCATGGGAGCTAGGGATGGGACGAGGTCAGGGTCAGTGGGTTTCAGTTTCTGAATTTAGGAGGATATTTTTTACCTTTTTTTAAAAAAAATCCTAGATGTATTAAACTATGGAAATAGTGGAAGTTTATCTTTGGTACATAATTTCTGTTTTGGAGTTTAAGAGGCTGTAGGAACCAGAGAAATTGTCTAGTCTACCATCTTGTTGCTCACATGATCTGACCCATTGGTTATTACTTTTATTAATAACAATCTGGTGAAAGGTTAGTTGGAAAATAAATGGTGAAGATAAGGGCCTACTAGGTTACAGTAATTGTTAAATAATTAGTAAGAGATTAAGAGGCGCTAGCCTAGGAAGGTGGCAATGGAAGTGAAAAGGAAGTGATGGCTATAAGAGATATTTCAGAGAAAGAATTAATAGAATTTGACAACTGAGAGGGAGGAGGTTAAAAATGGCTTTGAGGTTTTGACGCCAGGTGATGTCATTGATAGAAATAGAAAAAAAAATGCAGGTAGGGGAGGTTTGTTTCTAGTAGGAAAGATGTTCCATTCTAGATGTCCTAAATCAGTGATGATGGCAGGACATGGAAATGAAGATGTCCTGTTGTAGATATGAGATTAGAATTTGAGTTTGTAGAATGCAAGTTGCTTGAGGGAAGAGACTTTTTCATTCCCAGTGCCTAGCATAGTTCCTTGCATATTAGTTGGTACCAATAAATATTTGAGTGAAATTGAATGTCAGTTTGAGGGTCATCCAGATAGAGTATAGTTGAAGCTGACCAAGTTGGCTTTCCAAGGGGAAATTAAAGATATGATAATAGGTCATGTGTACTGACTGATAACTGCTAACGTTGACATAAAGCTTTAAGGTTTGCAAATCCCTTTACGTATATTATTTCGTACAATTCTGTGAGGCAGGTTCTATTATAATCCCCATTTTACAGATGAGGAAACTTAGATTGAGAGCTTAAATGACTTGCTTAGAGATACATAGCTAGTAAATCTTGGGGATAGAATTTGAATTCAGGTCTTTCTGACTCCAAGTCCACTGTCCACTATGATAGGGTAACAGGAGAAATCTGAAGTGATCTAGGAATATTTGAAAAGAGAGGATCACACTGTTCACTGGGGAATTGGGAAAGGAATCATCTGAAGGACATGGCACCAGAGCTAAACCTTGACAAAAGGGAAGCATTTCAGTAGGTAGACATGAGGAAGAAATGCATTTGAGTGATGGGAAACCACTTATACAAATATACAGAGTCTGGAGAGTTCAAGCTAAGCCTGGGGAACATCCGGCAGTCCAGTTTATCTGGACTGTAAGATTCACAAAGGAAATAATATGGAATGAGGCTACAAAAGTAAATTGGAGACAAAATGGAGGGGCCCTTAAATTCTAGGCTAAAGAGTTTGTGTTTTATCCTCTAGATAATAGAGAACCATTGGAGGTTTGGAGGCTTTGGACTGATACAGTCAGACCTGGGCATTAAGAAGATTGTTTTGGCAGCTATCTGGGGGATAGATTGGGAAAGGGGAGAGATATCATGGATCCTTGTGTAGAAGCTGGGACTGGAAAAGCCCCAAGGGATGACCTCCTCGTTTATGTCCATACTTACATAAATAGAAATTTACTTTAAAGTCACTAGTGGCAGTCTACTCACTGGGCTAAAGATGGTGATATCACTCTGAAAGCCTATGTGCGCCTTGTGGGTGTTGCTGCCTTTTTCTCATCTTTGTTTCTGTGCTTCTGTTCTTTAAGAGACCATAGGGTGAGAAAGTTAAGGAACAATTAAGATGAATTTAAGCCTAGTCTAAAAATACTTTACTAAAAAAATGAACAAAAGTCTAAATTTTGTATTAGAGAAGATGAATGTAACATGTCTTTGAAAAATAAGAATGTATTCTTTCTCATCAGACTTGCATTAAAGGCTGAGTAGAGAAGTGAGGGGGGATGTAGGGGAAATGGGTTCGTGACTGTTGAGGGGCACTGAAATGTTAATGGAGGCAAATGTGGGCTTTTTTCCCCCCTCTTCTGTCCGATCCTGCCCATCATGCAGAATACTACTCAGAGACGTTGCTCCAGCTCCATAACGCTGAGGTGGTGCAGTTGAAACGTTACTATGAGGTGCACAGAGAGCTCTTTGAAAGCATCCAGAAGTGGAAAGAACATTGGAAGCACTTCTTGGAGTTTGAGGTACTTTCCTGATATTTGCGGAACTAGAGGGAAGGCAGCCAAGGAAATGGGGATTGAGAATGGATAGAGGCTTTCATTGGGATTCCTAGATGAAGAAACTCCCTTTAACAAAGCAGGTCCACCCCTTCTCTGCAACGTACAGTCTTGGATGGTTAGGCATTGAGAGGTTAAGTTAATTGTTCACGATCATTCAGCCAGTATGACAAGCAGTCCTTGAACTAACTCCAGATTTTTCTGCCCCTTTGGCAGCTTTTTGTCTACCATGCCAGCTATGTCAAATTGCCTTGCTCAATTTGTTGTGTGACTTTGGCAGTTCGAGATGGATGAAACTTGTGAAGTGTCCAAGGATTTATTGATAAGTATTTGTGTCAGTTATATCCACATGCAGAAACATATAAACACTGATTTATTACATGTTCACAGCTTAGCCCTCACAGTATACAAAAACCAGTGGGCCTTGAGCAGCAGTTTTAGCAGCCATATAAAAATCTTAGTTACGTAGGAATTTTAGAGAAGGTAGAATCAAAGATTTACACATCAAAAAACAGCAGAAGGGGAAGATTTGTATCAGGTTAAATAATGAACTTAGTAAATGCTGGGAATATAACTAGACTTTGCAGAGTGACCATTCATATCGAAGTGATAACTAGTTACATAATATCCTTGAAATAAAGCTTGAACTGGAAATTTCTCTTATTGCTAACAAGTTAATGACTGGAGGTACAGTTAGCTATTTTAGCTTGATTTTGTGGATTGTAGAAAGTTATATGTCTACTGTCTTAAGCAATTGTTGGTAATAGACACCAGAAAAGTTTTCTTATGACACTTGACTTTGTCTCCTAAGTCTCCTAATTTTCATAAACTGCTTCCTCCCCACCCCTCACCCCCTTGAAATCTCATAAAACTGCCCTAGTGTGAGTTTTAGCTTGGGATCAATTTGGATCCCTTTTCAGGTGCCATGGCTAGTGTGGGGAGATAATCTCAATAGTTCCTAATTTCCATTTCTTGTTGGGATTGGAAAATCTGAGATGGAGAGAACCAGGCAGTCAGTAAGCACTTACTAAGCATATACTATGTGCTGAGCTCTGGGGATACAAAGAAAGCCAAAATTCCCCTCTCCCCCCGCAAAAAAAAAAAAAATCACTATTGTCCTTATCATCAGGGAGCTTACATTTTAATGGGAAAGCCATATAAATATTTAGCTATATACAGACTAAATGGGAAGTAAACTTAGTAGGGAAGTTACTAGCAGAAGTAGGGGGAACCAAGGAAGACCTCTTTCAGGTGACCTTTGAACTGCATGTTGAGGGAAGCCGAGGAGTCGGAGGTAGAAGTGAGGGAGGAAGAGCATTCCAGGACTCAGCAGCTCTGTGGTTGACATCATTTAAGCATAATCAGAAAATGGGGATGATCATTACCTCTATCAGTTCTCCAGCTTGTCAGCCTGCTGGATTTTGAAACGTCTTTTCAGTTTTGGTTTATTCTTTTTTAATACTGGACTTAATTTTTATGATAGCTGAACTTTAGAACTTAGAACTAGAGCTGTTCTAGCTCCTTCTAAGTATAGCTCTTTGAGATGAAGAGACTTCCAAAGAACTTACTCATTATGCTTAGACTTACTGGTTGAATACTGGCTCTAATTGAAGTGTAATTGTCTCTGCAGAGAAAAGCTTCAGATCCAAGTCGTTTTACTAACCGTGGTGGCAACCTCCTGAAGGAGGAAAAGGCAAGAGGCAAACTCCAAAGAACTTTCCTTAAGGTATTGTCACTTCTTTGGCTGGTTGACCCCTAATTCCAGAAAATCATATACTTGAAGGTTTTGCTTTATGTATAATATACTAATCTAATAAGGTCGGTGAACACTTGAGGCCTGTGATGTATTTCTCTGCATAGCTCAGGGACCAGCCTCTGTAGCTCTGTGAGAGCCTTGGGTTTACCCTTTCTTATCTAATTTACATAAACGACTCATATCAAGGCTTCTTTTCATCAGTTGAACCTCAGGGCGGTATCTCAAGGTCTAATGGAGGAGAGCATCTGCAAACTGTTATATGCAAATGAGATCTATATAGGATAATTTTCAGGTAATTGCAGAGGGAAGATATGAGCATTAAGGAATACTTGGTATTTTGCAAAAACTGGGATTTTAGCTGAGACTTGAAGGAAGTCAATGAAGCCAGGAAGTTGAGACAGAAGAACCTTCCAGGCATAGGACCTGGCCAATGAGAATACACAGGGTGGAATGTCTGTGTGAGGAACAGGAAGTGAGACTAAGGCACCAAAAGATTGGAAAGGCAGGAAGGGGCGAGATTATAGAGAGCTTAAAAAACCAAACAGAGGATTTTTTATTTTATCCTGGAGGTAATAGAATTGATTAAATAGTGGAGAATGACCTGGTCAGATTTCACACTTAAAGAAAACTTGGCTAGAGAAGTGGAGGATGGACTACAGCGGAGAGAGATTTGAGGCTGGGATGTATAATGAGTAAAGAGGCTCACTCAGTGAATTTATATTGTGGTGCATTATTTCCCTTCCAAGATATTAATTGTGAAATTATGCATATATCAAAAATAAATATGTACACCTTTAGGGGGAAGATATTAAGATAGGATTTTTAGCTCCAAAATTTTCCTAGTCTCTGTCTTTTTAAAAAAAATCTATATTCCTTAAATCCTTAGAACTAGTATATACACACACACACACACACACACACACACACACACACACACACACACACACACACACACACACACACACACACACACACACACACACACACCTCTCAAGGTACTTTTTAAGACTCAAAAGTGCCTTTCAGTTTCATGAGATTAAGAAATGAGTGCTGTAGCATGAAGAGCCCCCCTCAAGCAGGAGCTTCCTAGAAAAAGTGAAGGATTGTGGGTTTTCCTTCCTTCTCAGTGTGCTGTGAATGAACCAGGCCTCTCAGTATTTTAGCGGCTGAACATTTGAGGCACTGACAGCCACATCCTTTGCTATGAGTTACATGTTCCTGTTAAGAGATACCACCAGGATGCTCCTGAACATAAGTTTTCAGTTGAAGAGATTTTCATTGTGACAAAAGAGTTAGAGACAGTAACCTCCCCCCTTCCCTTTTGTCCCTAGCTGGAAGAGGAGTTGAAGGCACAGATTGAATTGTGGGAACAAGATTATTCAAAGGATTTTGTGGTGAACGGGCAGAAATTCATGGAATATGTGATGGAGCAGTGGGAGATGCATCGTTTGGAGAAAGAGAAAGCAAAACAAGAGAGAGTAAGTCCGAAGAAAGAAAGGGAAAGAGGAAAAGCTGTAAAGGTATTTTTAAAAATAATGATGTGTAATATAACATTTCTGCTAGGGACTATGGGTGATTAGAAGCCAGCCTAGATCTGCACTTTTCCTTCAGCTGTTGTTTGCTTTTGCCCTATGGATGTGACATCAGGTTTTTCTTTTTACAATAAATTTTTATTGATACTTTTTTTTATCACTTTCATTCCTCAATATATTTGTCCCTGCCCCCAGACTTCTCCCCAAGACCCTCTATAATAAAAACAGGGAAAAAACCAGTTCAACAAAAGCAAAAAAATCTGATATTCAGTGTTACTCACCAGTCATGCCTCACCTTTGCAAAGAAGTGGAGAAAGGTTCCCCTTTATAGCTCCTCTTTGAGGCCAGCCTTGGTTGTTACATTGTAGCATTCAGTTTGGATTGCTTTGGTGTTCCACTTACTTTAATCAAGCTATTGTGTATGATGTTTATCTCTTCGTGCTTGCATCATTTTGCATCAGTTCATACACATCTTTCATGCTTTTCTGTTTTCATCATACTTACATTTCTCACAACGCAGTAATATTCCATTGAATTAATGTACCACAATTTGTTTAGCCGTTCCCTAATCAATAGGCATGTATATTGTTTCTAGGTCTTTACTCCTGCAAAAAGATATACTATGAATATTTTGATACCAGATTATTATTTAAAATGAGTACAGTATTTGGCACATAGTGAGCACTTAAAAAAATACTTTATCTATTAACCACATTTTTCAGACCTGCCTCTCAATTCATCTCCCACTTCTGTCCCGTCTATCTAACCTTCCTGCTTTTTAATTGTGATTGGTTTTTTTCTGGCTCCTACAGTATCTAAAGAAGAGCCAACAGATAGAAGCCGAAATGTTTTATGGCAGTACGCCTAGAATTCCTACCAAGAGGGAAAGCCTGGGATCCAAAATAACAGGCAAAGTTCTTAAGGTAACACGAGATTACACAGGATTTGGGTGGGATAGGGTTCTTGGCTCTTGGACTGTAGACAAGAAGGGAAGGGGTTCTTGTTTTTTTCTGAATAGGGTCTGGATTGCTTTGGATTGAAGGTAATGATGAGTAGGCTCTCTCTAGCTTCCATTCAGCTGACTTCTAGTTGAGATACTACCAAAAAAAGAAACTTAAATTAAAATAAACATGCTCACCATTAAATAATTGTTCTCCCATACTGATATGCTGATCTTGACATCTGGGGAACAGATGAAAAAGAAATAAATTTTAACAGTGATGGAGGCTGATTTCTGGAGCTAAAGTTGCCCTGGGTATGGCAGGGGATGGTAGCTGGAGCTGAGATTTTTTTCCCTCCTCCTATAAGCTGCTACGTTTTTGGTCCTTCCAACCCTGCATAGCTGAGTGGTGTTAGGAAAAAATGTTATCCTTTGAGAATATTATTGGCACTCCTCATAATTACAATGAATGGAAATTTAATTTGATTAGAAATAGACAAAAGTCTTTGCATGCTCTTAATGCTTTTGCTAGTTAGTCTTTTCCAGTTACATTAATACTAAGATTCTCCATTATTTCTTCCAGCTGAGTTCCAGGATAAATTTTGAAATGGCTTTTTTCTCATCATTCTGTATTAGTTGAATAGACCTCTGTTTTCCATGATTTCTGCTAAGACACTAGGAGTACTGTTTTCTCTTCCAAACCTTTTGGTCTGTCTAATTATCTCTCAGCTTATATCTTTCTTTGCCTATGAATACATACAAACATTCACCAGCCGACCTACTTCTTTTCTCTTTCCTTCCCTTAAAAAAGAAGAATCAAAAAACTGGAAAAGCATGATATCATATAACCAGGGTGCTTTTTGGAGCAACCAGAACATTCCATTGACTCACTAGGATGCCATAGAAATAGTATGCCACCTGGTTAAAGTGCTCGATTTGGAAGCAGGAAAGACCTGGGTTCCAATTTTACCTGTGATACTTCTTAGCTGTATGACCACAGGCAAGTCACTTAAAGTGTCTGAGCCTCAGTTTCCTTATTTGTAAAATGAGAGGGTTGGACTAGATGATCTCAAAGGTCCCTTCCAGTTCTAAATTGACCGTTGAACTGTGGAAATCTGAGTTTGGGTACATTATGAGCTATGCTTAATTGGCCTTGGTTCTCCAGCTTTACTTTCGCCATTCTTTCACTCTTTGTAAACAAATGGTTGGTTTAGGGAAATGATGACCATAAATTGCCCTTTGGGTTCACTCACAATTTCTGTGACTGTAGATTGGAACACCCTTCCATGGCCCCCCTGCCCCCATATATACTGTTTTCTCCTTCGAGAATATAAGCTTCTCAAGAGCAAGGAGTTTCTTGCCTTTTCTGTCCCTGGAGCTTAGCACAATGCTTCGAACACTATAGTTACTTAATAAATGTTTGTATCATTCATTCATTTGAATATTAACTCTTCCCGTGCCCAAGGTCAAACTCTTATTTTTACTTTTTCCTATCGTCTGTAGAAATTATCATTTGCTGATCTCAATCCCAGCAGAATTCTAGAATGGATTATTAAATGGACAGTTTATGGGAAATGACTGTGAATAGCATTGCCATCCACTGTGATCTGTCTTCCACCAGTTGTGTGTGTTTTTGCACATTCCCCTCTGCTCAGTAGGTTATATTGGTCTCCCACCAACCTCAACTGAGGATTGCGATTTCCAAATCCAAGGATCTTGCCACAATGCAAAAACAACTTGTTATCCTTCAGAACTGTAGTGCCGAGTCAGCTTTCTGGGCCTAGGGGCTGTACTTCAGGAAATAAAGACGTTCAGGTTCTTGCAACTCAACATCTTGCAGCTAGATTTGCCATCTTACCCTGCCAGACCCACCCTTTCCCCAGCTTCACAGTTTCTGTTTAAAACCACCACCATCACCAGACTAGAAACCTGAACATCATCTTTGACTTGGACGACTCCTTCTCCCTTTTCCTCTCTACCTGTCCCAGTAGCTTCCAATTCCTGTTAAGCCTTCCTCCAGGGTCTCCTTATCCCTACTGCCACCACCGTAGTTCAAGCCTTCATTTACCAATTGTTGGATTATTACAGACTGTCTAATAACTGATATTTATATGGCACTTTAAGGTTTATAAATCACTTGATTATTTCATTGATAGTCTCAGCAAATCTAAGAGGCATGTAGGTAAAGACTATTGTTATTTGGGAAGGGGGGAGGGGATTGAGATGTGTGATTACATCAGGGTGGAAACTCCTGCCCACCAATGCAGTTTTGTGAACTTAAGTCTTTGAGAGTTGCCCAGAAGCTTAATTCACTTGCCACTGGTCACACAGCTGGGACATATTGGAGGAAGAACCTGAATCTAGGCCTTCTGATTCCAAGGCTGGCCCTTTTTTCTCTATAGGTATGATCATAACAATTTTTACAGATGGGGATACTGAGGCTCAAGAAAGTTAAGACTTGTCCATGATCACACAACTACTAAATAGTTGTGTTGGTTGGATCAGGAGCTTGGATTCAAACATGTTTCTCTCCTGACTCCATATCCAGTGTTCTTTCGATTACCACAGCTGCTTCCTTTACGTTACTGGTCTCTGTCCTCTGTATGTCTACATGATGAAACCTTTCTCATTGGCCAATGTCTGATTCATAGACAATAATATTCTTTCTCTCCTTATCAAAAATCTAGAAATGATCTGTCTTGCTGAGATCTTCTATACTACTTTTTACTTTTCCTATACCTTAGCACATTGCAATTTGTATTACAGTTATTTATGTTCTTGTTTTACCTTCCCTGCTGAATTGTAAGCTGCGTTTAGGCAAGAACTATGTCATGTGTGTCTTGTACCTTGCATGAAGTATGAAGTAGGTGGTAAGTAAGTGCTTGCTGAGTTTACCCGGAGGTGACCGTAGAGTTCATTTGGTGCTTACTCCTAATTTACTAGGTGAGGAAACTTTGGCCGAGAGGAAGGGGACGCAGCTTGCCTGAGACCACGCAGCCCGTTAGTGATAGAGTTAAGACTGAGCTCGTATCTTAATTTCTGACACCCTTCTGCCTACTATATTATACTGTCTCCCTGTAGCATAAGCAAAGTTTCAAAGTTTAGGCTTTAAAAAAACAGCAGAGAGACATTTTAAAAAAATGTCCCTTGTCTTGGTCTGCTTGAATAGGTAGGAGGAGATAGGCACACAGGTGAGTAGACAAGAAGCCTCCTCACGGAGGCTTAGGAGGAAGGGCTAAAAAGTATTACTATTTTGTGCTGAAAATTCGTTACAGGGTAAATCATTACCAAGCAAGCTTAGTTGTTTACGTTGATGTTTAGTGTTAATTTTTTTTAAAAAATCATTTGCTTTTTTAAGATGGTGAAATTGAGGGCTTAAAACAAAGGATGTCATAGACTTATTTTTTTTTTAATTTATTTAACTTTTTACATTCATTTTCACAAAATTTTGGGTTCCAAATTTTTTTCCCCTTTTATCCCCTCCCCCCACCCCAATACCCCAAGCAATCTAATTTTCCCTATCTCCAATCTGCCCTCTCTTCTGTCATCCCTCCCTTCTCTTTTCTCCTGTAGGGCCAGATGACTTTCTATTCCTCATTAACTATATGTCTTCTTTTCTAGTAGCAACACAAAACTAAACAGTTGTTCCTAAAACTTTGAGTTCCAAATTCTCCCCATCCCTCCCTCCCCACCCATTCCCTTTGGGAAGGCAGGCAATTCAATATGGGCCATATCTGTGTAGTTTTGCAAATGACTTCCCTGATAGTCGTGTTGTGTAAGACTAACTGAATTATCCTCCATCCTACCCTGCCCCTCATTGTTTCTCTTCTGTCTTTTGATCCTGTCCCTCACCAAGTGTTGACTTTAAATTGCTCCCTCCTCCCTTTGCCCTCCCTTCCATCATCCCCCCCCTTGCTTATCTCCTTCTCCCCCACTTTCCTATACTGTAAGATAGGTTTTCATACCAAAATGAGTGTGCATTTTATTCCTTCCTTTAGTCAAATGTGATGAGGGTAAACTTCTTGGCTTTTTTTTTTTTTCTCAGCTCTCCTCTTTTTCCCTCCACTAAAAAGTCTCCTACTTGCCTCTTAAATGACATATAGTTACCCCCTTCCATTTCCCCCTCTTTCCTCCCACTACATTTTTCTCTCACCATTTACCTTAATTTCTTTTCAGCTATGGTCCCATCCTATTCAATTCAATCTGTGCTCTCTGTCTCTGTATGTGTGTGCATGTGTGTATGTGTGTGCATGCGTGTACATGTGTGTGCGTGTATGCATGTACATGTATGTGCATGGATCCACCAACTACCCAGATACTGAAAAGTTTTAAGAGTTACAAATACTGTCTTTCCATGTGGGAATGTAAACAGTTCACTTTTGGTAAGTCCCTTATGGCTTCTCTTTGCTGTTTACTTTTTCATGCTTCTTCTCATTCCTGTGTTTGAAAGTCAAATTTTCTTTTCAGCTCTGGTCTTTTCATCAAGAATGCTTGAAAGTCCTCTGTTTCATTGAAAGATCATATTTTCCCCTGAAGTATTATACTCAGTTTAGCTGGGTAGGTGATTCTTGGTTTGAGTCCTAGTTCCTTTGCCTTCTGGAATATCCTATTCCACGCCCTTCGATTCCTTAATGTAGAAGCTGCTAGATCTTGAGTTATCCTGATTGTATTTCCACAGTACTGGAATTGTTTCTTTCTAGCTGCTTGCAAGATTTTCTCTTTGAGCTGGGAGTTCTGGAATTTGGCCACAATGTTCCTAGGAGTTTCTCTTTTGGGATCTCTTTCAGGTGGTGATCAATGGATTCTTTCAATACTTATTTTGCCCTCTGGTTCTAGAATGTCAGGGCAGTTTTCCTTGATAATCTCTTGGAAGATGATGTCTAGGCTCTTTTTTTGATCATGACTTTCAGGTAGTCCCATAATTTTTAAATTATCTCTCCTGGATCTATTTTCCAGGTTAGTTGTTTTTCCCATGAGATATTTCACATTCTCTTCCATTTTTTCGTTCTTTTGGTTTTGTTTGGTGATTTCTTGGTTTCTCGTAAAGTCATTAGACTCCATCTGTTCCATTCTAATTTTGAGAGAACTATTATCTTCAGTGAGCTTTTGAACCTCTTTTTCCATTTGGCTCATTCTGCTTTTGAAAGCATTCTTCTCCTCATTGGCTTTTTGAACCTCTTTTGCCAATTGAGTGAGCCTATTTTTCAAGGTGTTAATTTCCTCAGCATTTTTTTGGGTCTCCTTTACCAAGGTATTGACCCGTTTTTCATACTTTTCTTGCATCTCTCTCATTTCTCTTCCCAGTTTTTCTTCCACCTGTCTAACTTGCTTTTCAAAATCCTTTTTGAGTTCTTCCAAGGCCTGAGCCCATCCGACATCCCCCTGGGATGTCTGGGGTACTGTGGCTCCGCTCTCCACGTCTTTCCCTGATGGCAAGAATATTTCCTCGTCAGATCCATAAGTCGGGATCATTTGCATCTGTTCGAAAAAACTCTCTAGTCTTCTTTTTCTTCCCTTTTCTAGGCATTTTCCTAGCCAGCTACTTGACTTCTGAGATTCCTGTCCACCCCTGCCTAGATCCGCCCAGCCAGTGCTTGGGGTCTGAGGTTCAAATGGGCTTTCCGCAGCAAGCTTTAGTTCAGGTGCTGGGGTGGGGGCAGGGCCGCCTCCCAGGCTCAGCTCCCTCAGGGGCTTTATGCAGAGACCTTCAGGAACGGAGTGGGTAGGGGTGTGGGGGGCCCCACCTCCCAGGCTCAGTTCCCTCAGGGGCTTTATGCAGAGGCCTTCAGTAATGGGGTAGGGCAGGGCCATCTCCCAGGCTCAGCTCCCTCAGGTTGTTTATGCAGAGACTTTCAGTAATGAAGATCCTGCCTGCTGCTGTGGGAGTCCTGGGCCACCGGCCGCAGCAGCTGCTGCCGCCGCCGCCCCAGCCTCTGCCACCCCCGCCTCTGCCTCCGCTGCCTCCTGCCTCTGCTGCGGCCGCTTCCTCCCGAGGGGGCCCGAGTCACGGAGACACTCCACTCCCCCTCTCGGCCAGCCAGCCGTCTCTCTCACTGACCTGTAGCTTCTGTGGGTGGAGGGACTTTCCCGGCTGCCGGAGCTTCCGTCCCTGAAGCCTGCTCGGATCAGCTTCTCTGGGACCACGGCCAGGGCAGCGCTGGGGTGGGGTCCGCTTTCCAGGGTGCGACGGACTCTGTGGATGGCTCTCCAGGGCTCACTGGAACGGAAATCTCTTCCCCTATGTTTGTGCACCCCCTGCAGTGATTCAGAATTTATGGGGATCTCTTTTTACCTTAATTCTATGGGTTGTGGGTTCGGAGCTCGTAAACGTGCATCTTTCTACTCCGCCATCTTGGCTCCGCCCCCCTGTCATAGACTTATTAAGAGAACATCAGGAAGGCTAAAGACTAGAATGATCCAAAGCTAGTTAAAAATGTAAAATGTGTCTTTTCCATGGGGCAACAGAGGAAAAAGCAGAACAATTCAACCCTTATTTTTCTTCTCTCTCCTCAGTAAGGGAACTGACCAATGAAATAGGAAAGCGCAAATACACAGATGTGGAGTAGCTGAAGAAATGCTGGGAGTAGACAAATGATGCTTTTTATTTCTCAGACTTCTGCCTTCCAGCAACTTCCACTTTAAATAACCGACAGGGGAATAGAATGGCATAATTGCACGTGAATATCTTTATTAATATTTTCGCCTCTTACCTTATTTGAACCTTACAGGTTCCCTGTGGCTGAGGGAGGCAGGTACCCCTATTTTAGAATGAGGACACTACAGGGAGATGAAGTGACTTTTCTCATGAGGGTCCTTCCCAGTTAGTGGTAGGCCTGACTCTCAGTGCTGGGCTCTGCCCCAACACTTGGAAGCTTTCCTATTTAAACGTTTTAGTTATGCTCATCTTTCTTTCATTCTCTGCTTTCTTTGACCAGTCATCCTGGAATATTGGTTCCCTGGGGCAAAAGACACTGAATTCCAGCCAAGGGGAGCACAACAGGACCATTGACTTGGATGATAGCATTCTGAACAATGGATATCCTCAGCCAGCCCTACTCCAGGAAAACTTCCAGATTCATTCTGTTTCCAGCACCTATTCTGAATTTGTGGTAATCTGCCTTTTCTGTTATCTACCTACTCCTGGGAAACACATAGATAGGGAAGGACGGATAGTCCTCTGATGACACACAGTGCCATCGCTGGGGTAGAAAAGCTGTGTTCAGGGGGAAAGTTGGCAGTTTAACTCCTGAGGGGGAAAATGAAAAATGAGTGTTTTGTGTAATTGCAGTGACCATGCTTGACTCTGAAGTAGAGATGAGAAAAGGGTACCTCCCTTCTTTGCCAAGGTGGCCAACCCTGAGTGCAGAATATTGCATATACTGTCATATTCAATTGATTAGTTTTACTGAACTGCTCCCTGCCACCCCTTTTTCTTTATTTTTCAGGATTTTTGGTAGAGGAAGGGTGGACATATTGAGAAATGAAGGAGATATAAAAACGGAAGATACCAATAAAAATTTAAAGGGGAAGAAATCTGAACTTCTAAATTGGAGTTTTCTGAGACAGGTTGGCTATAGGAACAGAATTTGCATCACTTTTCCAGTGGTCACCCTGTTCCCTTGGTGGCATTCTTGATCACCATCTCAGTTCGTTCTTTTGTAGAACAGTTTCTCACCTGTCAGATCTGTGCGGCAATCCGTGCATGTCCCTTCTTTCCGAGTGACCTAATAACATCTGTTGATTTCATTATCATCTGAGTAGAACTTTATAAGAGCTAGTCCTCTCTGACTCAATGGGACAACCTCCTCAGATTAGGAAAACGGACAATAAAAACCCTAGTGACTTCCTGAGCTTTTATCATTTAAAATCTAGTTTTTTTGTAGAAACACATGGCTCCAGTTTTATGCAGCTTGTGAGCCCTGCTTAGATGTGCCAAAGCATCTAATATAAGCTTTATTCAGTAAGGGTCACCTCCTCTAGCTGTGGCTGAATTCCATCAAAAAAAAACAGCACAGAAAAGTAATTAAGGGTAGTGATCATCTGCTAATGAACTATGCCTTCCTCCTCACAGCAGAGAGGTGAAAGAGGAGGAGGCAGACCATTGTGGTCATTGAAGCAGATGTCTTTGCTTAATTGTTTTACTTGATCACGTGGAAGTATCCCATCTGGAGAATCAGGGGAGGGCTGAATTGGCTCCGATTCGAAAACAAAGGCAGTCACGTTTTATTAAAAGGATCATTGGATCACTCTTTTTGTATGTTGTGATGGAGCCCTGACTGCTATCAGGATCCCAGTTCCTTTAGAGCCTTGGAGTCTTTTGCATTACGCTCAACTGTTGCCATCTGGTGTGACTTAGTTATTGTCACTTTCCTGACTGGCTTCCTGGGAAGTTCCAGCCTATTAGATTATAAAACTAATTAAGAGGATAAAGAAAAATAATCCATATTAAATGGCATCCATTTCAGTCCTAGATGTTGTTTCTGGCTAGTGTCCCACCTCTCCTGCGGTGGTATTTGTTGTCTCATCATTTCATTTTACTGTTTGTTCCTGATGCTATAGACCCTCAGTGCTAGAGTAAAGTTCTAGGAAAAACTTAGTTATCTAGCATTATTCTCTCTTTTCTCCTGGTCCTCCTTCTAGCTGACTGCCCACTTCTCAGTTTCTTATGTAGTTAGATCATCAGGCAGAGCTGGGCCCCTAGCCATGGATATGCTCTAAGGTTCCATCTTTCTCTTCTTTCTCTGTCTCACTTTCTTGGTGATCTCATCAGAGAATTGCTTATCATCTCTATACAAGTGACCTCAAAATCTATGTCTATCCAGCCCTACTCTTTATCTTAAACTCCGTTGTTATATCATCAGTTGCCTGTTAGAAATCTCTACCTGGATATCCTGTAGGCATTTCAGATTTTAATACGTCCGAAGCAGAACTACTTTCTTTACCCTAAATTGACCGCTCTTCCGGACTTCTACATTTCTGCCGAGGGTACCACTGTTCTTTAGTCAGCCAGGTTTATGACCTCAGAGTCATTTCTTGACCCTTCGCGTTCTATCACCTTCATATCCAGCTGATAGTTAAATCTTTTTTCTAGTATACATTCTCTCCTCCAGGGTCAAATGATGGCCACAGTTTTTAGCTTTGTCCTTGAATTCCCAGTGCCTCCTACCTAATAGGCGCCTAATAAATGCTCCTTGAGTTGAACTAGAAGCATCTAAAAGCCACGGGAGTGGGGAGGAGATATCTGTTAGTTGTTTGGGCTTTTAGGAAGAGAGGCTCACACTTTGTGATAAAGCCGTTACCCAAGTAATGTGGTAATAACAGGACTGACCCTATGATTTCATTGATGGAGGACTCTCCTAGCTCAGGTCAGCATCTTCTCTGCAACTTTGTCTTAGATAGTTGCCTCAGATTCAAGTGACTTGCCTGGGGTTACGTAGTCAGTATGTCAAAGGCATGACTTGAATTCAGGTCTTCCTGGTTCTGAAGCCAGCTCTATCCGTTTCTGGCAAGGATACCTGTCCTATTAGCTACCTGTTAGCCCTGTTACGTAAGAGGTTAGCCACGGTCACTTGTTGCTCCTTCACGGTCGGATCAAGTCCAGACATATCCAGTGAATCATTCTTCTGGGCTATGACAGATTATCTTGTTTCCCTCATCTCAGGAAGCCTCATCTAGTGTTAGTTGCTGTATGGCTAAGGTGTCTGAGAGCATTCTTCCTGTATAAGTCTAACATTGGCTACTTTCTAAACTCATTCTTTGTACTTCAGTATGAGATCAAATCAGCCGGAAATCAGAGAGCTCTCAGCTCCAAAGGTTGGCAGCTGGTCTATGGTCTGTGGATATCTCAGGGTGCCAGTGCATCAGTATTTGTTGCTTCCTTGGACACCAACTTGGTATTTTTTTTAATTAGAAACTCAGCCAGCAGCTTGGTGAATATTTAGCATTTCTGTTCTACAGAATCTGTCTCTTTCATAACCCATTATAGCTTGGAGCATGCACATGTACATATGAGTCTTTTCTATGCCAGGTTGAAGGCACAACGTAATTGACCTTGAGTTAACAGCCTCTTGCTGGGGCTGATGATGGACACTTGACCCATGTCCAATCAGGGTGACATCATGGCCCTCTGCTTGCATGCTGAAAGGCTTAGGACCTCCAAGAGCATCTGCTGTGCTGAGGAGCGGGGCGCAAAGATGGGGACTTAACTTAGCTGCCAGGAATGAGATTGCTACCCACTTTGTCAACTAACTTTATTTCTCTTTCAACAGCAAGAATTTTTAGAGGCTTCCAGATCTGATGACAATTCAGGAACTTTCAACTCTACTAACATGTAATCCTGAAAAGGATTGTCTTCACCTACCAGGCTGTGGGTCTCCTTGTTTTTACTGGGATGATTTTGACATCCCTATAATTCAAGTTTGTTCTCACTTGAGAAAATGTTTAAACCAGTGATTGGATTCCACAGGATATCTGTGGGGACAGAGTTCTGAACAGTAGTGTCTTTTTGCTTTGACTGTGATGTGGCAGATAAAAAGCCTTGGAAGTCAGAAGAACTGGGTTCAAATATTCCCTCTGCCACTTCTCAGCTTGTTAAATGGGAATAATTTACATCTGCCTGCTTAATCTTGGGAAGAAGGTTCTCAAGTACCATTTAAGTATTTGTTGTTGAAATAGTTTTGCTTTTTTTTTAAATAAAGCTAGTTAAAAGTGCATTGGAAGAGCAAATGTTCATATTCTTCTTAAAATCTATGTGAATATGGTGTTGTATTTAGGGTGGGAAATGTTGATCTTTAATTCATAGATTGATAAGTTTGTTAGATTTTTTTTTTCTTTAGTCACAGAAATCCTTCACCTGGGATTTTAAAGTATTCTCATAAAATTATTATTCTTGATGTTAATAACATTTATATAGCACTTGGAAATTTGCAAAGTGCTTTACATGCCTTATCTCATTTGACCTCACAATAACCTTGTGATGTAGGTGCTATTAGTATACTCATTTTATAGATGAGGAAACTAAGGCTAAGAGAAGTTAAGTGACTTGCCCAAGGTCTCAAGCTAGTAAGAGACTGGAAAAGATCTAAACTCTGGTCTTCTTTATTCTAAGTACAGCAATTTATTCACTGCACTATAATTGACTTCTCTTGGAATCTTATGTATTATATCCATTTAAAAACATTTTGAGAGGGTCCATTGTTGTCACCAGATTGCCAGAAAAGTGGTTTGTGACACAACTTAAGAACCTCTCCTATGGTATCTCATATTTTCTACTTCTCCCTCCTTTCTCCTCCTCCCCAGCTATGAGCTCCAGCATCTTTCTAGCTGGTCACAGGCATAAAACATTTTATGTTCCTAATTAAAAATAGAGAATGGCTGAGAGATGCAGTTCAGCCACTTTTCTCTCTCTCCTGGAGCCAGATAGTAGATGCTGCCTTAGACTTGTTGATTTGATCTCCTTATTCTTGGTTAGAGGAGAGGAGGCCAAGCTAAGTCACTGATAGGAGCAGGAAAAGATTCATTTTTTAGGTTTAATAATTATGTCTTGACTTGTCACTATTTGGTACAGAAAGCTATAGCAGAACCTGCTTCACAGTTAAGTGGGGTCTGTATTCTTTGGTTTTGGTTCCTTTAAGAAAAGTGTATTATGTGTCTTTTCTTTGCAAGGCAGTATAATATGTATCAGGGATCTAGAGAGAAAACGACAGTCTGTTGTCCAGGAGCTTATGGTGGGAGATATGCCTCATACACAAACAAATAAGTGCAAAATAAGGGAGTGACAGGGCAAAGGAAAGATCAGGCAAAGGATGAGGAAGGAAAGAGTGCTTTAAACTGGAGGTTTGGGAGCTACATAAAAGAAGTAGCACCTGAATTGAGCTTTGAACAAAGAAAAGGCCTCTTAAAAGTAGAGAAGACTAGAGAGTGCATGGTAGGCTGTGGGGACGGGTGAGGTTGTGTGTAATCAGTGCAAAATAGACATCATTGCCAAATTGTATTGGGGTAAGAGTGTGGGACAGGTTTAGGTAACAGCAAGTAATCCAGTTTGACTGCAGTGGAACGTGTGTAAAGGGGACAACGGTGAAGTAACATTGGAAAGATAGGGTGGAACCAGACTGTGGAGAGCCTTAAATGCTAGGCCAAGGAGTTGGTATATTATGCTTATAGGTGATAAGGAGTTGCCAAGATTTTGAATGGGGAGGACATGTTTCCTTAGGTGTTTTATTTTGGTTCCTAATTCAAGGATGGTTTGGAGAGGGGGGAGATTGGAGGCAAGGAGACCAGTTAGGAAGCTATTACGGCAGTCCAGATGAGGGGTGATGAGGACCTTTGTTAGGCTGGTGACAATGAGTGAAAGAGAATATAGGATGGTGTGAGACTTGGAGCAAGATGGTGGAATAAATGGCCATGGCTAATTCCAGCCTCCGTGTATCACTTTAAAACAACAGAAGATGTGTCAGTCTAAAAGAACCATAGAAAGACAAGAAAGTAAATGAACCATCCACAGGGAAAATCTTACAGGAAAACTAAAAGACCTTAGAAGCACATAAAAGAGATCCCATATAATAAGGTGAGGTGAAGGTAAGAGCAAGACTGCAGTAACAACTGCGCCTCTAAAAGAGGAAAGCCTTTCAGGGTGGTTCCCATCACAAGAATATATAAAGCAAGATCTAGTGTCTATAAGATTACCAAAGGAAGAACCAAGGCAAACCTGAGATTTGACCACATACAGTGGAAAACCTCATTGAAGCAATTGTCTCTGAGATAAGTAGAGTTGCTCAGGAAAAGCAAATAAATGGGGAAATGGAAGAATAAACATTACAAAATTTAAAAAAATGATAAAATTAGGGTAAGATTGCAGATCTCTACAACCAAAATACCGGAACTAGAGGACAGTTTGGCAAAGGGATTGTTGGTCTAGAAAAACATGAAAAAGCCAACAGTTAGGATATACTATATTCCATGAAACAATGCAAGATTTCTTGGAATATTGGAAACAGAACAGAGTACAAATTAATACTATTGACAAGATTACTGGTAGAGAGAAACCTTAAGTTTAGTTGGCTGAAAAATGCAGACAACCAAATCCCAGCACTTCAATTAGAATTTTTGTAAGCAACCAGGAGGAAACAATTTTCAACATACAAAAGGTCTGTGATTTTATTGGTGTGGAAGCCAGTGCAAATTAAGTCGGAGATTATCTAAGTCTCAGACAGGTTCAGTGACTTGAGCAGGATCATACAGCTACTAAATGTCAGAGTCTTCTTCCCTCTAAGCCTAGCATGCTATCTCCTACACTATGGTTGCCTGTCTGCAATTCACCTATCAAATGTCAATATATGGTACAAGTAGATATGGTATATGGTTCAAATGGTATAAGACCACTGACTGAAGGAAAGTTTACAGCATATAATAAGAAATTAAGAGAAGAACATGAAACTATTGAATTTTACAGAATTCAACACCAATTGAAAGTGGTTTAATAGCTACAAATACAAAATACTAAAATTAGCAAAATAATAATCACTTAATCTGATCTCAGACAAATAGAGCAAGCCATAAATTACTATAGAAAATACTACAGGTTTAAAAAACAAATAATTCTTATTTCCCAAAATTGAGAAAGAAGACATGCTAGCAAACTTTCTGCAACACATAACAATTCTGATTCAAAAAACAGGAAGGACTAAACCAGAAAAAGAGAAACAGAGGCCATTGTCATTAATAAACAATATTCAGCATAGGTTCTCTAATCCTGAATTTTCCTATCATTTTACTCTTCGCTAATTTGATAATCAACAATCATTTCTCAGTTATTAATGTGATGACTGTGGTAACTATACGGTATTGATTTGCACTTTTCTGATTGTTAGTGATTCTCAAACTTTCACGTGGCTAGTGATAGTTTTCTCAAAATACATTTATTGAGGAATGGTCTTTACTTAGCCTTATGGATTTGGATTAGTCTTTAAGGATTTTGTATGTCAGGCTATTATCAAAGATGTTTAAAGCAAATTTTTTTCCTAATTACTAATTAGGAATTCCTAATTTTCTCCAAATTCTAGCTACATTTATTTTATTTGCACAATTTTTTTTTTCATAGACTCACAATCACAGAATTAAAAGAAATAAAAAGTCACAGAGCCCGTCTAGTTCAACCAGATCCTGAACACGAATTACTACCCTTTACAACATACCCAAACAAGCCTTGTTTGAAAACCTCAAGTAAGGGAAAACTCACTCTTTCTAAAGGCAGTCTATTCCACTTCTGGAAAGTTCTGACTGTTAGGAAGATTTTTCTTATATCAAACCTAAATCTGCCTCCTTGCAGCTTTTACCATCATGCCTAGTTCTGTCCTTTGAGCAGAACAAATATAATTCCTGTCCCACATGACAACCCTTTAAATATATGGAGATGATTATCATATCTGATAAATCTAGCTTCTCTCAATTGATCTTCCATGACCAGAAACTCTTCCCAGTTCCGGTTGGCCTCTTCTGGATGATCTCCAGTTTATCAAAGCCTTTTCTAAATGGCACTCAAAATTAAACAAAAGAGTACAGTGGGATTATCACCTACTTCATCTTGGATATTATTCCTTTAAAAATATTTTTCTTTAATTAACAGCCTAATATTGCATGAGTTTGCTTGGCATCTATATATCACACTGCTAACTCATGTTGAGTTTCTGCAACCCAGAGAATGCTAAGCTACCATTTGGACTGCTATGCCTCCCCTAACTTATACTAATGAAGTTAATTTTGAAACTCAACTGGGAGATTTAAAATTCCTACTACATTTCAAGTAAGATAATTTTCAAAATGAGATTGTCTCTCCTAGCGTTGTGTCATCAACAAATCTGATAAGAATATGGCACGTGTAGCTTGCTGAGGCACACTCCAACATGATATTGAACTACTCTTGGGCTTTGGCCATTCTGATAGCTCTGAAACACTATTTTTATATTGTCATCTAGCCCACATCTTTTTTTTCCAAAAGAATATTGTTAGGAACTTAGTCAAATGCTTTGCTAAAATCTAGGTAAAGTAAAGCTACAGAAATGGCCTGATCTGCCAGTCTAGTGACCCTGACAAAATAAAAAAAAAAAAGGTAGTAAGGTTAAAATGACATGACCTGTTCTTGAAGAAACCATGTTGGATTTCTCTGTGATGACCACTTCTGTTTCTATATATTTGTTAACCATCCCTTTAATAATACATCCTAGAATATTGCCAAGAATTTGTTGCGTTTCCTGACCTGTAGTTGGCAGATTCCATTCTCACTTCCCCCTTTTTATTTTTAGTTGGAACACTTTCCCTTTTCTAAGACTGACACTTATCCTGTTCAATATCTTGCACAAACCACCATTAGGCGTTCAGGAATTGTATGTAGCAGTATGTGGGCTTGATGACTTGAACTCATCAATGGCTCCTCTGTGCCATTATTATATCACCTTACTTATCTTCGGCATTACCCTCCATTAGTCATTTTTGTTCTGGCCTTTCCATTCAATCAATAAACATTTAAGTTCTTACTATGTCAAGCACTGTTAGAAGCAAAATAAGGGTTGAGTATTCCTGTTTTCCCTTCATAGTCTATTTTCATCCCATTCAAAAGGAGCATTCCTCATCCTTTGTGATCTCTGCCCCACCCCGCCCAATACTGTTTTTAAAAATCTTTCATTGCCCTTAGCTTTTCTTACCAGGATGAGCTCACATTATGAGCCTTTTAGACTCCTGAGAAACTTAAGAGAAACTGAGAAACTTGTTTCTGAGTATTTTTGGATAATTTCAACTAGTGTTACTTGATAATATCCTTCCCCTCTCTACCTTGTTCTACACCCCTCTCCCAATTAATGTGCAAGACCTTTAATCCTGAAGTTCTTGGAACTGGTGACTAAGTTTCCAGATGAATTAAATTTATAATTCCTGGTAATGTTCTGTGGATTGTTCCTTTGCTCTCTGTCTTCTAGTTTTGACCTGAGAGAGTTCCATATCTTTCTGGGTCAGCTTCCCCTTAGAAAGTTCACCACTTTCTACATTTATATTAATCAGGGATTTTTCACCTAGGATTGAACTTTAAAAAAATTTTTTTTAAATTATATTAACATATAATTTGCTTCCTTTATAAATGCTATTCTATTTTATGCATTCAAAATATCCTCAGAAGGGGACCTTAGCTTTCTCCATCAGACTGGCAAAGGCATCTGTGACACACAAAGAAGCCCTGCCTTAGTCCTTTGAAATCTGTTCTCCCAAAGTCTTAAAGGACACATTAGACTATCCACTTTTATTCTCCTTTTCTGTGATGAATTTTAAGTTTAATGTTCACTCCCCTGGCCAAGTTTCTGTCATTCTTATTTCATCCACTAGTTCCTCCTCACAGATCAAAATTCAGTCCATCTCACTTCTTCCACCTTTTGAAGAATGTAATGCATATCAAATAACAAATGCACGAGGTTCTCAGCTTTTGGAAGAGAGTTCCAGCAAATGTCCGAACAGTTGATTTTCCCCCATCTCTCCTAGGTCTGTTTACCAAACTTCTCACCTTTTGTGATCTCCTTGCTTGATTTTCAGAGACCATCTTAACCAAGTGTTCACGTCTCAGATCTACCTTTGTCATCTGAAGCCTCTACCATCCATGTCCATAAAGTCTTCATTTACATGCATAGGGGCTTTGGAATCTTATTTCTAGAATTTGTCTAGTAGGATTGTCACGAGGCCACTTTTGTGGTTGTGCGTGTGTATGCGCGCGCGAGTGTTTTTAGCAATTAGGGTTAAGTGACTTGCCCGGGGTTGTGCAGCTAGTAGGTGTCTGCGATCACATTTGAACTCTGGTCCTCCTGACTCCAGGGCCCATGCTCTATCCACTGTGCTATCTAGGCTGCTTTCAGAAGTGGATTGTCATCGTTGGGTCTGACCAATCTTGAGAGACTCTCTTTAATGTCCCAGATAAACAGCCTAGTAAAATGCTATCCTTCTGTAACATATATGTCAAGCCAAACATGGTAATCTTGGTATTCCTCAGTAGTCATCAACTACCATGACATGTCTCTTCCTCCTCTAACCAGTAGTGGATGATTTCTCTCCCACTGATACTTGTGAATTCACAACATCATTCAAGATATTCAGGAAGTGGCTTCCTTTTCAAAGGCTATAGCTTCTACTTTCGTGTAGTCTCGTAATTATTACATAGTTCCAAGGTAGAGCAGTCCTCTTTCATCCTTTCTTCCTCCTCCTACATTATTCCAGCCTCCTGATACAAGTAAAGATTCCCCTTGTCCTCTTCGGATTACTTTTATTTTCACTGTGAAGCATTCTTTTATCTTTTTAAGGAATTCTTCATTCTTCCAAGAAGTAGAAATAAATTCCTCCAGCCCTTTTATGCTTTCCTCTTAAGAAGGATACCAAATTGTGTAATGTGCATACAGGGCTGTTACTTGCCATTGGCAGAAGTAAGCACATAGAAAACTGTGTTCATCCTTGCCGAAGAAGACCATGCCATCAGAGAAATGATGACATTGCACTTGACTTTGTTTTGAGTGAGTGAGGGCTGTGTAAGGTCACCAACCTCACTTCTTTTCCGGAGCCATCTAAATCCAGTGACCAGATATTTATCAGGATGACTGGAGATGGCACATAGAAAATATGCTTAATGTGAATGTATAAGTAGAGCCTATATCAGATTACACGCCTCTTAGGGAGGGAGGAGGAAAGAGGGGGAGAGAAAATTTAAAACTCAAAATCTTACAGAAGTGAATGCTGAAAACTAAATTATTTTTAAAAAATGAACTTTTAAAATTATGAACTTAAGAAACACTAAATAAACTGGACATTTCCATATGCATAGTAGAAAAGAAGCAGAAGATTGCATATGAAACTGTATATCTCTATATACATCTCTCTATCTCTTAAGTTTGCTTTTCTTTTGAAGTATGTAATAAATACAACCTATAGCTTTAAAATAATATACACACAGATCACTTTCTGCAATTTACTATAAAATTCATCATCTCACATTTGCTAGAATGGAAATCCTTAATTTTCTGACACCCTAGTGCCTTGTCTTACCTGTTCATTGTAGTGGAGATGCTTATCACTTGAGACTTCTGAGGAAGAGGTTATTTATAATGGGCTTTTCTACATTTTCTCATATACATACAGACGTACACATATTGGTCTATGTGTATATGTGTACATACATGCATATATATATGCATATACATATATTTTTTCTTGCTCTGCAACTAGTCTGTAATTCCCATATTCCAACGAAAGCCTTCATAAACAGATGTTGGGTTCAGATTCTGTCCATGAGAAGTTAAATGTTCAGCTATTTATTCCTTTTCTCTTTTGCCCCTGGGGTGATACAATGCCTCACTGTTGGATTTGAGGACACTGAGGGACTGTGATGTCAGGCTCTTTGAAGGGCCATCGATATGAATATTCAGGTTACTAAGGATGAGAGCAGATAGAGAGGAAAAGCAGAGCCAAATGCTCAGTCAGGAAGTAGGAGTATCTTGGGTTGATAGATGACTAACCACGAGAGCAAAAGAGAAATAAAACATGATGGCATTAACTTCAAAGGGGAGATGGCTGGCAGCAATGAATTAATGGTCTGGAAATGGCAGAAGGAAGGAGCGTGCCAATCCTTCTGCCTGAGAACAGTAGGAAAGATCCATTATGTGTTGGTAGGTGCCAGGTTTCACTTAGTGCTAAGAGGTGGAGGAGGCAATTGGGGAAACATCTGGGAGCTGGAGGGGTTGTTTCTAACAGAGCAGGCTTCTAAAGTGTCCCGTGGCAGGAGCTCAGTAAAGGAGCAGATGGTGGTGAAGTGGGACTAGCCTTTATAGAGCACTTTCAGGCTGACAAGCACTTGCTACTTAGAACAACTCTGGGAGGTAGGTGCTATTAGTAACCCCTTTTTTCAGAAGAAACTGGACATAGGGTTAGTGATTTTGTGTTTGAGGTTAGATTTCAGTTCAGGTTTTTCTAGTTCTCAGTCCGGTGTACTTGCTGCCCACTATGTTGCCTATCTACCCCTGACTAGGGGCGGGGAAGGCCCAGCAAAAAGGAGATAGGAGTCTGGAAGGATATAGCAGGAGAAGAGTAATGTTGCAGGAAAATGAAGAAATCTGGAAAGGAGGCTGAAGGTAAGAGGAAGTGATTGGCCCCCAAGAGCCAATAAGAATTATTTCCCTATGAGTGTGCACCTCAGGTTTTAGGATTGAAATATATTGGTAATGAGTCATTTGTACCCATTTATATATGCACAAGAAGGTGCGAGGCATTTTACTTATTGGAGGCATAAGGTCCATCTTCACACAGTGGATGCTCTGGATTGGACTTGTACCCATTTTCAGTGCCCGTGATGTCTTGCATCTTCCTGAAGACAAAGTAGGGGATGGGAACAGAAGATTATTTTGTTTTCTTTTCCAACATTAATTGGATTTTTCTGTGATAATTAAAGCAACCTCAGAATGTTCAACAAATGCTTCCATAGATGGTCAGAGAACTTACTGATGGAAGACATGACTTCTAGTAAGAGGGGGAGGTGGTCTTGCCCCAGGTGGTCACAAAAGTCTGATGGTGCATGGAAGGAGGGGTCTCAAAGAACCAATTCCTGTCTGAGTCTTCAGATGGTGGGGGCCAGTGCTGTCTCTTGACCACAGAACATCACAGGCCAGTCACATGAAACACAGGCCTAGATCTCTCTTATCCAGGAACTATCTTTTTACAATCTTAAGTGTTTCTAAGAGATAACAGGTATTGACATGGCCTCACATAAAGTCTCTTAAGAAGGATGGCTATTTTGTATTTGGGTTTATGCTTTATAAAGTCTAACCGTTAAGTGACCATGGGGGGGCCTCACGCAGAGACATGATTTAACAGCAGCAGAGATCCGTTAGGGCCTCGTGAGACAGTGGACCTCCCAAGCCCACATTAGGAGCTTAACACGTGTACAGTGCTTTGCAGCCCTCAAGGCACTAAAGAAATGCTAGTTGCTATTACCTACAGAACCCTGACATTTGCAGTGAATACGCCCCAGGGTAGATGGGAACGCAGTGACACAGAACAGGGAAGCTGGCTGGCCGGTATTTTGTTTCTAGGCAGCTGCCTATGTGTTTTAGGTTCTCTCCACAATGTTTATTCTGTGGCAAGGTTCCTCACTTACCTTGGCGGGAGCCTGAGCAGATGTTGCTGTCCTCATCACATTAAATAAGCTCACAACTGTGTCTCTTGCCTTAGCCATCATGGCCTCTTAGAATTCCTAACTTCCTTCACAGCGTGGTGTAGGTGCCACGTCCTCTACAAACCAAGACCTTTCCTGAATTTGCTTGTTACTTTTGTACCCAGAAAGAATAGTCCCTGGATGCCGTATAACATAGCCACTCCTAATTCAGGACATGGATCAGGGCTTCAGAGGTATTTCCTCTGCTGCTCAAACCTGTCTCTTGGAATTTATCATGAAGCTCAATCTCCCAATCAGATGGAAGAATGGTTTTTCAAGATCTCCCCTTGTTGCTGGTCCCAGGGAACCTGTGCCTTGATGAAATGTGAATACCATCAGTAGAGAGAAAAAGGGCAAGAATGTTTTCAGAGAGACTGCTGGTGGCCCGCTTGATGCAAAGGCTGACATACCTTTATGTCCATCCCTAGTCTGTCCCAACAGCCACACTGCTTCTAGATCAGCTGTTTCTCACAACCAGGGAAACTCTGGAATGATAGTTTAAAGCATTTCTAGGGAGTTGGGAAGGAAGGGAGATAGAGGAGCTCTGGAGGAAACATCACTTCTATCCTGATCTTCATCTGCCTCTTGTACAATTTGAATAGTTTGGCTGCTGATCCTAGGAAGGAGCCATGGCCCATTGGGCTGTTAAGAAGCACACCAACCAAAATGGAATAGTATGGACAAGCAAGTGGGGAAAGGCCAAACCTTAGGCAGCAGACCAAGGGCCACCCACCACCACCAGATCCCAAAGCAACACACAGACCAGGTCACTAGTTTGAAATGAATTTTGTTACCTGAAGTGTCCTGTGAACTCCATCAAAGTCACAGTCTCTAGTTCCATACAAAGAGTTCTTACCGACTGCTACAAAATCACCTGCTTGATGCAGACCCCTTGGCCAAGGCAGCACCTAGTGTAGCTGGGCCTAGGGACCAACAGGTCACCTAGGGATTCCAGTACCAAGGAGAGAGAAATCTTTCCTTTACCCCCATCATTCTTCCATTTCTTCCTGGTTAAAACTGTTCTCAGATTCTGTTTTACACACCCTCGTCTTAGACTTCTATAGACCAGGTGATCACAACAAATCACTGACCTTCGTTTCAGAGCCAGCTCTGACCGATGGAGGGATCAGGATTCCCTTTTTCCTGCATAACTGCCTCAACTACTCCCCCTGAATCAGGGCAAGACAGGAGCAGAGATTACATCTCACTCTCTGCTGCCTCACTCTCTTCTCCTCTTACACTTCTGCTCTTGGTCCCCCATATCCAAAAAGCTAACAGTAGGGAGACAGAAGAGGGACTGGGGGCAAGAACCTCATGTCCAAGTGGGCAGCTACTCATGCACCTCAAAGCACTGCCCAGCACCATCTGCTCTGGCATTTAGGGCCAGCCTCTCACTCCTGAGCCGACCTGCACTTTGCCCATCTGTCTAATCCTGGGCTTCTGGGCAGCCCCCCAAGCACTGCAGCAATAATAAATAGAGAACAATGGGGCAGAGCTCAGTCTGTTACAGTTGGGGAAGGTGGAGTAGGTTGGGGCACTCAGCGTAGCTGTCCATCCCAGCCTTATGCTGAAAGGTGGTCTGTATGGATGTATTTCCTCTCCTGGCCACGAAGAACACTAGCCCAGGCGGAGGCGAAAGGTGGAGATCTCCATGGGCTCCAAGTGGATGTCCATGCTGTTAGAGGGTGAGCCCAGTGCGTAGAGTAATGTCAGTGAAGTAGGCTGCAGGAAGCCCACATCCAACCCTTGAAAAAGGCTCCCCAGGGCCACCTGTAGAAAGAATCGATATGAGCCAAGCACCCAAGTGACAGAGAGCATCATATACTAGACTGAACATTTGATTTGGAGGCAGAGAACATGAGGTTAAATCTTGGCTCTGTCACTTACTACTTCTGTGACCTGGGGCACAAGTCACTTAACCTCTGGGCCTTAGTTTCTCCACTCCAAGAGCTTAGACAAGATGATTTCTTTTTTTTTTTTAGATAATATTTTATTTTTTCCCAATTACATGTAAAGACAATTTTTAACACTCATTTTTTAAAATTCTGAGTTCTAAATATTCTCCCTCCCCTCCAAGATAATTTGGTATAGAAATGTGTAATCATGTAAAACATTTCCATATTATGACAAGATAATTTCTAAGATACTTTCCAGTTACAGCTCTTCTGATCAGTTCTAGATACCCATGCTGTAAATCTCAGCACATAAACATTATCAAATATAAACTGTTCTTTTGTTTATGGATCTTTTAAATCTTGTTTCTATGTATAGCTTTTATTTTTACCCCCCCATCTACCCAGCCAGCCACAAGTTTTGGGTTTACTTTTTGCTTTTTACATTTTGGTAAGTTTGTCAAGGATCTTGGCTTTTGTTTTTTGTTGCTGGTTTTTTTTTGGTGACTAGGTCACACAGCTAGTGTCAAGTGTCTGAGGTCATATCTGAACTCAGGTACTCCTGACCCCAGGGCTGGTTCTTTATTCACTGCATCACCTAGCTGCCCCAAGGATCTTATATAAAAGTAGCTGCAGACAGTGACCATATGTTCCGTTTCTCTGGCCTATGAAGGCTTCCTATCTGACTACATTTTGGGAGTTAGGGTGAAAGGACTTAAAGAAGAATGGAATATTGTTCATCCTTGTCTTTCAAAGAAGCCTTGGAACATGGGCCTCCATTTCATACTTAGTCATCCAACCTCCTCCCTATCCAACTGTCCTCTGTCTTGCTATTTCCCAAGCCTTCCCTGAGCTCACTCTTGACATTTTGCAGAATGAGTTGTCCATCATGCCAAACAGCTGACATAGATCCATGTGTTATATATCTGTTTGATAATGTCCCAGACTCACCTTGCCTTGACTTGTGGTACAGTTGAAACCCAAGTTCTTGGCCTCCAGGCCACAGTCAAAACCCTTCCGGTGTAGAATGAGTGCAGTCTCAGATGAGGGTAGTTTGTCATCCTGTGAAATGGAGGGGATGGTAAGATATTACCAAAGTGCTTGGACCACTGCACATAAGGGATCTAACATGCCGTCTTGGAACTCAAAGAACTTATGTCTATACAGGAAGGCACTTCTGAGACAGGAATGGATCAGGAAATAGTTGCGGTGAGTGAGAATACAGGAGACTGGTTTAAGAACTGCAGATCAGACTGAGAAGTGGGTCAAGGGCACTCACCTCAGCTTGGATGGTTCGCAAGTTGAGCAGGTGAATGTCACACGGAAGTGAGGAGGCAAAGGGTTGAAATGAGTGTAAGGTGGGGCCTCCAGGCTGCTCCCTGGCCACAGGTAGGGCCATCACTGGTGTGTTTAGGTGCATGGAAGTCAGGTGACTAAGAAGAGATGGAAAGCTGGTTGGGCGACCATCTTGCACCTGCAATGTTAGTACCAAGACCTGGGTGAGGCAGAGCAACTTAGGTGAAGGATAGGTGGGAGAAGATATACAGCTACATCCTATAAAATAACCTTGCCTTTCCCGATCCAGGTGTAACTTCAAAACATTCTACCCTGGTTTTATCCCAATTCATAGTACACAGTCAATGCTTAATAAATGTTTACTGATTAATATGTATTTTTCCTCCCATGCCTGTCTAGTGACTACCATCCCTAGACAAAAAAGGTACTACCATTTAGGCATCTTCTCTCCTCTACTACTAATGATCTCCCCTACACACAGACACGAGGGACTCTGCTACAGGATCTGCACTTGACAGGGCTCCAGATACAATTACCACTGGCTAGTACTAAACAAAAACTACTTTCGCTGGACTTTACCTCTTGGTTGCCGCTCCTGCTGCTGGGAAAGACCAAATGCCTAAATGCAGAGGCCACTTTGGAAAAGAAGCTAAGTGGCTGATGTAAGTTATGGAATGAAGAAAGATGGATAGTCAGAAGGAGTATACAAGGAAGCAAGGTGATGGTTAGTAGAATGAAGAGTCGGATAGCAGTGGGATGAATGAGAAATCGACATGCCCCCACCACACAACCCCAGAAGACAAGTCCCACTTAGTCCATTCAAATGTACTAACTTCTTCCCCTATTTCCAGGCTGAGACCCATAAGTGGCCAGTCACTTTGGAGCACTTTCATGGTTTCAGATGGGCCTCAGGAATGGTACCTTATTGGCAGTGGTACGTCGCTCCAACAGGAGGCGAAACCGGTTACAGGTTCTCTTGTTATCTTTTAGTCCTTGGCCTAGGCCCCGGTTGTCATCCTGCATCAAGCGTCTGTCTAGGATAACTTCCAACTGGCCTGAAGAAATTGAAACGATGAGTCCCCAGAGCATATCTACCCACCTGCCCTGACAGAAACCAAACCCCAAACCAAATGGTAGGAAAACAACATCAGAGGCTCCCTAAGGGAAAAACAAGCTGGGATGAGATGCTGAAAGCCTCAGGATAGAAAGGTGTCACAGGATCACAGCTCTCCTGATGGAAGCTTCCAGCCATGTAGTCTAATGTTTCTTATTTTGCAGATGAGGAGCCTGAGGTCCAGAGAAGTGGTTACCTGTGCCAGGTCACACAGCTACTCAGCGGCAGAGCCAAGACTCCAGACTCCCACCAAGTCTAGTGTTCTTTTCACTGTACTATGAGTTAGGAAAGATGACATGTCCTTAAAGGTACTTTAATGAATACTTACTGTACTAATGAAAGGCTACTGGAAATTTTGTCCCCCGTATCCTAATTAAAACAGGTGAAGTAGAAAAACTTTTGCATTTAAAAAGTCACAAGCTACTTTCTTGATAGCTTGTCTAGTGGCCAAAGAAGAGTCAGAGGGCTGAGTAGACACTTGGAGATTCCTGCTCCTTGCAAGTAAACTGCCCTCTCTGAAGCAGAAATACAGAAGATCCCTTAATTGGCTGAAGAGCAGAGTTGTTTGTCTGGTCTTTAAAAGAATGCCCCTGAAGGTCTCTTAACTGCTAAACTCAATGACCTTTACTCAGTCCTTGGGATACTCAATCCTCTTTGCTGTTGACCACGCCCCTTCTCCTAGATAGGTCTTTTCTCTCTTGGCTCTCTTTTTACCTGTCTGATGGCTTCCTTTTTAACCTAATTTACTGGATCATCATGTATTTTCTGCTTTTTTTTTTCTTTACTGCTGCAGGGACCCTGAAGTCTCAATCCTCAGCCTTTTCTCTCCTCTCAATGCTCCCTTCTGTTTTCCATTATCATCTTTGCAGATGACTCCTAAACATTTTTTTCCAGCCTCCAGTCTTCCTTGAATTTCAGTCCTGAACATCTTTACCAAGGATGCTCAAATGACATCTTACACTCAATATGTACAAAGCATTTTATTTTTATTTCTAATCTGTGACTGAAACAACATAGGGAGAGTCTGATAAGCAAATTCCTGCGGTCAATGAAGAGTGGTAATTGTAATTTGGAAAACTGCCCAGGGTCATACAATGAAAAGAACCTGAACCTGGGTTCAAAACAGCTACTTTCTCTAACTTCTTCCCATCCTTGAAGACTTCCTGATTTCTGCTCCTCCTCCTCCTCCTCCCGTAATCTCCCTCCACAGCCTGCAAAGCATCCTTGCTTCTCTCCCCTTCTCCACCTTCCCATAATAAGTCTGTAGCCAAGTCTCAAAAGATTCAACCTTCACAACATCCCCTCCATTCGTATCCATTTCTCTCCCCTCACATGGCCACCAGTTTAGTTCAGGCCCACATTACCTCTTGCCTGGACTGTTACAATATTCTCCTAACCAGTCTCCCTTCCAGTCTCTGCCCTCTCTGAACTGTGGCTGCCAAATTAAAACTCCTAAATTACAGGTCTGACCCAATGGTATGGGGCAGCTAGATGGGATAGAGTACTAGCTGGAGTCAAAATCCAACCTCCGATACTAAACCAGCCATGTGACACCGAGCAGGTCACTTGACCTATTTGCCTCAATTTTCATCATCTATAAAATGGGATGATAACAGGTAGCACCTACCTTCCAGTGTTGTTATGAGGAACAAATGAGGTGATTGCCTTAGCACAGTGCCTGGCACACAGGAAGCATTGTATAAATATCAGCTATTATTATGCAATGAAAGGAGGGCTGGTTCTGGAGTCTGAGGATGGTTACTGTCTATGGGACTTGGAGCAAGTCACTTCAACTTCCTGGACCTCGGTTTCTCCATCTGAAAATTTACAAGACTGGACTAGCTGACCCCGAAGGTTCTCTCCATGATTTTGTTGCCCACTTGTTCAGAAACCTTCAGTGGCATCAAGGGTGAAATGCAGATTCCTCAGCCTGGTATTTAAAGTCCTACACATGCTGGCTCCTGCCTACTTGCCCAAACTCACTACATGCTGCTTTAAAAAAAAGTGAGGATTATACTTTTGGTAAACAGGTAATATCCCTGGGAGCAAAGTATTTATTTATGTTTTGGAGGTACATGAGTACCATTTAGGAAATGCCATGGATTGTCTTCAATCTCAAAAATGGTGCTATTGGCAAAACTGCTATCCAACTCTGCAAGTGGAATTGAAAAGTCCAAAATGTCAACAATAATTATGTCACTGAGTTACACAGAGGGACCTTGGACTGCTTTGCAATTATAATTTCTTTTTCATTAGGGAGCTGTTAAAGTTTCATCACCTGGTATACCTGGTAACATTCACCCATCTACAAGAGAGAGCTGTAAGACAGCCTAATGATAAAGAGAGGATTATGGCTTATATGTGACCCTTATGCATCTTGCCCCTTATGGTTTTGCTCCAAGTTAATCTCTTTGTTATGAGCTTGCTGCATGTAATCTAATTAAGAGTTTTTTTTGCCATCATTCCTTGCTTTTATCAAGTTACCTGAAGTTTTACTTCATACTGTCAAGCTATTGCTTTTGCCTGACTTGCTTGTGACTGTCACATGTCAATCCACCTCACCTCACATCAACTCAAATACTCTACTTCAAGGCTCACTCCACCACCAGCAATCAAATATTTATCCTTGTTAGCTTTTCAGACCACTAGTTATATTTTCCAGTTTTCTTGATTAAATTTATTTCATGATGTCATTTTTCACAGTGCTCTTTAAACATAAGAACCTCAGAGCTTTTTGATCTTATCAAAGATTTCTTGGGTTACATGCATGATTTCTTTTTAGTAGGAGTTAGATTGCTCATAAGCTCTGACTCTTCATTGTCCATAATCTCTTTTGTCTACTTATGATAGTAGCAGGGACAGAATATCACATTTTTAAAAAAATTTAAAAAAAATTTTCAAGTATATTACAAATTAGAAAATTTTCTAGGAAAATTATAAGTTAACATCAACTTCTTTATTTCTTGTTAAACCTCAACTGTAGCTGTTTAAAGTGGGCTGACTAAAACTGTACCTGTATCAGGTAAGCAGTGCTGGAAAATGGATCAGAAATCTATTGAATACCATTGTGATTGGAAAGTTAATTCACATCAACATAGTAAGCAGTTTACTTCGACCAACGTCATTATGTCATTGTCCAAATAAATAATACTTTACTAGAAAATGTGCATTTATTCCCTTGTTTCTTCAAACTATTTGAGCAGTCTTTTGTTTATAAATACAGGTATGAAATAAATCACTTTTGTTTCTTCCGTTACATTATTTCACACTATTACAGCATGACATTCAAGCATAAAAGAATGTTTTAAATGTATTTTCAGTAGGGATGTTCTACAGAAAAATTAATGAAGTGTTTCATGTTTAAAAAAAAAAAAGCAGCTGCCAGGTCATATGGAATACTGGACTGGACTGGAGCATAAGGACTGGAGACTGTTCCTCAGGTTAACTTTGGCACAGACTGTCTACTCCTCATGCCTAAAATATACTCTCCCCTTATCTCTACCTCTTAGAATCCCTGGCTTCCCTCAAGGCTCAACTTGGACTTTCATGTTCTTATAGGAAGTCTTTCCTCATCTCAGCAGTGGGTGTTCTCTCTCTTCTTACATTTTCAGATTGGGACATTGCATACGATGGTATTAGAATCTGGGTCTATTGTTCCACAGTCCAGTATTTCTTCTTTTATTACACAACTGCATTGTTACTATTGGTGGAGCAGTGGTACATTTTAGTACAAACATTTTGGAAAGCAAGTCAGTATTATGTAAATTAAGTGACTAAAATGCACATGTCCTTTGACCTAGAGATTAAACTATTAGGCACATGCCCCCTAGGAGGTCATTAATAAGAAGAAAGTTCCCATAAGCACCAAAATATTTATGGTAGTAAGGAACTAGAAAGTTGATTGGAGAAAGGCTAAACACTGTGGTACATGAAAGTAATAGAATATTACAATGCTGTAAGGAACAAGATGAATACAGAGAAACATGGAAAGATATAAAAACTGTTGCAAAGTGAAGTAAGCAGAGCCAGGGAAAAAGATATGCACACTATGATAATATAAACAGAAAATTAAGCTGAATATTGAGAAATTATAAAGAACAAACTTGACCCCCAAAAAGACGTGAGGAAGGACATCTCCCCCATCTCCTTTGCAGAGGTCATGTTAAACATTGCATATAACATCAGATTTTTTCCAATGTGTTGACCAGTTTTGCTGAACTTTTTTTTCCTTTGTCCCTTTTTTTGGTTAACTGTTTGTTTAAAAATGTGGCTCTTTGGAAGGGGAGAAGGGGAGTGATACATGGAAATCTAGATGACGTAGAAACAAAGATATCAATAAAAAGTTTTTTAAAGTGATAAGACCCAGAAAACAAACCCTTGCAAAGTTAACCTATGTCTTCATGACAGATGTATGCTTGGAATCTGTCTCCCTATTTTCTCATAGCTCTTCAAGCAAGAGTTCACAGCTGTCTTAGTAACTTAACTTAGTAATTTAAGCCTTCTTTTTGATGTTTCCTATTTTAATCTCAGTGAATAAATGCTTGTTCTATCTTCTGTGGACCTGACCCTCATCCTTTCTTTTTCTTTTCTCCTATTATATCACTGAAAGAGAAAAGTTTAAAAAATGGATTACCCTGTACAAAGATCTAGATAACTAATTAATATTTATACTCATGCCCCAAAGGGAGCAGAGAAGTGGATCATGCCTATTACAAATTAGGTCCACTCCATTTGTTATAGTAAAATAAGCCCTCAAATAGCAAAGCAGACTGAGTGATGTGAATTTTGTGAAGGCAGGTGGTCACTGGGCTTGGGATACCTGACTCTTTAAAGTCATAAAGGTACAGAAGCCAGTGAGGGTCTGGTTAACAACATGCCTCAGGACAAAATCAGCTCCTGACAGTACCTTATTACTGAGGCTTGTGCTTATGTCCTATCTGCAACCTGAATGAATCCAACCCCTTACTTAGGTCACAGATCACAAAATTTTAGAACTGGACCCACTGAAGGTATCCAGGGCAACTGGTTAATTTTTTATATGAGACTCAGAGAGATCAAGCCGCTAATTAGTAGCAGAGAGAAGACTAGAACCCAGATCTCCTGATTTGCATGTTCTTTTTTTTAACTACATCTCTCCAGGTAAAAAAGCATTCAACCTCCTTCCCCGACCCAGCATTTGGATCTGTTAACTGGCCCCTCTTCCTCCTTTGTACCAACCCTCCATGTGAAAAAGTCATGCCATGCTAGAGACATGATGAGAAGCCAATGAGGGGATATGTCCCACTCCTACTGTGCTAAGTCATAAACTGGCTAGAGCTGGTACTGTACTCCACAACTGCAGCATGGCATATACTCACCACTGCTCAGGCTGGAGACTCCTAGGGCTTGAGCCGTGTGCAGGGTGAGGCGGCTCTGACTGTCCTGGATGTAGGCCATGGCTGGCATGGGGTAGAAGTTGGCCTGCAATGGAAGCTTCTTTAGATACCGACGGGGCTGTATCTGGAGAAGATGGCAACACATGACCCATGAGAGGCAGCTGGGTGGGCATTTTTCTGTAACTCAGACTCAGTTTGTTTCCCCTGTGCCCTTTATCCCTTCTACAAGAGGCTTTCTTAAGTTATGGATCCCTCTGGCAGTCTGGTGAAGCCTATAAATTTTTTCCAAAAATAATGCATACAGTAAAATACACAGAATTACAAAGGAAACTAATCATGGTGAACTACTTGATCAGATTTTTTTTTTAAAGCTCCCTGGCTAGCAAATATGGAAATATGTTTTAAATGACTTCACATGTATAAGAGATACTGTATTATTATAGCCTCTTCAGTGGGTGGAGGGAGGGGCTGGTGGAGAGAATTTGGAATTCAACCTTTAAAAAAATGAATGCTAAAAATAAATAAATGACTGAAATAAAAGCTCATTAACCCCAGGTTAAGAACTCTTGCTTATACTCTCCTCCTTAAACTAAAACTGACAACCAGTGCCTTCAAGAGGAGTAGGAGAGATGGAGAGCCCTGTCTAGAAAAAATCCTTTCCCAAGGTATAATACCTGGAAGCCATTGAGGTCTGTGAAGAAGGTGCCTTCACTTTCAATGTCTGTCTGGATACGAAGTGCCAACTCCTTATTTACATGATCTCGGATGTCCACGAGGGAGGAGACATCTAAGGAGAGGCCCTCGACCCCTGGAGGAGATGAGGTGAATCAAACAGCATTGGAAGAGGAAGGGAATGACCTTTCAGCCATGAAAGAGATGACTTGCACAGCTGTCGTGTGGATTCATTTTGTTTGACATTTATTTGTTACAAGGTTTGGTTATCTTATGTCTCTGTTTTTTCCCCCCACCTCCCAAACCCAGTCTTTCTTTTCCTTAAAGGAGGAGGGAGGTATAGAAATAAGGATTCCCCGCTCCCCCCCACACAAAAAAAGTCATTATAACACTTTCAGAATAAAATTTACAAGAATTTTAGAAGGTACGTCCTGGTTGATATGACAACGTAAAGTCTGGAGCATGGGCCTGGGAGCAGCGACTCTGCCTTGGCAATGTCACCCTGCTAAAGACGACCTCTAATCTTGGGGTAGACATTTGTCCTTTGGGACTCACCTGGCAAGTTGTAGAGCCGAACCACCTGCTGCATATGCTGGTAATAGGCAACGACCTCTGAGAAGAAAGGGCCTTCGGTGACCCGAAGAACAGGGGGCTCCTTGGGGACATAGGGCTAGGAACAGAGCAGGCAGGTGCTGAGCATCACAGCACAGCGAATAAACTAAGGAAGGGCCCCCTTAACCTGGTTAGTAACAATCACAACAGCAGCTTACGTTTATATGGCACTTTACATATGTTATCTGATTACATCCTGACAAGGCCTTGGTGAGACAGCTCATGCATCATTATCCTGCCATTACAGGTAAGGAAACAGGCTCCAGAAACAAGAGACTCATAATGTTAGTCAAGGGAAGGAGATTAGAACCCAGGTCTTATGATTCAAAATCCAGTGCTCTTTCCACCAGACCACAGTCTCTAGCTGTAATCAAGAGGACTGTTCTCCCATTTTACACAGGAGGAAACAGGCAGAGAAAAGTTAACTGAGCTATAGGTGTTCTCATTTATCCCCATACAGAGGCAGAAACTGAGGCTGAGAAAGGATAAAATGACTTGTCCAGGTTTGTACAGCTAAGAATTCTCTGAGGCAGGATGTGAATTCAGGTCTTTCTGATTCCCAAGTCCAGTACTCTAGGTACAAAGCCATTTAATTCAGGCTGTTGTGTTTTGCCTCTTCATGAATATTTCCTAATATGATTACCCAAGCTCAAACTGAAGGTGCGGGGTCACGTGTGGATCTTACTAGAGGCTTGTTTGGAGCAAACAGCAAGATACTTAGGTTCCATTTCTCACTGGTATAGCTCTAATGCCATGCACCTGTACCTTGGCCTCGCCATCAGGCAGGAAGAGGTAGGCACCACTCTTGTCTTTGGAGGTTCGGGTGCCGTAGATGAGGAACTCGGTACTTAATCGATGCTCCTGTGCTTCATCCACCTTTTTGACACTCTGCCAACAAACACAGCCCTGACCCCTGGCCCCATCCCAGAATATCAGACCTGCCCACCCAGGGATAGACTGACTATCATCTTAAAGGAAATGCATTCCAGGTATTCTCTATCCCCCTGTGGTCATTCTATCTGTTTTTCAGGCCCAAATCTCTCTGTCTCTATCAGTCTGGGGATCCCTCCCTCCCCAACCCTGGTTACCTTTGGAGCCTGGTGACATCTCTGACACCCTCAGGAACCTCCCCATTTAATTCTACTAATCGTAGCCCCATTCTCCCCAGCTCTCTTTCCCACCCTTCACCTATTCCCCTAGCCCTCTCTCCTTTACCTTGAGGAGCCCAGTTTGGCCTGAGAACCAGACTTGCATGTAGCGATTGCTGAGGGCAAAGTCACTGGTCCCAGCCTCATCAACACGCACAGGGAAGATCTCATGCTTGCTGACAGACAGTTGGCGGCCATGCAGGTAGATACGCACAGAGGAGGGCAGAGTGCGGCGCCCATCTAGGCCTGGATGCAACTGCAGGATGCTGAGACCCAGGGCAGGTAAGCGGGCTGGCACAGATACCTGCTCGATGCAAGGTAAAAATGTAAGACCTGAGCTGCCTTCTCCCCACTCCCAAGTTCAAAATCTAGGAGACAATAAGCTCTCAGCCCGCAGCCTGTCCTTCAAAAGGGGATCAAGCAATGCAACAGAAAAGAAGGATGGGTGAAGATAGGAAGACCCACGCGATGGACACAACGAGTTACTAGTGTAGGGACAGGCTGGGAACTCCAGGAAGAGGCAAGTGTTCATCACAGAATCACAAGATTCAAACTTCAGATTATTCCATCCCAACTTGAAGCTCACAGTGCAGATTCCCCCAGAGCCACTTGGGGTCCCTCCCCTTGGCACCTACCTGGTAAACATCAGGTGCAATGTCAGTGGCAGAGCTCCAGTGGGCACTAAGCTGCACAGCCAAAGGCTGGCCCTCCTCAGAGAGGACCCGGATCCGGGGAGAGTTAATAAGCAAAGAGACAACACTGAGCCTCTCCTGATCCAGGGGGTTGAACAGTACCACAAACCTGTCAGGCAGATGGATAAAGCTAGATCAGAGAAAGTGTACATCCATAGGAAAAGGTAAAGAAGGTAAAGGGTTTTCCAAACATGAGAATGGGTCTTTGAAGATGGGGAAGGGTTGAACACAATGGGGCTGGAGTGTTAAGAGTAAAAAAAATTCTAAGACGAGTCTAATGGCTCACCGGGGAGAGGAATCCATCCGAATCACAGTCTGCTCAGGCAAGGCATCCTGGGTTAAGCGTGTGTCATCCTAGAATAAAGTTATGTATTTATTTCATATATAAGTATATGTATATAGATCTTCCCCAAAAGAATGTAAGTTTCTCAAGGTCAAGGACTTTCATTTTTGTCTTTAAAACTCCAGTAACTACCACAAGCATGACACATAGTAAGCACTTGATAAATGCACACAGGTTAAATGATTAAAATTGGTAAGGAAGAGAAAATAACTATGGAGACAGGAAAGGTCAACATCAGATCAGATTCCTTCATCTCCCCTACATCTAATTTCCTACCAGACTTTGTAGCTGTTCACCCAAGTAAAGGCAGACAGATCCAGGACACCTGCTTTATACACAGAGTTCAAAATTCAGAGCCAGGATGATGAGGGTGGAGCAGCTCTCCTATACCAGTCTTAGAATGAGATTCCCAATGGCAGAAATAGAGAATAGCTCAGGGGCATCTCTCACCATGCTGAGGAAAGGTGTATTGGGATCAAAATGGTAGGCTCCTTTGTCCCCTAACACCAGGTAGTGGGCAGCATTGATGATGACCTGTTTCAGGCTCACAAGAGAACGCAGGAGCCTATAGAACAGAAGTAGGTGAGGCAAAGAAGGCAAGAGAGAAGGAAAAGAAATCAACTGAGGGAAATGTCTTAGTCTCAAGCTTCCGACTTTTTCCCTGACTGTCTACCTCCTACCAAACCCATCTATCTAGTCCTATATTTGTCCCCAAAGGAAAAGTACTGGGGTCCCACCTGACCCCGTAGTCCACCACCACTGCCTCCTTGGCAGTGCCAGTGATGGCATCATGATGCTGGAAGAGACCTAGGGTGCGACGGGCATCAGTCAGCAGGGTGTAGTCAGAGAGTGGGTACTGACTGGTCATGCCAGAATGCCGGGTGTGAGCAAGTGCCAGACTGTACAGGATCTCTGCGCCCCTGCCCCAGAGAGAGAGATTACCATCCCCTTCCTTGACACCATCCTTCCCCCTTGATTAGCTCCAATCCTAGCCCACCTGGATCTTCATATCCTTACGGACCTAGTACTATACTATATCCTTACTATTTAAATGGCCAATGAGGTGTTTTCCAACTCAGAAATTCTGTGGCCCTATCCCACAGTTATCCCACCCTGCCTTAACTTCCTTCCTATTCCTGTCTGCTTTGCAGTGGTTCTGCTGGCCTTCAATCTTATCCCTTTCTTTGACTCCCATGCCCCAATCATTCCTTTATCGCTAAGCATGGTCTCTCACCGCAGATGGGCCTCCAGGACCCGGTCAAGACTTTTGTAGAAAGGCCTGGAAGTATAATAGCCTGTCCAGTAGTGATCCTCCCGGTCAGCATAAGAGAAGAAATCCCCACTCAAAACAGGAAAACCTGGAGGTTGGGCACCAGGCTCCACGCCTGTCTTCTTGTACAGGGCATCAAAATAGTCAGACAGAGTGCCAAACTGGGCCTGTGGGGACACATAATCCCAGCTCCCATTAGCACTATAAGTAGCAGAGCTCCATAGGAATTCTACAGATGGCTACAAGTAGGGAAGGTTAGTTTTTCCACTCTAGATAGACCAACTCAACCTATCCCAGTTGCTCCCAGGGAAATATGTAGGTATTTTGATATAACCTGGGAAACCTTCCCCATGTATTACCTTTTTGTTGAGTCAATAGTAAGGTGTGCTGTAGCAGTGCTAACTACCCCATACACTAATCCAAACTTTGCATTCCCTGAGTCAACCATAACCCTCAGCTCTTAGTTGTAGCCATCACACCTGCACATGGAGGTCAGGCTGACTATTGAGGAAGTCAAAGAGACGCTGGTAATTGAAGAACTGGGCATCCCATTCTTGGGGCTTATCATAACGAAAGTCATCACCAAGTGGTACCAGTAATACGTTGCTTCTAAACAGCTTGGATTTCTTTCGGTATTGATCCAGAAGCAAGGCTGCCCTGTGGGGAAGCAGAGACAATACTATACAGGGCCATGTGTAGGCCAATAGTATGAGAGGAAAGGCAAAGTGACTTGGAAGGTTAAAACTGGAGGAATTATGGAGTCACTGATGGATGCGGTACAGGAATCCTAAAATGAAAAGCTGTTCAATTTGCTACGTTCTAAAGCAGTTCTTAATTTTTTGTGTGTCATGAATGGATCCCTTTTGCAACCTGGTGAAGTCTAGATACCCATTCTTAGAATAATTCTTTTAGTGCATAAAATAAAACATATTAAGAACACTTATTTTGGTGGCTGTTCTAATTCTGGCAAAGACCACTTGGGTTTGAGTTTGGACCAGTCCCAACAAGTTTTCTCAGAAGGTCTAGTTCCATTAAAAATGACCCTGGTTCCAAAACTTCCCACGTCCCTCTCTGAAGACATCCACTCTAGGACTCTGATCCTAATTCTGGTGAACACTAAGGACCCCATGATCCAGATTCCCTGTGAGGGGATTTGGGCTAACTAGAAATTGATGGTTTATAAGGAAGTGTACCAGCTCTGGAAATGTTTTGCCTGAGAATTAGCCAGCTTCTTAAGCGCCCTTAGGGCTGCTGCCAGAAAAGCACTCTGGGAAAGGTCTGCTAGAGCTGTTTCATAGAGCCTCAGCTAGGCTTCGAACAATAGATTCCTGGGGGTAGAAGCAGCTATACTATACAAGGGAGGCCTGAGCTGCAGTCAGGTACCTTTCAGCCACATTGGTCTCTGTGATGGCTCGGGGTGGCACCTTCCAGGGGCAGTTGATTCGCCCACCAGGCAAACGCTTGAAATCAAACTGGCAGCAGATCTTGGGGTCAGGGCCACAGGTGTGTGGCACATCATAGCTGTAGAAGGGCATCATGTGACAAAAGATGTCTGTGCTGGCATCTGGGTCTGCAGAAGGCATAACCAATGAATGTTTATTAGGCATTTAATTAAATAACAAACACTGTGTAAAATGGGGGCAAGGAATAGGCATTCATAAGGCTGCCCATGGGCAAAGTAAGACCCAGAAGAAAACAAGAAGCTTCCCAAGATGAGGAATCAATAGGAAGTAATGAGAATGTGAACTAGGACTCAGGATAATCCTCTTTTGTGGCAGACGACCTCAGGCAAGGAATCACTGGCAGTCCTAGATAAGACAAAGCTTTAATTCACCACCTGGCAATTTACTTCCCAAAGTGTGATAGATATGCTTATTTTTTGGAAAGAAGGTCATGAGATAGCTGGGTGGTCTAGTGGATAAAACACTGGGACTTGGAATCAGGAAGACCTGAGTGTGAATCCTGCCACAGATATATCTAGTTATGTGACCTTGGGTAAGCAACTTAATTTCTCTTAGCCTCCTCATCTGTTAAATAGGGACCGTAAATAGCACCTACCTCCCAGTACTATGGTGAAGACCAAATGAAATAATATACATAAAGCATAAATCTTAAAGCATTATACAAATATTTTACATATAAATTATTATTATTTTAAATTCTCAGGAAATCAAGGATGGAAGGACTATCTGGAGGCCAGGAAGGAGGACTGAAGAAAAGGCAACATAATAAGGTCTTATGCAGAAGAAAACTGGCTCCAGCAACTGCCCTCCATGCTGCAGATGGTCTGATACCAGGGATAGCTGAGAGAGGGGGCTGACACCTTTGTTGCCTTTTTCTCTCTAAACACAGCCTCTGTCTGTCTCTGTCTCTCTCTCTCTCTCTTTTTGCTGCAGGAAAAAAAATACCAGTGATGTCCTTCTCTCAGGATTCAGTTCCACACCACTTACCCCATGTCTGTCTCCACATAAACTCCAAGCTATGGGTAGCAGCAAAGTGCTTCTTGACAGCATAATGCACTCTCTGGATTAACATGCCAGTTAGGTTGGAGCGGCGCAGTAGGTAAGGCATGGTTGAGCTGTATCCAAAAGGATCCACGGCCCAGCCAGAGCGTGGGGTCACACCTGAGCAGGAAAAGGTGAAGGTCAGAGGTGCTGAATATCTTTCTGAATTTTGTCTATTCCATCTGGACACACTCCCCCACTACTCTCACAAAGTGCTAAACGAGACCTCAGCTTCTGAAAATGGTCTGGGAGAATGCTACCCCAAACTAACAGGAAACTGATGTCTATAAAAGGCACTCCTGATCCGGATACACTGTCTACCCTTAACCCCTTTCCATCAATACCAGTGACTAGTATAATCATGCAGGTGAAAAAGTCTCTGGAAAAACTTACTTCTATAAGACTGATGATGATTTATCCTACCCATGTCTCCTGACAGAGAGGTGATGGATTCAAGACGCACAAGACATATATTTTTGGATATGGGCAACGTGAAATTTGTTTTGCTAGACTATGCGTATTCAGTTTAAGAAATTTGTTTTTCTTTTTTTCCCCAATGTATGTGTGTTGGAGGTGGTAGATAGGGAGAGGTTAAAGATGGGAGGAAGAGAAAACAATTTTAGTTGAAAAAAAAAATTAATTAAATTTTTTAAAAAAGCTAACATCCCAATCTGGGCTTACCAAGGTTTTTGTCCAGCCATTGGTGCCCTTCGATGAGCTGGTCAATCAATGCGAAGTAGTGAGAGTTGGCTTCATCAGGCATCACCCAGCCTCCAGTTGCTATCTCCAACTGTCCATTTCCCACTAACCTGCAGGCCAAGGATTCCCACTCAGGATGGTTCAAGGTCCTGGTGCCATCCCTACTCTAACACTACCTGCCAAAGCCAAAGAGAATGACCACCTTGGCCTAAAAAGAACCTAGTCAGGCCATCTTCAGTTACGGACAACAGGGAGCAGGAAAGGGGAAAGGAGCAGGGATACCAAGATCACACATTCTCTCCTTTCTTCCAACACTGGGTTCCTCTCTACTCAAGGTTTCCCTCAACCTCCAACCCTATGGTTTCCACTTCCTCTTCCTAGTACCTTGATGTCAACCTTTCTGATACATTATTTCCCTTTACATTCCTCCAACTCCAAATCTTCTCTTCCATAGGTGGCATGTACCTATGTGGCCCACTCTTCTCTAAGTCTCCTTGGCCACCACTCCACCATCTCACCTTTCCTCTAGTACCCTTCCTCCCCATCTTCTGCAGTACACGATGTTTAGGGAAATCTCTTTCCATGTCCCCTCTCCATTGGCCTCTTTCCAAGGTGCTCTTCTTCTCTCCTCTAATTCTGTGTCCTCTAGCCCCTTTCTCTGGCTACCAACTGTAGCCACTTACCTTCGTACGGCTGCCCTCTTCTGAGAATTGATGTTTTCCCACCACTTGGCAAAGAAGGAGACCTCGGCCCAGAGGAAACGTCGCCGTGGGTCCTCCTGCAGCTTAGGCACCATGCTGTTAAGGATGTGTTGTGTCTGTTCTGTGTAGTACTTGTCAAAGGTCTTGATCCAGCCTGGAAAAAACAACAGGAGAGATGCTCCAGGAGAGCCCTGTTGAAGATTACTCCCAAAGACTAGGGTAGCTACAGTAGGAAGAAGAATGGACCTGGAGTTAGAGGAGCTACATTTGAGTTCTGACAATTAGCAGGTGTGTAACCTTGGGCAAACCATTAATTTCCTCATTTATAAAATGGAGATATAATACTGGCTCTCTTGAACTCACAGGATGGTTGTGAAGAGTAAGTAAAAATAATGCACATAAAATGACAATGAAGTATAAAATCCCATCTAAGCATCAGCTACTAATACTAATATTATTACAAAAAAGATTCTTTATCGCAACCCAAGGAAGCTTTCCCTTCCAGTCACCAGGCAGAGAGAAACTAGAACTAAGTGGTACTACCACAAGTTCAGTAATACAAAACCTGAGAAGAATAATCCCCCTCTACCCTCCCTCACGCAGGGGCTTCCTCCTTACCTGGGTCATTGTGAGAATGGGGCACCACAAACACCTGGAGGTTTTCTGAGTCCCAGTCATGGGGGCTATAGGAGATATCGAAGCCCTGCTTCCACACCCCACCATCCACATTGTCAAAGGGCAGCTCCTCTGATACCATCAGCATCTGCAGGGTGAGGGAATGGAAAAATATCTTTTATCTGTGATCACTCCAGTCCCTGACCATCACCCTACCTCCCTGACACTCACCTGGAGCTCTGTCTTCTGACCCTGCCCCCCCAGAGCAAACTGGCAGTCTTGGGGAGAAATGGAAAAGAAGCTAGGCCGGGGTTCGGGTGGCACCACCCAGGAGCCATTGGGGGTGTGGTAAGGGAGCAAGGCCGGAGGGCCATCCGCATTGGCCGTCAGCTCAAGCACCGAGTCCTTGATGTGGCTAATGATCTCATGATTCTCCTCTAGCAGTTGTTCCAGTTGTTCAATTCGGTTCTGCAGCACTGAGATCTGGCTCTGCCAATGAGTTACCATGGGCAATTAGTTACCATGTCCTAGGCCAGGAATGAGAATTACTTCTTGGCAACCACCTGAAAGTTGGCCATGATCCTTTCTGCTCCAACAGGGGCACAGAAACACAGGGATACAGGGAAAAATGGACCCTATTCAAGATGAAGAGTAAATTCAAGATGAATCCTGGTTGAGGCTTACAAACCATGCAGTTCACAGAACTCTTTACTTTGGGATCTTCTGGCTTAATACCAGTATTGGACAGACAAGGTAGGAGTAATAGTACACATATGGTAGGGTCTTCTCTTGGGGATCTAACTCACACACCTTGGACCTAAGCATGCCACCAATGCCTTCCCTGCTATGAACATTCCCTCTACCAGTGTAAATTGAAACCCCATGAGGATTTGGGAGATGGTCTTTGAGAATTACTGTGGCCTCAAAAAAAGCAATCACTCTGGTCAATCTGATACAAGGCTCTCCAAACTTAGCCTGGCTGGTCCTTGAATGGTCTATTCACATTGCCACAGCTTGTGAGGACCTTCCAGAGCTTATGTGCCGCTGGCATGATCTTCCAGGACCCAGGGTCACTTCTGAGCACCAGAAGGGGACATCAGTGGAGGTTTTAGACATAGCAAACAGGAAACCAGCCTGAGAGTCCTGGTCTAGTGGGTAGAAGGGTCACTAGCTCTGGCAATCATATATGTGTTGATAACTGTGAAAATTGTTTGAACCTGGAGAACCTGGCCAATAAAGATCACAGTCAGCAGGGGACAGGACTCACCCGGGGGAAGTTGCCACCATTCTGGTGCCGGGTGGGATCATGCTGCACTCGGTCTAGCATGAGGTAGAGGGAGAAGACCGCCACACAGAAGATGGCTGCCCCACACACCGTCACTTGTTTCTTCAACTTCATCCCGGTCCCCCTGCATGCACCTGTAGAGGGGCAACACTCTATATACCCCAGTGGCTCCCATCTTCTCATCAAGAGCCACAAGGAATAGATGAGAAAGCAAACCAACAAGTCAGTTGTTTTCCCGGCCCCAAGCCAACAAAGGCATCAATCCCAACTTGGCCTGGGAACCTCATTCTCATGTGTGGCATCTTTGCGACTGGACGCCTAAGAAGGAATTCTTTGTTTCCCCAGTGAGGGGAGAGGAACAGGCAGGGAAGGAGCTAAGTCTTCCTGCAAGCTCAGCTCTACTTAAGGTCAAGGAATTATTAAGCATTAAGGCCGGAACTCAATCCATGTCTCTCTTGTGCTCTTTCCATTATTGGATACCAAGCTGGCTCCCTTGAAAGTACCGGACAAGCCCCTTGGTACACTGCCAGCACAGAGAGTTGCTACTGGCAGCCCTCTACACTGCGATGCTAAAAGCGCTGGATAAAGTGGTAGTTCTAGAAAAAAATCGTGGTGGGCGCTAGGCAGAAAAGGCTTCTTTGGCTCCCGGATCCCCATCACTGAATCTGGAGGCCAACCCGGTCTGCCAAGTTTCAAGTCTCCTGGGAAGACGGGGAGCCAAGCACAATCTCTACTTAGGGGTGAGACCACTGACACACCAGGCCCCTCCCGGGGATGGTGGGGTTTTACTCTTTGGGTATGAGGACAACAGTCGTGGCCTGGGTGCTGTCTGTACACCATCAGGCACGGACCCGGCCGCTGGAAAGACTCGGTGCCGCCGTGCCCTATTTAATGTAATCCCGGCTCGGTGCCTCCGGCATTATTTTTAGCCCTAAGAAGCTGGGCCGCCCCGGCCCGAGCCGGTGGGGGTGGGGGCCCTGACGGATGACCGAGGCCCCTGCGGCGCCCCCAACCCCCAGCAGGCCCGCCGCCCTCCTAGACCCCCGTCTCTGCGTGTGCAGGGCCCCGAGGGGCCGCACTCAGAGTGCAACAGGAAACCGGCCACACTGCCAGGCAGGTCCTCACGCGGGGCTCCGGCGCCCCTGCTCCTGACCTCCGCGGCTCCGCCTGCCAATTACCCGAGCGCCCCCCGCTCCTCCTGACGCCCCCGGCCTCCTTCACCCCCGCGGCCGGCCCTGGGGCTCGCGGCGCGGGCACCTCACCGTCCTGGGGCTCCGGCCTCCTCGTCGGCTCTCCGGGCCCCGGGCCGGCCCGCCTCGCTGCCTCTCACATCCCCAGCGCCGGCCGGCCGGCCTCGCGTCCGCCGCGGAGCGGGGGCAGGAGGGAGGGAGGGCGGGGGCTGGCGGGGCCCGCCGGCCCTGGGGCCTCCGGGCTCAGCTCCGCGCGGCCCGCTCCGCCGCCTAGGCCGGACAGCTCCGCCTCTGCCAGGCTCCGGAGCCGCCGCGGCCCGGGCAGCGAACTGCGTGCGGGGCGGGGACAGCCGCGGCCCCACCCCCAGCCCCGGGCGGCCGCCGGGGCTCCCCCTCCCCCCCGCCCCGGCCCGCCCGGGCCCTGCCCCTCCCCCACGCCGACCTGCCGAGCGGCCGCCGCTCCGCTTGTCCTCGCCGGTCGGAGAGTGAAAGCGCGTATCCAGCCACGTTCGTGGCGTGGGAAATACCGAGATTAAAAACGAAGCCGGCCCTGCCTGCCCTCAGGACGCTTACATTGTACTGCCCGCAGGACCCCTTTCTGCTCCTGGGCTGAGGGGGCCCCTGGGCACCGGGCCTCACTCACCTAGACCCCGCTTCTCCAATGGCCGCCTCACCTGGCCCCTGCCGTCTAGGACAAACTGTAGAGGAGACTTCGGGAGATTCTGAGAACCGCAGGCAGTGGGATCGAAGGAAGGGTCTGCCCCCGGCTCCGCCGCTGACAGATGCCAGGTTCCAGTTAGACCTGCCCACTGCCCCAACTTTGTAGCCCAATGCAAACAGGGCACTGCACAATCAGTCGTTAAATACATTGTTTGTTACATTGTATCTCCCTTTTCTGGTCTGTTGTGCTGGACCATCTTCTCTACTTTCTTTGCACTCTGGTTTACTGATCTCATTAGCTCTGAGGATTAGATTTCTATTCCAAAACCTCTTAATTCTATGCATCTAGCTCTAATTCTTTTCCAGATATCCGAGTCCTACATCACCAGCTGCAGATATCTCCACCATAGGCATCTTAAACTCAGCAGGTCCAAAATGGAACTTATTTGATTCCTCCCTCCACCCCATCCCTCCTCCAGGCTTCCTCATTTCTGTTGATGTCACTGCTAGGCTTCCAGTCACCTATGTTCACAGCTTTGGAGTCATCCTTGACTCTCCTTTCTCCTTTAAACCCCATATATCCATTCAGTTACCAGTCTTGGTCAATTAAATCTTCCCAACATCTCTGGCATCCATCCCCTTCTCTTTATTCACTCTGCTCTTCTAGTTCATGGCTTCGTCATTTTGTACCTCCTTAGATAGTCTCCTTGTTTCCCATCTCTCTCCTTTCTGATTCATCCTCTATAGAGCTTCAAAATTAACATTCCTAAAACACATATCTGGACATATTACCCTCTCCCTCTCACTAAAAAAGTCTAAATGACTTTCCATTGCTAACAGGATGTGACACAAATTTTCCAGTCTGGCATTTATTGTCTTCTATTGGGTCTTCTATTGTTTTCCACCAGTAGAATGAAGCCCCTTGAGGGCAGGATTTAATTTTTGTCTCTATTCCTCATGTAGTCGGTGCTTAATAAATTTTTGTTGAACCAAAAAAGGAAAATTTCACAATTTTGGCTATGGTTTTGTGAGTGTGTGTGTGTTGGTGCAGTGAGGGAGAGAGGTGTTATCACAGTCTTTGGCTTCTGGGGCTAGTGTGCCAAGTATAGAATACAGTGAGATGCTTAGTAAATGCTATTCAACGATGATGAAATAATAGGGCAACTGAGGTTAGTGACTTGTTCCGACAATTATCAATGCAGAGCTGGGAGCAGCCTTGGAGCTCATCTAGTCTAGCCCCATCTGCTGGAAAGACCCTTGCACTTGGAATCAAAAGTCGGATTTCACACTTGTCTCTGCAGCTTAGAACTTGAGTGTCCTTAGAAATATCACTTTACCTCTCCAGGTGATAGTTTCCTTATCTGTAAAATGAGGGGGCCCACCAAAGTCCCATGCAGATGTAAATCTCAAGGTCCTTCATGATTCTCTGATCCATTCCCTACCTAAAGCTCTGCAGCCGTATTCAAAGACCTGCAATCATTCTCAGTGTCCTTCTGGAGTCATTCCCAGGGTTCAACTTCCACTTTTTCTCGCTCAAGGTGCTTAAGGGTGGAAGAGAGGAGATTTGAGTCTGACCCCAGCACTCTGCTTACTGTACCACCTAGCCTGCCACCATAATGGTAAACAAACCCAAGCTTCCTACCCTGGTACTATCTTTTCAGATGGAGGGTTCTGCTCCAGAGGGCAGAATAAGAGCTCTCTAGACTAGTAGAAGGTATAAGGTATAAAACCAGGTTTTGGCTCAATATGAGGAAGAACTTTCTAAAAATTAGAGCTGTTAAAAATCAACCAGCCTGCTTCACTAAATGATAAGTTTTCTGCCATTGAAAGTGCTCAGTCAGGTGCTAGCTTTGGGAATATCTACGCTAAAATTGGAACAAAACAGAGATTAGCATGGCCCCTGAGCAAGGATGACAAACAAATTCATAAGGTGTTCCAGATACATTCTTTAAATGTCCATACCCTTTGACCCAGAGATCCTGCTGCTAGGAATATACCCCAAGTAGGTCATTTATGAAAACAGAGTTCCCAAATAAACCAACCTACTTATAGGAACAGTTTTTGTAGTAGCAAAGAACTGGAAACAAAGTAAATGCCTATTGATTGGGGGGAGGCTGAACAAACCATGGTAACATGAATAGAATGAAGATGCTGTAAGAAATGACAAATATGATGAATCCAAAGAATCATAGAAAGACTTAAGCGAATTGATGCAAAGTGAAATGAGAAGAACCAAGAAATGAATATACACAATGACTACAATAAGTGCAAAGAACAACCATAAACACACCGAAAATGGATTTTTCAAAATTACACAGAATAAGCAGAATGCTGAAAAAGAGATATGAAAAGACACCTTCCCCATTCCTTTGCAGAGGTGGGAGGTCCAAGGCTGTGGATCATTGAGTATAGTTTCACAGTTGTTTATTTGTTTCTTCCAACATGTTGATCAGTTTTGCTAGTTATTTTTTTCTCTTTTTCCTCCTTTTCCTTAAAAAAATTCTTTTATATATCTATATAAATATATCCATGTTTAAATGTAGCCAGGGGCAAGGGGGAAAGAAGAAGGAGGAAAAAAAGAACAGAGTAAAAAATGCACAGCAGAGAACCAAAGAAAACTTACAAGGAAGCACAGATGGATAGCTCTCGACAAAATGCACAGTATTTATTACATAGGCTTTCTTGAAACGGAAATTTATTGCTATATATTTTGAATCATCACTTACATTCTGCTGTGCACATGACATGCTTTTTCTTTTCTTATTTTGTATTTAAGTTTATAATAGGTTTCTTTTTTTCTTATTGTGTATTTAAGTTTTAGAAAAATAAAATTAAAAAATTCTTTTGTTACATGAGTTGGCTTTCTGGGAGGGAGAAGAAGAATGGGAAATGTAGGCAATTTAGTAACAACAGATACAGATAAAATATTTTTGGTTGTTTTAGAAAGTTCTCAGAGGCACTTGCCAGGTACATTATATACAATGGATTCTTGCACCAGGTAAGAGGCTAAGTGACCTCTAAAGTCCCTTTCAGTTCTAAGCTTTTATCACTCTTACCTATCCTGGGCTCAGTTTAACTTTCTGGCAGGCAAATTTCTTTTGTTCTTCAGTGTCTGTTGCTCAGACTGGGCTGCCTGCCCAACAGGCCCTAGACTCATCTTTCCTTTGTTCCCAATGACTTGTAAGGGAGGCCTGGCTATTCCCACAGGATGCAGTGCCCCCTCCACCCCCCTCCACATACCTCAGAGTCCCTAAAGACATTATTTTCAATGCTGCAAGGTACTACAGCCCAGCTTCACCAAGTAAGCTGCATCCAAAGTATCCAGAATAAGGATAAGTAGCTTTATTATTTCTCACAGAAGGAAGCAGCTTGTACCCTTGGAGCACATGAGGGTACAGAACAGACCCAGTGCAGATACATGTCTGTGCCCTGATTCTGACAGTGAGAACGATGGGCCTGTGGAAATGGTTGGCTCCAACCAGGGAGATTGAGGGCTCCTGCTGGTATTTACCAGGCTACCCAGCCCTGCGGCTTTGAAAAAGCTGAGGCTAAGGAGAAAGATCATGCTCTCCCAACTAGGGTATTGTCCTCAGGGGAAGGGGCAGAGAGGCAGAAATGAGGGTCCCTGTTCTTGGCATCACCTATGCCGTTTTCGGATCCCTTGTAGCTCCTGGTAGATGGCACTGAAGCTGGGCCGCTGGCTTGGATCATAGGCCCAGCACTGCTCCATCAACCGGAACACAGCATCTGGACACAGGTCTGGGCAGGGGAGGCGCCCGCCTGGGTGTAATAAGGACAGGTGAATAAGGAGAGAGTAGGAGACTGGATGCCCAGAAGAACCCCAATGACAGTCAGTGGCTTCTCATCTTTCCCAAGGATCTCTCATTTCCTAATATAGCACTGACCATCTTTGAATTAATTAGATCAGAGTTTCTTAATTTTCATGACATTCTGGTAAAGCTCCTAAAGAACTCTTGTCAGAATAATGCTTTTAAATGCATAAAGTAACCTATATAAAGTGCCTTTGCAATTCTTAAGTGCTATATAAATGCTAGCTATTATTAAATGTATAAAATAAAATATAAAGTATTACAAAGGTAATAAATTATATTAAATAAAGATGTAATTCTTTTTCTATCCAAGTTCATGAATCTCTTTGAAATCTGTTCATGGATCTTGTGGACCCCAAGTTAAAAAATCTCTGGCCTAGACAACTGCTAACGTTCCTTCCAGACCTAAATCATCTGATTTTTTACTCAAGAGTCTTAGGGATCAGTAAAGAAGCCCTGAGTTAAATGTATGTGTAGAACCCATATAAGATTGCATGCCATCTCAGAGAGGGAGGGGGGAAATCCTAATACTTATGGAAGTGATTGTAGAAAACTGAAAACAAATACATTAAAAAAAAGGTCTGAGTTAAAATCCTCCCTCAGACACTTACTAGTTGCATGACCCTGGGAAGTCACTTAACCCCTCTCAACCTCAGTTTCCTCATCTGTAAAACATGGTTAACAATGACTCCTATCTTATAGGGCTACTATGAGAACTGAATGAGATAACACATCTAAATTGCTAAATAAAAGCTAGCTACTGAGGGGGAGAAGTGGACGCACAACTTCCATGATAAAGTTGGGAGCTGGAAGCTTACAGCTTCTGAAGGGGAGGTCAGTCACGCTTCTTACCATTTTCTACAAGCTCCCGAGTCTGCTGGTTGCTGAGGTTGGAGTAGGGAGATGCTCCCAGACTGAAGGTCTCCCAGAGCAAGATTCCAAAGCTCCATACATCACTCTCAGAGGAGTAGCGCCCTGTGAGGAGAACCCAATCGGGAGGAAAGGGAAGCTAGTGAACTGATTCCGAACTAATGAGACAAGAAGGAAGGGTACCTGTTACCCTGGTGTCATGCTATATATGTTTGGCTGGGAGCACATATTGACCTGGGAGTTTAGATTAGGGTCTCTAAGCTGGGCTAAGCTACTGGCAAAAAGGGAAGAGGGCATAAGGGAAGTGTGTGTGTGTGTGTGCGTGTGGTTGGGTGGCTGAGTGAAATCAGGCATGTTAGAAGCAGACTCCAACCCAACTCCACAGTACAAGGTACATAGAGAATCACTTCCAGGTTCAGATAACTACCCATTAAAGAGGACACCTATATTGACCTTGGGTAGGGACAAGGAGGAGCCAGGGAGGACCAGTGGGATTAGAAGAAAGGAGTTGGTACCATAGTTAAGAGCTTCAGGCGCTGTCCATTTGACAGGGACCTGTCTGAGACCCCCTGAGGCTGCATAGATTCCATCAGCCCCCTCTCTAGACATTCCGAAATCACTGATCTTCAGCACGTTCTTCTCTGTTACCAAGCAATTCCGAGCAGCCAAGTCCCTGGGGATGGCAGTAGAACAAGGAACTGAATTCATAAGACCTCCCAACCCTGAACCTTGAGTTTTCCCCAAGGCCAATCCTGACAACCCCTAGCCCAACTTCAGCAAAGGGTCAGGATGCCATCCACCATCATCTTGACTGAAGGGCACACTCACCGGTGGATACAGTGCTTGCTTTCCAGGTACTCCATGCCAGCGGCTGCATCTCCCACCATCTGTAGCAACAACTTCACTCGAAGCCGGGAACCCTCGGTCCGAAGAAAGGTCAGGAAGTCCCCACCTGAGGAGAGGGTAGAGGAATCACAAAGGATTGGAATCTCATTACCAGATACTGGAAAAAATTACCAGAGGCAGTCAGAAGACCTATATTCAATTATGCCTTTGATACTGTTTATCAAATGAGATAATTTATATAAAGTGCTTCTTAAACCGTACAGTGCTAGATCAATCAGTAAACACTTATTAAACACATAATATGTGCCAGGTCCCCTCCTGGATCACTGCCTTGTCGCTGCAGAGGGATTTGAATAACTCAATGAAACTATGAGCTGTGCCATGCAGGGTTAGCCAAGGTGGACAGGTCATAATAGAGAGTTCTGCAGAAGGTGATCCACTGGAGGAAGAAATGGCAAATCACTCCACTCTCTCTGCCAAGAAAACCCCACGGCCAGTACATGGACAGAAAGGCCTGGTGTTCTATGGTCCGTGGGGTGACAGAGAGTCAGACACGACTGAACAACAATGAAAATGTGCCAGATGCCTTGTTAAACACGAATTATTATCATCATCATTACTTTTCCTAAAGATGTGACTACTGGCAAGTTGAGGGCAAGTCTAGGTGATGCGGTGGATAAAGCTGTGGGCTTGAAGTCAAGAAGACCTGAGTTTGCAGTCTAGTTTCAGACCCTTAGCCAAGTGACTTGGACAAGCCACTTAATCTCTGTTTGCCTCATATGTAAAATGGGGATAATCACAGACTACTTCCTATGGTTGCTGTGAGGATGAAATAATAACTGTAAAGTACTTAGCACAGTACTGTATACAGTAGGTGCTACATAAATGTTAGCTATTATTAACTCAGTTTCCTCATCTGTAAGAAGGGTATATCAATACTTGTGCTAGGTGGTTGTGAGGAAAGCACTTCCTAAACTCTGAAGTGCTATATAAGTAATTTATTACTATGACTGCTATTTTCCCTCAATGCTTTTTATTCATATTTTTAAGCCTTCAAAACATACAATTGGATATTGTTCCTCACAAGGAACTAGAAGCCTTGGGAATGAAAGAGAGTAGGTATCCAGATAATGAAGAAGGCAGCTGGGTGGCCCTGGCACTGTCATGGAAAGCTGTTTTGACTAGATTGTCTTTTCTAACATGGAGACACTCACCTTGTACCAGCTCCATGACGATGTAGATAGGCTGTTTCTGGGTACAGACACCAATGAGTCGCACAATGTTGGGGTGACTATACTGCTTCAAGATTCTGTGATGGAATCACCAGAGAAGGTATCGGGTCATGGCCAGATTCATAACCCTACTTTAATACAGTACAATCTGTGACCTCTCTTCCCCAGCAGTAGGGAATTGGGATGTACCAAGGTAGGGCTAGAACTAACAGGGCCTAACATAGCAGGGACCACAAGAGGCCCTTTTTAATATAAATTTTTCTAAGTGTACATACTGCTAATGAACTCTGCTCTCAGTGGCCTGGAGGTATGTATTTTCTTTTATCAGGTTACAGATACTATAGGGAAGATTTCAACCCCAAAACAAATAACGGGTAACAGAAATGAATAAAGGGTTCAATTTTCACATGCTGAGGAACACAATTTCCAAAGTTTATTGAGAGATTCAACTGTCTTTTCCAGATTCTGCTAGCATCTCCTTGGGACAGGAGCCATGAGGATAGGGGCTATGTCTTACCTAAACTTCGTATCTCTCCCCAAGTGCACAATGTAGGTGTTTGACACAAGTAAACTGAATAGGAGTTCTCTTGAAAATGAGTGAGGCCAAACTAGGAGCTTGATGATGAACCTTTACTACTCCTCCTCACCTTGCTTCCTGCAGAAACTTGGCCTTGAGATCGGATGGGAGAGTTTCCCGACAGGACTTTACTGCCACCAGAGTGTTGTCAGCTCGGAGACGGCCACTGAACACCTCTCCAAAGTTCCCCTGAAACAACCTTAGGTTCAGACCAGAGCCCTCGCCATTCAGTCATCTTATCTTCGTCCTGTCCGGTTACCCTTCTCCCCTGGAACCGCAGCGTTACACCAGCCAATTCATCTTCTTTTAGCAAACTCTCCCTCCAAAAATGGATCAAATCCAATGCCTCTCAAGGAGTTTAAATCAAATTGGGGAAACAACACAAGTACATATGTAAGAAGAAAATAAGCTGCAGTTTTCTATGCTGAGAGAAATGGCATCAATAACCTTCTATTTGAATTTGAAATGCCTGACTTTTTTGCAAATTTATACTCCCAACCATGTTTCTGAGCCAATGTTAAAATTACATACCTTGGTATCACCTCATACCTATCAGAATGGCTATTATGCCAGAAAAGGAAAACAACGAATGCTGAAAGGTATGTGGAAAAATAGGGACATTAATGCACTATAGCTGGAGTGTAAACTAATCCAGTCATCCTGGAGAACAATTTGAAACTATGCCCAAAGGGCTATGAAACTCTGCATACTCTTTGACCCAGCAATACTGCTACTAACTCTGTTTCCCAAAGTGATCAAAGATAAAGGAAAAGGACCTATATGAAAAAAAAATTTTTAGCAGCTCTTTCTGTGGTGGTAAAGAACTGGAAATTGAGCAGATGCCCATCAGCTGGAGAATGGCCAAACAAGTTATGTTCCAGATTATGATGGAAAGCTATTGGGCTATAAGAAGGCCGACTGTTTCAGAAAAACCTGGGAAGACTTATATGAACTGATGCAAAGTGAAGTGAGCAGAATCAGGAGAACATTGTACAAAGTAACAGAGATGTTGGAATAAGGATAAGCTATAAAAGATTTAGGTACTCTGATCAATATAATGATCCAAACCAGTTACAAAGAACTTATGATGAAAATGCTATCCACCTCCAGTGAGAGAACTGATGACCTCCAAGTGTAGACTGAAGCATATTTTTTCATTTGATTTTTCTTTGCAACATGGTTAACATTGAAATATGTTTTGCATAATTTCATATGTATAAGGGGCATCATCTCAGTTGCTTTCTTAATGGGTAGGGAAGTGGCTAAAGGGAGGGGGAGAATTTGGAACTCAAAATTTAGAAAAAGAAAATTAAAGAGTTAAAAAAAAATGTATAAACTGAAAAAAAACCTACATACTCTGAACATGTACCAGCTGAAAATGACAAGTTACTTAACCTCCCTGGGCCTGTTTCCTAATCTGTAAAGTGAGGTGGTTGGCCTAGAAGGATTCCAAGTTCCTTTCACACTCTAAAACTAGGGTCTTACAAATAGGAGTGGGTGTCATGGGAAAGCCATCTTTAAAGTGATCCACAAGATGGCTAATAATTAGGAGTTGCCAGTATCCAAAATGTACATGAGGACCTAGGACAAGCTAAAAGTTTGTAATCAAACAAAGCCTCCTAGAAAGTGGACCTTAATAGGAGACAATTAGAAGACAAAAAAAAGGCATTTTCATGCATATACCTTAGGAGCTGAGAAAGGTGAGATGAGTATGGGAGAATGGGGGGAATAAATTAGGAGGGCAAGTGTGACCTGGATAGAGGATGCAAGTTAGCATAGTGTTGGCACTTACCCGTCCAATTCTTTCACCTAGCACCAGGTCTTCATGGTTCAGGGCCCACTTGTCCTGGGGAAGGAGTGGATTTGGGAAAATTAAGCTGATGTTACACAGGAAGGTTGCTGGGCTCTATAGGAGTACTATATGAGCTTTGGGCTGGTCAGACCTATTAGAGAGGTCTTTTCCTACGTTTGTGAGCTAAGGTGGGCAATTCTCGAAAGTCTTTACTTCCCTCCTTCTGTTCTCTGCCCTCCAGGCTTTAGGTAACAGGTACTGAATGCAGAAGGGGCAAGGTAAGCCACTAGGGTGGGAAAATGGACCAGTTTACCAGAGGATGGGGGAGGAAATCTAGAGGCTTAACTTGGGAAAATTACCTTGGAGATTGCCTTGTTCAGACTGATACCACTTTTTTTGGTGAGGGGCTGCTGGGAGCGGAGTAAGTGGTCAATGAGCAAGGGGATGCTGGGGAATCCATCCCCTTCTAGGCGATACAGATTCTGTGAGGTGGATCAGAGCATGAAATCAGCACTCCTAGATGAGACAAAGCCTAGCCCCTACAACAAGAAGCTGCCTGACTTTTGGATGGCTGGGTCTATGAGAACATCTTTGCACTGGAAAAAGGAACTGTGGTCTTCTTGGCTTAGTTGTTAAGGCATACATCTTATAAACAACAGATCAGCTCTTAGTCATGTCAGTCGGTCATACCTAGTCATATCATTCACATACTAATAAGGCCTCCCTTCTGCACCCCCCCAGATGGAGATACAGCATAGTTTAATGAAAAGAACCAAAGATTAGAGTAGGAAACCCTGGTTCTATTCCAAGCTTTGCCACTAATGAGATGTAGGACTTTAGTCATTTAAACTCTCTAAACCACAATTTCCTTATCTGTAAATTGAATAGTCTAGACTGGATCATCCCTCAGGTTCCTTAGAACCCCAGAATTCTAAGATTCAGTACCCTTTTTCTACTCCTACTCTTTCTTTTTTCTGACTCAAGCGGCTTGCTTGAAAAAGGGATAATGGATATAATGCTCCCAAGAGCTGGGGTAAATACATATCCTTCACAAGGCTTCCCTTGAACTCACATCTGAAGACTGGATGATGAAATGCCGAGGCTGCCCATCCCACATCACGGATAGCACGTATTCTTGTTTCCCCTGGCTTTCTCGCACGAGAAAATCCCCAGAATCCACTAGTAACTCCTGCACTTCTGTTCGTGGGATGGCACCATGATACCACACCTGATCCTGTAGAGGCTTCTGTATATCTGGGATGAGCTGGAGGGGTGGAGGGAGCTGGGGGACAACGCAGATAAACACATGGAACACTTCCCACTGCCTCCTCCTTAATTCAGACTCTCATTATTTTTCCCTGGGTGACTTTAATAACCTCCTATCTCACCAACTCCAATTTTTCACCTTCCAGTTTATTCTACACATATTGCCAAAAGAACAGCTTGGATTATGTAACTCTTCCCCTCCTCTCCCTAGATGTCTCCCTTCCTCTGCTCCTCAATGGAGCCTTACTGCCTACCTCTCGGTTTGACATTCAGAGTCCTTTACCATATGCCCCTCTATCTCTAGTCTCATCTCTCATTCTTTAGCAAATGTTTCCTTTGCTTTAGCCAAAGCAGACTACCTGCTGTTCCCTGAACATGTTCCCCACCTTTACCATGTCCACACCCCTGTTCTTTCCATTCCCTCCACTTAGAACATTCCTCCCCCCACCCCCATCTCTCCTGCTAAAATTCTCCCCCTCTTTGTTGCAAAGAAAGGTTTGGTGTGGGGGTGAAGTGTTAAGGGAAAATAATGTTGGTACAAAAACAAAAGGCAATAATAATTTTTTAAAAATCCTACTTATCCTTCAAGGTCCAGATTGGATGCCAGCTCCTTAATCTTCTACTATATTGCCAATCAGATATGATTTACTTTTGTTCCAAACCCCCAAGGCACTTCTCTTATGGCACTTATCAAAATACTGTTTTAGATTGCAGTTATTTACGGATGTGTCCCCCGTTGTAAGTTCTCAAGGGCATGGAACACATCCAACTCATCTTTGATAACCCATAGTGCCTACCACTGCATGTTAGACTCGATAAATGCTTGTTCAACTGATCGGCATTCTTAGAGTAAGGGATTAAGGCATAACCAAAGTCAAGGCCTAGGCGGAGATACTGAGGTCATGGTCAAGGTCAGGGGGTGGAGAGCTGTGGAGTGGGAGGCTGATGGTGAACACTGTGGCTCTGAATTCACAGGGGATATGTGGCTGCTCCCAAGGATATCACTTTTTTTCCCAGAAGTGAAGGCCCAGACCATCCCACCTGACATGTAAAGTAATCATGGAGAAAAGGAGGAAAACAAAGTGGGAGAAATGTAGAGTAAATGGGTTTGGGACTTCAGCAGTCTAGACCTACTTACTGAGAATTTAGGACGGAACATTCCTGAGATATGGTTCTTCAGAATTTCCAAGGTGGGCGTCCTTCCACCCTCACGTTCCTGTTCCTGTGATCAAGGAGAGATTTCAGGGCATGATTGAGTTTTCAAGAAAGGGGAAGAGGTATAATAAGGGTCTACTTAATGCTGAGAGAAGCAGAAATTGGTTAGGGAGACAATGTTATCTCTGGCCAGGACATGTGCCAAGCCTGGGGATCATAAGGTTGAAGAAACAGGCTTACTGTAGAGGAGGTGGAGTGCTGGTCATCCTGGAGCACGAGGACAGGGGGTGGCTCCCCAGGGCCCAGTTGCTCCAACTTGCTCTGTAGCAGGTCCTGCTGGGCTTTCAGTTTGGCTTGGCTGCATAAGGCCATCTGGAAGTCCTGGAGTGCCTCCTGTAGGGCCTGGCGCTTCCCAAGGAGCTGGACTCTGTTGGGTAGAGCAGACGGCCAGAAAAAGAAGATCAATTCTCCTACTCCTCTCCTTTCTCCACTAAAATGTATCATCTATCCTTTGACTCTGCTCCTTCAGTCTCACCTCTCCCTTGGGTGAATGCTTTCTTCTTCCCTCTGAATTTCCTTCTGCATCTGGGTGACAACCTGCTGCCTACTCATCACCATTTCTGTGGCCGTGGTCAGCTCCTCATTCACTGAAGTTAGGCTATGGTCCCCAAAACATGTGTCAGTAACAGCCCTATCCCTTTCCTTCTCCCAGGAAAGAGCAGTTTCCAGTAAAGATGCTCACCACCTTGCTTGTTACTACCACCCCCTCAGCATAACTTTGTAATCTTCAGCCCCCATGCTACATCTTGTATGTTTAAGTCTCCAACTGCCCCTCCCTCCCCACTGTATATCTATACACTGTAGTTCTCAGGCCATATCAATACTCTTAGTACCCAACTGCCTACACAAACACAAACGCAGTGGCATCCCCATTGCCTCACACAAGTGTCACATTCCCACACATACGCGTGCTGTACACTCTCTATCGTCAGCTCATTCAACTGCAGCTCCCCAGCTTCCAGCTGTTCGCCTTCCTCCAACAGGGTGTCATCAAAGGTCACACAGGGAGGAGTGTTCGGTGATGATCTGTGGGGGAGTGGGTAGTACCATAGAGGTCAGAGTTCAAGGGTGATTTCTGCACTGGGCAAGGAGAAAGTACTCAATAAAGCGACTTTGATACTTGATGGGAAGAGGAAGAAGGAAGATGAACTCTTCACATTTTTACTTGGGAGCTTACCCATATTGCTGAAGAAAGCCTTCATACTCTGTGTAGGGATTGATACAGGCTGCAGCAGCTGCAATCTCCCGATGGATGGTCACCACTTCGTCCTGCACCAGGCTGCTGATCTCAATGTATTCTTGTAGGATTTCTTTCCTATTTGCCACCCACCCCCAAGCACAGAGGATCTGTAGAAAACCCCTCTCACAGGATGGGGGGAGCTTTCTATACACAAAGTCCCCCACCCTACCTCATTCCAGTGCTCCATATCAGGCCTAGGACCTAATTAACGCTTCCTGAACCATCACTGTGGATGCAGAGGCAACTAGGTGATGCAGAGGATAGAGGGCCAGGCCTGAAGCCAGGAAAACCAGAGTTCAAAATATGTCCTCAGATGCTTACTTGACCCTGGGCAAGCCACTTAACCTCTGTCTCAGTTTCTTCAACTTTGAAAGAGGGATAACACCATCTACCTCACAGGGTTGTGGTAAGGATCAAATGATATATTTGTAAAGCATTTATCACACTGTCTGCCACACAACAGGGGATTGGAAAATGTTTATTGTCTTTCCTCCCTTCCCCTTCTTTGCCCTTTTGTCTCACCCCCCACCCCCACCCCTGAATCAGGCCTTGGTACCATCTCCAACCCTTCCCCCTCTTTATTTCTTCTTAAGGGGACTGGCCAATGACCTGGGAAAGTTCTGCAGGCAAATTTGGAATCTTTTGATAGGTAGGAAAAGGGATCATAGGATCATAGATTGAGAGCTAGAAGGGACTTTAGAGATCATTAAGTCTAATCCCACCCACACAGATGAGAAAAGTGAGGCCCAGAGAAGTTAGGTGACTTGACCAAGGTTGCACAGACAGCAGTTAGGATTTGAACTCAGACCCTGGGACTCTAATCCTTCCATTGTCCTATGCTGCCAGAAAGTCTATCATAGGACAAATCAGTCTGGGGTTCTGGGGGATGCAGAGGACAATGTGGTTGATGAGGAAAGAGATTTGGGGAGCTACAGAGGCCAAGTAGAGAAGTCTTTACAGGATTAGGGCCATCTCCTGATGCAGGTCCTGCAGGGACTGGAGTAGGCCAGGCAGCAACAGCTGGTGGTGGTGCTGATGGTGCAGCTGGGCAGCCCGGATGCCCAGAACATAGCGGTTGTGATGTGCATAGAGTTTCCAGAGGCTCCGAACATACTTATCCTTGGCCTTGTCCCGGTCCTTGTCTGTATGGAGAAGGGGCCCAGGACATAGGCAGAGATGATTAATTCCTTCCCAGCACTGAAGAGAAATCAATAAGATGCACAGCAACCCACTTTCTAGGGTGAACCTGACCTTCCAGAGCCACCCAGGAACTAGCCCAGCCTTTCAGGGCTCCTCTAGGTCAGGGCTGACCCAGGGCTGGGATGGTAGATTACTTCCCTCCCCCAAGTCTAAATGTAAAGGGCTTTTCTGGACCAAATCAGCCTCTAAGGGGAAGGAAAATGGGAAGATTTGGTCCAGATGCTCTCTCCCCAATAGTTTTTCTAGATTAGAGGCTACTGAGGAGTGGACTTGGTACTGAAAGTACTATCAATTCCAAGCCCAGGTTGGAGGGTATTTAGCCAACAGCACTGCCTGAGTATTGATGTGCTGGGGACAACATGGGGGCCAATGGAGATGCCAAAAAGTTAAAAAACAGTCCTTATCCTCAATGAACAAATTTGTATACCTTGGATTAGGCCAAAGCCTAGAGACCAGTGAGGCATCAGTACTGGTAAGGATTGGGTTCTTTTCTGTTTGGCATCCTTTCTCTAGAAAAGAAGGCTCATTTCCCTTGATTTTGAAGTTGGATGTAGCCCCTCATTGGACAGAGAGAGGCACCTGAAGGAAGTGCCACTAACCAGTGATGCTACCTACCTTTGCTGGCTTCCTGGTATTTGCGCTTGGCCTGAGCACTGTCTCGTGCTAGCACACGGTATTGACTTTTCAGCTTTTCAATATCAAGGCTATGTATCTGGTAGAGCAAGAAAAAGTACTTAGTCAGCACCTGTTCTAAGTCCCTAAAGGAGAGGCTGTTTTGGGGTAGGATTGCCTCTCTTAGCAAGTGGACAGAATCCTGAGTGATGTGACTCTAGAAGAGTAAAGCTGAAACTCAAGTTAAGCAACACCCTATTCAAAAATGATAGTCATATAAAGGCAGCTAGGTGACCCAGTGGATAGAGGGCTAGGCCTAGAGCCAGAGCTGTGTGACCCTGGGTAAATCACTTAACCCTGTTTGCCTCAGATTCCTCATCTGTAAAATGAGATGGAGAGGGAAGTGGCAAACTACTGCAATATCTTTGCCAAGAAAAGCCCTAAATGGGGTCACAAAGAGTTGGACATTGGATACCAACTGAAAAAAACGACTCAACAACAGGTGACATAAAAACAAAAGGCATAAAAAACTATTTAAAGGTTAAAACAAAAGACTAAAGGAAAGGGGATTAAAAATAAGTAAATTTCTTTCTGTAGGGTCTGGCTCTATGACAATGTAAAAGAGGCAACTAGTTTTCTCAAATTTGGGGAGGTTATTTTGGACAAAAAAAAAATCTAAATTCCTTGACTATTAGGAAGTGCAATATACTACACTGATATAGTACTGAAGTCGGGGTCAGGAGACTTAGGGTTCTAGAACTTGGACAAGTTGCTTTAAGCCCTCTGGATCTTAGTTTTCTAAACGATGGATGAAGCTGTATCAGAAAGTCATATTTGTGTAAAGGAATTTGAAACACAATATTCTTTTTAGAAGCCTGTAATTTTTGTCATTGTGGAGAATTCCATATATGGGCATTTCCTTCAATAAGTCTATCACTCAAGAGGGGTGGGGAACCTTCTGCCACAAGTAGCCTTTCTAGGTCCTTGGGTGTAGCTTTTTGACTGAGTCCAAGTTTTACAGAACAAATTCTTTTATTAAGGGCATTTGTTCTGTGAGGTTTAGATTCAGTCAAAGGGACATATTTGAGGACCTAGAAGACCACATGAGGCCTTGAGGCCCAAGGTTCCTCACCCCTGAAAAATTTTAGGGAGTTGAAGAAGGTAGTTAGAGGTCATAAGGTTTTCTCAGGGTCACACAAATAGTGTCAGAGGTGGGATTTTCCAGGTCTTCCTGACTCTAAGATCAATAACATTACCCTTATTTAAGATCTCTTTCACCTCTAGAAAAGAAAATAAATTTAGAGTTCTGTCCATCCCCCGCAAAATGAGAAATGTTGTAGGTCACATTTTGGCCACCAGGTGCCACCATTTCCAACCAAAGAACTAGAAAATTCATTGGTTATTTAGATCCAGGAATTGAGCAGAGCAGAGCCAATATAGTCTAGGAGTGGAATAAATCAGGCAGGAAGAGAGGACCCTGGGGGACTGGAAATACATTCTTAGCATATGAAAGTGAAGGGCCAAGTTAGTGCCACTGCCTCTAAAGCACTCAGTCCAGATTAGAACCTTAGTAGTCACCTAGAGCAGTCTCTAGAGACCTACGGGTGGGGTTTGAGGATAAAATTTGGAAAGGAAAAAACAATGACGACTTTAAAGATTCTAAAGTGGTGGGCAAGGTCAGATAATCTTCTCTTTCCTTCCATACTTCCCTTAAACTTCTGATCATACGCCGGATTTTTTTTTTTTTTGTATGGGGGTAGGGGGAGTCCGCTAATTCATGATTCATTCCTAGGAGGGATTGGGTGTCACCAGCTTTTGCAGGAAGGGAACTGGTCATACAAGAAAGAGAATTGTTTTCAGGTTGATGTGGACATCTGGAGGTGGGAGCAGAGCAGGAGCAGAGGACAGGCTTAGACAGAATGATGAAGACAGCTGAGAGTAGAGTACAGGCAGGACCTTAAAGAAAAACTAACAGAAAAAAGGAACCAAAAGAAAAATACTTACTGAGAAGGAAAGTGGTTAGAGTAACGACAGGAGCTAATTTTAGAAAAGGAAGGAGAACTGAATATAACTAAGGGGATTTTCTTTGAATTTGAACCAAGAAATTCCTAGGAAAGCTCTGGGAAAGAACAAAATGAATGGACAGATTCCCTACACCTTTCATAGCCAGTTTTGTCACCATAACTTTCATTGCACCCAAGTAATCTAGAGAAAGGCTACCCCAGCAATAACCCCCTTCCCGGACTCCCCCTACTCAAGTTTGTTCTTTACGCTTTGGGAGATATTAAAAGGACAGCAGCCTAGGGTAGAGGGAGAAAGGAAGATGGCACCTTAGTGAGATCTTGGTGGAGCTGCTGCCACTGTTCACTGTAGCTTTTTCGAAGCTGCTGCCGTTCACGGATCAGGATGCTCAGCTTGCTCAGGGGGCCTGAATTCAGATCTTCCGCATGCTGCCGAAGAAGCCGGCTTAGGCTTTCAGTCTGACGAGTTATTTCTGTCCAGGACTACAAATTGGAAAGGAAAAGGCAGATGATACTAGGGGAGTTGAGACAATGTAGTTGGGGGAGGCAGAGAAGTGGTTGTGAATAATAAATAGCTAATAATAATTTATATAGCACTTTAAGGTATTGACAAAAATACATATATTCATATATTTGACAACATATGAAGAAAGAGGAAGAAAGGTGGTGGCAAAGTCCAATTGTTCATATTGCTGTTGCCAGGGTGGCATTAAATTACCAACCTTTTTGTCCTTACAGGGCTCTACTGTTCACCACCTAGGACACTGAAATAACTGAGTGAGCCTCTTTGGAGGATGAACAGAAATCCAAAGGAGATATAAAAGAGGAAAAACATTGATGAAGAGCACCGGTTATAAAGAGAGAGAGTGGTAAGAGCAGCAGGGAAGGAAATGAGGTAGGGAACAGAAAATAGAAGCCCACCTGGCTGATCTGGCTGACGTGGTCTAGGTTTCGGACCTGGCTGCCCCCCTCCTGTAAAGCCATGTGGTGTAGCAGCCCTGCATACTCCCGGTCACTCTTTACTCTCTGTGCCATCCACTTTCTCATGCCCTCCAAGAGTCGAAGCTCAGCCTCCTGCAACTTTTGCAGTGCTCCATGCCCCTGAGGGCTACATAATTCAGAGGAAAAGCCCATGGTGTTGCCCTGGAAGCAAAGATAGGCTTTCATTTCCAGTTGGAATCAAGGCATGGGTTCTGAAGGAGTCCCTGAGTAGGTGGAAGCTGGGCAGAGAGGGATACCCAACCAGGTAGATTCTTGGGGGTGCTGCTGTAGAGGTACCCATAAAATATTGCTGCCCTGGAGGCCTACAAAGGAAGGAGACCTTGAGGCATTCAATTTCAACTGAGCAAAACAAGATGTCATTTCATTTAGAAAAAAAATTGAGGGGGGGCACCTTCTTTAAATCTCAGAGAAAGGCGATACAAGATGTGTTAAGAGCAACTCAATATTACACATCTTTAGCCAAGAGGTCAGAAAGAGGAACAGGAACTTGAGGTTTAAGCCCTCCAGTTTCTTTTTTGGACCCTACTAGCCCCAGTGCCATCCCTACCCCAGGCCAATTCCCAAGGGCCTGCTCTCCCATCCCTCCACCCCTGACAGAGCTGCACACCAACTCGCAGTCTCCTTAAAATTCATACGAGGGCGTTTCTGACATCAGCAGACGGTCCTGGGTTTACAGGTGGCTTTATCACGGACATTCTTTTCAGACCGTGTCATTGGAAGGTCGCACCTTTCCGGTGCCAGTCCCTGGACCTCGAGGGTCATTTGGGAACCATTACAATAAGGGAATGAACGGTGTTTCCTCCACCCAGCCAGGCAGTTCTGGTCCCCCAAGTCCCCCCAATTCTTCCAGAATTGCCCGCCCCCTGGCCTGCAGGCATCACCCCCATGCAATACCACCCCCGCTTCCTCTCCCAGCTCAAGATCTTGGGGATACTCATCCCTATCTTCCCCCTCAATCCCACCCAGCCCCGCCTAAGCTCCTCCAGACCCTTCCAAAATGCTCCTTCTCTTCTCCTGGTCCGCCCACCCCGGGATCCCCGCAGCGTCCAGCTCACTACCCTTCTCCGGCCCCCGGTCTGCCAGCCCTCGCCCGTGCCCTCCCCGCGGCCGAGCCCGCTGTCGTCCCCGGGGACCGCTAAGAGGCTCCGGGCCGGGCTGCGCGGCTAGCGGGGGTGGGTTTACCGGCGCTGGGAGCTGCTCCTGGACGCGGCCGCGCTGCCCCTATTCCGGCCCCTGCCCGCGCTGGCTCTCCGTCCAGTTCCTGATTCTGTCGCTTCCTCCTCCCGCAGTTTCACGTGGCCCCGGCCTTAGGGCGGGTCGGAAGAAGGGGAGACTGGAGGAGGGGTGGGGGGAGTGAGGCGGGGGCCGCTCGGGGACCCTCAGGGCGCAAGATGGTGCCTGCACGTCGGCCCAGGGTCTGTGGGGCAGCTCGGGCGCTACCTTTGTCCCAATGGGGAGAGCTGGTCATCTTTATTTAGTAACCTGGCAAGCTTCTCAGAACTGCGAGCCCCTCGCCCCCCACTCCCAGCCCAGGCCGCCCCCTCTCCCTGGGCTTTGGAGTCCAGGGTTCTGCAAAGCCGGGGAGCGGAGGCCGGCAGAGCAGAGCATCCAGAGGTGCCGAGGGGTGCCCTTGTGGGCTCATGGCAGGTGACAATGAGTCAGATTGGGATGGACCCAACGGACGAAACAGCCCGACCTTCCTGAGACCACCCCCCCCGCCCCGCTTATCCAGTTCCTTAGAGACCAAGGAAAGGGAGGGAGTACAAAATGCTGACCACACCAGCGACCAAGCCCGCCTTCAAGTGACCGCTGATGAAACGTACTTTTCACCTCTTGGCAGACATAGAGGTGATGAACTAGAGGTGCCGAATGAGATCTGAATGATCAGAGCTGGCCAATAGGCTGATTTCTTTTGTTAGACGATACGTATTTGTCAAGGGAAGGCTTCTACTTGGTGAAGGAATGTAGCTTAGGAAGGACAGACATTAAAAAAAGAGCATCTACAAAACATTTTGTAATGCAAAGAATATATAAAGGGGGAAACGGATCTTTTTGTTACTAAGTTGTTATACTTCATGTATATTTCTTTCGAAAGTTGTAACAGAAATTTGTTATTTCTTATATAATCCCTTTTTTTGTTTTTTTTCTAACTTGAGATGTTTGTGCTCAGTAAGTTCACAATACAAAAGAAAATTTTTAAAAATGATTGGGTCCAATAAGGATGGCAAAGTCAGGATCTGGGTTGGGGAAAGGATGTAAAAATTGTAAGGTTCTTGGACAAATTCTTTTCTTTGATTCCTTTTTCCCAGATGACAGGGCTTGAAGAAAGTATATCAGAAATCAGGCAGTTGAATGGACTAAATGACTTGTAAGGTAGCTTTCAACTCTAAATCCATAATCCTTGGATTAAGGCATAAAAATAAGATGCTAGAGAAAGAGTGCAACCCAGGATAAGGGAAGTTTGGGGAGAAAATGGTAACTGCCTTGAAGTGTTTGCATGGTCATCACATGGAAGAGAGAATAGATTTGTTCTTCTTCTAGGACTCATGGACAAGTGGAATTTGAAGAAGCAAATCTAGGCTTGAAAAGTAAGCCAAAAATGGGATTGCCCTGAGAAACAGTGAGTTCTCTTTCAAACAACTGCTTATTGAAAATGTAGACAGAATTCTTATTCAGATACACTGGTCTTTGGGATGTCTTCCGATTCTTGAGATTCTGTGATTCTGAGGCTTAAGCACTTTAGAATGAAAGGGTACAAGGCTATTAGAACTTTCTCTAGTATTAAAAATGAGTGGCCATACCTGTGCCAGGCCAATAGGATGGTGAAGCCTGGGGAGAAATCAGGGTGGAGACCCTTGGATGGTATTGTATATGTGCCTCATCAGTCAACAAGCAACCAGCACTTAGGGGTCCCCTTATAGTATGGTAGAGAAGTGGACTGAGATAGGACACTAATACAGTATGTGTGAATGATGACCGTAATATAATATAAAGGAAAACAATTATGAAAGACTTCAGATGTGATCACAGGTGTGACACAGAAGATTTCTAATGGAGTATGGCTCCTACCTCTTCTCCACGAAGTTGTGGAATACAGATGCAGAAAGAAACATGTGGTAAATGAGTCTTCCCGACGTATATTTAGATACAACATTTATTAATGTAATGTAATGTAATGTAATGTAATGTAATGTAATGTAATGTAATGTAAGCCTGGCACAACATACTGTGTGCCAGGCTTTGGGCTAATACATCCAAGGCAGTGCCTGCACTCAAGAAGTATAGCAACACATGAAGGGAGCTTGTAAAGGAATGGGAAATGCTCATCATTACAAGGAGTGGAGATGGGAAATGGAGTGGAGTGTAGGCTAAGACAAGGTGAAAGCTCACCTCACTTAGCAAAATTTTCTGTTTTCTAAGGGAAGAATCCAAAGTCCCTGTGAGAGAAAGATGAGGATGACTTATTCAGTATTTGGTGAAGGGTAAATTAATTGGAGATGTTAGAAAAAAAGATCAAGAAAGCATTGATTCTCGACATTGTAACATGCCTGTAATGTCTTTTAATGTAATGTTTGAAGCTGATTGATCATTCGAATTTTGGGATTGTGAACTATAGCAGGGCAAAAGGGAACTGGATGTTTGTATCATGTGGCACAAATATGGTGGGGAGAATATGGAAGGAGAGGGCCACCAGGCCCAAGTCAGAATAACCAAGTAGGTTAAAACTTTTTTGCTCATCAGTGATGGGAACAGACCTATCTATGAGTGGCTATGCTTTCAACCTGGGAGAATAGGGGACCCAGTTTTCCAAAAAGAATGATTTTGTTATTGTTTCAAGTCACGTTAGACTCATGATCCCATTTAAGTTTGTTTGGCAAAGATACTGGAGTGGTTTGCCATTTACTTCTTCAGCTTATTTTACAGATGAGGAACTGATACAAACAGGGTTAAGTGACTTACCCAAGGTCACACAGCTGGTATCTGATTTGAACTCTTGAGGATGAGTCTTCCTGGTTCCAAGCCCAGTGCTCTACCCTACCACTTAGTATCCCTTAAAAAAAAACAAAACCAAACTATGTAACAGAAGTTGTTTCACAATCTTTTTTTTTTTTTTGTATACTGAAATGTTGATTAGATTTGCAATAAAAAAAACCATGTTTTAAACTGTGAGAGACTAGGCAGGGAATTGATTTGAGCTCATAAAGAATCAGTATCTAAATACCTCCTTGGCTCACGCAGGAATAAGTTTACATTTCTAAAACTTAATACCAGTTTATCTGCCGTCCATCAGCAGCAACACCTTCATCTGTGATTCTTTGACATAGAGGTTGAGGTAAATGAGTACAATGATGTCAGTAATCTTTTTTTTACAAGGTAAAAAGGGTGTGCCCTGAACCCCACCCAAGTTCACATTAGGGATCCAATCAAGTTGACCTGGATCTCTGATTTGTTTGCCCCAGCTGCTACTTCCAAAACTTTTTCTGGTTTCTGGTAGGGCTAATGAGCTAGAATTGGAAGGGACCTCAGAGGTCACGGAGTCCCACCCCCTCATTTTACAGATGAGGCTCAGGGAAAGGCAGGTGCACTTCAGGTCACACAGGTAGGGTCAGAGGGGGAACTTGAATCCAGGTCCTATCACTCTAGACTCAAGTCTCTTTATCTTGTACCATACTAGGAGAGCTTACTGTGTTAACCACTCTTGGGGAAGGAGATCTCAAACTCACATAATGAGATTTCTCTCTGCCAGTTTCATAACAGCAACCCCAATTTTGCGTCATCCTCCCTTTCAAACTCTTGTGTTTAGGTCAATGGGGCAAGAGCCACTACTTTCTTAACAGGAAGTGCATTTAAGGAAAAGGGTGGGAGCAACTGTAATCAATGTTATGAAATTGAAGCATCATTAAATATGTTAATGTAGAAACTATCTGACTACATAATTGATTCTGAGTTTGCCAATGTGGGTGCTTTGCTTGATTTACCTGGAAAAATACCTTACCTCTGCTCAACCCAGAGTGACTCTGTGACTATGCTAGACTCTTTCAATGAACTGATTCAGAACTCAGGATTCCACATTACTACATACTGTAGGGAGGTAAGGTAGGTACTATGTCATCTTCAGGTACCATTATCTCCAATTCCAACTCTGTAGAAACCCAACCTGTGAAGCACACATACAATAGATTCCCAGACACAGTGTAACAGAAGACAACATTGAAAGGGTTGTACTAATGTGGCCTCCAACTCCTACATGTATACTTAAGAATTCTGATTATGGCAGAGCAAAATGAGTTTCAGAGGCCTAACACGAATGTCCACATATGTTCTGCCTCCCTGCAGAGAGGTGTTGCACAATAGATTTGGAATATATTTTCAGACGTGCCCAAGGTATTGATATGTTTTGCTTAATTTATTATAAGGAAGAGTTCTATTGCTGGTCATGGAGGGGAGTGATTGGGAAGTACAATGATATATATATATATTTAAAAGCCATATATTTTTTAAAACCATAAAATATTTCAAAAGGAAAGGCAGATTTTAGACTTGATGTAAGAACACTTCCTAACAACTACGTGAAAGTGTAAACAGACTAGCAAGGTTGGGAGTGGGTTCTCTTTCACTGGGAGTCTTTAAGCAAAGGCTGGATGGTGATTTTTTAAAGACTGTGTTGTAAAAAGGGAAAATAAGTTGGACTGGATGACTTCTGAAGTCCCTTATGACTCAGATTCTGTGATTCCAAGTTTCTTTAATGGAGCTGTTCGAAGTGAGAATTCACTACCATAGAGATGATGGCAGACACAGGCAGTTGAAGGTAAACTAAAGGCCAAGTCTAGCCAGGTAGGACATAAAACTCACAGACAAGCCTAAGTCTCCTTATTCAAAGACTTCACTTATTTAAAGAGCTCATTTGAAGCCAGGAAGATCTGGTCTGACATAAGCTGGCTATGTGGCTCTAGATCAGGACTGTCAGACTTATCAAACCATCTGTGAAGGAGTGGCATATCAACTTAGTTTTAAGATGTAATTTTATCTATATTGTATTTTAGAAAAATACTTCCCAGTAACACACATTATTTGGGAGTCAGTGTTTGACATTGCTTCTCTAAACACCTCTAGGACTGTTAGGTTGCAGAGGTGCTCACAAGCACTGGTAACAGGAGTTTCCTATTCCAATGAAATCACAGATCTAGTCCCTGGTCCTATTCTTTTCCCCCAAACTTTCTTCTTTCCTAATGCTCTTGGTTAGAACTGGTCTTAAATCTCGGGAAGAATTCTTCCTCAAAGCACAGGACTGCAGAAAACCAGAGCACAGCAGCATCAAACAAGGATCACAGCACTTAGAATTGGAAGAAACTTTAGAGACCCTCTAGTCCAATACCCTTGTAGTACAGATGAGATAAATGAGGTGAACTCATTTGCCAAAGATCATGAATCTATTAAGTGCAGGTAGAATTTGAATGCAGGTCCTCAAATCTAGATTCAGTCTCCTCCTTAGGCAGGGAAGACAGAAACCAGGAAGAGGAGTGGACAGAAACCAAGAGGTAGAAAAGCTGGGCAGACAAGGCTCAGAGGCAGGTGCCACAGTAGCAGTCAGCTATAAATAAGGGACTTCATAAAGACAGGTTGGCTGCCCTGTAATGAAAAAGGGAGGGGAAAGGTTCTTTAATGAAACGAGCATGGGGGGAGGGGACAGGGGAAGAAAAGGAAGGGGACAGACTCGGGGGAATTTAGAGAAATTTGGAAAGGCTCACTTGTACTGATGCAGAACCAAGGGAACAGTGTACACTAGTGCAATAAAGGAAAAGAAAGCACTCAGAAGACATCAGGATTCAGGTTGGTGCAATGATGAATCTTGACTCCAGAGAACGGACAGCAAAGCACACCTCTTTCCTTCTGTTAGAGGTGGCAGACTACAGGTTAGACAAGGGAGTGAGAGCTGGAGAAGAGTAAAGGCAAACTAGATTGTTTGCCCTCTGGCCAGCTTCCCTGCCCCTCTGACACAAGTCTGGATTGATGACCAAGTGCTGGGAAGAAACCTAGGTCGGAACAGAAATGAACAACAGCCGGTTTTGCATAGTCTGCACATTTAATCACTTAAAAACCTCTAACATCATCTCGCGTCCATTAAATAGAACCCACCACACTGGGCCTGTTTAAATTACAAGAAAAATCACTGTGCACCAAACCCGGTATCATACAAAACCAGCCCGGGCTGGCCATGGGAGGACAATGGAGAGGGAGGATGGAAAAACCAGGCATGTTCCTGGCTGGGAGAGATGACTGCCTCTCACCCTGGTGGCTGGTTAACTCCTAAGGGATTGGGGAGAAAGAAAGGACTCCCAGGTGGGAGATGATTCTGATTGTCCTAATGGGAGGAGGAGGGGGAGGTGCAAAAGGCACATCAGAAGAGGGAGATTGGGATGTATGGGTGGGGAGAGAAAACTCAATAGGTCAGTGCTTTTTCCCATTAGGCACAGTGTGGGGAGGGGGTTGGCGAACCTTATGCCACTGCCTACCTACCCCCTCACTTTTCAGCCCTGGCACAAGGAGAAATGAATGACCCATGAGCCCTTGGCACTACCAACCATTGTTCTTAACACACACACAAAAAAAATACTCCTTTCTCTCCTTCCACCCCATATGACCCCCTATCATCAATTCTCCCCCTGACCAATGCCCTGTCCTGAGCTCAATAACTCAGTTTTCCCACCAGGGCCAGGGACGTGGGGAGGGGAACAGCAGGACAGACGGTGTGGGTGTTCCGGCTGCTACCCCAAGTTAAAAATACAAAAAAATCAGCATCTAAAGTGAAATCACAGAGTGAAAATATATCCTCGAACGGCCCCTGAGATCCCCACAGGGGAAAGCAGCATTGGTGGGGTGGGGAAAAACAGGTAGGATGGGGGGGAGGGTTCTGGGGATGATCTCCCTCCCCTCCACCCAGGGGCTCCAGAGCTGTGAGGGGGAACAGCCCAGAAAGCCCCGGGCTCAGAAAACAAGGAAAAAGTCCCTGGCTGTACAAGGGGCCTCTGGTCTCCCTGCACAGCAGGAGGGCAGGAAGAGGGATGGAACCGGACACAACCAGCTCTGCTCATTGCTGGAGCTGTGCCCTGGCACCTGCTGCCAGCCTGGCTGAGTGGACGGTACTGAGCTCGCCTGGGCTTCTGGGAAGCAGTGCGGGAGGCACAAGGTGCAGAGATGTGTGCGGGAGGGATGGGGTGGTCCAGGAACACACACAGAGGCAGGGGTAAAGGAGGGTACATACATACATACATACATACATACATACATACACACACACACACACACACACACACACACACACAAACCACACATACTCTTGAAAGCACCTGCCCTTCCTTGGTCCCTTCCTAGGACAATCAATTATATGGCGCAGGCCACCAAAGCCTGTGGCTTTGTGGGGAAGGACACAGGCTGGGATGAAAAATTGGAGGGGACGAGAACCCTTGGAGAGGCATCCTCCAGTTACCCCCAGACTCCCAGGCAGATGTCAGATGGCTGCCCAGTGCCTCCTGCTGGCTGGACTGGGACCATTATTGCTTTAGAAGGAACTGAAGCAGCTGGAAGGAGCCTGGGCTAGAGGGGAGCAGGAGGTACCCAAAGAATTATAAAAGGGAGGATTGTGACAAAGAATCTATCTGCCCTCCCTTCTCTCCCCACACAAACCACCCTGCCACAGCAGCCTCATCCTAGGTACCTCTAGAAACTGAAAAGGAGGGCAGTCACTGCCCCAATGTCTCATTTCCTCCTCCAACAAAAGTGGGTTTGGGGGTAGGGGAGAGATGTGGCAGTCCCCTGGGTGATAGATAGGAAATGCCTTGAAGACTGACTTTGCTCCTGCTAAGACCACCTCTTGTCCCTTGCCTCTTCTGCCCCAGAGCTTGTCCCACAGAAAAGCTGGTATGTGTCCCAGCCCTCTACCCCACTTTGGAGGTGGCAGGTTAGGTTCTCAGAGTTCCCCAGCTATAGCATGAGAGGGGAATGGGCAGACCCTACCGCGCCATACCTCCCCTGGGCTGGGGGACCTGACCCAAGTCCCGATATAAAAAAATACTTTGGTGAATTAAAAAGTGCCCGAGGAGGGGGGGTGGAAGGTGTGACCAGGAGAGTCAGATAAGGGGAGAGGAAGATCCGGTGCTCATCAAAGGGCGCTCTGGTCCTTGATGAAAGCAGTCCTCTCGCCCCGGACCTCATCCTCATCAGACTCCGAAGGGCATTCCTCCTGCCAGGCGTCAGGGGGCAGCCCTTTGTAAGATATGATACCGCTGTCCAATGAGTATACTTTGACCCCCCGAAAGCTGAAGCCAGAGCGTAGCTGAAGGATCAGGAAGACAATGATGAACACTAAAACAATGAAGGCGCAGCTCAGGCCTGCAACAACGACGGGGAGGTGTGAAGGCAGCAGCCCTTCATTGTGAGGGAGCCCTGCAGACTTGAAGCTGGCCTGCCTCTGCTGAGTGCAAGTCAACTCCACCAGGTCATAGTCAGAGAAGAGGGGGCAGCTGAGGCAGTCTGTGGACTCGATCCCCTTGCAAGTGGCACAGGAAGGGTGGCAAGGGGAACAGACATTGGCATGGATGGACTCCACATTGTTCTCTATGCCATACTGCGTGTTGACGACTTGTGAGATGAATCCTTGCGGACAATGCCGCACACAGTTCTTCTGATGCAGGGAAAATCCTTCTTCACACACTGGGAAAGAGGACAGAGAGAACAGTTAGATCACCCAAGGGCATGGCCTAGGTGAGTTCTATACCCCACAGAAGGCCAAATCAAATCAAGAAGCATTTATTAAATGCTGTGTGCAAGACACCATGCAAGGTGCTAGACACTTAGTCCTGGAAGGCCAAGTTTTCCTTTTTTTGAAAAGATCCTCTTCTTTTGGTGTAACACAAAGCCCCAGTGGACTTTCTGGTATAGGATTAAAAACAGGTGACCTCCCCACTATTCACACCTCCGCACTCCCCAAAGAGGGTTCAGTGTCGAGTGGGCCAGAGTAACTATCCAGATTTGACGAGAGCTTCCCCAGGGCCTGCTGCCTCTCAGCACAGGCTATTTTTATATGGTATAAACACTACTGGAACAGATTTAAGCCCATGAGAAAAAAGTTGAGGGGTTCCCTCTCCTGCCCCCAGACTCACCCACACAAGTTTGGCTGGAAGCTAGGGTCTTACAGCCGATGCTTTCAGGTGGTGTAGAGAGATCGGGCTCCTCAGAGGCAGTCCCATATAGCACGAGGGTGAATTTGGTCAGCGTTCCTGTTTCCCAACAGAAAGGGTTAATTCTTCCCCACTCCCAGTCACTGCCCCTCCCTGCTTCCCAACCCTCATGCCACTCCCATAGTTTTCCCTGGCTCCTGTTCACTGCTTCAAGAAGCTGCTGCCTTGTGACTGCGCCACTCCATACCGCGCCACTCCATACCGTAGTTGTTTGCTTCACTGGTGTTTTCGATTTCTAGGACCCAGTCCCCGGCAGGGTCCTCATCCCAGGAATGGGTAGTCATAAAGGCCCAGTCATTAAACCCATCAGCGGAGTAGTCATGAGGTCTTGAAGGTGGGGGACAACAAAAGAAATCAGGCTTCCTCTGGGGTGTGATAGGGGTCCCTAACATCTCGAGGGGTAAGAGGTTATTCTTCATCTGAAGCCTAATGATGACAGGAGCACAGAAGGACCATGCCTCTCAGAGGCCCTGAAGTTAGATGACTTGCCCAAGGAAACACATGTAGAAAAGGGAAGAGCTAGAATCTGAACCCAGGTTTTCCAATTCCAAAACCCAAGAGGTCTGGACAGGGGCTTGCTAAGATGGAAGCAGCAGTTTGTTTCCACTTACACTCCTCTTTCCTCCACTGCTAAAGTTATGGCCTGCAGTCAATTAGGAAGGTCTCAATTCTTCTGTTAAGGGCCACCTGGGGTAAGGGATACCCTCCCAAAATCCCAAGGGAAGCCATGGGCTAAGAACTATACGAAAGAGTTCTATAGATATGAAATAAGGTTATGTCCTAGGGAGAGAAACAGTACCTACCTGGAAGCCAGCAAGGTAGAGCGGGTGCCCATGGGGCTGACAAGGTAAATGGCCAAGTCCCCACGTCGGTTGTAGGACAGGGTGAGCCTGGCCTGGGCATGTTCTAGCCGGGTAATATGATTAGCCTCTCCCTGGCAGGCAGTCACCTTCCTCCGCACCTCCAAACGTTTCCCTATGTCCCTGCCCAAAAGAGAAGCCCAAACTGCCTTTTTAGCAAAGCCAGTTATTCTTCCCCTAGTCCAAGATGATCTAGAGATGCCCCTGTGGGGGTGGAGAAGATGAGGTCATAGAAGGAGTAGTTTGGAAAAAAGAAATCTTCCCAAGGGGTTTACACAAGGGCATAATTTGAGTGTTAGCTTGTTCACAACACTCTATACCCATCCCATTCATATGAGGGGAGATAACTGCCCCTTCTCCTGGCCCCAACTCCCACTCCCCATCCCCTCCTTCCCTACTCCCTCACGTAGGCTCGGTGAGGATGTCGATGAGGCACTTTCTCTGTGGGCCCACTGTGCTCCAATTCCGGGCCAATGCCACCATGGCTCCTGCATCCAGGAGTCCGTAACCATAGGAATGGCTAACTGTAGAAAGAGAGGAGAGACATGTTTCACTGAAGTGGGATGGTGCTGAGCTCTCCTGAGAAAAATCAAGTCCCATCTTCTCCCAGCCCTCTAGGATGTTTCCCCACCTCACCTCTGCGCCCGACACCATTAGTAGCCCAGTCGTTGGCATTGAGGTGAGCAGGCTTGGAGGTCTGCACCACTAGATGCTGCATGTCACGCCACGTCAAGTTCTTACTGTAGAGGGAGGGAGGAAGAGAGAGAAGTAGGGAGAAGGCAGTACTGAGACACTCAGGGAACAGAGAACAGTAACCTGGAACTCTCCCAACAAGCACAAGGCATCTGAGGCTCAGCCAGATCATGGAGAAAACCCTAAAGCTAGGCTGAATAAGCATATAGGAACTCTTGGAGATAGAGGGTTAACTAACCCAGGGACCAGCTGTGGAGAGTAAACCCACCCTCCCCTTTCTCAGCTCCATCCTTACTTGGCCTCCAGGGTGAGGGCAATGATGCCAGCTGCCAGGGGGGCAGAGGCAGAGGTGCCAGTGTGGGAATCTGTGCATTTTTGTCTCAGGTCTGTCGTGACCTACAGAGAGAAGGAAAAGGACATGATTCCAAGCAGGAGAGGAGAGAACCATGGGCCATCTAGGAGGTTCTGTGGCATATGTGCCACAGTCACTATGTCCTTTCTGTGGCTTGTTCAGCTGTGTGGACCCAGGGAAGTTATTTAGCCTCTTTGGGCCTCAGTTTTTCTGTGGAATGAGAGGGATGGACAAGATGGATGATTGCCAAGTTAGGCTCTTGGTTCCATCGTTTATGATTTCTGAGCTATTCCCACTCACCTGGTCTTAAGCTCTGACTTTCACTTCTAAAGCCTGAGCTAAAAGAGGAGTGGGGAAAAGGGCCAGGGAGGGGGAACACATGGCTGGAGAATCCTTGCACTGGCATTCTGAGGGAAGCCAAGATGGGGCCCACAGGGTGTCTTCAGCCCCTAAAAGGGGCTGTGATGTCCCTAGGCTTTGGCCACCTCAACTGTGCCTTTTCAACCCACTGCAGAGACACTAAGGGCTCTGCATCTTAGACGAAAGGAGTTAAGAGGGGTTAAAGACCTCCCCATCACCTAAGTGCTCCTAGGAAACTTCTAGCCCTCTCGGGTTCTCCCAGATCCTCTGTGCCCAGAGCCCAGAACTCACAATCTGCTTCTCATTCTGGTTGCCACTGCTGTAGGTGGTGGCGAGGGTGGAGGAGCAAGCTTCACTGTACCAGGGCACATTACCAAACTGGGTTGTGCTGCTGATGGACAGGGTATAAATGCTGTTGGTGTAGCCATCACAGTTGCAGCTATCATGCTCCCGGCCCCCGTTGCCTGAGGCCCAGACGAAAATCGATCCTAGACCCCCACGGCCCTATGAAAAATAAGAGATGGGTGAAGGGTAATTCCTCCAGGAAGACCCATGGGTGGTGAAAAGTATGGATAAGGGCAGGCAGATGATCTGTTTTGAGCCCTCGGGAAGGCCACCCTGGAACATCAGACAGACTAATGAGTCTCCAATTTTCCCCCCTGGTGATCTGGTCTGGCCCATATTTCTCCTTGTTCCTTATTATCAAGGGCCTCCTGTAACCCTCACCCTTACCTGGTTGACTCCCCGGGAGAATGCCTCCTCAGCCAAGCGGGCTGGCCCATCCACGGTTTTTCCATCATCCTCAGGGCCCCAGCTGGCACTATAGATGTGGATGTGGTTAGGATTTAGTCCTAGTGAGCGGGCCTCCACTGCATCAGTCACCTCTCCATCTAGCATGCGCACACCTAGAGGGCCAAGGGGAAAGAGAAAGCATAACATCTGCCCATTTTCTGTCTTAAAGTAAGGCCATCCAGGAACCCTCACATGCCCTTTCTGGCACATGTCCATCCCTGATGGCTCCAAGGTCAGGGCTCAGGCCAGAACTTGGGACTAAAGGCATCTAAAATATGGTCAGCAGTCCTAGAAGGAGAATTTAGAGCTAGACATCACCAAGTCCAAATGCTTCACTTAGAAATGAAGAAACTGAGACCTGGAGAGGTATCTGGCTAGATACCTCTAGTATCTAGAGGCCAACTAGTTCAATCCTCTATTTTACAGATGTCACAACTGAGGCCCAGGGAAGTTAAGCAACTTATCCAATGTCACAAGGGTAGTAATAGTAATGGCACATGGATTAGAAACCAGCTTTTCTGATGCAGGAAATGTTTAAGGAAGAAGTCTGACAGAACATTGTTGAGTAACAGGTAGCAGACGACATTTGTCAGGGATTTCCCACCAAGTAATAACACTATCTCAGATGTGAGCCATCTAGGAGGCATAAGAGTGAGTATAAGAAAGGTCATTCATTCTCTCCTAAGCCAACAGAAGCTGCACAGGCCAAAAACAGCCTTGTACTCAGAAGCTAAAGACAAGTTAAGGTGGCTGTCTGGGCTTCACAGCCCAGAAGATTCCCAGACCCACCTCCAATTCGGGCGTTGTAGGCAACGCCAACACCACAGATTCCATTGTTGGCCACGGCAGCCACTTCACCAGCACATCGGGTGCCATGCCTGCAGATGCCAAGAAGAAGAATGTTAGGGAAAGAGTACAGAACAGAGGGAAGCACAATATTATCTTCTTTCTCAGAAGGGCTTGGCTTGTGAATTAAGAAGGAAACCCCTAACTTAGGACAAATTCTTCTAATCTCTTCCCAGTTATCCACATTCTGAGAACTTCCCTATTATTTCCCTTTCTCTGTGTAGGGACAGATCTATTTTTAACCAATAATTAATTCCTTTCTGTAGAACCTCATTTGACCCTTTGGTCCTTGAAGTCAAAGGATGCTTTCATGGTCCTAACTGGTGGCATGTCTAAACCTGACTAACAGAAGGTATTAAGCCCACTTTAGCTGCATAGGCTATAAAAATGTGTTTATTTGACTTGGCCCAATATTCTCCAAGTAGACAAACCTTTACATTCCCAGCCATTAATCCCAGCTTCAGCCTCTTGAGACAGCTGCCGGGTATGTTTCTGGCTCAGGTTGGAAGGGCAGAGAAAGGTAAAGTAGCATTGTGGGTAGCATAGGGCAGAGAAAGGTAAAGTAGCATAATGGACTCTCAGGAAAAGAGCTGGTTCTCTGGCCCCTATCTAAAGGGGTCCTTCATGGCATGTACCTGCTCTCTATCTCCTCCCATTTAACCAAACCTACTCTTCTTTCCTGTTCTTGGGAGTTTCTGGACCCATCCCTTGGCCCTCAGTGTTACCTGTTGTCATTCATTTGTGTGTAACGAGGCTGGGGGTCTGGGTCCTGGTCGTTCACATCAAAGCTGGCACCAGGATCCTGGGAGAGAACAAGCCTTTCAGAGGCCACACTAGGAAGGGATAGCTCCAGGTCTTGCCCAAGAGGTGCCCAGTGTTGGCTCCTGCACAAATTCTGGGCTCCTGAACAAAACTCCCAACATCTCTGTATCCCAGAAATGGATCTCATCATGTACCCTGGGGGGTAGAGCCCTGTTTAGATTGCTGAGTGGCTACATCTGTGGTGCCAAGCCTTCCCCAGAACTCCTGGGCCCTAGTCACCTCTGTTTCCAAGGTGCCCCCCTACTCCAAAGGGTGACTCACATAGTTTCCCTCCAGATCAGGGTGGTTCTTCTCAATGCCATCATCCAGGATGGAAACCACGATGCCACGGCCAGTGTAGCCTTGTGACCAAGCCCCTCGAACATTCAAGTCTCGCTGATTCATACCATACTGCAGAGACACCATATAGCACACATCAAGACACTTAGCAGGTCACTCAACACCATTCCAGATCCCATATCCCAGACCTCTAGGGACCCGGCAGAGCTCCCCAACACTCTTCCGGTCTCCCTGTAGTGATGGTGAGCAGGGCCAACCTTACAAGGAGATGGAATAGGCGGTATGATTTGAGGGGTTCTTGAAAAGTTCCCACCTTCCTCAAGTATTCCCCAATAGCTATCATTGTGCCCAAAATTCTGCTATTAGTATTACTTTTCTAAGTCTTTTAAGAATCCCCTAATAAAATACAAATGCCCTTGGGAAGGTTAATATTTTAAGCCTTTAAAGCCTGTGATCAAGTTACAAGAATCAGCAAGGGTTAGTCAACAATTACTGGAGACTAAGATGAGGGACGAGGTGGGGGGTGGGGGTTGGGGGGACGTTTGAGGAAAGAAGAGAAGGGCAGTGGGAAAAGCACCAAAGAAACAATTTTGTTGTGGCTAGGCACCATAGGTGAAGGATTGTTATGGCCAGAACCTTAGCCAGGTCAGATCAGAACAGTGAGCCAAAGTGGCAAAAAGGCTGCTGAGCATTAGGATGGAGGGGGCACCTAAGGGCATGGCGAAGAAGAAAAGGTTTACAAGTGACGGGCTTGTCCCAAAGCTCCCCCAGTTAAGGTGCTAGAGGTCAGAGCCTGCGCAAAATTCCAAGAATTCTACACACCAGGTACCACTGTTGGGGAAACTTGGGGTCAGTGGGCTCCATGAATATATCCCGCTTCTTCCGACGTTTTGCCACCTGTTGCTCCAGCCACTGCACCTGGAACAGAGAGTTAAGGGGGAGAAGACATGGTGTGGGTTGAGGGGGGAAGGCTAGGAACGAAGGGAAAAGGTGAAGGAAAGGCCACCTCATTAAGGTGTTAGACACAATGGGTAAATAAGCTCCCAACGTAAGTTCAAGATTCCCTTACCATATGGTCCCTGCTTATACTGACACACACATACATCCACCCCACAAAGGTGTCAAATATTTTCACATCTGTAGGGCATTAGATTAATATTTTGTTTTTTGAAATTTGCAATATCCTTTAAGATAAGTGGAGACAACTTGGAGTGCAATTAAATCAATATAGGGAATTATGTCCCTAGAGTCCAAGTTTCCTGCCTCACACAACACAGACTCCTTCCTTCTACCCCCACCAATTTCCTTTCCCTCTTCCCAACTCTCAACAAAAGACCCAAGTTTCTGCCATAAAGCTGCGGACTCTGCTGTAAGCATCCTGAGCCAGGCTGAAAGGCCACATCAGTAACACTCCATGTAAAGTTGATGCAACTGAGCCAAAGACTACTGCATTATGGAAAAGGGAATATAAGCCCTGGCTCAATCATCAGGCAGAAGCCTCCCCCTCAAAGGAAGGAAAGAATGGGCTGCACTTACTTTGGGTTCCCTCTGTAGTCGGCTGTGACGGGGTCGGTGGGGTGACAGTGATCTTTTCACTACTGCCCGATGCCAGAAGTGGTAATAGTCCCCAAAAATCTGAAATCACGCAAGAGGGACTGAGTTAGTATTCCAGTGAAGGGCAGTGGGGGAGACATGAGTTTCTGACCCATCTATTTTCAGGAATGGGGAGAAGGGAATCAACCTGCTGGTAGAGAAAAACTGAGGCAACAGCAAGCATGTAGAGGATGGCCAATTAGGAGGTCCAGGGAGGCCCTCTCAGAGCCCACTCTCAACCTGGCTTTTCAACATTTGGACAGGTAAGGCTCTTCTAGAGCCTCTTTTTCACTTCATTTGTATCACCACATGCACAGAAACGTTTACTTTTTCCCTCTGATTTATCTACGATTAAAAGAAAACAAGTCTTCACCCCTTCTCTTCTGTTGCTCCCAGGCAGAGTTTAGCCCTCTACCAAGGGCACTGAGTTTAAGACAGCATGTTAGTTACTGCTGTCCTGGGACAATCTGGGAAACTCACTTAGGAATGGTTTTGTTTTGCAGCCAAAATGAGGGAAATCTAGAGAACTACAGAACAAGGGGCCCACACCCTCCCCTCCCAGAGATAAATACAGGGCAAATCCCATTGCCCTAACAACTAAAAACATTAACATTCTTTCTGCTGAAATGTCATTGTACTGAAATGTTTAAATTAGGTTTGAAAGTCTCAATCATACAGAAGTTGTAAGGTGATGGGTCTGTGCTTGGCTCTTCTGAAGTGTGAGTCTTGTCTCATATTAAGTTCCCTCTTGCTCACCTATTCATTCTTAAAAAACATTCCTACACTTCCAGTAGTACCCCCACAGCAAAGTAATCACTATCTGAAAGGAGGCAGACTCTGTGTAGTGTGTGTGTGTGTGTGTGTGTGTGTGTGTGTGTGTGTGTGTCCATATTCAGGAGATACAGTGAGGTGAGAGTAGCATTTGGATGTCTGTAGATTTGGGTCCAAATCTTAGCTCCAATAATTGCTGGTGGTGTGTAAAGATGAGCAACCTCACCTCAGTTTCCTCATCTATAAAATAGGCATGACATGTATACTCCCTCCTTCCAGGATAACTGGATAAATATTTATGCATACCTTAAAGTGAGCCCTGGTTCTGTTTTGACCCTGGTCCCATTCCTTGATAACTCCTGTGGCCTGAGAGCTAGAAGATACAAGTTCTTCTGTTCTGGCTTAGGGATGCTATAAGCTCTTGCCCCATCTTGGCTTGTTGTACTGATTCAGCTAGCTCATCCGGTCCCCTGAAGCATCTGAGAGACCTGAAACTCTCTACCATCCCAAAGGGCAATAGCAAAAGAGGTCATACGGTGCCAGGCTAAGGAAAGGACAGCCACAGCTAATTTTCACAGAAACGCTAAACAAAAGTCATACCACTCCTACTCTGGAGGCCAAACAGGAACTGGGACTTCCTGCCACATGGGCAAGGGTCAGAGTCTTGCTGACCATCCCAAAGCAAGGAACTCTGCCCAGCCCCTGGAGAAGTGCCTACCTTCCTCTGCTCCCAGGCGCCACTACTTCCTACATTGCCCAGGGACCCCTGAAGCTCTATGCTTGTTTCTCTCCCTGAGCCCCCTTTTTCTACTTATTTTCCCAAATATCAGTACCATGATTTTGCACAGGAAGAAAATAAATCTCCTCCTCAAGAAAGTCTGATAAGTAGGTACCAGAGAGCCTAGCTTGGCTGGTCATTCCTCCGACCCATTAGCTGAAAGAACCCTTGAAAAGTACAACCTACCGTCTCTCACCCAATCCCTCCAAGAACTCTTTTCCCAAGGCTGACCCTACTGAAGCAGGGCAAAGGAACTCCAGACTCACCGGTCCCAGGTTGAGGAATCCATGCTTTCGGGCCACTTTGTTTGCTTCAGTTAGGCCTCCCGGGATAAACACGGCCCAGGTGTTGGTGTAAACCTTCTGGGTAAGAGCCTCTCCAACCAACAGAACCAAAGCTGCCACTACCGTCCACTGCAACCAGGGCCTCAGCTCCATGGGGTGGGCGGGCAGAGCCCGGGGAATCCCACTTCCCTCTTACACGTTCAATGCCTGTGCCTGGTCAGAATGGCTTTGGTCCCAGGCTCTTGCTCGGTGTGCTGAGCCCTGGGGTGGGTGGGTGGGGGCATGTGGCCAAGCCAAGAAGGACCAGATGGAGCAGTACTCGGGGCCACTAGCTCTGTTAAACAATGGAAAAGAAGGAAATTAATTCATTTGAGTTGTCCCTTCCAAGCCAGAGTTTGCTCCCTCCCTCACCATAATTTTACCCTAAAAAGTGCTTTTGCAAAAAAAAAAAAAACTGCCTCCTCCAGAGAAACTTGGCAATCTATTTCCATCCCTCCAGCACCAAGGTCTCTTGTGGGACAGCACATGACTGACCCCACCACATGACAACACAAACCCTCAGTTCTTACACTCAGTACACTGCGCAACAGAACCCAGGCTGACTCACTCCAGACTGGTCCCCACCAGGAAGAAATCGCTCAATTCTCAGAGCCCTTCTTTGTCTGGCCTACATATAGTCTGACTGAACTGTCAGCATGTGAAAGACAAACACTGGAGGACAGGATTGATCTAGTTGGGATCTAGGACTTTTTGCCACTTGTGTCAAATGGATACACACGGGAGTTTTATTTCTGCTAGTGTAAATATGGCCAGAGTTCCCTAAAGTGGGAGTATCCCTTTCCCTCTGGGTTAAATCCAGGGACGTTCAACAGCAAGCCTCGAAATGAAGAAGGCCGAGGTCTCTTCTTCTAACTGATCCTGTGGTTTCCCTTTAGGGTGCCACCTTCTTGAATTCTCTCGGATTAGCTTGAGGGGCAGCAGCGCCCACAATAGGAGACCTGCCAGCATGTGAAAGCTGGGTGGCATCAGCACCCCCACGCACAAGAGTACATACACCATGTCTTACGTAACCAAAGCCACGGGCTGCCCAGGCAAACACAGTCTGCTAAGCCAAGGAGGTAGGTGAGGCAAGCAGTCAATAGGCTGTGTGTTGTCTCTCCTCCTCCCTCAGCAAACAAACAACGGGACCGTTCTGACCACATTCACATAACTGTCCCTTACACGGGCCCCCAACCCCTACAAGAACCGCACCAAGCCAATTCCTGAGCTAAAAATGTACCCATGGAAGTCTGGAGGAAATGAAGAACTGTGACACCACTTGGGACTCAGCATGCTGGCCTAAGGAAGGCTGGGGTGTGTGTTGTGTTGTGTTGTGTTTGTGCAGTTATTACTTGAGGTGAAAACAAGTTACCTTTTGAGGTTCCTGGTTAGGGTTAACCTCCCTAGCTTGGGGCTCTACATTCCTAGCACCACTGAACTACAAGACGTAAGACTTTTAGTGGTGGGTCCAAGCTTTGAAAGCGAGGCTATAATCCAGCTAAAAGAAAATCAGAGAGCACCTCATCTGTGAAACAGACTTCTACCTAGCTCCCCAAGACATAAAAAGTGGCTCAGTGCAGAGAGCACTGGGCTGACACTAAAGAAGACCTAACTTCAAACTGGCCCTTAGACACAGTCTGTGTGACCGTGGGCAATTCCCTTAACCTGTCTGCCTGAGTTTCCTCATTTGTAACCTACATCACAGGGTCAAATGAGACATCTGTACGCATTTGCAAGCCAAATAGAAAATAAGGGGGTACATGTCAATACCAGGTACAATATGTCTCGGGTCAGCCACACCCCTTTGCCAGTCCACTCCACAGTGTCCAAGCAGGAAGTAGCACCCTCCCCCTCATCCATATAGCCAGAATTCTACATACCACCCTCCAGACTCTAGTGGGCTGCCATACACACATACAACCACCACCTGTACTTCCCAGGATATTTTCAGTTTATACCAAAATAACTTGACAGCTGATAGTTGCATCCATCCACTGTCTTCCCCTTCCCAACCCTCCCCCAGCCTCAAGATGAGCACAATCTCTTCACAGAGAGGGGCTGTGGGAGTAATTGCCCCCAAGACACCACAGAATGCCTGGAAGTGAGAAGTCAGACTTTTGCACGTCTATTTACTCAAGGACCTCAGCCTCTACAAAAATGCCAGGAACCTGCAGGAACTAAACTGTAGCCCAAGCATAAAACTGGCTCAATAAAGCTGGTTTCAGATCTCTGTGGGATCAAGCAGCAGCTGCCTGATGTTAAAGGTGATTAACCAGCTATTTAATTACCCTGCACAGTCCTTGCAGCTCTGAGGAAAAGCAGGTTTGAAGTTGAACTAAAATATTACTCCTCTTTTCCAGTCCATGGACCCTCTTCCTCCTTCCCCTAAAGCATATGCCTCCTCTAGTAAGTGAACAAGGATGTCACCAGCCCCTGGTCAAAAGGAACACTCCTTACAAAGACTTCTGCCTTAAGAAAGAAAATCATGCTTGCATCTTAGCTGGCCTGAATGGAAGCGGAGGGAGCCAAAACTTTAAACAATGGGCTTTCCCACCACCCCCACCCTAGACTGACTCACCCACCAAGTTCTAACTCGTCTACAACTGAGGCTGTTTCTTTATTGAGATACAAATGAGCCCCTCTCACACACACACACACAGGAGACTTGGCACCCAGACTCTCACCACTTGAAGGAGCAGTTTGTGATGGGGTCCAGAAGGTTTTTGGAGATTACTAGTCACAGTCTCCTGTCCTTTCTAAGCCAGATTACTAAGCACACACAGTGATTTTCCTAGCAAGGATCCCTATAAGGTAGGGTTCTTTCCAGCCACATCAGTGTGGATGAGACACCGACAAAGCAGTGTGACAAAACTCAGTATCATCCTGGAAACCTGATCCATGTCTACTTTTCAGCTGGTTAAAGGCAAGCCAGTCACACTTAGGAGGGCTGAAGATGGGTGTCATCATGGCCTCCAGACAACACAAAGCTGTCCAACAAAATCCAGACCCCTTCCTCCCCCCGAGTCCTTGATCCAGATCCCTGCCATCCATCTGACCAGATTCAGGTGCTTTCCCCAGAAACCACTTTTCCTCCTCTCTTCAAAGGGGAGGGGGAGGGGGAGAGGCAGCGAGCGGGGGCTGGAGAAGGAAATTTCAACTACCTTATGTGCTCTCTTCCCATCTGCCCGACATTTGTAAATGCTGGAGAATGCAGCAAGCTTCTAGCTCCGCAACTGGCCTAGCTCAAAGATGCCAGCCACTGAGGGGGTGGGGATGCCGAGCTTGAGGTCTGGCCTCCTATGCCGAAGAACCGTCTAGGTTCGTGCTCAGAGCTGTCCAGCCCTACCATCTCAACGTCCTCCCCAGGCTTCTCAAGGGTCACGAGTGCCAAACATTTTCAAAGAGGCGGAGGAAGATAGGCCTCTACGAGGTAGCCCGAGACATCGGGTGTCACAGGCTCCTACGGCCGAACCACACAGAAGCACCACCTTGATTCCCTCTCCCCCCACCCAGGTAGGGGAGCCAGAGGGAGGGCCCTGGGCTAAGAACAATGCATTCAATATCCACAGCCGCTCTCCCCTTCCCAGTTGGGAAACCCTGTCCCTTCCTGGTTGGGGAGTGGGAGCGAGAGCAACCATCCCCAGGGAGGGTGGAGGCTGGAGGAACCCAAGCTCCTTCTGGCCGCCGTCCCCTGGATCCAGTAACCAGTAGGGGCCAGACATGCACTTCCTGGGGTCAGAGTTGGTCTATATGGTCCCCAGTGGAAAAGTACCAGAGTGGGCAGCAGCTGAGAGGGACCCCTGCCCAGGAAGGCTGCTGCCCCGTAGACAGGGCTCAGGGGCGCTTCTCTCACCCCAGCCCGGCCACCCCCATCTCTCTTCTCTAGAGGGAGGGGGAGGTCTGGAGGTGGCTCTTCGACAAAAGCCCGGGCAAGGGTCACCCAGCGCGGACTGCTGGGGCAAAGCAAGGTTCCTGCTGGCCTCCTGACGTCTCGGAATCCGGGGGCTCCCCTTCGAGCCCCCCCAGATCCAACCTGCTCCCTCCTCCCCGCAGCTGCCCCGGCTGTGGCCGGAGTCCTGAGCCCCCTCCCCACACTCGACCTCGCGCAACCCCGAGCGCCCAGCCCCGGAGAGGCGGCCCGGCTCGGGCTCGGGCTCGGGGCCGGGCCCCGGCTCTCGGGCGCCGGGCACGCTTCGCGGCTTACCCCAGGGAGCTCGGGCTGCGGAAACTTTTCCGGGTGGAAGCGCGGGCGCAGGGCCCCGGCCCGCCGTGCACGAAGCCCCAGGCGGCGGCGGCGGCGGCGGCCTCGGCTCGGGCTCCGGCGCCCGGGTCCGTCTCGGCGGCGCTGGAGCAGAGGCGCCTCGCGGGGAAGCTCAGCGCCTCGGCGGCGGCGGCGGCTCCAGCCCGCGGCGCTGGCTCCGGGCTCGGCCCGAGCAGGGGCCGGGCTCGCAGGCGGGGAGGACAGCGAGGGCCGCCCGGCCGCGGCAGCCGCGCTTGTTTACTCGGGCCGCTGTCAGCAGCGGCGGCGGCGGCTCCGGCTCCGGCTCGAGCTCCTCCTCCTCCGCTGGGCCGCCGCGCCCGCCCCTCCCCCTGCGCCCCGCGACGCCTCCGCTCGGCGCAGCGGGCGCGCAGCTCCGGCCCGGCCCGGCCCGGCCTGCGGGAGGGCTCCCGGGCTCCCGGGCCCGGCCTGCCCCGAGCGTCCGGCCGGAGCCCGCGGGGGGAGGGGGCGCCGCCGGCCGCCCACCCCCGAAAGGACGGCTTCCGCCCGGGCATTCCGGAGGTCCTCCCGGTAATGTGGGCTGGGGGCCCCCTCCCACCATGTCTGTGCCGGAGCCTCCTTCCATCCCGCCCCTCACCCCCAGCCACAGCCAGCCTACCATGTGCCTGCGTGAGCAGTCCGCCAAAGGGTTTAAAATCGACAGTTCCTGCCCTCGGGGAGCTTACTTTCTAGCGGGGTTAGAAACGTTTATGGACAGTAGTCAATACGTGGGACGACTGGCCGGCCTCTTCTTTACTCCTTAAAAACAACAAAAACCCACCGCCCCTTACTCCAGGAGAAGGGTGCTAGGACCTTCTCGGTCCGGCCGGGCTCCCCCTTTGCCCCTTGGAGGCTGGTCTGCAGCGCCCCAGGAGGCCCAAGGAGTTTGTCTTAGATAAGACCGGCCCGTCTACACCGCAGGCCTCCCCTCGCGGCTCTGTGGCCAGCCGGGGCCTCCGAAGGAGCCTGGCGGGAGCTCTCTCCCTTTTCTGGCCTGCTCGAGGCACGGGCGCAGGACGCTTTGTATGGGTCCTGGACCCACTCTGCCACTGTGGTAAAGCCTCGGATTGACATGTTTTAAAATGCATTAAAATGAATGACCAGGGTTGGGTTGAAATATAATGATCAGATGGGTTTTTTTTTCAATTTTTGCTTTTCCTCTTTGCTGGAGGATGAGATGCTGTAAAGAAGCAGTGTGACCCACCTCATCCTGGTATCCTCCTGGAAACCAGCCATTCTGTCTTTTCGGTAAGGTCAAGACTGTGTCGATCCTGGAGGCGTTTGGTCAAATAAAATGCATTGTTTTATTCTTCCATTCACCTCCTTCCTTCCTTCACTTTCCTACTCCTTTCCTGTTCAGGAAGGATGACCTCTCCCAAGTAACTGGTTGGGTGGTGAGCCACACCTACCCAGGCCTGGGACACAGGTGGCCAGATGGTCATTGGAGACTCCGAAACACTTCCAGGAAATAGGGAGAAAAGCTATGTGAACTGGAATGGCAGACTCGGTGCCACACCACCCCCTCTCCCAGGCTTCAAAATACCTGGACCAGCAGAAGTAAGAGGTGTTAAGTCTGGTATAGTCCTCCCCAGGGGTAGCTCAGGCCCTGTGCCAGGACCCAGTTGGGAGAACAATGCCCGTGTGTCAAGCATGGTCAGGAAATGATGTAAGACTCTTCCTCCATTAGACTTGAGAACCTGGATAAAGGGAAATTGGGAAACCAGGCTGGCCCCACCTAAGCAGGGAGGTCAAGAGACCAGCCAGAACCAAAGACCTCGGAGTCCTTCTTTGTTGTCTTGTAGTGAAGCAGAAAGTTAAATTGAAGTATAAGTAATGAGGCAGATAAATGCCCTTTGAGTCTAAGGTTTGAAAAAGCATTGTCCCTACAAACAATCCTGTGAGGCAGAGAGAGGGCAAATACTGAGAACATGGGCTCTGACTTGCTTGTGGATAGTACAATCAGTAAATGTCCAAAGTAGGATTCAGCGATGACTCTGGGCCAATCCAACTCGAGCCTGGGAGATTCTCCTCTGGTCTGCAGGACCCTTTGGACTGACTGTGAATGTAGGATCAATTTATTCTCAGTCAGTAGAGATTAATAAGGGATTAATGTCTTCTTGTCCCCAAATATCTCCCCACTAGCCTCCTCATAAATCATTCAACAAACATTTTATGTGCTGCTAGGTACAATGCTAGGGAAGCCTTTACAAAGGTTAAAAATGAAATGATCTCTGTCTTCAAGGAACTTATATTCTACCAGGGAAAATAATATAACATGTATGTATGTTAGGAAAAAAATACCAAAATATAAACAGTAAATTCTAGATAATACTATGGAGGGGATGGGAGTAGAAGGCACTAACTGGGGGATTTGGAAAAGTCTTCTGTAAGAGGGAGTGCTTAAACTGACCTTTAGAGGCAAAGGTGATGAAGGAATGCATTCCAGGCCTGGAAAACAGCTTATGCAAAGACCTGTGTGTGAGGAACTACAAGTTGGTCCATTTGCCTGGATGGTAAAGTGCATGATGGGGAGTAACCTGTAATAAACCTTATACAAGGTAGGTTGACACAAGACTGTAGAAGCCTTTCAGTGCCAGAGGAGTTTGTTTCTGTTCCTGGAGAAATACGGTGCCACTGGGATTTTTTTTTTTTGAGCAAAGGAGGGACATGATTAGACCTGTGCCTTAGGAACATTTCCTGGGCCAGTATGTGGAGGATGATTTAGAAAAGGGAGATTTGAGGCAGGAAAACCATGTAGGAGGCTACTGTAGTGGCCTTGAGGGTCTCATCTAGGGTGGTGGCAATGTGAGTATAGAGAAGGTAACAGATTCAAGAGATACTGGTACCATGCTTAGTGACCCAAAAAGCATTTTCTCCAGAAAGACCCCTGCTAAATTGAAATGCTAACAGCTGACTCTACTACAAACCATTATCATTAATAATAATAAAAAGCACTTATATACCACTTTAAGGTTTGCAAAACATTTTACAATAATCTCATTTCATCCTCACAATAACCCTGAGGGATAAACCATGGTATTATTCCTAGCAAACTGAGGCAAGCAGTAAGTATCTGAGGCTGTGTTTGAACTCTGCTCATCCTGAGCTTGGAGTCCAGCACTCTTAGTTTCATTTATTAGATTACCTTTAGATGAGGCTGGGAGAAAAGTAACTCCGTTACAACAGGCTTAGGTAGGTTAAAAAGTTATGGCTCCCAGGTAAACTGATGAGTAATCTGAAAGCATTGGGTACCAAGAAAACAGAGATGAGGGGAGAGGAAGGTGCTAAAAGAGAAAATCATCTACTTTCCAATTATGCCTTGGACTAGCACGGCAGAGCTGAGGAGGAGGGAATCTAGCTTGTCCTAGTTTTTCTCTGGTTTTCAGAACCATAGAAAGACCTGGATAATTCTAGGACTGATCTGGGGGTTAGGGCTAATAAGTCCAGGGTCCCAGAGGACTTGCCCCAGACTTATTCAAAAGCAAACATAAACTCTTCAATTGCCCCTGTGGTTAACCTGGTTCCTTTTAGTTGTTCCTATAGAGCATTTAGAAAAGAGATAAGAATAAGTCTGGCACAGAGGTCGTAGTTGGCTCCAGAATCAGAAGAAAACCTGGGTTCAGGTTCCACCTCTGACACACACTGGCTGTATAACCCTGAGCAAGTCACTTAAGCTCTTAGTACTCCAGTGAAATCATAGGCTTGGCTTACCCTGTTCCCCTCTCAAAAAAATTTGTTTTTGATCATTGATTGTCAGCATTGGAAGGGACTTCAGAGATCTAGTTCAAGCCTCTCATTTTTACAGATAAGAAAACTGAAGCTTGGAAATGTGTTGTAAATTATTCAGTCACACAGCTGGTTAGTGGGAGATCTGGAACAAATATCTAGATCTTTTGACTTCCTTTGCTGTCCTTTCCATAACACTTAAGGGGAGGGGGACTGTGGTTTCTGATTAATCCTCACTCCAAATCTCCTAACCAAAGGCTTTGGTAAAGGCACAATCCTCTTTCTAAAAAGCTAACATCACTAGCTAGATTCAGATCTGATGGTTTCCCATCCTGAGAGTTGCTTCTCTTTCCTTCTAACTGATTGAGTGTGTGAAAGAATTCTTCCAGGCCAGTTTTATTCCAGACAGTTCCTGGGGCAATTCCCCGGGGGCAGGTCTAGCTAAGATGCTTTGGAAATTTTCCTTTATTTCCCTTATATAAAGGGTATAAACCAGACTTCTGGGGGTGGCTATGGGGAGGAGTTGGGTCAGATTTGCAACTGGTGACACATCTCCCACAGGGATGCTAGGAATGACAGGCCTTTCTCTTGTTCCCATTTATTAGGGTGAGTGGGTCTTCTTAATGTGCATTTACCTTCTTGTAAGACATACTATATGTAGTAGGCACATAATAAATGCTTGTGGAATGAATGTACTTTATGGTAATTTTTTTTTTGCTTAATGCATGTTCCATTGTCCTCCTTTATCATTGTTGTGTACAATTAGGCCCTCAATAAATGCCTTTTGATTTGCTAGGTTCTGCCCAAATTAGAGAAATACCTTGCACTTACATAATACTTTTTATATAGTATCTAATTTGGCCTTCACAAAGGCCTTTCCAGGTGGATAGAATAGTTTTATCCCTATTTTATGGATGAGAAAGCTTGGGTTTGCTGATGGTCATGTGGCTAGTAAGTGGTAGGAAGCTAGAACTTTGGGTCTTTCACTGAATCATGGGGTTTCAAAGTTGGAAGAGACCTGAAAGAAAGGTTATGCCTGAATGCTACTGGAAGAATTCCTTCCCATTACCTTTGACAAGTGGTCATCCAGCCTCCGCTTGTAGAGCTTAGGTGATAAATAGGGATCCCATCACCTCTAGAGGCAGCCCATTTTACTTTGGTATGACTCTGATTATTAGGAATTTTTTTTTCTGATGACCAACCTAAAACTGCCTTTCTGAAATTATACACATTACTGCTAATTCTGGCCTCTGGGATCAAGTAATAGAACTCTTAGCCCTCTTCCATATGATAGCACTTTGGGTACCTTGAGATAATTATTGTCTCCCCTTCCCCAACTATTCTTTTCTCTAGGCTTAACATTTTCAGTTCCTCCAAATGAACCCTAATAAATGGGAATATGAAAAGGGTTTGTCATTTCCAGCAACAAGTCCATGTGGGAGATGGGTCACCAGCCAAAAATCATACAGCATGGTCTCTTGTATCCTTACTATGCAGGTTTCCCTCCTCTGAATGATCTATAGCTTGTCAATGTCCTTTCTAAAATATGGTACCCAGAACTGAGAACAGTACTTCAGAAGTAGTCTAACCAGCAAAGGACTTTCCATAACATCAATAGTTTGCTGGCCTTTCTCCCATTGGTGAATTCCTCCTGGAGCTGCAATGGCGTTTTGTGGAAGGCCCAGGTTGGCTTTCATTCTCCTCCTGACCTTGTTCTTGGTTTACCAACTTCAAAAGCATTCTCCCAACTAGCTTCCTTTCCCCTTCCCCTTCTCTACCCCCATCCTTTATCCTTTTCAGTTTCCTCTTATAAGTTCTTTCCCCCTGAGGTCAGGGTTAGTCTTTCTTTTGTATTTGTAACTTTAGCACTTAGCACAGTGTCTGAAACATAGTAAGTACTTAGTAAATCCTTTCTTCAGTCCAGTCCCTCCCTAGGCAGGGAACTACATGTCCTGCCCCTCCAGTGATTTGAGAAAAAAAGTCATTTGTTGATTATGCTGAAGCTAGTTAGCCATTTTGTTAATTTTCTAGGCCTTCTGCTTCAGTTTCTTCCTCCTGATGCCCATCTTTCTAGCTTTTCTTTGCTGTTTCTTGCCCTTGGAGGAAATTTATAAGGCCAGAAAAAAGCAGAAGAAATCCAAGATCTCTACACAATGCAGATAGTTGGCAAATACTTCTTTACTGGCTGAATTATGAGTGATAGTTCTGGTAAAAGAAGTTTGGTGAGACAGGAGGGAAATTGCAATTAAATAGTTTTATTTTATTCATTAATTTCAGTTATCTATGCTGCTCCAATCCCATTACTCTGGATAACCATTTGCCTAAACCTTAAAAAATAAAAAGGCCCGGAATAGGAATGCTAAATAGTTTGTCAGGATAGTGGGGATAGGCAGCTGTGTAGCTACCTTAGAGATTTAGCTCAAGTAATTTTATCTTCTTCTTATGTACTTCTATTCTAATTTGTATTTCATATATGTGTGCATACCATATTTCACATCATGGGGTTCTAAGCTCCTTGAGGTCTCAGAGACTGAGTCTTTTTATCTTTATAACTCTCTTAGTGCCTAGAAATAGTGCACCTCATCTCTGGTAGAGGCTGATGAATATTTGGTGAGTGTTTTGGTGTTGAATGAACAGTCAGGGAATAGCTTCATTTCCTCTTGTAAGGGATCTAAAGGTTTATTAATAGCATACTAGACTCATAAATTGTTAGTGCTGGAAGGAATCATAGAGATCATTTTACAGATGAGGAAATTAAGGCTCAGGGAAGGGGAAGTGACGACCCAAGTCACTGAGTGAAACAATGGCAAAACTGAGAACATATTCTATATCTTCAGGGTCCCAAGTCCAGTGCTCTTGCCCCTTACTTACCACACTTACATTCTAGCTAGATTTCAGCAAGTTAATCATCTGGAACAGTGGATTCCAAACTCTTTGTATCATGTATCCATATCAATAAAAATATTTTAAGAACATATTTTAATAATTATTTAAAATTCTATGCCTGGACTACTATACTAGGGATTATGTGTTGTATTAATAATTATAATAAAATTTTCCCAAAAATAGAAATTTTAATTAAAAGGATGCGATAATGATGAAATAATATTTGCTCCTAGAATTAATAGAGAGCTGCTAGAGTTAATTGAGTGATGTAGTCAGATCAGTGCTTTGGGAAAATCACTTTGACAGATGTGTGGGAAGTGGGAAAGGGGAAAGTCTTGAGACTGGGAGACCAAATGACAAAGTGATGAACAAAGTTATAGATTTAATATTTCCCTTGGTAACCTATAGTTGTTTTTTTTTGAGTTACAGAAATAACAGCACATGAGAAGGAGGGCCAGAGCCCAACAGAATCACCAGTAGCACTCTTGAGTAATTCAGTGTGGAGGAATGTAACCCTAAATGTTTTAGTCATCTTAACATCACTCCCTTAAAGCACAGGCCAGAATAATTTACTTTTTTTTGTTCCCCTTTGTGCCCTCTCCATTCCAATGAAACTAGGCCCCCCAGCTGTTTCCTAAGCTCAACATTCCCTTCTCAGTACCTTTGTCTGGATGCTCTTACCCTTTCTCAGTTCTGCCTTCCTTCATCTTCTGCTCTAGAATCCCAATTAACTTCAAAGCACAGCTCATGTCCTCCAACAGGAAGCCCTTCCTGAGCCATTCCCTGGCTCCCTTTCTCTCCCCCTCCCTTAGATCTCTTTTCTCCTTGAAATTACTTTGTATTAATTTACATTTACTTTTCTGTATACATTGTATCCCAGTCTCCAACCCCCAGTAAGGCAAGCACTGTTTTTGTCTTTGTATCTCCAGGGCCTGACCCAGCACCTAGCACACAGTAGGACACTTGGCTAAATGTTTGTTGAATGGAATTGCATAATTGAATAATGGGTGTTCATCAACATGATTCAACCATTAAGAAAATATTAAATTGTGTTGATTATATCCTACTTATTAAGGCAGAGGAATATGTAATGTATTTTATGAAAATTTTCATCTAAAATGTTAAGATTGTGTTCAAAGGGATCTTTCAGTTTGAAACATTTTTGGTCTTTGTTTAAAGTAAAAGAAAGGAAAAGGAAGACGGTGGAAAGGGGGGAGGGGGAAGGTGAGTAGAAACACGATTCTGAAAGGTGGTTTGAGCAATACTGCAGAAAACTGCAGTGAAGACAAGCCAGTATCTGCCCTGGGGCTTGGACAGGAATTAGCTAAGCACCGCATTCTAAAATTTGGGATATGACAATCCACCTCTAGTCCTGGAATTGTTTTATCAGTAGGACTGGGAAAATAAAATAACTATAGTAGCTTCTGCCAGAAAAGGAACAATGATCTTGGGAATTATAGGCTTCGCCATTTAACTTTAATCCCTAAGACAAACACTGAAGGGAAAAAATCAGCTGCCCAGTGACACAACTAGACAGCTTTCGCTGTGGTATTGCCAACATTGTAGAGCCAGTTGTGTTTACATAGTGCCAGTTCTGCTGAGAAGACTTGTTAGCCTCGTTTTGGCAAAGTGTATCAAGATGGCATGGCAGTAAGAAGAGTTCGTTAGAAGGGATACCAAGAGATCTGAAGAAGGGAGAGCCATTGGCAGAAAATAATGATGGGATTCCTTAGTAGCCTTCCCTAATCTTAAGTGACATTCCTATCAACTTGACTGGAGTAGTAGCAGTAACAGCAGTAACAGCAGCAAAAATTATTAGCTTTTGTGTAACACTTTTAGGTTTTCAAAGTGCTTTACACATGTTATTTCATCTGATCTTCACAGTAATCTTGAGAGGTGGATGCTACTATTTTCTCCATTTTCTAGATGTGGAAAAAGGGTCTCATCGTTAATGTCTGAGGCAGGACATTTAGGTCAAGTCCAGTTCTCTGTCCACTGTACCTACAGAGCTTGGAGAATATGGTGTTACTCCAAGGTTCTGGTAGCACATTCTTGGGGAGAATAGCTCATATATATACTCCTAGGATATTAGAGTTGGAATAGACCTTAAAGGTCATCTAGTATAATCTCCTCATTTCGCAGATGAGGAAAACATCCATAGATGTGAAGTAATAATAAAGATTTATAAATATTATCTTATTTTATCCTCATAGCAATCCAGGAAGGTAGGTACTGCTTTTATCCCTATTTTATGTTTTTAAAATACTATTTTGTTTTTTCACCCATTATGTGTAAAAACAAATTTTAACATTCCTTATTTTTTTTAAGTTTTGAGTTCTAGATCAATCCTTCTCCCCTTCCTATCCCTTTCTCCTGAGATAGTAAGCAATCTGATATAGATTATAAATGTGCACTCATGAAAAACATTTCCATATTAGTCATATTGTGTAAGAAAACTCAAAAAAAGAGAAAAAGAAAAGGAAGGATGAGAAAGAAGGAAGAAAGAAAGAAAGAAAGAAAGAGAAAAAGAAAGAAAAGAAAGAAAGAAAAGAAAGAAAATAGTATTCTTCACTCTGTATTTAAATGACATTAGTTCTTTCTCTGGAGGCAGATAGTATTTTTCATCATGAGTCCTTTGGGATTGTTTTGGATCATTGTATTGCTGAGAATAGCTAAAGTTATTCACAGTTTTTCATTGTACAATACTGCAGTTACTGTGTTACAGTATTCTTCTGGTTCTGCTCACTTCACTTTGTATCAGTTTATGTAAGTCTTTCTAGTTTTTTTCTGAAATTTTCCTGCTTGACATATCTCATAGCACAGTAATATTCCATTACAGTCATATACCACAACTTGTCTAGCCATTCCCCCTTGATGGATCCTCTCAATTTCCAATTTTTAGCTTCTACGAAAAGAGGTGCTATGAATATTTTTGTGCAAATAGGTTCTTTTCCTTTTTGGATGGTATCCCTATTTTACAGATAAGAAAACTGAGGCAGACAGCAAGTGACTTCCCCAAGGTCATATAGCTAGTAGGCTTTGAACTCAGGTTCTTTTTGACTGCAGGACCAGTGTTCTATACATTATACCATTTATTTTAGGGTATTGACTCCCAAGGTTTTAATATTTCTCTGTCATTCTGATATGGAACCAGGATATTCTAGAGACGTTGAGAGAACTGGATGTTGAAACATAAAAGAATCATGTCATAGTGTACTTGATATTGGGAATGAGAATTTAATAGCATTTTAGATCTAGGAGGAACAGATTTTAAGATTATACAATTTAGAAACTAGAAAGGGATTTAGAGATTTCCTCTTTATATTTTCCAAGTTGAGGAGCAACCATAAATGAAGCACAGAGAGGGGGTGACTTAGACAAGGTGAGAGTTTGGATTTGAACCTCAGCCCTAACTCCAGGGCTCTTTCAGCCCTAACTCCAGGGCTCTTTCCTTTGCAGACTTTTTCATTTTCCTTTGCCCTATATCCCCAGAATAACAGACAATCCTTTTCAGTGTTTTTAAGGATTACTTTGCTAAAGACTGTTGGGAAATAAACACAGTGCTTATAATAACAAATCAAGGGAAAAGTTCATAAGATTATAGAAATCTTATCATTTAATCCTGGTCCTGCATGCAGATAAATGTACAGGGAAGTAAGTTATGCTTTTTTCTCTTTCTTTTTTGTTACTCCCTCTAAATAGAAGATTGTAGCTCATAATTGAGAGAATTGTGAGAGTTGAATGAACTGTACTGACACCATCTTGTGACAATTCTGAATCTAGCTCAGTTCTGTTTCTATTCAGTTATGGGTCTAGTCCAATTCCTGTCTTGTGAGAAAACTTTACTTAATTATGGGAATTGCAAGAAAACTTTATTATGTTGTTTGCACCCAGTCCTGCATAACTGGGAAGCTGGACCACCTCTGCTTGTTTCTTAGATGCTTAGTCAGATCGGAAGTTTGACGAAGTTTTCTTACAGTTGTGCTTCTCAAGCAACCCATATACCTTATCTGAAAACTGGCTCCATATTGGTCAATCAGTTATTATTTCTTTGTCCCTTTGACTGATTACAGAGACCTGGGGTGAATAAGACATTTCTTTTTCTGATTTCAAGGAATTGTACCTGTTTACTTTTCACCCCCAATTTAGAAAGCCCCTAATGTTTCCTCCAATTAGAAATCAAATTACCTAATCTTGTATACTGGTTTATATCCTGTTGTTCCCTTTTAGTGCATAAAAATCTATCTACTCTTGGATTTAAGGTCCAGTACCAAACCAAGGAGGCCTGGTGCCAATTTGTTGTTGGCACGCATTGTTTAATAAATCGATATGCTTAGAAGCTCAAAGTTTTGTTTCCTCAGTCATTTCAGATTTCACAGAGAAAACAAAGGGGATCTAATCTGAACTTCCTCTTCTCTCTTCTTCTACATGTCAAAACACCTTGATATCTCTCATTTTTTTCCCTTTTCTGTACTCTGTGATGAAGAGTGAGTCCTTATCTTCAACAAGGCCAGACTTTATGCATTTGTAGTAGGATAATATGGCTCCCCTTCCCCCATCGAGTTTATGTAGTCATAGAAAGTAAGGGACAGATAATGAGGTATTAATTTGTTAACAACATATAACACAAAGTGTGAGAAAGCTCTCTTTGAACTGGAAAAAGAGCTAATTCATTGTTTGGGAATAGGCTAGCTGTAGTCCTTGGAAAGCCCTTAAAAATTCTGTGTAATAAAGGATGGCTCTCTGGAATGGGGGAGGAGCAAGAATACATAGGAAAATTTAAAGGATGTAAAAAACCCAAAATATATCAATATAAGTTTATTTAAAAAAAAGAAAAGAAAGAAAAGATTCTCATTAAATTGAAAGGGGAACCTTGCTATTGACTAATAAAAGATTGGTCACATCCCTAGAAGGCCCTTAAAAAGCTACCTTGGCAAAATTCTTTATTAAAATGGATGACTGTGGAGTGGGGAGATATTCTGGAAGAAATATAGGTGAATAAAAATAAACAAAATATATCACCAATTAGCTTGCCAACTCTGTAGTCAGTTTGTGTAGGAGGCCACAGAACGAACAACTCAACCCATGGGAGTAGGGGGGTGATTCCCCCCCTCTCCACTCCCCCAAAGCAATCTGTCTTGAAAACTGTCTTACAATAGATCGACTTGCTTAGTGGGAAACATAGTTAAGATGCATTCAGCATAACTGTCTTATTGTAGTTATGTTTGTCCTTCATTCTCAAGGATGACATGACTTGCAGTTGACTTTGATTTGAGGGAGGGAGGGCTGTACAAGGTCACCAACCTCACTTTCTTCCCCTGAGCCATCTGGGTCCAGTGGCCTGATATTTATCAGATTGATTGGAGATGGCCCAGGATGCAATGGGAGACCCTGGCCCTTTCAGGCTAAGGTCTTATCACATTCTCACTTTGCGTGAGATACACCCATTCAATGAATAGGCTTCTTTAAGTAGTTACTCAAGGGATGGCCTCTTAAATTTAAAAAAAAAAATCACACTGGGAGGGGAAGATCCTCAGGGTTCCTGGGTAAAAGAGAAACAATTACTATTGACACTGTGCACAGAGACACAATCACAGTAGCGAGTATTACAGTCAGGAAACAGATTCAAGGAACAAGACCTATGGCAGCATAGAAGAGAGCTGATCAGATTCAAGAGAAAACTAGCTTTGGCATTTGAGAGTCCAATTGCTGCCAGGAGTGGATTCTGGGATTCCAGCTGAGCAGCTCTGCCAGTGGAGATGCGATGCCTGGAAGCGGTAGAGTGAGGACTACACAAGTTAAGAAAGAATACTGGGGCCCTAGAGAACCCTAAGCATGGGTTGCCTTGGCCAAGTGTGTTCCTTATGTGTATATTTCAGTATGCTAAGTTTGTGTACACTGAGTTTGTTACTACTCCTCCTACAGACGCTATGCATATTTATGGGAAGATGTGCCCTAGATTTATGAGGGTGCGGGGAAGGGTATATTGCTGCTCTTCTTACTTGTCATTTTAGTGAATGGCATAGTAAGCCAAAAGCTCAAAACTTTTGATTCAAGCAAATTTTGTTGTTTTGAGCTAATTTGCTTTGGGTGGCTAGGTAGTGAAGTAAATAAAGCACTGGGCTTGGAATCAGGATACTTATTGTGTGACTCTGGGCAAGTCACTTAACTCTGTTTGCCTCAGTTTCCTCATTTGTAAAATGAGTTGGAGAAGGAAATGGCAAACCATCGCAGTATCTTTCCTATGAACACCCCAAATGGGGTCACAAAGAGTTGGACATCGTAGAACAACAACAGCTTTGTCTACCGACTGACTGTTAAAGGCACGCTCACCAAAAGAGGCTTGTGAGCTACAGTTTTAGGAGCATGGGCCCAGAACTCAAGAGTAGAAGCTGTCCTCTGGGAACCCACCCCTATGAGTATGAGTACAAGTTGGGGAAATCCTCACAGAAAGTGTGGTGTACTTACACTCCTGGTCCTACCTGCTTCCATCTACTTAGGCAGATTCTTGGGCTTTGTTTCTAATTACTCTCCTTCAGGCTTGCTTCCCATAAATACACACAGGTTTTCCATAACCTTAACAATTCTCACTTGACTGTATCTTAGAGTGTAGCCATATCTTTCTTCCCTTTCATAGACAAATTTCTAGAAAAAGCATTCACTTGCCTTACTCAACTTCTTGAGCTTGGCTTGGCTTTCAACCTTAGTAATCGACTGAAACTGCTCTCTTAGAGATTACCAATTCTTTCTCTGAATGATTTCTTAATTACCACATCCTAAGGTTTCTTCATTGTCCTCATCCTTCTTTACATCTCTGCAGAACTTCACACAGTTTATTACCTTTTCATCCTTCACTCTCTGGGCTTTTCTGAAATGGCTCTGTTTTGATTTTCTTTCCACCTGACAGCTCCTCCTTAGTCTCTTTTGCTAGATCATTACCTATGTCCTGCCCCCAAATTGGACAGCCCTCCAAGTCTCTGTCCTGGATTGTCTTCTCATTTCTTTATAGTCTCTCTGGGTGATCCCATCAATATTTATGGGTGCAAGTTATCTGTTCTCTTCTCTGGCATGAACTCAGCCCTAAGTTTTCTTTTCCTTTGATCTCTCCTCTCTTTCCTAGTTGGTTTATTAAAAGCAAATTCACTAGCTTCACTTCACAGTTAAGCCTGTCTTTATTGGTGAAGTTGGCTCCTCCTCCACCCCAGTTTCCCAGTGCCTTAGACTCCTTTTGGGAGGTCATGTAACCTGTATATTACACAGTCTAGTCTTCCATGACCTTTGAAAGCTCTTTAGATTTAATTTCTTCCTATTCAAGTTGGCACGTTGGTGGATTTTCCACCAGATTCCTGTTTCTGGGAATCGGTAACTTTCAGCTTATTGGCAAAGCTGAGATAATAGATATACATTGGCATCAATGAACAGTGGCCTCATAGTTCATCTGATGGGGTGATGGGGACCTGGACTCATAAAAGGAAAAGACCATGTCTCGGAAAGCAACCTAGTCCCACACAGTACAGTCCCTGGCCTCTCATGACTTAGGCATCAGGCCCATCCCAACCCACCTACTTATTCAACAATCCTTGTAACTGCCTTTTCACTGTGGCTTTCTGACCACTTAACTCCTTTCAGTGTCTGTACCTGGACCACCCCAGGCTATTTACCACTCTTTAATCCCACCCAGATCTTTTCACTATCTTTTTTGTATTTAAGTATCAGTCCCATCCTCATCAAATTATCAGACTCACTAAGAATTTTGCCAGCTTCTATTGGCCCATACAATAGCTGATTTTACTAGTAATCTGCCCTCCATGCTGGTGTTATAATAAATCCTTACTACTTTGAAAGAAACCTTGAGTGGTAGAATTCTTTTGAGGCAGACTTGCCCTGTACCCTTACATTTCAAACCTCAACACACCTATAAACTCTACCCATTTTCCTTTGGGTCTTTCATGATTTTTCTTATTCCCTGAACTCAGGGGATGATTGCTTCCTAATCTCCAGGTTTCACAATAGAAAAATAAATATTTATCACATATAGTAAATTCTCTCTCGCCTCTCCCCCATCTCCTACCAGTGGGGTAAGATATGGTCTCCTACTCTCACTTTACTAGATGAGGAAAATGAGGCCCAGAGAGGTTAAGTGACTTTTTCTAGGTCATATAGTCTGTTGATACCAGAGTCAAAACTAGAATTAAAAGTTTCCTTGCTCCTAGTCCAACGGTTTTTCCAGTATCACTACTTCTCTGAAGGGTGATATTGGCAGGGCCATTTTAGGTGGAATCCTGTCCCCTTGGCTCATTCACAGCTTTACTAGGATGGTTTATATATTCAGGAATGGAGGCTACAGAGAAGGACTTGGTGGGAAGTATTTCTAGGATGTTCAAAGACATCAGACCTAAGAACTAATCTTTTCCTTCTGTCTGAAGCCATAAACAGAAGTGAATTGACAGCCCCCACAGGATCCCGATGGCCCTTCCCTACAACAAATAGCACACACGAAGAGAGATCAGATGCATTTTAAAAAAATGATTTATGATCTTGATCTTATCTGTGACTCTAAGGATAAGGATGACCTTCAGTCATATCCTTGAGGAGAGGACTGTATGTATCTGCATAATAACATGCACCTATGAGGGACTTGATAAATATTAATTAAGGAAGATTGTATCAACTATTATCTCCAAGACGGTTATCTTTAGCTCCTTCCTCTTTCTACTTTACACCCACTCTTTTTTTGGTTACTTTTTTCAATTTGCTTTCAGATGTTTAACTTAGTTTTATTTCTTTCTTCCCATTCCCCTTTCACTTTGCATTCCCCTTACCTTTCCAAAGCTGGTTCCATTTTCTAATGCCACTTTTAAAGCTGTCTCTCCACTCTTTGTCTCCTTTTTATCAATATATCTGCCTGCTTCTTCTTTTTTTTACTATAAACACTTTACCTTCACAGGGTCTTCTCTGTTATAGACTTTCTTACTTTACCTCCTGCCTCCCTTTTTCTTTTGCCTTCATGGCTCTGTGTAGGTTTTGCTTCTCCAGTCACTGTATTAACCAACCGTCAGCCATGTTGTGAATACCTGTGGCACACCAGACAGCATACTAGGAAATGAGAGATTGTGACAATGGAAGATCTTCTCCATCAATAAGCTGTTTCCTTCAGGCTTTTCCCTTCAAGAGATGCAGCTAATTGTTGAGATTCCTCAAAGTCCTTCTTTAGGTCTTTGTCATTTAGGGATATTGAGGAGATGAATTCTGAATCTTCTGTCAGCACAAAACTTAGCAATAAATTGCAGCTAGGAAACAGGACAAATTCTGTCTCTGCAGCATCGAATCCTAGGACCCTGAAGTGAGAGCAGAGAACCCTCAGGCTCAGAAAGTGGGAAATGGAAGGGAAAGCTGGAGGCAAGCAGCAATATCTGAAAAAAAAAATGAATGATTATGAGTTCAATCAAATAGTGACAAAGGTTGTGTGTGTGTGTGTTTGTTTCTGAGAGCGTAAAGAAGCAGGTAGAGTAGATGGTAATCTATGTAGTATGATTTAAAGTGTTCCACAAAGGTCCTTTGACCCCCAAATATTCCCCCCCACCTGTCAGAGCTGAAATTACACTATAAGAAATATATTCCTTGTACTAAGAAGTATTACACTGTATCTCCAAACTTCTTTTGAACACTCCAGCAAGCGATAACATTAAACCATTTCTGCTCTTTTGTGCCTTAAGATAATGTAGTAGGGAGCACTATGACATGGTGGAACGAACACCGGACTTGGGAGTCAGAAGGCCTGTTCAAGACCTGTTCCTGATGCTAGTTAAGGACAAGAGACTTCATCTCTTTGAATTTCAGTTTCCTTATTTGTAAAATGGGAACAACATCACTTGCATTACTTATCTTCCAAAGTAGTTGTAAGCAGTTTGAAAAATACTTGGTTAAGTATGAGTCATATATCCACCATATATTCATTTGGTACCTCCTGGAGGTGAGATGAATCCCATCTCTCACCTCAGTGAGATCAGGGAATTTAAATGGGGAAAGAGAGGAGAGGAAAGGATTTTAAAGCATAGGATGATTCCAAGAAAGGGCGAGCAGGATGAAGGCAAAGGACACTCTTGGAAAGAAGATGTTCTGAGGGCAATCAAAGAAAGAGAATGGAGCCAATTAGTCAAGGATGGGAGAAGGAAATTGTGAGAAGAACCTAAGAAAAATTCAGCTAAAACGACTGGTTCATTTTGCTAAGTTCTCGGTCTCCCAAGAAAAACCACTTTTCTGTATTCTATTGTGCCTGAAATGCTGTAGCAGCAACAACTTGTCCAGTCAGCCAATCTGCAACATTTGTGGTGTGTGCTACCATGTACAGAGCACTGCGAGGTGCATGGGGGCGGTGAGGGGAGAAAAGGATGAGAAAGACTGGTAGGATATGGAGGGTATAAAACAAACTGTGTCTTCACTGCCCTTGGCCTTCAGAAGCTCACCCTGAAAAGTCGAATACTCAAATTGATGGATGATCCCAGCAATATGGATGTTTTCTTTAATGACATAGATCACAACCTTGCCTGTTCATACTGTACAAATCTTATCCATATTTTCCTTTGAGTTCAACACAGGGGTCCACCCTGACATGCCAGAGGCCTCCCTTGCTTTGTCCTGACATTGAAAGGCCACCAGTATAGCATCTTGTTTGTCTGCCTGTCAGCACTCCATCCTCACTAGGTGGATAGCCATTGATTGAGTTGGATAGATGAAAATTCACATTTCTTTATTGCTTTAAAGTTTGCAAAGCACTTTCCTTGTACCACCCCTATGACGTGGGTAGTACAACTATTGTTATTATCTCCATTTTGCAGATGAAGAAACTGAAGTTCAGAGACGTTAAGTGATTCCATTATGGCAGATATTGACATGAAGTGAGAACTATCTGAACCAGAATTCAAACTCAGGGCACCTGACTCCAAGTCCAGTACCCTCTTCAGTACATACATACCTCTTCATGGATAAAACATACATGATAAAACATGAAGGACTTAATTTAATTTTCCCCCCTTTTTTTGTTTTTAGACATAGGTAAATATATTAATCAGTAATGGCCAAATAGGAAATTTTAAAGTGTTCTAAGGGACTTTAGAAGAATTTGGACTTTCTCAAAGCCTTTAAGCTGAGTCAGCTGACTGGAAGGAAGGGTTCTTTGTGATGGACAATAAAGCAGCTGCTGCCACATCCAAAAGATGCCGTTTTGGCCTGACCTCCATTGGAGAGTAGCTTTACGTTCTTTCATAGTTGGCTTCAAGGAAATATACTATAGTGAGGGATATAGGATTTAGAGCTAAAAGAACCTTAGAGAGCATCCAGTCCAATCTCTTCCATCCCCCATTGTAAATATGAAGAAACTAAAGCCCAGAAAGGTTAAATGATTTTCCCAACATCTCATAAGCGGAAATAGCAAAATTAAGACTTGAACTCAGGTCCTTTGACTCAGTACCCAGAACTATATCCATAACATCAGAAGAAAGAGCATTGGGACAGAGTTCAGGTAAACATGGCTGTGATCCTGGGAAGGATGCCCTCTTTGGGCAATTTTCCTCACTTATAAAATGAGGGATTTAGACCAAATGATCTCAAAAATCCCTTTCAGCTCTAATATTCTTTGATTCATTCTGTGAATAGAAGGAATCAGATAAACCCAAGACTTTCTCTTCTTCTGAGGCCCTCATTTGTACTAGGTCTTTCAATTCCTGTTAATCTTAAATTTGAGCAATTCTTAACTCAAACCCTACAAGGTTTTCCAGGGACATGGATGAGGCAGAGGGTTCAAAACCACAAAGCATTCTTCCTGGGGGTCAACCTCAAGATGACCAAAGAGCTGGCCCTTTCTGAGGTTCTTGTAGTCGAATGCAGAGTCCCTTCCTGCTCTCCTCCCCCTGCATATGAGTATTGGAATCAGCAAAAGGAAGGCTGACCAGAGCAAATCTGTGTATCTCTGAAAGCAGTTTTCAGGATAGATATTGCATCAGATTTTGGATAGCAATCTCCGTTGTGGCTCAAACTCCTCTGAGCTCTTAGAACTTGGAGACACTGGTGAAATGGAGGTGAGGGAAGTCCTACAGTTGAGGGAGGTTGGATTTGGCTGGAGTTTAGTGGTTTTTAAATGCTAAGGAAAAAACCCCAACATAGCCTATATTTTAAGCTCTGCATATGGGTGGGTCCTGTCCATGGAGAACAAACTCTAATGATAGGGTGGGTGTAAATTGACTCTTAATTCTTGTCCCCATGTTCTAGTCCTTGGTACATTTTTTTCCTGTCCCAGGGAGGTGAAGTGAGGGTTCTATTCCCTTTCCCTAGAAAGGAACACCTTCAGAGCTTGCTGTGGTTTTCCCTCTTCCCTTTTCAGTCTCTCAGAGATCTAGGGCCATGGTTTCTTTTGTATTCTACCCTAGCCAAGGGTAACTATAGCAACTGGGGAGAGGAGCTCCTAACCCCAGAGAGGATGATCTTAGCAGGAACTGTGGCTTTCTCCCACATCCGTCTGGGTGGTAGATGTGCCAGAAATCAGGCCATGGGGACTGAGAAGAGACTGACGGCAAAGGGACTTTCCCTGTAGCATCTGTTGCTGCTGAATCAGAATGTCTGGCTGTTAGCTGGAAAAGAGTGACACAGCGTGAAGGATGCTGTTTGTCTCTGTGAACTGGTTGGAGATGAACCTAGAGGATTTGTCTGGGAGAGACTTTAAAGACAAGACTAGACAGTGGAAAAAAAACCCAAAAACAAAACAAAGAAACGAGCATATCCTCCACAGTTAGTCACCAAATCTCATCCATCCTTTTCCATAATGCTTCTCCAGCCTGTCAGCCGTTACAACTGTAGTTCAGGCTTTCATAAACTCATACTTGAGTTCTTTCAACAGTCTCCTACCTGGTCTTCTGACTTTGGACTCTCCTTTTTTTGTATCTTTGCCTGTCTTGTACAAACTGTCAAATTTATCTTTCTAAATAAGATATTATCTTTAAGTCAATTACATATGTGTCAATTACCCATGCCTACCAAAAAAGAGTCCAAATTCCTTAGCATGGCATTCAAGATCTTCCACCATTTAGTACTATTCAACCTTCCCAGCATTTCCCACTACATATACTCCAACTAAATTGCTCTCCTCATGTCCCCCAAAACACAGTTTCCATCTCTTTCACCTCCATGGCTTTGTTCATGCTCCTTCCTCAGTTTAGGAATCTTTCTCCTTACTTCCAGCCAGACTCTGCTATCATCTCTGCATCTTGGAAGTCATGTTATCTCTTAAGGTCACTTCCCCATAAATAGACCTCCTTGACTCCCCCAACCAGAAGTAATCTCTCTTTCTCTGGATTTTAGAGTACCTTGTGGGAACCTTTCTTACCATACTTGTCATAGGATGCTTTGTATAGCTTAGAAAGACCTGAATTCAAATTCTGCGTCAGATAGACTTAACTATCTATGTGATTCTGACTTGCTCTCTTTCATTCTCCATTTCTTTATCTGTAAATGGGGACAATAATAGCTCATGTGAAGCATTTTGCAAATCTGCAAATTTTTAGCTATTTGTATACTTGTCTAATGCTCTCCAACCTCACTAGGTTATCATTTGAGGGGAAGGACTTGTCTCTAATTTATCTTCCTATTATTCACAGGAAAGGAGAAGGGAATAAGTATATAATAAAACTACATATCAAGTGCTATGCTAAGTATTGTTTTTTTAAAAATAAATATTATCTCATTTCATCCTTTTATATAGAAAGTATTCAATCAATATTATTTGGTTGATTTGTATCACGCATTGAATGCCCCTCACAATTTAGTTCCAACCTGCACTCGCAGCCTCATTTCACATCATTCACCTTCATGCATACTTTTTTCCAGCAAAACTAGATCACTGACTGTGCCCCATCTCATCTTCCTGTCTCCTCCTGCCTTTATGAGCTCAGCTAAACCATCTATGCCTGCAGTGCACTGCCTTTTGGTCTCAGCCTGTGGGAATCCTCCTCCTTCCAGGTTTACCTTAGGTGCCTCTTACTCCATGAAACCCTTCTGTATTCACCTTGCCACTCTGCCACCTCAGATTTTCCTATGGAGTTTTGTTTGCATTTTTCCTATGCTCCACCTGATCACACTCAAGCCAGAGTTATACTTACAAATCCTTCTTAGTAGATTTCAGACTCCTTGAAGGCAAAGACTGTGTCATTTTAAAAATCTTCTGTTATCAGTTTCTTTGCTGTCCTACAGTCTGAAGGGAAATCATTGGGTGTGTCCTTCTGTAGCTGTGGAATTTCAAGTAAATGGAAGGTACTGTTAGTATCAGTTCTAGACGACCCATTTTAAATTAGTATTCAGTTGTTTTTTTTAATTACCCAAAGGCTGGTTTTCTTTACACCCAGAATGACTTCTCTCACTCAAACATAGGACTTGTGTTAAGGTATACCACTGTATTTTACTGATTTTACTCTTGTCAACAACACACAAAGGTCCTGTATTTGTTTGAAGGGGACACTACCCTGGGGAAGCTCACAGCACTGGAGGCCCCAAGTTAGTGGCAAGAAAATTTTTCAGGGGCATTTCCAGCCAGATAATCATTCTGTTTGTGAACCTCAGGGCTAACTAGCTCATCACTAGAGTCTGTTATGAAAACACCTTTAGTTCATATAAAACTAGGAAATTAGGAGTCTGGGAACTTAGTGTGAGTCATGGATATTCACTGAGTAAACAGCATTGCCCTAAGTAAACAACTTTGCTCCTTCAAGCTAGCAATGAGTGCCTGTTTTCTCCAACTCTAGGATAGTACTGTTCCTTGGAATCAATGGATGGGCTCCCTGGCAGGCACAAACTAATGAACAGTGAGTTCTGCCCAGCTGGGTTGTGGAGAAAAGAACTCCCAGACTGCCCACATAACCGTTCCTCTGGGGCCTCTGTAGAGTTGATGTGTCAAAGGTTGAGAGGGGACTGGGCAGTGGTGGAGAGAGTCCTTGACAGGAAGGCCAGATAGGATCAGAGTTGGAAAGGAATCTAGAGACTATAAAGACTGAACTCCTCATTTTCCAGATGAAGAAACTGAAACCTAGAGTGGTTAAATGACTTACTTAGGTTCATACAGTTAATATACCACTGAGGCTGGATTTGAACATAGGTCTTCCTCACTCTGAGTCCAGTGCTCTATCCACTAAACAGTGCTGTCTGTTGGGTACCAGAAACTGGCTAGGCATGAGGAGATTTGGGGACACAGCAACGGAGACAAAGCTTTGGAGTGAGAGGAGTGAATTTCTAAGTGGGGTCAAGAGCGGGTCACAGTACGAATTCCATAAGGAGATCATTGTCTGGAAAGAAAACTCCTCTTTGGTCCTAAATTCCTCTTCTGTAAAATGAAACAGTTGGACTAGGCAATCCTTAAGGTTCCTTCTAATTACAGATCTACTAATCCTATAATCCATATGCCCCAGAGCTAGCGTTGCTAAAGCGTAGTCCTCGTAGTTCAGAGGATAAAGCCAGGATAGCTCCTGGAAAGGCTAAAATTTCCTTGATCTATAGCTCAGTTTCATTCTTGGACGGAGACTAGGCCTATGGTCTACCTTATATTAATTCTTACCTGCAAAGGAGCTGCTAGTGCTTGGAGGCAAATGAGGTTGCCACGTAGCCATGGTAGGAGTAGGCTAGAGGGAAAACAGTGTGGATCAAGGATTAGAAGGGCAAAAAATAGATCATAGGAATGGTTTTGTTGTGGTTTGGGATGCTTGGAGCTCCAAAATACAAGGATACAGGAGGGTCTGCCTCAAAAGAATTTGACCACTCAAGCCTTCTTTCAATCAAAGTAAAGAGGTTTATTTGTGATCCCCCAAAAAGTGACTAGATTCCAAGTGAATCTGCACAATTTAATGGGGGTAAGATTGGTACTTACTACAAGAAAAGACATTAAGAAGATCTAGATGGGATTAAGGAGTGGTAAAAGGCTTGGGGTGGGCCAGGTGCCACAAGTGAAAGGTCTGGGCTGGGTCAGATGGCCACAGTGAAAGGACTATTGAGTATCTTGGTGGGCTGGGCTGGGCCTGATGCCTCAGACAAGATGCCAGGGATTGGGTTGCTGAAAGTTCAGGGCCCAGGTCCCATTACCCCATCAGTTTTTACAGGCTGAGTGAGGAGAAATTGTCAGTCCTTTTTTTAAAAAATAGATTTTTATTTCACCTTTGATTTTTATGTTGATTAGATTTCCTTAACCTTTTTTTCACTCTCCCAGAGAACCATCCCTTATAACAAATAATTTTTAAAAAAAAGGGGAGAAAGAAAAAAAACTTAAGCAAAACTAATCAACCCATTAAAAAAAAACCCCACCTATTATTTATGCAATGTCCCATATCTGTGGACCTCAGCCTCTACAAAGGAGCCAGGGTCGTGTTTTCTTTTATCTCTTTTTTGGGGCCAAACTTGTTTTTTACAATTGTATAACACTGAGTTCCAACTGTTTTGTAGTTGTTCTTTCCCCATACATCATTATAATTATTGTGTTGATTTTCTGGCTCTGCATTCTTTCCTTGTTTCTCTGTATTCATTGAGTTTCTTGTTTTTTACAACACAGCAAATTATTATATTCACGTGCCACAATTTTCTTAGCCATTCCCCAAATAATGGACATCTACTTTGTTCCCTGTTCTTTCCTAAGACAAAAAGTGCTGCTATAGTTATTTTGGTGTTTATTGGATCTTTTTTTTGTCAATAATCTGCGTGAGGTATATGCCTAGAAATGGAATCTCTGGGTTGAGTCTGGACATTTTAGTTACTTTATTTGCATTATTCTAAACTGTTTTTCAGAATGGTTTTACCAATCCACAGCTCCACCAACTATGCACAAGTGTGCCTGTCTTTCCACAACAGCTCCAGTCTTGACTGTTTTTATTTTTTGTATGTGTGTCCTTATTTCCTAGGGATTCAAAATATACTTCTTTTTACTTCCTCTTCCCCAGCTATCTTCTCAATAGCCTAGCTAACCTTACAACTGAACGATTTATTCTTCCCAAGTCCCTCCTCTTTCAATTGTGAAATCATATTAAATAAACTCTGCTGTTGTTTCTGGATAAGCTGCATCAATCTCTTCTATGGCCTCACTCCCCATTCCATAAATTCCTGTATCAAAATTGGCCCTTCCTTGTTACTATTCTCTAATGTGTATTATCTCTTCCATTAGAAAAATAAAACTCTGAGGTGGGAGCTGTTTTGTGTTTTGTGTTTGTACCCTTATTCCTTTCCACAGAGCCTTTTTCATTCATTCTTTCATAGGTGGGTAGGCAACTTGTGTTATATTCTGATGGTCTACAGTAAGGTCAAGGCTCTCAGGTGAGTAGCCTCCTCTCTCCCCTCAGTCAGACTTCTTGAGATTTTTCCCTTCCTTAGAAAGCTTGGTAGCATCACTGGCCCCTCTGTGTTAGAGGTGTGAGTTGCAAGTGGGTCCTGGCCTATAGGAAGTTTTCCCTCAGTGGGCTGCTTTACGTATGTTCCTTACATGTATTTCTGTCCAATTCAGTTCTTTCTGCATATGTCCTTTCTTCCTGTTGATGCTGGGTCCTTTGTTTATGGGAAAATGTTTTATTATTGCTTTTCTTATTATGCTGTTTTGTTAAGTGTCTTTGTTTTGAACAAATTGTGTCCTCTGGCTGAGGACATCAATGGAAGCTTGTACATTGGAGTGGGAGTACATTGAACCTGGGGTAGCTGTCTACTAGAGGACCTGCCCTGTAAGTTGGGGAATGTTCTTAGTAGCTATGAAAACAAAAATCATTAACAATGTTTTTAAAGAAAACCTTCAGTCCCAGATATCCTTCTTCTGAAAATTGGTGAAGCCGTGGGCTGTATGCCTGAATAAGGCCAGTATTCCCTTTCTGGCATTCTTTGTTCCACTCAGACTGGTGTGCTAGGTATTCCCATCTTCTGCCCTCTGCTTTCTCTGCGTTTATATAGCTTGTTCTCTCCACTGTTCCATCTAATCTGCTTCTATCTATTGCCATTTTATTCTTTCTTCCAGGCCCAGGTCAGGGGCCACAAAGTCTTGCCTTATACCCCTAGCTTAAAATTTCTTTTGGCCCTTTGTCTTTTTCTCATTTTGTCCCTATTACATTCTGTCTCACATGAAATTCTTGTGGTAAGTTTCTTGTTCCCTAGCTCTAACACAGGGCCTCACACAACAGTAACCTGTTGAATTGAAGTGAATTGAACTAGTTAAAAGTTAAGGAATTTTTGTCCTGTGGATTCTATATTATCCTAGCAGGTTTATCCCTGGAGGCCTTTATTCTGTGGCTGGCTGGGGATGGCATAGAAAGACATTCTTGAGCCCATGGCAGAACTCTTTGCTACCTCTCCAATTTTAAATCAGATAATTTTAGTTCAATTGAAAATTGTTCTGTAAGAGGTTGTTATGGGCCCAGCACTGTTCTAAGCACTATGAGATATACAAAAATATACAAAAGACATGAAAAACATAATTTCTGCCTTCAAGGACCCAATAGTCTAAATGGACAAATAAGACTTAAGTGTGTTGAACAGTCAAGTAATCATTCGAGCATACTTAGATAACCAAATGCTAGAGTGAGAATTCTAGGAATTTTAAAAAGGGGGAAAGAGGAAGATAGGCTGGAGTGGTCAGAGGAGTAGGGCTTGAGCTGGGCTCTGAAGGACTGATGGGATTTAAAAGGGAGAAAGAAGACGAATAGTAGAAAGGCACAGCACCGCAGCATAATAGTGTTTGACCTATCACTGTTTAGACTTTATAGACTTACAATGTGTCTTAGAGGAAAAGGATCCTCACAACTTTGTCGGGTGGTTTCTCCAGGTGTCATCTCTCATTCCACAGATAGGAAAATTGAGGCTCAGACCCAGGAGGCTGAATAATTTGCCCTTGATGACAGCACTGAAAAAAATGATAGCAGTCATGGAATCCAGGTACCCTGTGATTCCAGGTCTAGATCCCTTGTCACATTGCCTTCTCTGTCTCTGGTAGAAAATCAGAGATGTTCAATTTCTATTTTTTATTTTTATTTTTTTAAATATAAATTTATTTATTTAACTTTTTACATTGATTTTCACAAAATTTTGGGTTCCAAATTTTCTCCCCATTTATCCCCTCCCCCCACCCCAATACACCAAGCATTCTAATTTTCCCTATCACCAATCTGCCCTCTCTTCTATCATCCCTCCCTTCTCTTGTCCCCATCTTCCCTTTTGTCCTGTAGGGCCAGATGACTTTCTATTCCCCATTAACTGTATTTCTTATTTCCTGGTAGCAAGAACAATACTCAACAGTTGTTCCTAAAACTTTGAGTTCCAAATTCTCCCCCTCCTTCCCTCCCCACCCATTCCCTTTGGGAAGGCAGGCAATTCAGTATGGGCCATATCTGTGTAGTTTTGCAAATGACTTCGATAATAGTCATGTTGTGTAAGACTAACTGTATTTCCCTCCATCCTATCCTGCCCCCCATTGCTTCTATTCTGTCTTTTGATCCTGTCCCTCCCCAAGAGTGTTGACTTCAAATTGCTCCCTCCTCCCATTGCCCTCCCTTCCATCATCCCCTCCACCCTTCTTATCTCCTTCTCCCCCACTTTCCTGTATTGTGAGATAGGTTTTCATACCAAAATGAGTGTGCATTTTATTCCTTCCTTTAGTCAAATGTGATGAGGGTAAACTTCATGTTTTTTTCTCAGCTCTCCTCTTTTTCCCTCCACTAAAAAGTCTCCTGCTTGCCTCTTGAATGAGAGATAATTTACCCCATTCCATTTCACCCTCTCTCCTCCCACTACATTTCTCTCTCACCATTTATCTTAACTTCTTTTAAGATATGGTACCATCCTATTCAATTCACTCTGTGCTCTCTGTCTCTGCATGTGCATGCATGTGTGTATATGTGTGTGCGCACATGCATGTACATGTGTGTGTGTGTATGTGTGTGTGTGTGGTCCCACCAACCACCAACTACCCAGATACTGAAAAGTTTTAAGAGTTACAAATATTGTCTTTCCATGTAGGAATGTAAACAGTTCACCTTTGGTAAGTCCCTTATGACTTCTCTTTGCTGTTTCCTTTTTCATGCTTCTTCTTATTCTTGTGTTTGAAAGTCAAATTTTCTTTTCAGCTCTGGTCTTTTCATCAAGAATGCTTGAAAGTCCTTTGTTTCATTGAAAGACCATATTTTCCCCTGAAGTATTATACTCAGTTTTGCTGGGTAGGTGATTCTTGGTTTGAGTCCTAGTTCCTTTGACTTCTGGAATATCCTATTCCACGCCCTTCAATCCCTTAATGTGGAAGCTGCTAGATCTTGTGTTATCCTGATTGTATTTCCACAATACTGGAATTGTTTCTTTCTAGCTGCTTGCAATATTTTCTCCTTGACCTGGGAATTCTGGAATTTCTCTTTTTGGATCTCTTTCAGGCGGTGATTGATGGATTCCTTCAATACTTATTTTGCCCTCTGGTTCTAGAATCTCAGGGCAGTTTTCCTTGACAATTTCATGAAAGATGATGTCTAGGCTCTTTTTTTGATCATAGCTTTCAGGTAGTCCCATAATTTTTAAATTGTCTCTCCTGGATCTATTTTCCAGGTCAGGTGTTTTTCCCATGAGATATTTCACATTCTCTTCCATTTTTTCATTCTTTTAGTTTTGTTTGGTGATTTCTTAGTTTCTCATAAAGTCATTAGCTTCCATCTGTTCCATTCTAATTTTGAGAGAACTATTTTCTTCAGTGAGCTTTTGAACCTCTTTTTCCATTTGGCTAATTCTGCTTTTGAAAGCATTCTTCTCATTGGTTTTTTGAACCTCTTTTGCCAATTGAGTTAGCCTATTTTTCAAGGTGTTATTTTCTTCAGCATTTTTTTGGGTCTCCTTTAGCAAGGTATTGACCCGTTTTTCATGCTTTTCTTGCATCTCTGTCATTTCTCTTCCCAGTTTTTCCTCCACCTGTCTAACTTGATTTTCAAAATCCTTTTTGAGCTCTTCCATGGCCTGAGCCCACCAGACATCCACCTCTGATGTCTGGGATACAGAGGCCCCGACCTCCACATCTTTCCCTGATGGTAAGAATTGTTCCTCATCATCAGAAATGAAAAGCGGGAACATCTGTTCCCCAAGAAAGTAGCTTTCTATGGTCTTATTTTTTTCCCTTTTCTGGGCATTTTCCCAGCCAGTTACTTGACTTCTGAGATTCCTCTCCACCCCCACCTAGATCTGCCCAGCTAGTGCTTGGGGTCTGAGATTCAAATGCTGCTCCCCAGCCTCGGGGCTTTCAGGGGCAGGTGGGGCTGCTATTCAATGTGAGCTTAAGTTCTGGTGCTCAGGTGGGGGCAGGGCTGCCTCCCAGGCTCAGTTCCCTCAGGGGCTTTATGTGGAGACCTTTGGTAATGGCCCTGAGCTCCTGTCTGCTCTGGGAGTCCCGGGCAGCCACTGCCTCTGCCGCTGCCTCCCGAGGGGGCCTGAGTTATGGAGACACCCCACTCCCCTCTCGGCCAGCCCAGAAGTCTCTCTCACTGACCTGTAGGGCCTGTGGGTGGAGGGACCTTTGCGGCCACTCGAGGTTCCATCCCACAAGCCTGCTTGGATGTGCTCCTCTCCGGCCGCGCGCCAGGGCTGGACTCCGCTGTCCGGTGTGCGATGGACCTTTGGGGTCGGTTTTTCAGGGCTCTCTGGAATGGAAATCTCCTCCGCTGTGTTGGTGCATGGCTTGCTCTGCTCCAGAATTTGTGGGGAGTTCTTTTTATGGGAAATTTATGGGCTGTGGATTCGGAGCCAGCATACATAAGTCTACTCCGCCATCTTGGCTCCTCCCCTGAGATGTTCAATTTCTGCAAATGTTGAAGTTATGGAAGGGAAAGGGAAAGGGAAAGGTTGAGATTACAGAGAAAGATTTTTTTCTTGTTTTTTCTTTTTCTTTTCCTCCTAGGAAAAGAATATTTTGAGAAAATTTTAATTTAAGTGTAGTATTTCTTAAAAGCACTCCTTGTAGTCCCAGCATTACTTTATCAGATTAGAAATTAATATAACAATGTATTATCATATAACTTGGTTTATTTATGCAATGTGGAACTTACTAACTAAAACTTAATATATAAAGTAATATAAAGTAATAAGGACATATAAATATATAAGTGTAAAATAATGCTGTATATAAAGTATATACATCAATATTATGAAGTAACATAATAAAAATAGTGATATTTTTATAGCACCTTAAAGTTTCCATGTTGGTTTGCTTATACCTGAAACAACTTATACTTGAAGTCTCTAAGAACACTGACTGTACTTCTAGGTATTTTTCCTAGGATCTGTGTGGCTGTTTTGGGTAACAACTATGTAAGTCATGGACTGAACCCCCAATCAGTACAATGCTCCCTATTATGGCAGCAGACAAGGATCAAACAGTACTTTGTTGACATTTAACAAAATCAAAAGGCTCTTAAGATATAAAACAGTACAAATAATAAGAGGGAATCAAGCAGTAAAATGATTTTCTGTTTCCATACCAAAATAGGTGTAATCTTTACAAGTCTGTGTGGTGGATGGAATAGAAACTGACCAAGAAAACTCACAAGTTCACCCATTTCCTTTCAGTAAACTCTCAGTAGGCAGCAAGGAGATCTAAGCACCTCTGGGGACAGGCTGGAATCTGTTGAAGTCCAGGACTTTAGGACAGTCAGTTCTACTGGGGCTCTTGGGTTTAAGGATGCCATGGCAGTATTGATCCATATGTCCTCTCTTCCACCCCATCACTAAGACCAGAGCCTGGAATTTGCCTCTTTGTTTGAACACTTACATGTGTGTATAAAAATGTATTTACTTCCACATCTTCTTTATTTGATCCCTAATCACAACTTCTCAGGAATACACCAATTCCCTTTTTCTTTACAACTTCCCATCTCTTTTACTAAGTTCATGTCATGTGATGCAATCCCCAAGTCCTCATAGAACCTGACTACCTGGAGATTTTTCTAATGAACGACAAGCTACATCCTTCTCATTGTAGCTGAAGCTGAGTTGAAGAGTTCCCATTAAGAGCAAGCTATTACAAATGCATTTTTTCAGATATCACCACAGCCTAAGTCTTGCTCTAGCTGGTTCCAAACTATCTCTAGACTTATCTCACATTACTCCCTCTGAAGAACTGGAGAATCAGATATTCTAAACCAAATGTGTCTACTACTCTCTGTACACACCATCCCATCTCCTGTCTGTGTGTCTTTGTATATAGACTGTCCTCCATGTATAATGCTATCTAACCTGACCCCTGCCTCTTGCAAACCTTAGATTCCAAGACTCTACTCGTGCCACCTCTGACATGAGGTCTTCTTTCCTAATTCCACCAAGTGTTGGAACCCCTCCTGAAATTACTTTGGATATCTTTTGTATTCATATATATATATGTGTGTGTGTGTGTATTTATTTACACGCATACATATATACACATGCACACACATATATGTATATGTATATATATTTGTACATGTTTGCTTTCAGTAGACTGTAAGCTCCTTCAGGGTAAGCTCTGTTTTTATTTTTGACATTTACAAGCAACCAGGTAGAGCAGTGGATAGAGTGCTAGGCCTGGAGTCAGGAAGAACAGGGCTTAAATCTTGCCTAAGGCAAATCACTTGATTTCTCTCTACCTCAGTTTCCTCAGTTGTGAAATTGAGATCACATAGCACCAGGGTTCTTGTAAGGATCAAATAAACCAAGATTTGTAAGGAGATTAGCACAATGCCTGTCTCATATTAGGTTATTAATAAAGGCTTGCTTTTCTATTTTCCTCTATCACTTAGCATAATACCTGGCACATTACAGGCACTTAGTAAGTGACGGTTGAATTGAATAGGTACCATACGTATTATTAATTCTGTTTCACAGATGAGGAAATTGAGGCTTGATTACAGTTAGAGTCAGAATTTGAATCCAAGTCTTTTTGACTTCAAGCCTGAAAGGCTCTCCATTGTGCTTATTCAGCAATTAATTATAAATCTGCTAACTGGATTTACTTTTAAATGTTTTAATTTTTTAAAAATGAGAAGCACTACCAGCTGTTGAACTTTAATGAACCTGTTTAAATCAGTAACAATATCTAGCCAATTCTACTCTCTCTGGCTGGGACTCCATTGGACTGATTACCCCAGAGGGCAATCAGCCATTGACTCTTTGTTTGGCAACTTTGTTGGCTTTATTAGAGCAAGCCTGGCCTGAGTTCTTTGTTCTCTGGCTTGGGATTTGGCATAAGGGCCATTTCTTAAGCCTGTTCAAAGGAGATTGTCTCACTCAGAATCTCACTGTGTTTAGAGATTCCCTTTTCCTATTAACCTCAAATTTCCCTTCTTGAGGCCTTCCTGGTTGGTGTTCCTCCATCTTTGCCAGATATCTTGAGATGACTTTTTGCTTTTTACAAGTAAGTCAGCTTTTCTTCTTCATCCTAGTCGAGTTCCAATGGATTCCATTTTAGCCTGCCTTCATACCAGACACTCTTAAATCCTTTCTTATTCTATATCTATCATGGTATGATATTTAGTCACTTTTTGTCTCTACCTCTTATGAGCAAGATTTGCCATAGATGAACTATTTGGGGCTCTATAACTGTCTCTCAAAGAACTGGGAAGGGAGGTCTGCCTACCCAGGGCATGGCCATTAAGGATCCAAGATACTATTTATCACAGATAGACTTGGTATCAGAAAGACTTGGATTTGACCACTACTAGGTCAGTATCCCAAAGAGATCATAAAAAAGGGGGCAAGGACCCACATGTACAAAAATATTTATAGCAGCTCTCTTTGTGGTGGCCAAAAACTGGAAATCAAGGGGATGCCCATCAATTGGGGAATGGCTGAGCAAGTTGTGGTATTGTATTGTAATGGAATACTACTGTGCTTTGAGAAACTATGAACAGGAAGACTTCAGAGAGGTCTGGAAAGACATATAAACTGATGCTCAGTGAAAGGAGCAGAACCAGGAGAACTTTGTACATAGCAACAACCACAGTGTGCGAGGAATTTTTCTGGTAGACTTGGTACTTCATTGCAATGAATGAACTTAAATAATTTCCAATGGACTCTTGAGGCAAAACAACTCCCAATCCAGAGAAAGAACTATGGAATTGGATCACAGACGAAACAGACCAGTTTCTTTTGTATTGTTTTGTTTTGTTTTATTTTATGGTTTCTCCCATTCATTTTAATTCTTCTATGCAACATGTATTTAATAGGAAAGTACACGTAGAACCTGTACAAGATGGCATACTGTCTCAGGGAGGGAGTGGGGAGAGAACAGGGAATGAGGAGGAGGGAGGGGAAAAAAAATCTAAGATATATGGAAGTGATTGTTGAACACTGAGAACAAAATAAATTTAATTTAAAAAAATAAAAAAAGGCCTGAATTTGATGCAGATTAAAAGAACTCTGAGGTATCATCTCATACCTATAAGATTGACTAATATGAGAAAAAAGGAAAATGATGAATGTTGGAGGGGATATGGGAAAACTAATGTACTGTTGGAGATGTGAACTGATCCAACCATTCTGGAGAGCAATTTGGAAGTATGCCCAAAGAGCTATAAAATTGTGCATACCCTTTGATCAAACAATACCACTACCAGCTTTATATCCTAAAGACATAAAAAAAAAGGGAGAAAGGACCTATTTGAACAAAAAATATATATAGCCTCTCTTTTGGTGATGGCTAAGAACTGGAAATCAAAGAGATATCCATCAACTGGGGAATGGCTAAATAAGTTGTGGCACATGATTGTAATGGAATCTTGTTGTGTTATAAGAAATGACAAGCAGGATGATTTCAGAAAAACCTAGAAAGCCTTACGTGAACTGATTTAAAGTAAGTGAACTGAACCAAGAGAATGTTATACACAGTATCAGCAATATTGTTTGATGAAAAGTTTCAAGTGACTTAGCTATTCTCAACAATACAGTTATCCAAGAAAATCCCAAAGGACTCCAGAGATACAACTAATCTTGTTGGAATAAAGACTTGAAGCATGCTATTTTTTACCTTCTTTCATTCATTCTTTTTCTTTTGTTCAAGTCTTCTTGTATAACCTATACCTGATTGCTTACTATCTCAAGGTAGGGAAAGGGAGAGAAGGAAGGAGGGATAGAATTTTGACTTCAAAATTAACCCCCCCACGCAGATGCTTAAAAAAAAATAGTTTTTAACATGTAATTTGGTGCGGGGGTGGTAGGGCAGAGAGGAGTGGGAGAAATAAAATATATTTTTAAAAAAGACCTGGATTTTAGTCCTGGCTCTACTGCTTATCAGTTATGCGACTACTGACAAGTCACAATCTCTAATCAATTGTAGTCAACAAACATTTGAGAGTTTTCTTTGTATACTATGCCAGGTGATGGAAATACAAAGATCAACACTGTCCTTGCCCTCAAGGAGCTTATATTCTATAGGCCTCTTTGGTTCTCTTATTTGTAAATAGAATAATATTACTCAAAATAGTAATAAACCTGCTGAAAGTGTTGTTGTAAAAGAAGAAATTGATCAAGGAGTTCCTTGATCAATTTAATGAGCTCCCTAATCAATTTGGTGAACTTACAGGGTTGTGAACCTTTTAAGCCTTTGATGGGCATCTCCACTCAGAGAGTGCTGGCCCGCCATTTATACCCTGTTGAGACAACAGGGACAACTCTTGACTGGGTTTCAGGGATTGGGGCTGTTCCTAAGATGATTTATTAAGACTTTGGGGAAGATAGATTCTTTTAAGGCACCGTGTTGTTGTGTTTGTCCTTTGTTCTCGAAGAGGACCATGACATCAAGATGATGACATGACTTGCAGTTGACTTTGATTTGAGTGAGGCAGGGCTGTGCAAGGTCACCAACATCACTTTCTTCTCCTGAGCCATTTGGGTCCAGTGGCCAGATATTCATCAGGATGACTGGAGATGACCCAGAATGCAATGTGAGATCCTGGCCCTTTCAGAGCCCTGGGTCTGGAATCAGGGTGACCTACCCTAAAATCCAACCTCACATACTTATTAGCTGTGTGATCTTGAGTAAGTCACTTAACCTCTGTCTGCTTCAGTTTCCTCAATGTAAAATGAGTTTTATGATAGCAGCTACCTCCTTTTAGCCAGAGAAGGGCAATTTTCTAGGCAGTGTTATTCCAGAGTCTAGCCTTCTAGTCAGAAAATTGAGATTTCTTGGGCAGTGCCAGCTTTGAGGATTGTCTCAAAAGTAACCTCAAATTTAAGAGAGAGTTCAAGAGAAAGGGTATTACCTAAACAGCAGACCTCTTAGAAACAGAAGGGCTTCATCAATATGGTGCCTGCAGAGCCAACAGAAGTTAAAGTTACATCATCAGGAAGAGTAAGATATCAGGTCTTTGCTATCCCTTAATATTATTGTGAATGATTAAGATGGGAAAGGGGCTACCTGCCCAGCAGCCCTGAAGTATATAGTGAGTCCAAGTCCATTTATTCTCTTGCCCCAAAGGGCATTTGCCTCCCAAGATTAGACCAGACAAGGGACACTAGCAGGCTGAGAAGAACTGTATAGGATCCTGTAAGAGAGCTAAAAATTCCCTGGAATGTCAGATATTGCCCTAATGGCCACCCCAAGTTCAGTTCTTTCTGAATACTATGAGTACTTTATGCCTTATCTGTATATCTATTAATAGGCTCTTGTGAATCCTTTCTTATGTCTTTCTATGTGATGAAATAAAGACTATCCTGTACCTGATATTCATTTGTTACCTTGAGTACTTATACAGGATCTGGGAAGTTTTTGCACTTACATTTGTAGAAACTAAGAAGTGAGCAATGATGAGAGATTATCCCAGAGTAAAAGGGGGATATAAGGCCCCAAATTGGAAAGACCCTCTTATGTTAGTACCTAAAAACTCACCTAACCTATGTGAACTCACAGTTGGGAGAGGAAGGAGAAGAGAGGGTAGGGACTATAGTGGCCTTGGGTTATGGTTGTGAGGAAAGAGATTTGTAAAGCATAAAACATCTCACAAATGTGAATGATTGTCAACAAGTCGAGTGCCTATTGGGTGAAGGCAGTCCTGGGAGTACAAAATAAACAGCAAAGTCCTTGCCCTTGAAGGACTCATAGTCAGGTTGAAGAGACAGGACATTTAGTCATTCATTATTTATTCTTTATTGATATTCTTTTCATTTATTTTTTACACCACTGTTATTTCCCACTACTCTTTCCCTCCCATCTCCCTTGTAACAAATCAATATAGTAAAGCCAGACAAATCAACACAGTGATCATGTTTTATTACTCACCTCTAGTCTACTGCCTCTCAGTGATGGAGGCATGCTTTTCTGTCAGTTTTCTGAAATTGTGCTTGGCTGTTGCATCACTCAGAGTCCAGAAGTCAGTGATATTTTCCTTCACATGATTGTGGTCATTGTGTAAATTATTCTCAAGTGAGGACATTTACATAAAAACAAATTAATACAAGGCAGCATAAGCTAAATAAATGAGTGGAGAGACAATAGCAGGAGATAAGGAAAGGGAGATATGTCATTGAACACTTTACAGAGGATGTGGACTTAAGATAGGCACAGAAGGAAGGCAGGACTTCAGAAAGCAAAGAAGAGGAAAAAGACATTTAGGTAGGGGGAAATGAGCTAACGTAACGAGGTAGAAATGCTCAGGGTGAATTTAGGGTATGAGGATGAGTACTACCACTTTGGTTTGAGCTGATTACCTGTTAGATAGTCATGGGAAATAAGTTTGGGGAAGTAGATAGGGTTTACTTTCTCCACTCAAAAAAATTCCCTTGTCCCTACTTCTCCGACCTGCTTGTTCCTGCTAGATTGTTAAGAAACTGGCTTCTGAGATCTGTGCAAAATCTTTCCTTTTCCCTTATTCCCCTCTGTTCTTGAGTGCACTGAGGGGAAAATCATAGTAAGGTTCCTGTCCCTTTAAGTTATGGCTGCAGTTTGGATGTACTCAAAGGGCCCCCTCCCTGGTGGCTTTCCCTTTCACTTCATTTGCATAAAATTTGCATGACAATCAACCTGGCTCAGCTTAACTTTGAGAGCACTTGAATTGGCTTTCCCCAGTTAGTGTTGCAGAGCAGAGTTTCCCTTCACCAAAGAACTTTTTTCTGTGTTAAGAAAGTACACTTGCGCTTCCAAGGCAACAGGCTATGAAAGCATGGCTCTTGCCAAGCTGAAGGAAGCTCGTAGGAATGGCCCAGGACGGCAGGGTGCCCGGGAGTAGGAAGGAGGAAACAGAGATGGCAAGAGGCTAGGGAATGGACAAAGGGAGAAGCTGACTTGACACCTGAGAATCACTAAGAGCTCCTCAGGGCTCAAGGATGTAGGGAGCACAGAAATTCTGGATCTGGAGACAAGACTGGGGTTGAATTTCTGTCTCTGCCATTTACTACCTGTTTATCCTTGGGCAAGAGATTTCTCTCCCCTTGGACTTCACTTTCCTCTATGACATTAGGGGTTGGTCTGGATACTCTCTAAAGCCTTCTTTAACTCTAGCTCTATGCTCTTGTGCCTGCACTAGGGAGTTCAATACATGACTCCGTGAAAAGAGCACTAGGGGTCTGGAGTCAGAAGGCCTGAATTCAAAGGTGGCCTCAGACACTTATGGAATATGTAGACTTACTGGGCAAGTGACCTAACCTCTGTTTGCCTCATTTTCTTTTTTTTTTCTTTTTTTTCTAATTTTTTTTTAATATAAATTTATTTATTTAACTTTTTACATTGATTTTCACAAAATTTTGGGTTCCAAATTTTCTCCCCATTTATCCCCTCCCCCCACCTCAATACACCAAGCATTCTAATTTCCCCTATCACCAATCTGCCCTCTCTTCTATCATCCCTCCCTTCTCTTGTCCCCATCTTCCCTTTTGTCCTGTAGGGCCAGATGACTTTCTATTCCCCATTAACTGTATTTCTTATTTCCTGGTAGCAAGAATAATACTAAACAGTTGTTCCTAAAACTTTTGAGTTCCAAATTCTCCCCATCCCTCCCTTCCCACCCATTCCCTTTGGGAAGGCAGGCAATTCAGTATAGGCAATATCTGTGTAGTTTTGCAAATGACTTCGATAATAGTCATGTTGTGTAAGACTAACTGTATTTCCCTCCATCCTGTCCTGCCCCCCATTGCTTCTATTCTGTCTTTTGATCCTGTCCTTCCCCAAGAGTGTTGACTTCAAATTGCTCCCTCCTCCCATTGCCCTCCCTTCCATCATCCCCTCCACCCTTCTTATCTCCTTCTCCCCCACTTTCCTGTATTGTGAGATAGGTTTTCATACCAAAATGAGTGTGCATTTTATTCCTTCCTTTAGTCAAATGTGATGAGGGTAAACTTCATGTTTTTTTCTCAGCTATCCTTTTTTTCCCTCCACTAAAAAGCCTCCTGCTTGCCTCTTGAATGAGAGATAATTTGCCCCATTCCATTTCACCCTCTCTCCTCCCACTACATTTCTCTCTCACCATTTATCTTAACTTCTTTTAAGATATGGTACCATCCTATTCAATTCACTCTGTGCTCTCTGTCTCTGCATGTGCGTGCATATGTGTATGTATGTGTGCACACATGCATGTACATGTGTGCATGTGTGTGTGTATGTGTGTGTGTGTGTGTGTGTGTGGTCCCACCAACCACCAACTACCCAGATACTGAAAAGTTTTAAGAGTTACAAATATTGTCTTTCCATGTAGGAATGTAAACAGTTCACCTTTGGTAAGTCCCTTATGACTTCTCTTTGCTGTTTACTTTTTCATGCTTCTTCTCATTCTTGTGTTTGAAAGTCAAATTTTCTTTTCAGCTCTGGTCTTTTCATCAAGAATGCTTGAAAGTCCTCTGTTTCATTGAAAGACCATATTTTCCCCTCAAGTATTATACTCAGTTTTGCTGGGTAGGTGATTCTTGGTTTGAGTCCTAGTTCCTTTGACTTCTGGAATATCCTATTCCACACCCTTCAGTCCCTTAATGTGGAAGCTGCTAGATCTTGTGTTATCCTGATTGTATTTCCACAATACTGGAATTGTTTTTTTCTAGCTGCTTGCAATATTTTCTCCTTGACCTGGGAATTCTGGAATTTGGCCACAATGTTCCTAGGAGTTTCTCTTTTTGGATCTCTTTCAGGCGGTGATTGATGGATTCCTTCAATACTTATTTTGCCCTCTGGTTGTAGAATCTCAGGGCAGTTTTCCTTGATAATTTCATGAAAGATGATGTCTAGGCTCTTTTTTTGATCATAGCTTTCAGGTGGTCCCATAATTTTTAAATTGTCTCTCCTGGATCTATTTTCCAGGTCAGTTGTTTTTCCAATGAGATATTTCACATTCTCTTCCATTTTTTCATTCCTTTGGTTTTGTTTGGTGATTTCTTGGCTTCTCAGAAAGTCATTAGCCTCCATCTGTTCCATTCTAATTTTGAGAGAACTATTTTCTTCAGTGAGCTTTTGAACCTCTTTTTCCATTTGGCTAATTCTGCTTTTGAAAGCATTCTTCTCCTCATTGGTTTTTTGAACCTCTTTTGCCAATTGAGTGAGCCTATTTTTCAAGGTGTTATTTTCTTCAGCATTTTTTTGGGTCTCCTTTAGCAAGGTATTGACCCGTTTTTCATGCTTTTCTTGCATCTCTGTCATTTCTCTTCCCAGTTTTTCCTCCACCTGTCTAACTTGATTTTCAAAATCGTTTTTGAACTCTTCCATGGCCTGAGCCCACCAGACATCCACCTCTGATGTCTGGGATACAGAGGCCCTGACCTCCACATCTTTCCCTGATGGTAAGAATTGTTCCTCATCATCAGAAATGAAAAGCGGGAACATCTGTTCCCCAAGAAAGTAGCTTTCTATGGTCTTAGTCTGCTTCCTTTTTCTGGGCATTTTCCCAGCCAGTTACTTGACTTCTGAGATTCCTCTCCACCCCCACCTAGATCTGCCCAGCTAGTGCTTGGGGTCTGAGATTCAAATGCTGCTCCCCAGCCTCGGGGCTTTCAGGGGCAGGTGGGGCTGCTATTCAATGTGAGCTTAAGTTCTGGTGCTCAGGTGGGGGCAGGGCTGCCTCCCAGGCTCAGTTCCCTCAGGGGCTTTATGTGGAGACCTTTGGTAATGGCCCTGAGCTCCTGTCTGCTCTGGGAGTCCCGGGCCGCCGCTGCCTCTGTTGCTGCCTCCCGAAGAGGCCTGAGTTATGGAGATACCCCACTTCCCTCTCGGCCAGCCCAGAAGTCTCTCTCACTGACCTGTAGGGCCTGAGGGTGGAGGGACCTTCGTGGCCACTGGAGGTTCCATCCCTCAAGCCTCCTTGGATCTGCTCCTCTCGGGGTCGCAGGGTCAGGGCAGCACAGGGGCTCTGCTCCGTGTCCGGTGTGTGATGGACCTTTGGGGTCGATTTTTCAGGGCTCTCTGGAACAGAAATCTCCTCCCCTCTGTTGCTGTGCAGGTTCCACTGCTCCAGAATTTGTGGGGAGAACTTTTTACAGGAAATTTATGGACTGTGGGTTCCAGAGCTAGCATACGTGAGTCTTTCTACTCCACCATCTTGGCTCCTCACCCCTCATTTTCTTCTGTTATAAAATAGGGAACATGAAATGTGATATTTGTAAAGCTCCTGGCACATAGTAGGTACTTAATAAGTGCTTGTGATGGACTACAAACTGAATTCTCCTTGAATCTTCCCACTTAATCTGGCTTTTCATACCCCAGTCTGTACCCTTAACCTAGCCTGAATCTCCACTGTCTGTTGCCTCCAGATTGTCTCTGACTGCTTCCCATCCTTGATCACATCAAAATCTTACTCTGTTGATTTTGACCTGTAGTCACTCCAGTTCCATCAAGATCCTCCTTAGACTCCTCCTCAAGACCCTTCCTAAACCCCTCCTCCCATCACCCCCAGATTACTAGACGCTCCCCACACCCAGTCTTTCTGTATATAAATTCTATCTTGCCTCCAAGAAGTTGCTCAGATTTAATCTGGCTCAGATTCTGTTTAGGTGAGATTCAATCTGGTTTGCTTGTGAAGCCTCACAAATGGTGAGGCTCTTTAAAAAAAGTCAACCCAATATGGCAGATCTTAAATAAACTTTGCTTTTCTTTGGCTTCAAAGAAGGCTTGAGTGGAATTAATTTGGGTAGGACCCAGGGTGTTAGTATTTTGGATTCCCAAGCTCTCCAAACCTCAGCATATGATTCCCTGACCTCAACACTTGCTTCCTCCCTTCCTATATAAATGCTATTATTATTAATAATGGGCAGTTAGGTAGCCCAGTGGACAGAATACCAACCCTGGAGTCAAGAGTACCTGAGTTCAAATCAGACTTCAGATACTTACTAGCAGTGTGACCCTGGGCAAGTCATTTAACCCTTAGTTTTCTCATTTATAAAATGAGCTGGAGAAGGAAATGGCAAACCACTCCAGTATTTTTGCTAAGAAAATCCCAAATGGAGTCACAAAGTGTTGGACATGACTGAAATAACTGAACAACAGCAATTATTAATATCCTCCTCCTGGGTGAAAGTTTAGTACTCACTGGTAAATGTTTAACAATCTTCTTCCCCTCCTCCCCCCAGGGACACCTGACACACTTTGTAGTTTTATCTGCATTTTTGGCAGTTTCTCTTATTACTTTTAAAATCTAGATGAGTGACACAATAACTCAAATCCAGATTTGTTGTATTTGCTGATTTCCATGGCGTAAAAGCTCACAAGGAAAATTTAACAATCAATCCTTTGAGCTGGTTCAAGCTGGATGCTGCATACTTTCTTGACTCCTATTTTTCATGCTGGAGTCAGAATTAGTCTGAACTATGAGGAACTCTTTTACTTGAATAATTAATTTTCTGGCCTCTACAGAGGTCTCCACAGAATACCCTTCATTTAGTCCATGTTGAAGGAGGAAAGAGAGGAAGGCTGAGGCTGGGACCCTTTAATTCATTGTTTTTCCTCACTTATATATACTGACCTAAGGAGAGGGTTAACTCTTCTGGGTCATGAGCCTTGAAAACACTGTTTGTCTGCAGGATGGCCAGTAGGAAGGTAGAAAAGGTCATCTTGCTAGTAAGTTAGAAAGGGAGTGAGTAAATCAGCATGGTGTAGAGAAAAAGAAGTGTCACTGAAATCAAAGTTCAGGAAATGTGTCCCAGCCTTGTTACTAACTAGCTAGGTGATCCTAGAAAAGTTATTTTCCATCTCTGTTTCTCAGTTTCCTCACCTGTAAATAACATTGACTGGGGAAGTTCTCATACAAGAACCCATGGGGATGGGTAGGTATTTTCCTTTATGTGGTATCTCTTTGATAATCTAGATGAGCTGGGTGGAAGGCAGAAGCCAGACTGGATGTAGGAGCCTAGGCACAGGCCCCCCTTCAGGCAAGACCAGTGGGGAATTTAAGGTATGTTTCCCTTGAAGAACAAGAGGTTTTACTGATAGTCAAGATTTCCCCTTTCCTAGGCTAAGCTCAATTTTGCTTCAAGGGGAAAGAGTTATAACAACACACACACACAAACACACATAAATTTAAAAAATATATATGCACATATGCATATACAGTATGTATTCAGAGAGAATGTATATATGTATACACACACATATATATACATATATATGTAGAGAGAGAAGATAATACATACAGAGAGAATAATGTTACAATAATATTATTATTTTCTCTTTACATGTGGGGTTTCTTTTATGGAAACTTGCTCCAAGGAGCAATGATTTCAATACGGCTGCAATAAATTTGAGACTCCAAATGGAGTCATAGTCTGTGGTTCCTCTCCCATCATGTTTAGCCTTGCTGAAACAGGTTTGTATCTTAAGTCTTTTTATAAAGACCTACCCTCTCCCCAAATTTTTCTCAGCTAGTATTAACCAAACCAGACAAGGACTTTAGCAGCCAACAAATTTTCTTTTCTTTATAAAGGGAGGAATAAAGTGAAAAGTTGAAAAGAGGGGAAAACAGTTCTCTTGGATAAGAAGATAGCGGTTCACTGCTGACTTTCAAAGAAGAATCAGTTTCTCCTCCTGAACTCAGCCATCTCCCAAAGGGAGAACACAGTGTCTACCAGCTTAACAGAGATATCAGCTTTTAATTAATCCTTCTTTAACAGTCCACTGAAGGGAAATGCAAAGTTCCTTCCAGCTACAGTAGTCGCACCACACATGCCCCATCAGTTCTTTCAGGCTAGGCAGGAAGGCTGCTTCCAGTTTCATGGTCTGCAATTGGAGCTTGTTGAGTCATGGAAGAAGTAATAGGGAAGCTGAGACTGATAGATTAGGTACTCAGCTCGAGCTTGCTAATGGCTGCTTGTTCCGGTTTCCAATTTCTCTTTCCCAGAAGCCTCCAAAAACTGCCCAGAAATTCAGGTTCTAAACATATCACCAACTGGTGAGCTCTAGGAGAGAGCTGGTTCTCCCCTTTCCATTAAGTGCTATCTAGGTTTCAAGGAGCTCATGGAACCAGAGCTGGAAATGAAATGAATTAGAGTAGATAATCAGGTCTGACACTCTCTTTTCCCCAATACCACAGTTGGGTTGACTTGCTTCTGAAACTGTTTCTGAGGGGATAGGACAGGAAGGGGAAGCTTGGACCATATTTTACCAGAATCTGTTCTCTCTTACTCTTGTCTAGTCCTGACAGTTGGAACCATTAGGGGCTTTGGAAAAACTTAGGCATAGGTTTAAGGATATGATTCATAGGACTGGGATTACCACCGACATCAGCAATTTAGGCTCTCTTGGTGGCTGGGATATTTCTGCAATGATGCCGTTGTACCTCTTTGTCTCCATGCCCCTATTTTTCTCGAGGAACAGCTTGTGTTCTGCACAGAAGCCTGCCTACCTTTTGTATCCTATTCATTTTTCTGCTGTCTCTCCTAAGACAATATATTTTTCTTTATTAACTCCTGGACCCTCAGAAACTCCTATGAAATCTGGGCATGCTGTTGCTTTATTCATTCCCTTGCATTCACCTCTCTTTACCTTCTGGCTTTGGAGCTGCACAGAAGAGACTTGGGTAATCAAGGACCATTGACTCGGAAGACCCCTTCCTTCAAACCTGCAGTATCTGAATCACTCTAATATGGGGTTGGGGAGGGATAGGGGCAATGTTTATTAAGCACTTATTGTGTGCCAGCCACTCTGCAAAGCATGGGGAGTTACAAATATAAGCAAACCAGGCAGGCCCTTCTCTCAGGGAGGAGAGATGTTCTAATAAGGAACATAACACATTGTGGCAAGGTGAGCTAGAAATGGGGAAGGGAGGGTATGGGCATGGTGGAATTGAATGGCAAGTGATATGGACACCTTGTCCCAGGCAAAAATTCACTTATCAGACCCCAAGGGCAGAGTCCAAGGTGTTGGTAGGAGGGGTATAAGGAAAATGGTAGAGTATAGGTGGCATGGTATTCCCTTTGCTGTGACTTCTTCAGCTGCAGGAGTCACATAGAGGTCCCTTTAATTTCTCCAGTAGATATTCAGCTTAGGAACTACCCTACTCTTTCTAAAAGGTTAACTCTTGAATTTGGGGGTTACTCTAGGCTAGAACAAAGGTTCTTATTCCCTGGCAATCTAGTGAAACCTGTAGACTTTCTCTCAAGACGTTTTTATAAACATAAAATAAAGTTTATAGGATTATGAGGGACATGAATTATATTGAAATCATTATCAAAATATAAAAAAAAAAATTCATGAATCCCAGGATAAGAACTTTTGCTCTAGAGGCAACCCCCAATGTTGGTGCTGTCCAAGTGAAGGATAAATTATGAGATATCTGAGAAATTTGCATTTTCACTTTCTGCTCAGAATGTCAGGACTCAAGTATCATATGCAGGAGCTCCCAAGAACCAGTCTGTTTTTGCCATGTGCTTTTTAAAAGTAGATTTTTATTCACTTTGCCCAAATTTCCCCCTATATCTCCTTTCTTGCCACATGGTTTGTAGGAACTCTTGATACATTTTCACCACCACCTCTAGTTCCTACAGTTTCTTTGATTGGGAAAGATCACTATCAGGAATTCTTCTAGAGTAGATTGAGAAAGAAGCTGTAGGTTAGCGTATGGAGCTCCCAGTTGTTTCTGCCCCAAAGCAGAATTAATGGTTCTTGGGGACACTTCCCTCTCCCTGACGCTAGGTCACTCTACTGGGCTCTGGTCTTTCCTCTGAACACCATAGTCTTCCTGTTGTCTCTTTCCTGGTTCCCTTGGGTTTCCCCCATTCTCTCCTCATTTGCCTTTCTTCCACTATTGCCCTAATTTCTTCTCTTCTGGTTCAAAAGCAAACAAACAATGTCCCAGAGTTCTTTACCCCAAGGCAGACATGGGTGAGGTTTTCATTCCTGTAGTTTACAAGGTTTTTGTCTTTTCCAGGCCCCTGGTTTTAACTGCTAATCTTCCCCCTAACTTATTGTATCTCCTCGAACTCACCTCTAATCCTCCCTTACACTAGGATGGAATTTCAGCCCTCTAGGAAGGCTTACTCCAGCATTTTCTGGTTGTCTCCAAACCTTGACCAGTGTGTATGTGCTGGGAAGACACGCATGCATTGTAGCATATCTTGGGCAGCGTTCTGTACAGAGACAGCTGAATGAGAGTGATAAGCTGATGGGTGGAAGGCAATGCACACTGTCTTTTATGGAAAAATAACTCTTTCCTACTCTAGCTACATTGAACCTTGGGGCCTCATTTCACTCCTTCGTTCTTGTGTCTTGCCCTCTATGCTTCTGATGTTAACATGGTAACTTGATATTCCACAGACAGCCTGATAGCAATAATAGCAGCTTTGAGGTAGGGGCATTTTAGGTGGCCTGGGATAGAGGCCTGGACTGGGAATCAATACGACCTGAGTTTGAATCCTGTCTTAGACCTTTCTTAGATGTGTGACCCTGGGCAAGTTGCTACATGTGTTTGCCTCAGTTCCTTTATCTGTAAAAGGAGATAATAGTACCTAGGGTTGTTGTAAGGATCAAATGAAATAATATATATAAAACACTTGGTACATCTTATACATACCATTTCCAACCTTGCAATATAAATATTAGCTATCATTCTTAAGTGGTACTTTATAACACCTAGTATCAAAGACAATGAATGTAAAGTGCTTTAAAAACATTAAGGTATGAATTAAATCACACTATACAACAAGGCAGCTAAGGGATGAAGAACCCGAGGCTTGGAGTTCCTATCTGGCCTCAGATGCTTGCTAGCCGTATGACTTTAGGCAGGTCTTTTGACTTTTATTTGACTCAGTTTCCTCTCTGGTAAAATGGGTATAACAATAGTATTTGCTTTCCAGGGCAGTTGTGAGGATCAATGAGATAATATTTATAAAGTGCTTAGCTTTACAGTACCTGGCATAGAGTAGGCACCTGATCCCTACCTACTACATGATGGGTCATTATTATTACAAAGCACTGTCTTCACAATAGCCTTGTTGCCTCTACTTTTATTACTCTTAATTTATAGATGGGGAAACTGAGGCTCAGAGAATTCATGTGACTTGCCCATAGTCCTATAGCTAGCAAGTGATGGAGCTATCTCAAAACCAGGTCTTTCAAGTCTTATTCAAGAAATGAAATATCTTGGCTACAGTCACACATATTACAAGTGGCAGATGGGGCTCTTTTGATTTCAAGTCCAATACTCTTTTCACTCTGAATTAGAGGAAGCTGTCATCAAAAGAAATGGATTTTGTAGCTGTTCAGTATCTGATCAAGCAAGGTCAGTGGTGAGAGGGAATGAAAATTCAATGCTGCTGCACAGATACATAATCTGGCAGATGGTAGAGGAATGGAATGAGCTACCCAAAGTCCAAAAGAATACCAAATCAATGCCTAGGTATCCCTGGCAGTACTTCAGCCTGCTAGGGTACTCCAGCTTGCCCAGAAAGTCCATTCCCCTGCTGAGCTTGGGTACACACCTTCTTTGGTTCTCATTCCTTTTATGTACCTACTTAATAGTTTTGTTTAGCATTTGACCCTGATTAATCTTGCTATAACTTCATAGCAGCAAAGTTTAGAGCCCCTTTGTCCTGAGTGGATGGAGGCCAGGTTGTGTATTCTCATTTCCTTCTACTGGTAGCCCCTTCTCCCAGCTACCTGCACCTACATCCTTTCATCTCCCTCACCCTCCCTAGCCTCCATAATCAGGTCAGAGTAGGAATTCTTTATCCTTGTTTTACCAAAGCTGATAATCAAAATGGTAGTGGTGACAGCTTAGGTGAAAAGTACAGCTGTTTGGAATTGGCACCTGTCCCCTGTCCTATCCCATCTCATTTGCAAGGATGCAAGGTTAGCTTAGCTTTCTGCTAGGTTGTGCGCTTCTGTTCACAACCCTGTGGTGCTTAGTAGAGTGCCCTGCAGTGCCATACAGTGCTCCATGGTACCCATAGTACTTGGCTCAGAGCAGACTCAATAAATATCAATATACGTTGGGTGAATGTTTACTGAAGCAGGCAGAGATCCCTCATTTCCCTCCCTCTCTTCCCAGACCGGTTGATAGGGGAAAGAGAACCAGGCAACATGGACCAGGTGCTACAATGCTGACCTGAAGGTGCCATTAATAATAGGCTGATACTGGAGTAAAGGCACTGCCCTCACGCTGGCTTGCTCTGCATCATCGTTATTAGTTAGTGCTAGCTGGAGGCTGGACAGTGTTACTGTCCAGGCGTAGTGGGACACTATCTCTCTGGCAATGAGGTTCATAGCTAGCGGGGTAGCACTGGCCTGGAACGCCAAACCTGACATGCAAGTTGTATTTAGTTTCTCACAGGAGACTATCTACTCACAATTCAAATCAACTTCCTTTCTGTAATTTAAAAAATAACAATCACTTCTCTTTTTTTCCCTTCTTTTCACCCCTCAGTCTTATTCTTCAAGTGGTGGGTTGAAAGGCTCAGACTTCAGAGGGCAATAATATTAACTCCTCCTGTTTCAAAGTTGTGATTTTAACTTGCTGGTCCATATTATAGGATTACTGGATTCTGGAGCTGGAAAGGACCTTTGAGATCAGATGAAGCCCAAGCCCATTTTAGTAATAAGGAAAGTAAAGCCTAGCAGGATAAAAGAGTTGTGACTTGTTCTAGGCTGTAAGCCTTTAGTGGCCAAGGAGGCATTGGTTTTAGGTGCTTTGGGGTGAAGAAGGTCCCCTTTCATTAGCGACCCAAGAGGAAAGTCAGGAGGCCCACTTAATACAGTAAAGTTGTAAAAGGGACTCTCAATCAGGTATCTGGTTCTGGAGGTGCCTTGCAAATGTAACATTTGTTGATTCTGTTTTATGCTGTGACCAACTCAGAACCACTAAGCAAATAGGCTCCTCCTGAACTTGCTCTTTCTGTTTCTTGTCATGGACAAAACCATGATTCATAGACACAAAAACTCACAGTTGGAAGGAACATCAGTAGTCATCTAGTTCAACCCATCCCTCACCAAGAATCCCTGGTATAGCATTTCTGTTTAGCCTTTGCTTGAGGACCTTTAGTGAGGGAGATGAGAGGTAGGCAATTCCAGTTTGGGCAGTTCTGATTGTCTGAAATATTTCCTCCTATCTAGCCTAAATCTGTCTCTCTGAAACTTCCAACCATTGCTCCTATTTCTGTTCCCTAGGGCTAGACCAGGGGTGGGGAAACTTCACAAGTTTGGATGCCATCAAAGGGCCAAACTCACAGGTTCCCTACTCCTGGGCAAGACAGAAGGTGGTACAGAGCACTGAGCCTAGAGTCAGGAGGACCTGACTTCAAATATGACTTTGGACTCTCACCAGCTTTGTGACCCTGCCAAGTCACTTAACATCTGTTTGCCCTTATCTGTAAAATGGGGATATTAATAGCACTTCCCTTTCAGGGTTGTTTTGAGGTTCAAAGGAGATAATACTTAACACATAGTAAGCACTATGTAAATGCTAGGTATTATCATTATGCTTCCTGGCTTGTTAATGTTTTTCCTAAAGTGTGGCACTCAGAACTTTGGATGTGATCTAACCTGAGAAGAGTACAGTAAGACTCTTATTGTGTGTGTGTGTGTGTGTGTGTGTGTGTTCTGGACACTATATTGTAATGAAGATTAAGATCTCATTAACATTTTTGACTGCCATATCTAACAATTGACTCATGTTGACCGTACATTTCACTAAAATCTCTAAATCTTTTTTAGATCTATTCATGGCTCTTCCCTATACTTTCCTGAAAACTTGATTTTTAAAAACCCAAGCATAAGATTTAATATGCATCTCCAGTGAATTTTACTTTATAAGATTTAGTCCAACAGTCTAAACTGTTAAGATTTTCTGAGATCCTGAATCTGTTATCCATTATGTTTTCTATTCTTCCTAGATTTCTGTCTTTTGTAAATTGGATAAGCCTGTTCATTTTATGTTTTCATTCAAGTATAACACTTCTCTCTAGGCTCATTCATCTAATTCCTACACATGTTGGCAGGTTGGGTGGGAGGGTGTGTGTGACTGCTATCAATCAATCAAATGATAAACATTCATTAAGCACATCCACTATGTGCCTGGCACTGTGCTAAACACAGGGGATATGAAAAGGGGCATAAGATAGTCTCTGCCTTCAAGGGATTCAAAATCTGATGGTGGAGATAACAAACAAATAAATATATACAAACAAGCTATGGAGAGGATAAATAGAAAATAACAGAGGGAAGGCACTAAAATTAAAAGGAGTTGGAAAGGCTTCCTGTAGAAGATGGGATTTTAGTTGAGGCTTAAAGGAAGCCAGGGAAGACAGTAGGCAGAAAACATTCCAGTCATGGGGGATAGCCAGAGAAAACACCCAAAGTTGAGAGAGGGAGCCAGTGTCACTGGATCAAAGAGAATGTGGCAGAGAGAAGGCTGTAAGAAGACTGGAAAGGTAGGGGAGGGCTAGGTTATGAAGGACTTTAAACTCCAAGCAGAGGATTTAGTTGATCCTGAAGGTGATAGGGAGCCACTGGACTTTACTGAGGAGGAGTGATGTGGATGGATGTCACCCTTGAGTTACTGAATGGAGGGTAGATTGGAGTGGGGAGAGATTTGAGGCAGGTAGACCCACCAGCAAGTTTTACATTAGACTGGGTTTGAGGTGATAAGGGTCTGTACTAGTGGGGTGGCAGCGCCAGAGGAGAGAAGGGACATATTTGAGAGATAGATGTTGCCAAGGTAAAATCAACAGGCCTTGGCAGTGGAGAGTGAAAGATAATATTGGTGCCAAGGTTTTGTGCCTTGAGAGACTGGAAGGATGGTATTGCCCTCTACATTAATAGGGAAAGTAGGGAGGAGAAGAATTTAGGGGAAAAGATAATGAATTTGGTTTTAGACATGTTGATCTTAAGATGTCTACTGGACATCCGATTCAAGATGTCTTAAAGGCAGTTGGAGACTTGAGATTGGAGATCAAGGGAAAGACTGGACAGGATTGGTGGATATGAGAATTATCAGCTTAGACATGGTAATTAAGTTCATAGGAACTGATGAGATCATCAAGTGAAGTAGTATAAAGAGAAAAGAGAAGTATCCTTGTGGGATACTTAAAGTTAGAGGGTATGATTTAGATGAGGATCCAGTAAAGAAGACTGCAAAGGTGTGGTGAGATTTATAGGAGGAGAACCACCAGAAAGTGATGGTGTCTTGAAAACCTAGAGAAAAGAGAGTATCAATAAGAGTGTGATCAATATTGTCAAAAGCTACAGAAAAGTCAAGAAGAATGAAAATATAGAAAAAATCCATTGGATTTGGGAACTAAGAGATCATTGGTAACTTTGGAGAAAGTAGTTTCAGTGCAGTGATAAGGTTGAAAGCTATATTGGAAGGGGTTAAAAAGAGAGTGAGAGTCTACCTATTGTGACAGCTTTTTCAAGGAATTTAGGGGCACAGGGCTAAAGTGTATGGATAGAAGGATCAAGTAAAGAGCATGTTTGTAGGTAATAGTAAGGAATGAGCCAATTGACAGGAAGAGATTGAAAATAAATGATAGAATGGGGATGACAAGAGAGAGAAGTCTATTGGAAGAGATGGGAAGGAAAAGGATTGCTTGAGAGGTAAAGGGTTGACTTGGGCACCTATGTGGTGCAGTGGATAGTGCTGGACCTGGAGTAAGGAAGACTCACCTTCCTGAGTTCAAATCTGGCCTCAGACACTTACTCACTGTGTGACTCTGTGTGACACTTAACTCTGCTTTTCTTAGCTTTCTCGTCTGTAAAATGAGTTAGAGAAGGAAATGGCAAAGCATTAGAGTATCTTTGTCAAGAAAACCCCATGAAGAATCAGACACAACTGAACAATAACAAGGCCACTTTATGTAAGATTGGTGAAGGAGTAGATAGCGGCAAGAGACATATGAGGGATATGATATGAGATGAGGAAGAGAGGAGGAGAGGGAGCTCATGGTAAACGGACTCAATTTTTCCTGTAAAATATTGAGGCAAGGTTCTCAGTTGAGCAGGAAAGGAGAAGCCATGGGAAGTTTGAGAAGGGTTGAAAAAGTTTGGATGAGCCACTGTGAAGAGCAGGATAGCGAGTTGATAAGAGAGGTATAGTAGGATTACCTAGCAGTAGTGAAGGCCCATTCTAGGCTGCGTAAAATAAATTAGTGATGAATCCAGTCAGAACAGGTATGTGATGTTCTCTACCTTCATTCAGCAGTATGTGTGTAGGAGCAAAGACACAAATAGTGGGAGTGATCCAAGGTGGAGATTTGCTTGGGCATTATCAATGAAATGATAAGAAAACTAGGGATTCAAGAAAAAGGAGCAGTGTGATTAGGTGGGTTGTTATCCTCTTAAATCCTGAAACCCTGCCAATTAACAGTCAGCTAATAGAGTCAGCTAATTCTTTAGCAATTAATTAAAATGACATGATAACAAGGATAGTTATTAAAAAGCATTCCTTGCCCCACCTCCAGTGGTGTATTCTCTCACAAATTTATACAGAATATGTGGAAGGAAGAGTGGACATAAGTTTAAAGATGGCAGTGATGTACAGGTAGAGGGAACACAAGTGACCAAGGCAACTCATTGCTCTAGAATTTCAGTACCTCAATGTCCTTTCTCTTTAAGGAGGGTCCTCATGAAGTTCACTGTGGAATAAGATGTGGGTAGTAGGTGATGAATGAGTTGATCTGCTGGTCAGTTGGGCTAAACCCTCCCAGAGTGCAGAGTCTTTGCTGGAAAGGAGGACTAGTGGGTGGGCTGGCTACTAGTAGGTGCAACTTAGGTCAAAGTCACGAATTGCTTGACTGCTAGGCTCTTCTCATGGCTGGATGGGGCTACACCATTTTCAGCTGGATAATGAATACTTTTCTCAACTAGGGTACTACAGTATTCTTTCAGGTAAAGCAGCAACCCTTAGTTTAGGATTGTTTAAAAACTGTCCTTTTGACTTCTTCAGTTTTCACCCTCAAGGTAGAGAAGATCTAGGTCAGGGGTGGGGAACCTTTGGCCTCAAGGTCACATGTGACCCTCTAGGTCCTCAAGTGTGTTCCTTTGATTGAATCTAAATTTCACAGAATAAATCATTTTTGGCCTAGATTCTCCCTATATAATAATCCTCTGTAATGCCAATACAATATTCATAGCAGCTGCTATGAATAAAAATATGTATTTCCAGTGTTGAACCACAAAATATAGTAAACTCTCTTCATTCAAGACCAAACCAAAACATTTATTTGGAGCATCACTATTGAGATACCAGAAGGCAAAACTTAAGAAAGTAACAGAAATATTTGTACATATCACCAATCCATGGAACATTGACATCTTAAGCGTTCTTTCCCTCCAGCCTTCTTGCAAACAAGCCTCCTTGCAAGCAAGTGCCCCTAGGTAAGTTCCTCCCTCCACCTGTTCCTTTCCTTTCAAGCAATATAATAAATGTGTTTTTCTAACAAAGACTGGGTACTTGATTGGCTTAGCCTAAGAAGCTTGAACATCTACATGCCTTAGCATTTAATTGGAAAAGCATGAAAATACCCATGGCCCAGTGCCTGATTGGTTCTGTGTCACGGCTCTATGTGACTCAGGATGTGTCACAGCTGTGAACTGGGTCAGAGCTCAAAGCAGCAAGACAAATGTGATTGAAATACCCGTGTACCTTTAGAATTGGGAACATGCCCCATGTTCCAAGGGAAAAAGGAATACATGTGGTCATATGGGCCTATTAATGGACAAGGAAGACCTTATATTCCATTAACCATATACCTCCTGTTGAGGACTGGGAACCATACTGAGGTTTGGGGTGCTCAGGACCCTAAAATACCAACATGCCAGGTCCTGCTGAATGAATTTGACTCAAGACTACTTCCAAAGTAAAACAAAGTTTATTGAAGGTTTGCCATATTATGTTGACTCTTAAGGAGCCTAAGCATTTAAAAAATTTTTTTAGAAATTATTTTATTTGTTTTCAGTTTTCTATAATCACTCCCATATATCTTAGATTTTTCCCCCTCCCTGTTCCCTGCCTCCCTGTGACGGCAAGCAGTCTTATATAGGTTCTACACATACATTCTTATTAAATACATTTTCACCTTAGTCATGTTGTATAGAAGAATTAAAATGAATGGAAGAAACCATAAAAAAACCAAACCAAACATAGCACAAGAGAAAATGGTCTGCTCCATTTTGTGATCCAATTCCACAATTCTTTCTCTGGATGTGGATGGCAATTTGCCTCAAGAGTCCTTTGGGAATGTTTTAGGTCCTTGCATTGCTGTGAAGGACTAAGTCTACCAGAAAAGTTCCTTGCACTCTGTGGTTGTTGCTGGTTCTGCTCCTTTCACTCAGCATCAGTTCATATAGGTCCTTCTAGGTCTCTCTGTTCATCATTTTTTATAGCACAATAATATTCCATTACATTCATATAGTACAACTTTTTCAGTCATTCCCCAATTGATGGGCATTTCCTTGATTTCTAGTTCTTGGCCACCACAAAGAGAGCTTCTATAAATATTTTTGTACATGTGTCCCATTTTTATGATCTCTTTGGGATACAGTCCTAGAAGTAATATTGCTGGGTCAAAGGATATGCATATTTTGTAGCCCTTTGGGCAGAGTTTCAAATTGCTCTCCAGAAAGGTTGGATCAGCTCACAACTCCACCAACAATGAATTAATGTTCCAACCCCGCCACATCTTCTCCAACATTTATCATCTTCCTGTTTTGTCATGTTAGTCAATCTGATAGGTGTGATGTGGTACCTCAGTTGTTTTGATTTGCATCTCTCTAATCAATAGGGATTTAGAGTATTTTTTCATATGATTATAGATAGCTTTAATTTCTTCCTCTGAAAACTGCCTGTTCATATCCTTTGACCATTTATCAATTGGGAATGACTTGTATTCTTGTAAATTTGACTCAGTTCTCTTTATATTTTAGAAATGAGATACTAGTTGCAAACAGATACTAGTTGCAAAATTTCTTTCCTAGTTTCTGCTTTCCTCCTAATCTTGTTTACATTGAGTTTGTTTGTGCAAAAGCTTTTCAATTTATTGTAATCAAAATTATCCAATTTGCACTTGATAATATTCTCTATCTCTTGTTTGATCAAAAATTTCTCCATTCTCCATAAAAATTACAAATACATTATTCCTTGCTCCCCTAATTTGTTTATAGTATCAGTCTTTATACCTAGATCATGTATCTATTTGGACTTTATTCTTGTGTACAGTGCCAAGTATTGGTCTATGCCAAGTTTCTAACATACTGTTAGCCAGTTTTCCCAGCAATTTTTGTCAAACAGTGAGTTTTTATCCCAGAAGCTGGGGTCCTTGGGTTTATCAAATAGCAGATTGCTATATTGACTACTTGAGTACCTAACCTATTCCACTGGTCTGCCCCTCTATTTCTTAGCCAGTACCAAGTGGTTTTGATGATGGCTGCTTTATGGTACAATTTTAGATCTGGTCTAGGCCATCTTCCCTAGCATTTCTTTTCATTAGTTCCCTTGATAAACCTTTTGTTCTTCCAGATGAATTTTGATATTGTTTTTTCTAGCTCTAGAAAATAATTATCTGGCAGTTTTATTGGTATGGCACTGAATAAGTAAATTAATTTAGGTAGAATTGTCATTTTTATTATCTTAGCTTGGCCTGTCCATGAGCAACTGATGTCTTTCCACTTACTTAGATCTGACTTTGTGCGAAAAGTGTTTTATAATTGTGTTCATGTAGTCCCTAGGTTTGTTTTGGCACAGGTAGACTCTCAGATATTTTATAGTGTCTACCATAGTGAGCCTAAGCATTTTGTGATGCTTCTATTGACAAGTGGACCAGACAGAATTTCAGCTAGACAGAGTCAGAGCTGGACTGAATCTGAGCACCTTCATGGAGGTGAGATGGAACTTATTTACAGAAAGATCCTGGGAAAGATCTAGAGGTGGTCTAGTAGTCTGGGAGGAGGGTCTTGATGAGACTGGGGTAACTAGTGATATAATCAAGGGTGAGAAACAGCTGGAGGCAATTAGGAGGTATCAGATAATGGAGGACTTGGGTGGGAAGTAATCTAGGATAGGTCAGGTTAAGCTAAGGGTAACAGATTTGGGTATGAAAGGTCAGATTTAGTGGGAAGATTCAAGGGGAGTGCAAGGAGGTTCTCTGATTCTGAACCCCATCCCTCCCTGTAAAGCACTCTACTTTGTTTTAGGGTGAATAGTTTCACCTCCCAAATCATATTCCTTTGGGGAATCTTATGTAGGTAAGTGACTAGAGACAAAGGTTTGAATGTAATAACTTCATTGACTTTGCTGGCCTTTTCATTAACTTACATTTTCTAGGGTGGAGAATGTTTTAGTTTGCTGACTTCTCTGGCTTCCTCCAAGTTTCAACTAAAATCCCATCTTTTCCAGACCTTACTTAATTCTATTGTCTCCCCTCTATTGATTTCTTATTTATCCTGTATATAACTTACTTCGTATGTATTTGTTTGCATATTCCCCATTAGACTGTAAATTCCTTGAAGTCAGGGACTGTCTTTTGCCTGTACGATACCTGGCACTTGGTAGGTGCTTAATAAATCTTTACTGATTGATTGATTAAAGGCTTTCTCCTTCACAAGTCAATTTCTGTGTCTTTTAGCTAAGACAGACCTTCAACTTTTGCTTGTCTCACTGGTCTGTGCCTCTTTCATAAGTCATAGATGAAACCATCAAACAACACAAGGTAATGGATCTGTTTTTTGGGGGGCAATCTATTGGAGACCTCCAAGTTGATGTTGAACCATTAATGAGTGCTTTTTTGACCTAATAACTCAGGCAGTTCTGAATCTTTGATTTTATATTATTCAACCATCATTTCTCTATTTTGTTTGTAAGAATATCATTAGATCCTTTATCAAATGCTTAAATGTAGGTGAGCTATATGTATATAAGTGAATTCAATAAACATTTGCTGAATGTCTACTGTATGAAGTGATGAGGATACAAATAAGAATAAGAAAAGCAGTTGCTCCCTTCAAGGAGCTTATAATCTAACAGGGAAGACAAAATAGCAAAGGAAACTGAAAGGCGTGGAGCACCAAGGGTATCTTGCACCATGCCATGATGTTCAGTGGAGCGGAAACCAAACAGAGCTGCTGATGGAAATTTACCTGGAAAATTTTGAAAAGTTCAGGGCTTCTGAAAGACTTTGGGAGGAGTTTATTGCTTTACCTTCCAGCCAATTCTCTGATTGGAGAATTAGAGGGAAGAGGCAACTGAGGAAATCTGAGAAGACCTTAAGTATCAAAAAGTGAGTCAATCATTGGTAACCAGTTTATTATGATATTCAGCTGAGTTAAAACCAAGGAGAACTTCTGATGGCCTGGAACATAGCACTCCTTTGACTTACTTCTTGTTTGGCATTTTTGTCAATAAAGGACATGCAGTTAGTCTGGGATCACTGTTCTTGATGAGGCTGTACCTATGCAGGCTCTTAGTAATTACTACTTCTTTTCCTAGACATAAACCAGCTCTTTAAAAATATGTTTCAGACTTCCCCAGGAATCAGAATTAAATTCACTGGCCCATCATTTACAACCTCCACTTTTCTCTCTCTTTTTGAAAATCAGGTTACTTTATAGCAATATAGAAAAAGAAATTGTAGTAATTAGAATAAACAACGAGGAAAGAAAACTATCATTCTTTTCAGATGATATGTTGGTATACTTAAAGTATCAACTAAAAAACTAGTTGAAACAATGAACAACTTTAGCAAAGTTGTAGGATATAAAATAAACCCAGATAAATTATTAGCATTTTTATGTATTAATAACAAAGTCCAGCAGGAAGAGACATAAAGAGAAATTCTATTTAAAACAACTGCAGACAATATAAAATACTTGCAACTCAGGAACTATATGAAAGTAATTACAAAACCATTTTCATGCAAAGACAGATCTAAGCAATTGGAAAAATATTAATTGTTCATGGGCAGGTTGAGCTATATAATAAAAATTACAGTTCTATTAAATTAATTTACTTATTCAGTGCTATACTAATTAAGTGACCAAAAAGTTTTATAGAGCTAGAAAAAATAATAACAGCACTCATCTGAAGAATAAAAGGTCAAGAATTTCAAGGGAATTGATGAAAAAAAAATGTGAAGGAAGATAACCTTGCAGTACCACATCTCAAATGATATTACAAAGTGGTAATCATGAAAACAATCTGGTACTGGCTAAGAAATGGAGTGGTGGATCAGTGGAATAGATTAGAAGGACAATAAATAGTAGTAAATGACCATAGTAATTTAGTGTTTCATAAACCCAAAGATCCAAGCTTTTGGGAGAAGAACTCACAATTTGACAAGAATTGCTGGGAAAACTAGAAAACTATTTGGCAGAAATTAAGTATAGATCAATTATCTCATACCACATACCAAGTTAAGGTCAAAATGGGTATGTGATTTAGACATAAATATGATATTTTAAGCAAATTAGGGAAGCATGGAAAATTTTACCTGTTAAGGCTAGGGATAAGGAAAGAATTTATGACCAAACAAGAGACAGAGAGGATCATGGGATATAAAATGGATATTTTTGATTATATGAAATTAAAAAGATTTTATTAATAATTAATAATAATAATGATAGGGACACTAATGTATTGTTGGTGGAATTGTGAACTGATTCAACCATTTCTGAGAACAATTTGGAACTATGTCCAAAGGTCTGCAAAACTGTGCATACCCTATAGGTATGTATCCTAGGTCTTTGAGATCAAAGAAAAAGGAAAAGGATCTATTTGTACAAAATTACTTATGGCAGTTCTTTTTGTAGTGACAAAGAATTGTAAGTTGCGAGGATGCCCATCAATTGGGAAATGGTTCAACAAGTTGAAGTATATGATTATGGTGGAATGCTGTTGTGCTATAAGAGATGATTAGCAGGATCCTTTCAGAAAAAACCTAGGAAGATTTACATAAACTGATGCAAGGTGAAATGATTTCAGAATAAGAACATTGTAACAGCTATATTGTACAAGCTATTCTCAACAATGCAGTGATCCAAGACAGTTCTGAAGGACTCATGACAAAAAATGCTATCCACCTGCAGAGAAAGAAGTGATGCTAATCTGAATGCAGATTGAAGCATACATAATTTTATCACTTTCCTTATTTTTCTTGTTTTTGTTTTGTTTTGCATGATTTCACATGTACAAATGATATCACATTTCTTGCCTTCACAATGAGTCAGGAAGGGAACGAAAGAGAGAGAATTTGAAACTCAAAATTTAAAAAAAAAAATGAATACTAAAAATAAATACATAATAATTAAAAAAGAAAATCAAATTATTTGCCTTTCTTCAGTTTTGCAGCACCCTGCCCATCTGTCAGTCTTTTAAAGGTATTTCAATAGTTACATCTCAATTTTTTGGAACCCATCTAAGTTCAGTGACTTGGATTCACAAGGACTGAAAGGAGCTTTTCTTCCACTATTTCCTCATTTATCTTGAGTTTTAACTGCCTATCAGTCATTTTTGTTTGGTCCTCCCTTTCTTGTCCAAAAATCATTTTCCTTGGCATAAAAGGACCAGAGGCAAATTAAGGGTAGAATTGTTCTATAGTATTCCTATCATCTTATCGTTATCCCTTGTGTGTCCTTTCTTTGATTTTTCTATTTTCCATAATATAATTTATTTATTTTTATTGATACTTTTTGTTTTTCTCTAACATTTATTTATGAATATACAACTCATTCACTCCCTGGACAAGTAAGTCTTTTTTTTTTTTTAAATAAAAGTTTAGAAAGCAAAAACCAAAAACAACCAACACATTGACTGCATCTGATAGCAGATATATCATCTCATAACCCATGGTTCCTCATCTCTTCAAATGAAGTTGTATTTTTCTTATCTCTTCAGCACCAAGCTTGTTAAACTTTGTCATAATTAGCCTGTATTCTATTTCATTTTACCTTTCTGTTTACATTGTTATTTTCATTGTGTATATTGTTTCTCTGTTTCTGCTTACTTCTCTATTATTTCATATGAATTTTTTATGTTTCTTTGAATTCTTCATATTTGTCATTTCTTAATGGTGCATACATTATAGTACTTATCCATTCCCCAGTTGATGGACACTTAATTTCTTTCTAGTTCTTTGATAGTACAATGAATAATTTGGTATTTGTGGGGCCTTTCTTCCTGTCTTTGATCTCCTTGGTGTATATATACTTAAGAGTGGGATCTCTGGGTTAAAGGATGTGGCAATTTGAATCATTTTTTAAAAGCACAATTCCAAACTGTATTCCAGATACCCATATATATAAACATTTTGAATTTAATTTTATATGATTTTAAAAATTAATCTATTCTTCCCACCATTTAATAAAAAAAGAAAAGAAAAAGAAAACCCTCAATAAATACCTGCATAGTTCAGAAAAAAGAAATTCTCCCATTGGTCATGCCCAAAAATGTATGTCTCTTTTCCGCATTTGAATCCATTACCATTTTTGGCAACAGGTGAGAGGTGTCATTTTAATTATTTTGGACTCATGCATTAATCAGAGTACTAAATTGTTTTCTTAGTTCTGCCTACTTGCTCTATATCAATTCATAAAAGTCTTCCTAATTTCTTCTGAAAATGTTCATTTTATCATTTCTTACGGCATAATAATATTCTATTACATTTATATACTGCAATTTGTTTAGCCATTCCCCCATAGGAAGACACCCTTTAAGTTTACAATTTTTGACTATCATGAAGAGATCTGCTTTAAATATTTTTGTACAGATGTCTTTTTGCTCTTTCTTTGATTTCTTCGGGGCTATCAGTCTAGGAATCATGCACTTAAAAACGTTTTTTAAAAATTCTGAACTTAAAACACCAGAAAGAGAGCACTTTTATACACACAGCAGAACACAAAAGAGGATTCTATAACGAAGTCATGAATTTCTATTACTTTTAAAAAAAAACTTCTTCCATACACTTAATATGCATTACCAATCTCAACTCATTCTGAATTTTAGTGCTCCTGAAATGATTCTTATAGAACCATGTAACAATTATTTTGTATTAATATTCTGTTACTTGCCCTTGCTTCATCTTCTATATATGCTTTTAAAAAATTTAAGTTGGTTAATTAATTTTCTGTATATTTAATTTGGACTCCTTAGATAGTTTCCTTTTTTTTCCCCTCATTGGAATGATCTCCATTTAATGTACTCAGAATTTCATTCTTTTTTTTTTTTCAAGAAGAAAGGATAGTTTATTCATGAGTTAGTAAGAATTTGGAAATCAATTATATTTGAGCATAAAATAACAGTATCTTAATTGATACTAAAAATACTATCATGGAAAGGGAACAGTTCTTCGAAAGGGATGGGTGTGTTTTTGGTCTGCTTCATATTTTGCAAGCATCTCCTGAATTCTTTCCTTGAGCTCTTCCTCCTCCATCAGTGCTTCATACTTTTTCCTTTCTTCTGCCTTTTCTGCCTCTCACAGCTATCGCTGGTGTTCAATCTGAGCTTGCAGTTGCTCCTTGTATTCCAGGGTTTCCCTGAATTTTTTTTTCTATAACTTGTAGTCGTCTGGTAGCCAAGACATCATCCATTAGTCGTTTTCTTGCATCCTTTTCAAGCATCAGCTGTACATCCTTCGTGGCTTTTATTTTTGCTGCCTCTGCCGCTGTGATTTTGTCTGCCTCATCCTCATGATTTCTCTGAGCTTCCCAGCACTGATATATCTTTCCCTCCCTCTTTCTTTTGCCTTGTTCTTCATTCTCATCTCATGTTTCTTGACAAGCAATTTCTAAAAGCTTGTTGTCCAAGTAAAATTCCTTGGCTCTTTCCTGAGCAAGATGGTCCTTCCTGTCTTGGGGCGATTTCTGCAGAATGTCCCTGGTCTAACACATTTTCCTCTGCTTCTCCAGCCTGTCTCTTTCTTTATCTCTTTTCAGTTGAGCTATTCTGTTTTCCATTAATAGGCCTTCTTCTTCCTTTAGATCCTTGGCCTCTTGTTTCTGAGCATTAAGAGTAGCCAGTTGGGCACTGAGACATAAGAGTGCCTGCTCCTCTCTCTTGGCTTTTTCAGCGGCTTCTTTAGCTTCTCTCTTTTCCTTTGCTAATCTGTCATGTTCCCACAACTCAATGAACAATTTTTCTTCTATCATTTTCCGTTTTCTCAGTTCTTCATTAAATGCTACCTGTGCTGCTCTTTCTTCATACACTTTCTTCTTGTGGACTTGGATCAAGTCGTTACGGAGATCGTCACCGTGTTCCCTGAATTGTTGGTCTCGTTTTTTAGCAACAAACTCTTGTCTTTCTTTTTCTCTTACTTCTCTTACTACTGGAGTTTTCTCCCGCATCTCATCCTGTCTAATCTTTGCTACGTTTTCCTTTTTTCCAATTTCAGTCATATTAATTTCTTCAGCTTCCAGGAGTTCCCGACATCTGTTTCTTCTTTCTTCAGTATTTATCAAAATCCTTGCATAACATCTTCCACTTTTCTCTGCACAAGTTTGTTCAAAGAAAGTCGGTCAATGTGCGTCTTCCACTCAACATCCAAGTGAAACTTTTCATTCTCTTTACTGGAAGCTTCAATGGCTTCTTTCTTAAGAGCCCTATGTCTAATTTTACGGAGATGTTTATCAACATGTTCTTTAGGAGGCTTGGCCCTCAGAGCCACTACAAAGGGCGTTGCCCCCTTCACCTCGCGTAGCAAAACCTTCTCCATAGTTGCTCCCTGCGCTGCCTCCGCAGCCGTCCAGAGAGACTCTCCTAGAGCATCTCCCTCAGAATTTCATTCTTAAGAGCTGCCCCCCATCGTTCTTGTGCCTGACAAATCATAGGCTATGAGATCTCACCGATCTTTGTTCTGAATTCAGTGACATTTGGTCTCCCACCCTCTAGAGTGAATACTAAAATATGCATAGTTCTCTTTTCAAATTCTAAGACAAAGTGGTCTCTTTTCCCTTCAAGGGTGCCATTTCTGCTCCCACTTTGGCAGCAAATTCTACTTTTTGAAGGATTAAAATCATTATTAAAGCAAACCAAAAATTTACTGTCTCTTCTGTTTTTGCAGAGAGGGCAGTAGTAGATAAGTGAAATCTCCCATCATTACTTTTTTTTTTATCATACTCCCATTGTAGAATTGTGATTCCTTTCCCAAACATCTCATCCATTGACTCCTTCTGTCCAGTTGGTTTGTAGTACACAACCACACCAGTTATAAAAAAGTAGGTCTAGCCTGTGGTCTTTATCCCTCTTCTAGAGCTCAATGTTTTCAGTTTCCTTCCTTGTAAAACCTGCTCTCAGAATGAGTTGAAACCTGAACTGAAGTGTAAATGACTCATATAGTTTGAGTGCTCACCATTGACAGCATTAGCATTTTAGTAAAGCTGAAGGAACGAGGCTTCAATGATACAATATCAAGGATCATTGGGTAAATGAGGGAGGTGTTTTTATGGGTTAAACGAACCTTTCTAGCTTTGTTAGACTTATATGATGTAGGTGATTGCCTTCTCCATGTATCCTTAAGGTCTGTCCTAGCAGCTCTCCTACTGGTACCAGACAGACATAGTCCTGAAAAGCCCTGGCTGAATTGGAGCATCTTTGTCACAATAGCAAGTTCGCTAAGCCGAATCTTCCAAGTGTCCCAGGTGTAGGAATGGAAAAGAATGCTCATTTTTAGAGGAAGAAGAAATGAGTTGAAATCCTGGCTCTGACATTTAACTGCCTTTGTGATCTTGAGAAAGTCTTACATTACTTACAGTTTCCCTGTCTGTAAAATGAGAGGGCTTAGCAGGAGTGATCAACAGGTTTCCTTCCAACTCTAAATTCTTTTCTCCTATACAAAATCTGGCTGTGGGAAGTTTTACTATGGAAGGAAGTAGTCTGAACCTAGGGCCTGCTGGAACAGGGAATGGCCAGGCTGGTTATACACCTCAGGTGCCACCTCCTACAAAAGGCATTTCCTGATTCTCCACCCCTCCCCAGTTTAAAAAAAACCCCAAACCTTTTTATTATTATAAACTTGGTCAACAATCAACAAATGCAAACAGTTTTCTGTACAAAGAACAGAAAGAGAAGGCTTGCTATGAAACCAGAAGCCTCTGCTACACAAGGCTTATTCTTTCTCTCCCCCTCCCGACAAATTACTTTGCATGAATTCTGCATATATTTCATACATATTGATCTGGGTACATGTTATTTTCTCCCCAGTAGAGTAACAGCTCCTTGAAGGAATTATTTTGTTTTGACTTTGGTTTTCCAGTGCTTAAGCTTGATGCCTGGTACATTGTAGACCCTTGATAAAGGCTGGTTGAATTGAGCCTTTTAAGGTGTGTGTGTGTGTGTGTGTGTGTGTGTGTGCTTTCCCTTTTTTTGTTGTTGTTTAGCCGTGTCTGACCTCATTAGGGATTTTCTTGGCAAAATTTCTGGAGTGGTTTACCATTTCCTTCTCCAGCTCATTCGACAGATGAGGAAGCTGAGGTAAAGTTAAGTGACTTGCCCAGGGTTACACAGCTATCTAGTGTCTGAGGCTAGATTTGAACTCAGGTCTTTCATACTCCAGTGCTCTATTTTCTGCCCCACCTAGCCACCCATCATTCCCTTCTCCCTTTGCTGTTCATTCACTCATTCATTCAGCAAGATTTAGATATTGTCAGCTGGGTGGGTGCTGTGGGGAATAGCCTTCCAGGCGTTTATAATAATCCAATTTGGGTGTAGGGCAATGGAGTCCAGAAGGCTCTTTAGACACTTGATAGTAATGAGATAAGATAAGATTGCAGTGCTTGAGGCCAAAGGATTTAACCACTGGAAAACCTTGGAAAGCCAGAACAAAGTAGAAGAAGAAGAAAAGTAGGTTTCTGAAGATTTCTTCTCAGCCAGAGACAGGAGGAATAATCTTAGCAAACCAAACCCGTGCCCTTCCTACTACCACCATTGCACACTGTCTCTTATACCTTCCTGTCATAGTTTTGCAGCCTACATGGCTGACCCAGGGTTTTGAGTCTAAAAAGACACGGACAGAGAAAAAAAAATACACCAGACAAAAAAGAAAGGGGAAAGTTCCCTCTCATTGTTTCCAGTGATGCCCATGGAAAATTCCAGTTTGCAAAGCTTTCTGTTTTGGGGGATAGGGTGTGCCTTGGGACTGCTTTATTATTTTGTATCCTGAATGCCCTATTGCAAATATCTGACATTTGTTACTTTTATAGGGAGATCTGATTTCCTAACATTTTTTTGACATCAAATAATATCATGGCATCTTGAGATCTGGCAATAATTTCCCATAGTTCTTATAAGAAAGACTGTGGAAAGGACACTGGTCCTAGGATCACTTTAAGGTTTAAGGTCCTACTTAGCCCTTCAGCTTTCTGAGCCGCAGTTTCCTCATGCATAAAATAAAGATAATAATACTTGCACTATCCAGCCCACACAGTTGTGAAGACATTGCTCCATAAACCTTAAAGCATTATAAAATGTCAGTTCAATAAGCATTTATTAAGTGCTTACTATGTGCCATAATTAAATAGTACTTGACCTCAAGGAACACACATTATTCTTAAGGGGATGGTAGTGGGGGTTGGAGGAAGGAGGACAGATAGCATACACAGACAGGTAAATATAAAATAGAGAAAAAAGAAATAGAAAATAAATACACAATAATTTGGGGGATAACCTGGGAGGGGAGGGATCAGGAGAGTCTGAATATAGGAGGTGGTACCTGAGCTGAGAAAGTGAGGGATTCCAAGAGATGGAGGTGAGGAGGGAGATGGCTTATTATCATTATCCTAGAAACACATTCCCTCAGTTTTATTTGTCTACATCCTCGAGGTTTGGAAGGAAGGAGCTGAGATTGTTCTAAGGGTAGCAGATGGGAGGCCTAAGGGTGGGCTGGGAGGAGGAGGGATGCTGAAAAGATGAGAGAAGGGATTTGGTTGGCTGACCTAGACTGGATGTGTAGAGAGATTGGGAAGGGATGCCAACAGACTTCTCAGTCTACTGCTAAAACAGCGAACCAATATGGGGTCTGCCTCAAACAGGGTGCAGGGTACACAAAACTCACCTGCCAAATTTGGACTTTCCTGGGGTTTCTGGAAAGGAGCTTCTGCTAGACCAGCTTGTAGCATGGCCCCTGGAGAAAGGGGGATTCTTTTGGACTGAAAATGTGAGTCTAAGAGGCTTAGTGTCAAATAGTAGGGGCTCTGCAAACAGCAGGGCTGAATCAAAGGGCCTCTCTGTATCCCACCAGGCCCCATTCGTTTGCAGGGCTATTCGTGAAGTCCCCTGGCCTCTTCCCTCTCTCTCACATACACTGAGAGCAGTCAGCCAGGAAGAGAATATTCAGCTAGCAGGACAGTGAGGGATATTTATAGCGTGACCTGACTCAAGGCAGTGAATGTGGGAGAGTGGGGAAGGAATTTGAAACTGAAAAGGATTTTGGAACTAGAGGGAACTGGGTGAGAGGCATTAAATCAACTTAATTTTTTTCTTTTAAAATGTTTTATTGATTTATTTATTTTTTAAACATTATTGTGACTTCCCAATGACTTGAGAAGCCTCCCCTGTAATAAATAAGCACAGTCAAGCAAAACTGAGCTGTTGCTAAAGATGCACGCCTCACTCTGAACCTGCAGTCTACCACCTCTCTTCTGAGAGGAGGGAGGCAGGCATGCTTCATCACAGTCCTCTGGAGTCATGATTGATCACTGAATTGGGTCTTTGACTGTGGTTTTCCTATATGGGGTCATCAGTACACTGTTCTCATTTTGCTTACTTGGAATTCTTTACATTTGTCATTTCTTAAAGAGCAATATCATTCCATTACGCGGATGTAGGGCACTTTGATGAATCATTCCCCAGTTGGTGGGCGCCCACTTTCTAGTTCCTTGCTATCACGAAAACCACTTTAAAGCAGCCTTTTCCACCCTGCTCCCTTTACTCTCCCTCATCTGGGCTGAGCGTTTCCAGTGCCATCATTGATAGCACATAAGAAATGGTTGCTGCCATATTAATAATGGACTTGAGCAATTGGGTGGCACACAGTGGCTAGAGCATGAGACCTGAGGTGAGAAACTCATCTTTCTGAGTTCTAATATGGCCTCAGACACATGTAGCTGTGTGACCCTGGGGCATTCCTGCCTTTAAAGAGAGAAGTCAGACTCTTCTCCTCCCCAAAATCAAATCAAAACAAAACAAACCAAAACTAACTCTTGGAAAAAATTTCTTTTTTTAAAAGATTCAATTAATTTATTTGTTTTTAGTTTTCAACAATCACTTCCATAAGTTTTAAACTTTCTGTCTGGAAAGCAGGGGAGAAAGGGATAAGCAGGATGGGGGGGATGATAGAAGGGAGGGCAAATGGGAGGAGGAAGCAATTAGAAGTAAACACTCTTGGGGAGGGACAAGGTCAAAAGAGAGAACAGAAGAAATGGGAGGCAGAATAGGAAGGAGGGAAATGTAGGTAGTCTTACACAACATTACTGTTACGGAAGTCATTTGTGAAACTACACATATATAGCCTATAATGAATTGTTTGCCATCTTAGTTGGGATAGGTGGTGAGGGAGGAAGGGAGAGAAGTTGGAACTCAAACGCTTAGGAACAAATGTTGAGAATTGTTTCTGTGTACAACTGGAAAATAAGAAATACAGGTAATGGGGTATAGAAATTTATCTTACCTTACAGGACAAGAGAAAAGGTGGGGATAAGGGAAAGGGTGTTAGAAGGGAGGGCACGTTGGTGGAAGAGGCAATCAGAATGCAAGGCGTTTTGGGGTGAGGGGAGGGGAAGCATGGGGAGAAAATTTGGAATTCAAAATTTTGTGGAAATGAATGTTGAAAATTTAAATAAAAAAAAAATTTTCTGTCCCTCCCTCCCCGAGATGGCATGCAATTTTATATGGGTTCTACACATACGAAAAAAACACAGATCAGGTTGACTATAGACAAAGGATTAGAACATTAAGCAGTAACTGCCAACTCACAACTTCTCTTAGACTCTTCTGTTAGGGTTAATACAACCTAAAAACATGAAATACTTTGTGGGACTTCCTGAATAGCCATTTTATTTTGATCTTGGCTTTGTATTCTTCAGCCAACTTTCTCAAGGTCTCTGTCTTCTGATCAACCAGGACATGATTTCTGCTCTTCCATTTGTCAGTAATCATCTTTATTTTTTATCCCTCCTGAGAAGTGCTGCAGTAGGTGCAGGGAGTTTTCCTGGTACTGGGCTCCTAGATGTTCCACTGATTCCAGATCTCTGGAATCATTCATCCCAAGAGGACCCTTTGGTCACCTGTGTTCAGGGAAAGAAACACAAAGCAGAAGAGCTATCTAGGGTTTTGCAATTCAGTCTTATCACATACTTTCCTCACCATAGGTGAATACGTGCTATAGCTATACATTCAGAAAAATGGAAGAAGACAGAATGAGAGTGGGAGTTGTCTTTCCGTTTAGTAGGGATTCTTAACCTTGGGGGTCTGTGTAATTGTTTTTTTTTTTTTAATATTTTGATAACTATTTCAATATAATTGGTTTCCTTTGTAATCCTATATATTTTATTAAATGCCTTTAAAAACATTATTCTAAGCAGAGGTCCATAGGTTTCACCAGACAGTTAGACGAATCTATGATGAAAAAGGTTAAGAATATTTGCTTTAAAGTCTTTTGCTGTACTGTTGGGCCTCTTTTATGTAATGAGTCATCATGAGGCAGAAGGAGGCACCTGGAGATCCACCAAAAGACTCTGCTTCTCCAGTCTTTTAGAAAAGAATCTGCTGGAGTAGCTAGGTGGCAAGGTAGATAGAACATGGGCCCTGGAGTCAGGAGGACCTGATTTCAAATATGGCTTCTGTGTGACCCTGAGCAAGTCACTTAACTCCAACTGCTTCAAGAAAAAAAAAAGAAAGAAATCTACCTATGAGAAGGGAGAAGGGTGGAGGAGGGGGACATGTTCTGAGCTTCAGTGATCTGAAAACTAATTGGCTATAATTTCATTTCTAGAGCTAGCTCTAGCAGTTTGTACATGAACCTCACCTCACCATCTATGTGCACATCCCTGGAAAGTATACTGCCCAGGCAAGTGAACTTTATCCACAGCATTCAAAATCTCTCCATTTGCTGTGACCAGTGGTTCCAGGTATGGATGGGGAGGTGCTGATTTGTGGAGAACCTCTGTTTTCTTAGTGTTAATCATCAGGCCCTAATGAACAGATCCATGCTCTGCTGCATCTCAGTCTTAGAGGCTGTATTGAGTGTATAATCTTCCAACAAAAAGTCACAGACCAAGTCTCCCTCTGCCTTAGTCTTGGCTTGTAGCCTTTGCAAGTTAAATAATTTACCATCATTGTGATAGCTGACTTTGATGCCGTTTTCATCCTTGTGGAAGGCATCTGACAACATAGCTAAAAACATTATGCTAAAAAGTATGGGAGCAAGCACACAGCCCTACTTCACTGGTGACTGTGAAAGTGGGAGGATATTGTCCATTATTCAGAACCTGTGGCAGCATGTTGTTATGTGACTGGCACCTGATACTGATGACCTTTGGGCAACCAAATTTTGCCTTGCTTTTCCATAAGACCTCAAGACTGACAGTATCAAAGGCCTTGGTTAGATTGATGAATATTGTGTACAGACTTCTGTTCTGATTCTGGAATTTCTGTTGGAGTTGTCAGCTAGCAAACAGCGTATTTCCTTGGCCTTTTCACCATATTTCCTCATAGTTCCTTGACCTTTTCTGAATTCACACTAGTTCTCAGGTAGATGACTATCTTCCAGATGAAGCATCAGCCTATTAGGGAGGACTGGCAAGAATCTTGCCAGCAATGACTAACAGAGACCCCTCCCCTTCCTGCTGTGATTGTTACAGGACAACCTATTTCCTTTTCATTTATAGACATGAAGCATCCTTGAACTCCTGGGGGATAACCTTCTCTTGCCATGTAACCTAAAAGATTTCAGTCAGCTTTTGAATGAGCAATGGGCATCCTGCCTTGTAAATCTCAACTGGAATAGAATCAGCTCCAAGTACTTTGCCACACAAGAGGAGCCTAATGGCATTCAGAACTCCTTCTTCAGATGGAAGTCTGACTAGAATGATTGGTTTCAACATGAAGTAAATGGACAATAGCTTCAGGATTGGTTGATGACTGTTGAGAACCTCATGGAAGTGCTCAGCCCATCTTTCCAGGATTGTGTCCTTATCCTTAATTAATGTGGTTCCGTCAGTGCTAAGTAGTTGAGATGTACCATAGGTCTTTGGCTCATAGTCTTCAAGGCATCATAAAAGTGCGTTGGATTGTTACTATCAGCAGAATTTCATTTGCATTTTTACTGAGCCAGGACTCATGCATCTCTCTAAGCTTTGCTTGTAATTTATTTTTAATGGAATTAAATGTTGCCTTCTTAGAGATGGATGAACTATCCTGCTGGCAAACTCTGTGGAGTTTTTATTTTTTATTTTTTCACTTAGAAGCTTCTGAATTTCCTCATCATTTTCATCAAACCAATCTTGATGTTTGTAGATCAGTAGTTGTAATGCTGGACACCAAGTCTTTGAAAGCTGACCACTCCTTTTCTACTCCAGTGTTGCCAACCTATTTTCCTGAGACCTTTTCCCTAGCTTTATCTGGCTTGTATTTCTGGGAAGGCAGCTGAGATTTCTACACCTCTCTCCACTGCCACCTTTCCCTCTCCTGATCTGATCTCTTGTGGGCAAGCCCTAGACGTGAGCTATACTTTGTTTTAGAGATTTCCCTAGAGTTTTTTTTTTCCAGGGTGGGGACAGAGTCAAAGAGAAAGCTTGACTTTTTTGGGGTCAGACCTCCCAGGTCTGTGTGATCCCATAGTTCCTTTTTAGGGGGTCAGGACTTGTATGTAAAATGTAGAGTCATATTAGATGATCTCCAAGGATGCTGGCATATAGTAGGCATGTAATAAATGCTTTTTGATTGATTTATTATAGTTATAAATTTCATCAGCTTATGGTTATTAAAATTCATTTGAATTCTGCAAACATTTATCATGCACCTACGAAGAACAAAGTTTCTGCAGCATTGAAGATAAGGAAGTCCTTTTTAGGTGTGGAGGGCTGCTTTTATAAGTGCCAGAAACTGGAAGATCAAGTTTTGAGTTTGGTGAGTAGTTAGTTAATGGCCTAGCCTTCTCCTAGTTTTTTCCTTTAGGGATCGTTTTGTTTTTGTCTTGATATCTCAATGCCTAGCACAGTCCTTTGTGCATAGTAGGTGATTTAATACATAGTCAGTATATTTTATTGAATTGGAATCAGGGGTGTGCTGGAATCAGCTCAAACAGAGCCGACTGTTAAATTTTTCAGCGTGGGCATTTACATTTCAGAAATTGTCAAGTTACAAACCAGAGTTGGTTTATTATTCTGTTGATTATCTAGAATTTAGGAAGTGATGGAGAAAGTGTTAGCAGTGCAAATTAAATTTAAAAGGCTGTCCTGCAGTTTTTCAGAGATCCAGTGGTTAAATATTTCTCAGCATATCTCTGGCTGGAACATGGCATTCACGAAAGGGAATAAAATAAAATAAAGTCAGAAAAGTTTATGGAACTCAGTATGGAAGGACTTGAATGCTAGGTCAATGAGTTTGTATTTTATTTTAGAGGCACTAGGAAGACTGCCCTACCCACCAGAAAATAATTTATTTATTTATTGCAATCATATAAAACATTGCCATATTAATCATTTTGTACAAGAAGACTCGAATAAAAGAAAAAAGATGTAAGTGAAAAATACCATGCTTTGGTCTATATTCAAACAATCTTAATTCTTTCTCTGGAGGCAGATAGTATACTTCATCATAGTCCTTTGGGATTTTCTTGGATCATTGTATTGCTGGGCCTAGTCATTCACAGTTCTTCAATAAACAGTATTGCTATTACTGTGTATAATGTTCTCCTGGTTCTGCTCTCTTCACTTTGCATCAGTTCATGTAAGTCTTTCCAGGTTTTGTTGAAATCATCCCACTCATCAATTCTTATAAAACAATAATATTCCCTTACAATCATATACCACAGCTTGTTTAGCCAGTTCCCAGTTGATGGGCATCCCTTCAATTTCCAATTCTTAGCTGTCACAAACAAATAGGTCCTTTCCCTGTCTTTTTTTTTCTTTTTATGTCTTTGGGATATAAACCTAGCAGTCCCACCAAAATTAAGGTGTCAAAATTAAGGTTATTTTATCTCCTTTTTTTTTCTGAGTTTTTAATCAATTGAACTGTTAATCTCCTCTTTATTTATATCTTGGAACTAATACTTTAGTCTATAGTATTCTATTCTCCTGTAGTTGTACTGTGCAAATTAGTACATTAGATTGTCAGTATACAACACTGATGAAATGAATGCTCTCCCTCATTTTCAAAAGTTTGTTTGAAGACTCACCTCTTTCAGGAAGCCATCCCTGACTAATTTTACTTAGCTCAGCTTACACCAACATTTTCTCATCATTGTTCATGTAAATATTGTGGTAGAGTTCTATTATTCTTTGTACTTATTCTGAGACATCATATTTTTCTGTGGTGTGGTGAGTGTGGTATGCTGGAGGACAGTTGGAGGTCACTGTCATGAACAAAGACAGTCTTAACCCTGACTCAACAATAAACCAGTGATGTGACAACTAGGACATCATTCCCCCTTTCTGGGAAGGAACTTCTTCAATTTCTGGAACATGAGGTAGTTGGACTCCTCTAACATGCCTTCCAGCTGGAAAACCCTGTGATTCTATAAAATCCTCATGCAAATGGATAAAGCATTTATTAAACTATTACTGTGTGCCAGAAACTGGGCTAAAGCTCTAGGGATGCAAAGAAAGGTAAGATAGTCTGCCTTTAAGGACCTCACAATCTGATGGAGGAGACAAAACTCAAACAACCATGTAGCAACAAGCTATAAACAGGATAAAAAGGAAATGATCAGCAGAGGGAAGGCACCAAAATGAAGAAAGAGCAGCAAGGACTTCCTGGACAAGTTAGAATTCTAGCTGAGATTTGAAGAAAGCCAGGGAAGCCAGGAGGCAGAGATGAAGAACATTCCAGCATAGGAGACAACCAGTGAAAATGCCTGGCTTACTCTACTGGGGGCAATACTGTGTATCTTCTGTTTAACCTGTAAACCCCATAGTTCTAGATTCTCGAGCAATACCTTGCATACAATGCTAAGTGACAGGAAGTGAGCTCCCACCTACATTTGCAGTCGTATTTTATGTTCTTCCCTTTTACCCATTGCCAACTTGTCAAACTGGCCTTCTCACTGTTCCCCGTACACATTACATATGTAGCCTCTGTGTGCAGAGGAGTACCTCCAGATCAGAATGATCTCCCTCCTTACCTCCACTTCCTAGAATCCCTATCTTCCTTTGGAGCCTTGCTCATGGGACATATTCTTCATGAAGCCTTTCCTGATTCCACCCAGTGGTTAGTGTCTTCTTGAAATGACTTTTTATTATCTTCCATTTATTTGCTTTTATATACGTCTTCCCCGGTAGATTGTAAGCACCTTGAGGACAGGCATTTGTTCTAATTTTGTATTCTCCGCACCTAACACAGTCTTGTACCAAGCTGACCCTTGAAGAATGGTTGTTGAATTGACTTGAATTCTTCTTCTTCTCCTTCTTCTTCTTCTCCTTCTCCTCCTCCTTCTCCTTTTCTCCTTCTCCTTCTCTTCCTCCTTCTCCTCTTCCTCCTTTTTGTCCTCCTTCCACTTTTTCTCCTCATTTTCTCTTCCTCTTTTTCCTCCTCCTTTTTGTCCTCCTTCCACTCCTCCTCTTCTTCCAATTACATTTAAAAACTTTTTTTTAGCATTTTAAAAAATGTTGAGTTCCAAATTCTATCCTTCTCTCCTGCCCCTCCCCCACTCCTTGGAGAAGGCAAGAAATATAAAGAGTTGGGTTCTATGGAGGGGGAGGCAATGGGGATACATGTTCATGGATATGGCAGTATGGCATTGATAGAAAATAAATACATGGCAGGGGGAATTAATAACTGAGAGAATTTGCAAAGCTCTTTGAAGGACATAATTTATTTATTTACATTTAAGTTTTTATTATATTTTTCTCAATTACATGTAAACAAAAATTTTTAACATTCGTTTTTTAAGAATTTTGAGTTTCCAATCTCTTTCTCACTCCCCTCCCCGTCTTTGAGAAGGCAGACAATTTGATATAGATTATACAAGTGCAGTCATGCAAAAATTTCCATATTAGCCATGTTGCAAAAGAAAACAGATCAAAAAACCCCAGGGATAATAAAGTAAAAAAAAAATATTTGAAGTATATTATTTCATCCAAGTGTGGAAGAAAGCTAGGATTCCAAGAGCTGAGGGTGAGGAGCAAAAGCGTTGCAGGCATTAAGAGGGGAAAGCCTATGCAAAATGCCTCTATGTGGGAGATGGAATATTGTGTATAGAAATGGCAACTAGGCCAGTGTGGTTGGAGGGTAGCATGTGAGGAGGAGTAATGTGGAATAAACTTGGAAGGAAAGGCTGGAGCCAGATTGGAAGTATTTTAAATGCCAAACAGAGGAGGTTGTCTTTTATTCTTAAGGCAACAGGGAGCCACGGAAATTTCTCAAGTATGGGGTTAGACTGAGTTAGGAACACTAGTTTGGCAGCTGTGTGGAGGATGCAGTAGAAAGAGGAAAAGATCTGAGGTATGGAGAAAAACGATTGCAACAGAACTTTGACCAGAGTGTTTGCGGCAGTAGAGAGAAAGGGATGGATGGGGAGGCGTTAAGATAGAATCAACAGGATTGAGCAATGACTGGAAAAAGCAAGTGACTAAGAGTGAAGAGCAAGGAATGACTCCTAGATTATAAACATGAGTAACTGGAAGAAACAGTTAAGTAAGATCGCGTTTTCTATTCTGAACATACTAAGTTTAATGTGCCTTTGGGACTTTCAGATGGAGATGCCCAACAGGCAGGCTGCAGTGAAGCTCAGGAGAGAGGCTAAGGATGGATACATAGATATGATGGGCCTTTCCATGGAGGCTGCTGAGATCACTGAGAGTGAGTGTAGAGGGCCCAGGAAAAGGTGCTAGGGTATACCAGCACTGAAGGAGCTGGAGCTGAATGATGACACAGAGATGGAGAACCATGAGAGGGCAGTACCACAAAAACGGGGGAGAGTATTCAGAAGTACAAGGTGGTTGGTAGTTTTCAGTTTGGCAGAGGTCAAGAAGGATAAAGCCTGCGAAAAGGCCATTGGATTTATTAATAAGGAGATCGTTGTTCACCTTATAAAGAGCAATCTTTATGTGTAGGAGGGGAGAAAGAGGAGGCAATGGGTCTTGATAACTTTTTCTAGGAATTTGGTTGGTTGGGAACAGAAGATCTCTCTCTGTCTCTGTCTCTCTGTCTCTGTTTCTGTCTCTGTCTGTCTATCTCTCTCTGTGTCTGTTTCTGTTTCTGTCTGTCTCTGTCTCTCTCTCTTTCTCTGTCTTTCTGTCTCTGTCTTTCTGTCTCTGTCTCTCTGTCTCTTTCTGTCTCTCTCTGTCTTTCTCTCTGTCTCTGTCTGTCTGTCTCTCTGTCTTTCTGTCTCTGTCTCTTTCTGTCTCTCTCTGTCTTTCTCTGTCTCTGTCTGTCTCTGTCTTGCTGTCTCTGTCTCTGTCTTGCTGTCTCTGTCTGTGTCTGTCTCTCTCTGTGTCTGTCTCTGTTTCTGTCTCTGTCTCTGTATGTCTCATATCATTCTCCTTTGAGAACAGTTGAATTGATATAACTCTACATATGCAGAGAGAGCACCTTCTATTTTTTTCATCCTATTATAGTGCCTTATACGCAATGTTGACTGATAGGAAGTGAATAAAGCATATCGGGAAGGAAAATGACTTAATCAGTGAGCAAGCATTTATTAAGCACGTATGTGCCAGCATTGCGCAAAGTAAGAACTGGGGGAAGGTTCCTTCCTTTCAGGGAGTGCACATTCTAAGGGAGGAGACAACACGCAAACAAGTATGTCAAAAAGAGAGAGATAATAAAGATGATATTTGTGGAACTATTTGTGACAGCAAAGGACAAGAAGCTAGAAATAATGAGACACTGGACCTGGAATCAGAAAGACCTGAGGTCACTTCTGGCCTCAGACAGTAGCTGTGCCTCTGGACAAGTCATTTAACCTCTTTCAACCTCCATCTTCTCATCTCTAAAATGTGTATAATAATAGGACCTGCCTCCCTGAGTTGTGGTGCGGATCAAATGAGATAATGTATGTATAGTATCTTACAAACAAAGCTATACAAACGCTATTATTATTATTAAATTCAACAAAAATTGATTAAGCGGCTATTACGTTCAAGGCACTATGTTGGCACTTAGGACGCTGAATATCTCTGTCCTTTATGAGTTTACATTTTACTGCGGGGGGAGGGGAGGAGATATGATACAGACGCAACTAAAAGAATACAAAATAATTTCAAGAGGGAGATGGTGCTGATGAGTGGAGAGAGCCCAATGGAGACCTTTTGTAGGAGGTGGCCCCTTAGCTGAGCTTAGAAGGATGTCAGGGATTCTATGGGGTAGAGGTAAGGAGGGCATGCTTTTCAGGCAGAGGGATCATTTGTTCAAAAACACAGAGATAAGAGAAAAAAAATCTCATGTATGAGGAACAACTTGCAAGCCAATTGGACTGGAATGGGGAAGTAAGTGGGTGAAAGAGAGTAAAATGAAATGAGACTGGAAAGGTAGGTGGAAGGCAGATTGTGGAGAGCTCTTGGTGCCAGGCAGGGAGGCTGGGGAGAAGTTGGCTGCAGTTTCATCATATTTGACATTTACTGAATATCTCCTATGCACAAAGTATTGTCTTGGGTGCTTTCTGTGTGGGGGAGGAGTCCTAAATAATTAGAAGTCGGGGTCTCTGCCCCAGGGAGCTTGTAATCACTCCTTGGGGTCAGAATATATGTGAGAACAATTGAAGAAGCTATTTCCTGAGCAATGTATTAGCAAATGCAGATGATTACGGTAGTAAATGATACATTCTTCCACTCACATAAAGCTATACATATATGTGTTAAGGGAGTTAATCACTATCCCTTTCCAAATGGCACCGAGTCACAACTGGTTCATTCAATCGCGAAATATGCGTTGATCTCTGCCAGATTCACTCCTTTCTAGGTCACATGATGCTGACTGCTCCCACCTTGAACACTGTAGGTGACATTTAACATTCAGTTTATGGAAGGAGTGGGCTAACAGACATTTCCCCGCCACCATGTCTGATGTTACCAGACATTCTGTCCTGTTTCCTCAAGCCCTGGGCAGCTAGTCTGTGGCTGTTATTCTTCTGTATTCTCCAAGGTCAGCAGCAAATGCTTTGGTTTTATTTTGACTCTTCAGTCCTTGAGGCCCCATCACTTTTTCGGTTGCCCAATGAGAGCCTCCAGGGCTTAGGGTAAGAAAGGGTCTTTTGGAAAGGGCTGTCCCCCTCTCCAACTTAACCACCAACCCCTTGCTTAGGCCCCTGCATTGACAGCTAGGGGCTAGGTGGGGGAAAGAAAGGTTGGGGTTTTCTATTCAGTTCTGGGAAATGTATATGTTGGGTTTGCCCACAGTAACCTGGCCTCATTAACCTGATAGGAGCTACGTCACTTCCTGGCTCCTGAGCTTTGTGGAAAAAGCTTCCAGTACAAGAACCTCTTCCTTCCTTCCAGGAACTTGTAGCAAATTAGAACTGAGATGTTCTGGACATGACCCAGAAAATTTTACTGGAAATCTCAACTGTGCTTTTATCCTAGATGGTGTTACACAAATGTATAGTATCATTCATGCCCAGCCCTCTATATATGGGTCTCCTTTAGGGAAACTCCTGTCCCACCCCCAACCCCTTCACATCCTGATGCATAGATCTGGACATTCATTGTGGACTCAGAGATGCTTTGGAAGTAGGGACAATGTCATAGTGACCAAGGGCTGGTGGCTAGGAAAACTATTCAATCCAAGAGAACTTAAGATACATAGCTTAGCAGTGAGACAACCACAAAACTTCCTGGCCCATTTTACCCTACGGATGGAGGGGGCACGATGTCCTAATTTTTGTACCATATAGAAATGACCTGAGAGGTTTCCAAGTTCAACCTTTCACCTACTGTAAAAATCCCTTCTGGAATATTTCAGGCAGGTAGTCATTCATTTTCTGCTTGAATATCTCTGGGGATGGCTCACTCACTACCTCCTGGGTCAGTCTATTACATGGTTTGACAGCACTATCAGAAAGTTGTTCCTAATATTGGATCGAAATCTCTATTCCTATAACTAACTTTTTTAAAAATGCAATTTTATTTTATTTTCAGTTCCACCATCCCGAAAACCCTACCCAGTGGTCTAAGTTCTACCTTTTAGAGTCACACAGAACAAGGTTTTTCTTAATGCTATGTGAACTGTGCCTTCTTTGAGCAGAGGACCTGAAGGGAAGTTTCTGCAGGGAGAGCTTTTCCTTCTGCATTTTCTTTAAGTCCCATCTATATCTTCAGACCTTTTCCTATAGACCCTCACCCCAAAGTCATTAAACACTATTTGGGGCAGGGGGAGTGTTTTTCTTTGGTACTGGCCAAATGAATGTGACTGTTCAGAAACATACAGAACTGTAGCATCTTTGAGTTGGAAGGAGACTTAGAAGTCACCAGGTTCATCCCCTTCATTTTACAGATGAGAAAACAGACCCAGAAAAGTCACATTGCAGCTAGTCATTGGCAGACACCAGATCTGAGGTCTCCTGACTTCTTGACTGGCGCCCTATCTATCTACAGCATCACAGTATCTATCTCTCCATCTCCAGGTGGGTTGGTGGAATGGTTCCCAAGGAAACCTGTGTAGAACTGGCCTGTATAGTAGTTATGTTGGTTTCTTTAGAGACACTTTCCCTTAATCTCACCAAGAAAATGTGGAAAGCTATTGACCTAAAAGTCCTGTCCTAGCCTCACAAACCCAATGGGCAAAAAGTTTTCTTAATGAGGTTTAACAGGGGAAATTAAACAAATTTGTAAAGTCCTTTATATTGTCATAGATGTTCCACAAAAAACCCTCTCCAGATAATATGATAATGATAACTAGCCTTTATATAGCACTTTAAGGTTTGTGAATTACTGTACATATATTATCACATTTGATATTTCAAATTAACCCTGTGATGTAGGTGCTATTACTATCACCATTTTACAGATGAGGAAGTGGAGGCTGAGAGAGGTTAAGTGATTTGCCCAGGGTTACATTTCAAGTCCAGCCCCCTCTACCACTATCAGAAAGTTCTCCTCAATCAGAGAGCTACAGAATCTCAGAGATGGAAGGGTCCTCATGGGACACCTATTCCAGCTGACCCCAAATCCTCACAGAGCAATGATGACAATTGATTACCCAGGCTTTTCCTGAGGAGGTCCAACAAGGGTAACCCGTCAGTTTTCAATGTAGCCCATTGACTTTTGCACAGCTAGGGTTATTAAGAAGCTTTTCCTTACACTGAATTGACATCTACATTTCTGAAACTCCTACCCATTATTTTTGGCTTTGACTTAACACCTGAAAGCTGTAACTTCCCCCTGCCCAAGTCTTCTCTTCCAGTCAGACACCTAGAGCAGAGAGGTTCCCTAGGCAGGGAATTGATCTTCACCTTCTTCCCCCACTTTCCTTGTTTCTGTTCTAGTCTATGATTCTGATAAGGAGTTTGGTCACTTTTTCCCTTATTCATTTTTGTGAATTGGAGGTAGTTGAGAGTCCTTAGCTGCATTCAAAGGTCTCAAACAGCAACCCAGAGGAAGCGTAGATGGATGAAGTTGGATCCCTCTGAATAGAAACACTTGAGTTATTTCCTTTCCGTTTTGTTCTGTATATAATAAACTATGTGATCACAGCGTGCCGATCTTTGAATCCTATCAATATATGGAACCATGATAGAGAATACAGAAGGAGTTGGGGCTTGTGAACTGGGTACAGACCACAGGTTTATATTTTCATATTTTGACCAATAATTCCATTTCATCTCCTTGGTTAGCTTGGATCTGACCAGTGAGGATTAAAGCTAGCTGCTTCAAGCAGCTGCACTCAGTGTGGGCTTGTCAATGTGGGAGCAGCTTAGGCATTCACAAATAGAGCACCCTTTGGTAGTCAACATAGATATATTGTAAACCCTTAAGAAAAGCTATCTAGTGCACATAACAGAAAAAAATCTGACGGGACAACTGAACTGGTGGCTCAAGTAAGATAGATACCTGATAGGTAGGTTAAATAAGAGCAGTCATTCACTGGATAATTAATGTAGTGACAGCTGCCTTTCTGTGGGCTGGAAGTCACATGACTCAAGGGCCCCAGGATGGGAGGCTAGGGGTCATGTGTGTAACACATAGACCATCCCTTTTAATATGTTCTAGGATTTCCTAGGAATTTGCCACATTCATTACATTATAATTTGTCAAATATATCATCTTCCTCTTCTAAAAAATTGGGAAATTTTCCCTTCTGCAATCCTGTAGCACTCCTTGAATTCTCCACCAGTATTCAAAGATCACTGGCAGTGATTGCTAACAGTCACAGCTACCAGTTCTTTCGACACCTGGAGGCAGGTGGCTAGCATTCACGTAGACCTGCTGACAATCTCATTGAGGGCAGCAAGGTGTTTTCTTGCCATCCTCACTGCGTTATTCTGCCGTGACTCAGTCTGGCCCTGTATGTTGTATCTCCATGGCTGTGATGAAGTTCTCTCTTCTTTCCCCCCACCATCATGAAAAGGGGCACAAGGGGCCTTTTCTGTCCATAGATATCTTTGGACACACTAACCATTCCTGGTTCTTAAGCCATGGAAGCAATGTGTTGACTTTGTAGGAATGTTAAGATAGACAACCCTGACTTTAATTGGCTATGTGATTGAATTTCTCCATTTGTAAAATGGGGAATGGACTAGGCAACTTTTAAAACTAGTCTCGGCAACTTCTAGAAGGCGCCTTAGCTCCAGTATCCTATGATTCTATCTATCCCCTGTGGCATTTGTGACGCAACAAGAATTTCTCTCCTGACCTGTATTGAGCTCACCCTATCTGCTGAGATTCACATGATGATAAGCTTTCTTTGTTTCCTTAGCTCCTTCTTGCATTTTCCTTTCTTTATAAACTTCTTAGAATCCTGTAGACTATGCTTCTGCATAAAAAAATCCTGTCCAAACCACTTAGAAAAAAACTAATGCAGAAGGAGAAGCATTGGTTAAGTCCTTTTATATTTGGGTGGTGCTCAATGCAATGAGTATTCTGGATGTTTTTTTCCATCCCCCCAATCTTCCATCATGACACTATCAGTTTAATATTTCTAGAATGTTTTTTCCATGACGTCACTCTCCTTCCTCATAGTCTTCAGTAACTCTCCAATCATTACAGAACAAAGTCCAAACCCAGTGTTGGCATATAAGGTCCTCCATGATCCCATCTGCTTTTCCAACCTTATCTCATTCTATACACATAAGCTCTAGCCAGTCTGGCCTACTTACAGGCTGTGCTTATTTCTGGCTCCATCCCCTTGTTCACCCTTTATACATTCCCCAGCCTCTCTCCCCCCATTTCAATTTGACTCATCTTCAAGGTCACACAGAAATCCCACATCTCCTCTAATATCTCTTCTAAGTATCAATATCCATGGTCATCTCTTTCTTGAAATCTTGAGGCTCTCAGCATCTGCAGGATCATATTTTCTCCTTTTTTTGTGGGCAGGGATGGAAACTTATAAAGCTTTGCTTCCCCCTCAGAAAGTCCACGGCATACCGAGTAAGAGTGTTTTCCACATATATACAGGATCATTAGGTCATAGATTTAGAGATGGAAGAGACCACAGAGAGGCTAAATGACTTGTTCAGGGTCACACAGCTAGTGTTTGAAGTAGTATTTAAACTCTCAGGTCTTTCTGATTCTAAATCCACCACTGTATTCACTAGGCCATTTTGCTGCCTTAAATACTTGTTGAATGATGGCACTGGGGGGAAAGTAAGATAAAACACATAGTTCTTCCACAGTCTTCACTAAATGTAGCCCCAGAAGACTACAGGAAAGGCTTTTCCTAGAACTCCTTGGGGTTTGGGAATAGGAAGTAAACTGCCATATGGGTTCAAATATTTAGATCTCCTGGGGTGAGGGAGGAAGGAAGAAGAGATGCATAGAAGGTGTGTGGTTGGTGGCTATCAACTTGACCTAGATTACAAGGCACAGCTGACCCTTGTTGCTAACTAGACTCCTTGAGTGGGCTGGTTCTTGCCTCTGGATAGAGTTGTCTTGTGATCTGGTTCTTCCCACCAAAAAAGAATAGCCAGGATCTCTCTGATATGGTGTCTGTCGGCCCTGAAAATTCAGGACCAAGAATGTAATGACTTTTCACCTAATTTTCTTGATGCAGCGATAAGATGCAGAACATGTGGGAGAGCAGTCAGTGGGAACTCATCTGTATTAGCAGTATCAGCCATTAAGTAATGAGCAGATAGCATTTAGGACTCCAAGAAAGGGACAGTAGAATTATGCCTATAGGCAAGCCAAGTGTAGGTGTTCAGGCGTAGGGGTTTGACTCTCTTATAATATGAAGTTGCTTAGACTAAGGGACCAGACACCTTTGCCCCAACCCTTCTTAAAGTTGGGCAGCTGCCATGGTGATATTATATGACCCACTTAAGTATGGAAGGGGTCATATGACAAAGCATCCCTTCCTCTCACAACTGAGGGAACAAGAACCAATCCCAGAGAAATAATTTAGGTTTGGAGGACCTGAATTATTCTTTCAGGTCTCACACTTAAAAGCAGAATCAGATCCTGACCTTGTAGCAGGTACCCCAGGGGTACTGTGTTGCTGCCAATAAGCCTGGCCTTGTGCCTTTCTATATCACACCCCCTTCCCCACCTCCCCACGGCTTAGCTTTTGCTCTGGGGTTGGACCAGCTGCTCCTGGCCTTTACCTTCTTGGACTTTTCTCAGAGTTGGACACTTTCCCAAAGCAAAATGGGCAAATTCCCAAGCTGCTAGGCCATTAGTCAGAATGTCCTGGGACAGCAGAGCTTTGCTGTTGTCTATCTAACCATCTCTATCTTGTTGCCCCCTGCTTCTCTCTTCTTTGAACTATAAGAACTACAGGTTATTTTATTGGTGTGCGATCAAGTAGATGCTTACTCTCTGGGCTCCTCTTAGCTGACCCATTTACTATCAGTGCAATCTTGGGCAAATCAGAAACCTCTCAGGGTCTCAGTTTTCTTATGTGTAAAATGAGGGGGTTGGAACAGATCAGGGGTTATTTATGTGGGGTCCATGAACTTATTCTATTCTATTTTATTTTTTTTGGTAAAGCAATTGGGATTAAGTGACCTGCCCAGAGTCACACAGCTTGTATCAAATGTCTGAGCCAGATTTGAACTCAGGTCCTCCTGACTCCAGGGCCAGTGTTCTATTCACCGTCATGAACTTATTTAAAAAAAAATTCTGATGGCTCTAGTTCAACATAATTGGTTTCTTTTGTGATTTCTCTTGTGATTTTCTTCATTTAAACATGTTATTCTGAGAAGCGGTCCATAGGCTTCACCAGACTGCATGGAGGTATCTATAACACACAAAAAAGCTTAAGAACCCTGGACTAGATGATCTCCCAGGTCCCTCCATGCTCTAAATACTTTGAAAATCATGAGTTTTTTTTTTTTGCTCCCCCGCTGTGTATAGATAGAAGCAGCACCCCCAGTCGAAATCTCGAGGTCAAGGAGTGCCCACTGCTGCCATCCAGTGGTTGCCTCCTGAACCATTACAGCTATTTTGGGCAAGTGCATCCAGCCAGGTACTAGTTCCAATCCTCTGATCCAAATGGCTCAAGACTTTAGGAATGAAAATTTTTGCTCCTGCTCCCTAAAGAGAGCTTGTTTCAAATGGGCAAAAAATATGGCTTTGATGGGTAGTTCTCTGGGGAAAGGGAGAGTCTGCTGGAGAACAAACGTTGGGTCTTCTTGGAAAGTTTTTCATTTTGTTAAATTCAGTTAATCATCCATTCATTAAGCACCTTCTATATTCAGGACATGGTTCCAGGCACTAGGAATAGAACAATCAAACATGATATTGTGCCTGCCCTCAAGAAGTTAAATGGAAGAGGAAGGCAATATGGCATAAGTAAAATGCATTCCAACCCCATTCAACAATCATTTGTTAAGCATCAGTTATGGGTGAAGCACAGTCCTTGGTGCTGAGAATGCAGAGAAGTAAACAAAATGCCCCCAAGGAGCATACATTCCAGTTAGGAACAAAACATGAGCACAAGTAAATAACTAAAAAGTATGTACTAAGTAATTCCAAGAGGGAAAGAATGCTAATAGGTGGGGATGGGGAACAGCTTCGTAAAGGAGGGGGTGCCTGAACTATTCTCCGAAAGAAGCTAAGAATTTTTAACAGGTGGAGATGAGGAGGGAAGCACCAGAATGGGAGATGGGATGTTGTGTATGGGAAGCAATTGTTCTTTGTCCTTTCCTCTTGCCCATGACCTCAGGGAGGTCAGAAAGATGGAATGGAGGGCCCCCCTCAAGAAACTCCAGTGGCTCCCCATCACCTCCAGGATCAAACATAAAATCCTGTTTGATGTTCAAAGCCCTTCACAACACATTTCCTTCCTACTGCCTTTCCAGTCTTTAAACCTTACACCCTTCACTGAGTACTCAGCGATGCAGTGACACTAGCCCCCTGGCTGTTCCTTGAACATGACCTTCCATTCAACTCCCGACTTCCCCATGGCTGCAACGCTTTCCGTCCTCATCTTCATTTTGTGGCCTCCCTCCAGTGCCAACTAAAATTCCACCTTCTACAGGAAGACTGTCCCAATTTCTCTTAAATCCAACACCTTCTCCTACACCCAGTTTATCCTTAATATAATTTGTTTGTATATAGTTGCTCCCCCCATTACAGTGTGAGAACAGGGATTGTCTTCTACTTTTTTTTAGTTTTTGCTTTCTTTGTATCCTTGGTGCTTAGCACATAGTAGACACTTGGTAAATCTATATTGGTTGACTGACTGAAATAAGACTAATATAAGTTATGAAACACACAGGGTAAGGGCTGATGGTAGGAGGAAGAAAGGAGAGGTTCAGACAAAGTACTCTAGGAATATGCGAGGAGGGAGCAGGACAAGATCAAGTGCGTGAGGGTGGTGGAAGAGGGTACCATGCAACTAAAATGCTTAAAACCACCATGCACCACAGACTACAGGCAGAGAAAACACTTTCGTAAGAAACTGGTGTGTGGTTATAACTGTCTCAAGCCTTCTTCCTCTTTTGAGTTGAAACCAAAGCCCAGAAGGGTGTAGTTGATAACTCATAGCTGACTTTGATCCTTTGAATAAGATAGCTGCCTTCATATATCTGAAGGGGTTTTATTTGGAAGGAGTTAGATTTGTTTTCTGAAACTTGAGAGTGCAAAAGCAGGGCCAATGAATAGACATTATAGTGGGGTAGATTTAAAATGAAATATAAAGAAAAAACTCTAACAATTACAGTTGTGAAGTAGTGACTTCCCCATTCTCTGATGTTTTCATGCAGAGGTTGAAATACTTTTTTTCTTTTTTCCTAACAAGTTTTATAACATTTTACTTGTACTTCTCTTATATGAAGGAGGGCATATATATGGGCATATGTGCTTATCACCTTCTATTTTTCATTTATATTATCTCCTATGCTTGGGATAGTAATCTTGAGGGGAGGCAGCAGTTACACCTTATCTTAAGACATTTCTCCATGCCTTCTGTTCTCCCTTTCTCCCCACTTTGTACACAATAAACTCTTAATAGTCATTTACTGAATTGACTTTAATGACGCTGGGATATTTTAAGATGAGTTTTCTACTTATATTAGAAAGATCAGGAGGGAGATTGAATTAGATGACCAAGAATGACTCCTCTATCTCTGTGATTGATGATAATTTGAGCTGTTTACCTCAGATTTACGAGAAAAACACCTTGTGAACCTTGAAGTGCTATTAAATATGTTATTATGAATTATTCTGCAGACTACGGAATTCTTTTAAGCATTCAAGTAAACAGGATTCTGTGATAGCAAGTATTTTTTCACTTTCTCCAGAAACTTGGTTGTTGGGGACAGAAAAGCCATGATTGGGCTTGGGCCATGAGCTTCAGAATCTAAGGACCTACAGATGACTCAGAAAGCCTCCTAGCTTCAGAAAGTGAAAGAAGACACAGAGTCGCTGAGAGATATTGATAAAAGAAAGTGAAAAACAGCCTTGCTACCTATTCCATTGGATTTCTAACTAGAGGAATTCACTTGAAGACCTATGCTTTATCTTGAGCAAAAATGTCAAGTGCTGAATTATTGAGAAATTGGTTTTAGGGCAAATTATTTGTTTGAGTGATGGTAACCGCATTGGGAGCATTTCATTTGGTTATAGACAAAGTGCAGAGGACCCCATACTTTATTTCAATGTTTCAAACATTTCAACAGACATTAAGCTATGCTAGTTGCTGGGAAGATAACAGAAGATGACATTTATAAAACATTTAGGGTTAACAAAACACTTGTCACATACATTATCTCATTTAAGCTGTGATACAATCTTGTGAAGTAATGAATTTATATTATTTCCCCCATTTTACAAATGAGGAAACTAAGGCTTTTTCTCATGGGTATATGAACGGCTTCATCTCTGTCTCTTGGACAGTAACTGATCCATTTTCTTATCTGATCTATTCTGTTCTTAGGGAAGTTGTCTTTTTTTCTCTAAGGATTTCACCCTCCTTAGGTAACAGACGGGAAAGGATCTTTATCTTCTTTCTCCAAACTTGGCCATAGTGTAGTGACAAAGACTGTAAGGAGTAGATCATTCCCCATCCTTAGTTTTAGAGAAGTGATTCGGTCCTGATCACATCACAGGTATGTTTGTTTGTTTTTAACCACAATTGTACCCAGATATGACACTCAGATATTGCTCCTAGAATATAGGTAAATGTGGAAGGTTAGTTGCTCTATTTAATGGATCTGTGAAAGATTTTAAGACCTAAGAGACGTTTCTAAAATGAATTTGAGATGATTTCCTTTGAGTCAGGTGGCTCCCAATTTCTCAAGGGAAACAGTAGCCCAGGCAAAGATTTTCAGGGATCATTTCATCAACTGGGGTTGGTCAGGCCACTTAATTCCATGTGACACCTCTCATTCCAAGTTAAGAAGCTGATTCTTTCCTTATAGGAATCTAAGTCCTATGAATGGGTCTTTTTGTAGGATGAATTCCTATGACAGAAGACTTGGCTTAGCATAGTTTATTGGCCATAGTTAACACTTAATGTCTGTAGAGTCAAATTGATTCATAATCTACAATCTACAAATACAAGGGGTTGTACCCCAGGCACTGTTAGATGTTAGAGAAAGACAGTTCCTGTCCTCAAGTAGCTTAAATTTTATCAGAGGAGAGATCATATATACATTAATGTATAACAAGCCTGGAAAAATAGATTGGGGCCAGATTTGAAGGGATTTAAATACCCAACAGAAGAATTTGCCTTTTATCCTAGAACAAATAAGGAGTCACTGAGGTTTTTTGAGCAGAAGAGGAATTTGGTCAGATCTGTGGTTCAGGAATACCACTTTGGCAGCTGTGTGGAGGATGGACCAGAGAAGGTAAAATCAAGGGACTCAAGGAGCTCACAGTATAATGGGGGAGACAACATGCATACAACTATGTACAGGACAAATTTGAACTAGTCAAGAGGAAAAGCACTAGAATTAAGGAGAATTGGGATTTTAATTGCTACTTTAGTTCAGGAGGCAATCCCAAGGGATTTCTAACTAGAGGAATCCACTTGAAGACTCATGCTTTATCTTGAGCAAAAATGTCAAGACATGGGTGGGGACAGCTAGTGAAAGTGCCTGGAATCAGGAATGCCTTGTAAGGAACAATAATAGCAAGGAGACCAGTGATGCTGGATCTCAGAATATGTAGGGAGGCAGAAGGTGGAAGAAGACAGGAGAGGTGGGGGCAAGGGGAAGATAACGAAGGACTTGCAGTGAACAAGGATTTTATATTTGATCCTGGAGGCGACAGGGTGTGAAAGGAATTTTGTGAGTACAGGGCATGACATGGTCCGATCTGTGCTTTAAGATTACTTTGACAGTTGAGTAGAGGATGGACTGGTGTGTGAAAAAACTTGTGGAAGGCAGACCAACCAGGAAGCTACTGGAATAGTCCAGACTCAAGATGATGAGGGCCTGTACCTGGGTATGGCAGTGTCAGAGAAGGAAGTGTATCCTGTGTTGCATGAAAGATGAAATGGCTAAGGAAACAATTTATTAAACAGTGTCAGTATTGTTCACTCAATTTCCACTACCACTTGTTGCTCCAATCTCTTCAATTTCCTTAATACAATAAATATTAATGAAGGAAAAATCAATAGACCTTGGCAACAGATTGGAGAGAGCCATTCCGGATGATACCTAGATTGCAAGCCTGGGTGCCTGAGAGCATGGGGGTACCCTCAACAATAATGGGGAAATTAGGAAGAGGGAGGGACTTGGGGGGAAAGATAAGAGTTTGGTTTTGGACATGTTGAGTTTAGGATGTCTGCAGTTTGAGATGTTCAATAGGTGGTTGGAAATGTGAACCTGGAGATGAGCAGGTTAGGGTTAGATAAGCAGATTTAAGCATTATGAGATAATAAGTGAATTTTAGGGAGCTGATGAGATGACCAAGTGAGATAGTAAAAAAGGAAAGGTAACAGAGTTCTGTAGGAAGCACATGACCATCAGGGATGACTTAGATGAAACTCCATCAAAGGAGACTAAGGAGAAGTTGGAGAGATAGAACCAGGAGACAGTAATATCAGGAAGGTCAAGTCTGGCCTGCTACCTATCTTTGTAGGCCTTCCTCTCCTCCCTGCCCCGCTCCACCCGGCTAAGAATAGTTTTTATATCTTAAATATTAAAAGATCATTATTAATTTTGGAAAGAGCAGTTTTAAGTGAATGATGAAGTTGTAAACCAGACTATAAGATATATGATATAGAAGAGGAGGAGCCTTCCTCTAGGTTTTTTAGCTTTCTCTGGGTACCAGTGCAGCACTTAAGCTATCCAGTGGTTATTTCTTGTTCTCATTACATGACAAGTCTATCACTTTCTTCTGATCATACATTTCCTGGATGATATCTTATGATACTTCTTGTACATAAGTCCTAGTCAACATGCTGCGAACTTGTCCCCACAGTGTCTCTCTGTGGTCCTCAAGTGAACTGTTATTCTGATTTTTTTTGCGGGGGGAGCTTGTGGTCTTACATGTTTTAGTCATACAGCATCACTGGGAGAATATTTATGTTAATCATGAATTGTACAAGTACTTCTTTAACCATCAGTATGAATCCACTCTCATTTCAATGCCTAGGGAAATCCCAATTACTTACTAGTAAACTGACTTCTGAAGATGTAATTGTCTCTCAAAAGAAGAAATCTGAGTTATCAACAACCTTAAATATGCTCTAAATAATTTCTCTTATTAGAGAAATACACATTAAAACAGCTCTAAGATTCCATCTTACACCCAATCAAATGGGCAACAATGATGAAAAAGTAAAGCGATAACTGTTGGAGGATCTGTGGAAAAACAGGCATAGTGATACAGTGTTGTTAGAGCTGTGAACTGGTCTAGCCAGTCTGGGAAACAATTGGAGCAAGTCCGAAGTTCTTTAGTTGTCCATATGCTTTGACCCAGTGATACCACCACTATAAACTAATGCATCATGAGAATGATGAATATTAATAACAGCCCTTAAAAATAACAACATACCTTTCAAAGATTTGAAAACTTGGATCAGCATGATGACCAGCTAGGATTCCAGTGAGAAAAACACACTATCTCCTACCAGAGATGACGAACTCAGAGTACAGAGCAAGGCATACATTTTTGGGCATACCCAGAGTGGGGATTTGCTTTGTGTAACTCCATCTGATGCAAGGATATTATTTTTCTTTTAATGGAGGAGCGGGAGTGAGGAGTTGGAAGGGGAGAGCTAGTGATAGGGTTATCAACATTTTTTAAAAAAAAGAGGGTCAGTCACTGAAGCACTTAAAAATGCACAGATGAGACTAGAATAAAGGTTAGTAGGAAAAAGACAAGCAGGACGCTTTTGGAGAGAACATGTTGAATTTCTTATTTGCTTAAAGAGAAAGGCAAGCTGTTCATAGTATAGATTGGCAGTTTCATGGATAGTCCTTTCTGTTCTTTTTATGTGGAAATGTTCATCTTGCAGGGTTGTTGGAAGCAGTGAATGAGATATTTGTAAAGCACTTAGCACAGCGCCTGGAATATAGAGAGTGCTATGTAAATTCTTATTTTCTCCCCTCATCCTATTTGATCGTGGTTAAGTTTAGAACTAAAAAAAAAATTCTAAGTGGGACAATATAATGAAATGAATGATCATATTTCAGCCCATTTCTTCTATATCAACTGATTAAGATGCAAATGAAAAAAGGGGATTTTCAAAATGAAAGGTAAAATAAACAGAATTAAAAACAAAAATAGTAATCTGGTTAATAAAAAAGAACTACTGAAATGATCAATAAAATCAATAAATCATTAGCAAATTTAATAAAAAAGGGAAAAATTAAAATAATGGGATAAAAAAGAGAAGGAACAAATTATACTAAGTAGAGAAATAAAGAATATTATCAACAATTTTTTTTCACTACAAAGAAGCTATATTTGCACCAGCAATTTAAGGATTGTATATTAAGAAGACAATCAGCAAAATAGATCATATTAATATCAAATCAATAAAAATTTCATGATTATATCAATAGATGCAAAATGGCTTTAAAAACACACACACATATACATATACACATACACATCTCAAACAAAAGAAACCTAAAGATTTTTCCTAAATGGCTTTAAACACACACACATACATATACATATACACATATACATCTCAAACAAAAGAAACCTAAAGATTTTTTCCCAAATATGGTAAAAAGCATTTCTCTGAAACAAGATGGTATACTATAAAATGGATATATTAGATAAGTTTCCTTTATTAATAGGGGTGAAACAAACATACTTAGTAAGTCCATTATTATTTGACATATCTGGAAATGCTAGCTTATATAGCAATAGCAATACAAGAAAAAGAAATTAAAAGGGTGAGCACTGGCAAAGAAGAGACTATCTCTGCAAATGATACGATTGTTTAGGAAGAACAAAGACAACCAAAAATTAACTGAAATGAATAACTTTAGCAAAGTATCAGGAAATAAATCTACAAAATCATTAGTATTTTATATATTACAAATAAACCCCAAGAAAGCTGAAATACTACTTAGACTATACTACAGAATATACTAAAATAAATACTATTTACAATAACAAAACATTAAAAATTTAAGTGGAAACCTATGGAGACATATATAAGAGTTGTATAACTATAAACACAAAACAATTTTCATAAAAGTAAAAGAACTAAATAGTTGGGGAGTTACTCAGTGTTCACATCTTGGTCAGGCTAATATAAATAAAAAATGACAAAACTACCCAAACCAGTTTATAAAATTAATGTTAAGCCCATCCAATCACCATTGGAATATATTATGGAACTGGATAAAATAATAAAATGCATGTAGAAGCACAAATTGTCCAGAACATCAAGAGAAATGATACAAAATTTCTGGGAAGGAGAAGGCTTATTATTATCTCGAACTACTACAGTGGAGTAATTACCAAAATTATTTAGCACCGAAGGAAAAAAAATGGATCAGTGAAGATTAGGATAAGTAAAACCTAGAACAAAACGCACATAGCAGTCTTCTGCTACTTGGGGAGAACTTTACTATCCTACCAAGACTACTGGGGAAATTAGATAGCATTTTGGTAGAAAATGGCAATTAGACCAACATATTATAGCACCTGCCACAACAAATTCAAAATGGACCCAAAGTCTAAATATAAAAATCATACCATCAAAAACAATCATTTGAGAATAATAGGATATGCCTTTCCCTATGAACATAGGAAAGAATACCAGTTGATAAGGGAAATCACAAGAGTTTTGATTAAAGTTTTTTATATAAAGTCAATGCATCCAGAATAAGAAAGGATGTGGACTGAAAAGTCTACATTAAATCTTTCTGAAAAAAGCCTGACCAAAAAAAAAATCTAATCTATTGCTAGTTTCTTCAACTGTAAAATGGGAATACTAACAGCCCCTCATTCTCATTATGAGATAAAACTTGTAAAGTGCTTAGCACAGCAAATGACTTATTCCCTTGTTCTCCCTGATATAAATATGTAAGAATAAGAGCTATTCCCTATGAGATCAGTAGTCAAATAATATAAACAGGCAGTTCAAGAAAGAATAAACACAAATTATCAACAAACCACCTGAAAAATAATATGTAAAAAAGAATAATTCAACAAATGTTTATTAAAGCAACATGCAAAACACTTTCTATTATGGCTAGAAAGATAAAAATAATAAATGGTGCTTGTCCCCAAGGAGTTAACATTTTACTGGGGAGACATATATAAATTTAACTGGGGAGATATATATATATATAAATTGGAGGTATATACAAAGAAATCTTGAGAAGGGGAGAACGTAACAACCAAGATGAGGGAAACTTTGGGAAATGTGTCATGTTAGGAGGCAGTTGCCCCAGGTAGTACTTTGAAGGAAGTAAGGCAATATATGAAGTCAAAAAAGATGAGGTAGGTGGGAGGCAGATAGTGGAGGACCTAGAATATCAGGTGGAGGATTCTGCATTTTATCCTAGGAGCAACATGGAGTCAATGAAGGTTTTTGTGAAAAGGGCTGACATGGTCAGATCTGGTTTAGGAATATACATTTGTCAACTGTATAAAAGATTGGTTAGGGTAGATTGGGTAAGCTGGAAGCAGGGTGAGCAAATAGGACTTTTTAAAAATAGTCTAGTCAAGAGACGAACACCTAAATTAAAGTAGAGGTTGTGTGAGGGGAAAGAAGTAGACAGAGGTGAGAGATATTATGGCGATAGCATGGCAAAGCTTGGCAACTGATAGAAAAGAGAAGTAAAAACTGTGAGGTGGTACCTCACACCCAAACTGCCAAAGATTGTCAAAGATAACAAAATTCATTATTGGCAGGGAGATGGGGAAAAACATCATGCTAACTCATTGCTGCTGGAACTGTGAAGTGTTCCATCACATCAGATCACAATGGAAGCTACAAAAATATTCATACCCCTTAACCCATCAATTCCACTTTTAGGTTTGCACCTAAAGGAGGTTAGTGATAGGAAGAAAAGACCCACTTGTAGAAAAATAGTCATAGAAGTACTACTTGTAATAGGAAAAACCATGTGTTTTAATATTGGGGAATAGCTAAGTAAGTTGTCGTATATGAATATAACGGAACATTATTGCACTGTAAAGAATGACAAACATGAATAGAAAGAAATATGAGAATGTTCACATGAAATAATGTAATCATAAAAAAGACCCAAAAACAAGAGATCGAATGCAACCATATACAGAAAATAACTTCAAACAGAAATAAGACATAGAAAATACAGTGAATGATGCAGAGAATCTGCCTGTCACATAGTAGGTACTTAAATGCATGTCAAGTTGACTTTACCAGCTGGTAAATAACAGAAGGGTACAGTTGTAGGTACCAAAATGTATAGTCACTCTTTTCATGCTTTGCTTATTTTGGCTTTTTTTTTTCTTTGTTTGATTTTTATCCCTACTATTATGACTACTTATAGCTTTACTTGTACTGTCTTGGTCCTTCTTTATAGATGTACTTGAACATTTGCATGTGAGTAGAACTTAATGGACAGCTAGTGGATAGCGTACCAGGATTGGAATCAAGTAAGACTCATCTTCCCAAATTCAAATCTGACCTCAGACATTTGCTAGTTGTGTGACCTTTTCTGCCTGTTTTCTCATCTGTAAAATGAGCTGGAAAAGGAAATGGTAAACCACTCCAGCATTTTTGCCAAGGAAACCTCAAATAGGGTCAAAAAGAGTCAGACATAACTGAAATGAATGAACAGAAGTCTATCAATTAAAAACAAAATTAAGGTGGCAATATTTTAAGAGATATAATCACCCTGGGCAGCTATCAGAAAAGGTGGGCACTCAATGTTGTTCCTAGTTTTAGAACATTTTTAGCTCTGTATCAGGTCTCCCTGGACCATGAAATCTCAGTTGTTTTTTTTTTCCAACCCCTCTAAGAACCAGAAAGGTGAACAAGATGTAAAACAGTTAGTCTAGTGTCCATTACCATCAGAAGGGAAGGAACCTCTAACAGATGCTCAAAATGATATATTTTAGAAGGGAAAGAAATGACTGGTAGGTAACCAGGGAGACATTTCTGCTAAACTGGAAGGATAGCTCCTGGCAGTTGAAAGTAATTATGGAACCAGATCACAAGCAGGCAGGAAGTAAGGTTGGGCACTTAAACTGCCACCTCCGTCTAGGTGGGAGGTTAGGTGCTCTGTGAAATGTCATAGGGGAGACCAGAGAGCTGTTCTGCTACTGGGATAGTAATGTTTCTACCTTAGGTGAGTTGCAGCCAAGCTCTCTTTAACTACAGCATTCAGTGGTAGAAAGAGGCTCAACGCTCATCATTTTGGGTCCAAAAACATGATTTCATTAGTGTAGAGAGGATTTCTGATGTAGAAATTCTTTCAGTGTAGATCTGCAGGTCATTTCAGAGATTGCCTAGGGTACTGCAGTGACTTAACCAGTGGTCATGATGGCTGGTGTTTGTCAAGGCAGGCCTTAAACCCAGGCTTTCCTGACTCCAAGTCACTGAAAATCACTTCCTTTGTAACTCAAGAAAATAGCTTTCTAAGAAAAGGGCTTTTAAAAAATACCCCAAACAGATTAGCTCATAGGGTTTATACCAAAAGGACAAGAAAGACTATATTCTGGGTCTTACCTGAGGACCTTTAGGCTAGAGCTTTCTTTCACAATAACACTGTGAGGCAGGAAAAGTATCACTTTCTTTTTATGGATAAGGAAATTAAGGTACACACAGAAAAATTAAGTTATTTTCCTGGGGTCACACAAGGGCTAAGTGTCTGAGTTGGGACTAGAACAGTCATCCAATTTCAGCTTCCTACTGTATCATACACATGGAAATATTCATGGGGTGGAGGGAGTGCTCTCCAAAACCACACAGGATTTAGGTATCAACTCAGGCAAAGAAGGTGGATTGAGGACTAAGACTAGGATTGTCCTTTAGGAGTCTAGTGAATAGGCAGGTCACATGTCTTCTGGCCAACCACCAGGAAAGTCTGGGAAAGACACTTGAAGGAACAAAGTCCAATTTTAACAAGGCTTTAACAGGGTTAAAAAAATTTTTTTTTAAACATGCCTGGGTGATCAGAGTCCTAGTGACAGTTTAAACACTTCTGTAAGAAATATTTTATGGGAAGAGTAGCTAACAAGGTTCTACTTTGCTGCTATGTCATAGGTTGTAAGGAAAGCCTAAAGACTATGTTTATGTTATTATTATTGAAGAGATGCGTAAACAGAGGGACTTTGATCTACTGAATCCCAAGGCCAGGGTGGACCAGTCTTTGAACTCAAGGAGATGGGGATACTTCAAGTTGAGAATTTAATATCCCTAAACTAGATTTTAAACTTACTCCACTCTAAGGTATCTGGTTGGTTTATGGACAGCCAGGAGCACTTGAGAATTTCATGGAGAGGGAATACTCCTTACCCAGCACCTTTTCACAAAAGGGTTCTTAACTTTATTTTGTCTTGGTCTTCTTCTAAGGGTAATGATCTTAAATGCATAATATAAAATATAAAAGCTTATAAGAAATCAATTATGCTGAAATATAATTATCAAAATATTAAAAAAAACCAAACCAGTTCACAGACTGTAGGTTAAGAATCCCTGACACAGAGGGAGTTCAAAAGTGGTATTTCAGAAACTTCAATTCTACGAGGAAAAGAGAGATTAAAGAATAAGTCACCAATCAAAGAATAAAAGTTTAGAATAAATAGAAAAGAAAAACAATGAAAAGAACAAGGTAAAGAAATTCTTAAAAAGAGGGGAGGGGAAAAACAACAAAACATAAGCACAAGGGGACGAGAGAAAGAGAATTTTGAATTAACCATTTCTGAGAGGGGAAAAAGGAGAGGAAAAGTATGGGAAGAATGAGATAATAAAATCAATAAATAAGAAAAACTCCCAGAAGAAAGAGGGAAGGAGAGAGGAGATAAATGAAAACTAATCATAGGGGCAAAGTACTGATTTAAGAGGAACCAAAAATAAAAAACAAATCCTAATAAAAGTAATATTAGAAATAGAAATGGAAAAAGTCAAATTTAAGTCTCATGCTTTTAAATGTGAATGAATTAAATAATCCAATAAATGGATAAGAACACAAACTACCATAATTTGTTGCTTACAAGGAAGGCATCTAAAAAGCAGACATATGTAAAATAAAAATGAGAGGCTGAAACAAAATTTACTATACACTAGGTGAATCCAAAGGAAGTGTTTGAAATATGCTATAAGACAATGTAAAAATAAACATCTGTAATATAAATGCAGATGAACAAGGAAATTGAATTATGCTTAAATGAACCCTAAAGAATCAAAAATAACATTAAACATGTTGCAAACGACAGCATCTAAAATCATAAAAGTAAAAATTAAATTGCAAAAAGACAGACAGTAATACAACAGTATGAGACTTTAACGTTCTCTCACAGACCAAACTAACAAAGGTAAATGAAAGGAAAAATACAAAATTGAACAAATTATTGGAGAAATCGAAACTTAATGACTTATGATGCTTCTGAATGGGAACCACTAAAGAATTTAAATATTTCTCAGCATCACAAGGCACTTTTACAAAAATTGATTATGTATTAGGGTACAGAGGAATTGCAAATACGTATAAGATGGCAGATATACTAAACATATCCTTTGGGGAAAATAATATAGCAAAAATAATAATTGAGACAGGTAAGAGAGAAGATATTTTGTGTTTGAGGATTCAAGGAGTAAGTTCAGTTTCAGACATAGATGACATAGATATGAAAGGATATTCAAATGACAGTATCCAGTAAACAGTTATAAATATGGGGCTAGAGCTATAGAAAAGTGTCAGGATAGAAACATGTTGGGGAAACCTATGTATTTGTAGTACTCCTGAAATGGGAAACAAGAGCAACCACAGGATTTTAGAAAACTTTATTATTAATTTCACTGGCTGAAAGATACTTCAGATTTTGCTACAGATTATTCTGAAGAACAATGGCCATGGTACATATGGTAACAGCAAACTATGAGTACCTGAAACAAGTGTCCCTCTCCGTCCCAAAAAAGACATATTGTACCCAAATAACTTAAAAGATCTTAAATGTTTAATAACATATAATTCATTAAAAATAAAATTTACAAGTTGTATTATGGCAGTTAGTAGCCATTACAATCGGTGCAGGTCAGATGATGACAGATACAAAAATAAGAACTATGCACATTTGTGGTTGGCTGTTATAAAAATGAATATGATGGTTGAAGGAATGATCTATTTTTAGGCTTTGGTGGAGCCATAATCCCTAATTTTCTACTGCCTCCTGAAGTTACTTGAGAACTGTAAGATGCTGTACTGGATCCAAATGCATTTGAGGATTTGCTTTTAGAAGATGTCTTTCTGCATGTGTTAGGTACCCTAGAAATATGACCAGAGAAATTCAAATTAAACCATGTCAATTTCATTTTGACTGGTAAAATAAAATTACTCTGATTTATCATGGCTTATTTTAGGCAAATGTCTCAATAACACTCTTAACAAACCAAATGAGACACACAGTAAGAAATGCCCTTGAAATGGAATAACACAAGGTAAAATGATCTGTAAGTCCCATCCTGCCACTAGTAGTATTTCCTACATTAATATAAGAATTGCCATATTGAGTCACACATATGCTCAGCCCAACGTTGTCTTTTGCAAGACCAAAGATGTCGTGAGTACAGTTGCCTTCCTCAATGTGAATCTCAAAATAACTGAGGATATGCCAAAGACATTCTTGTTTTGTTTAATAATTCATTATGGATTTATCTAATTCCCTTTTTATGCCTATCTTTATTTTCAGCCTGGATAATTTCTTGGTGGTAATAAGTTCCTTGAATTTGCTTCTTGATATGTAAAGTAATCTTTCATTTACCTAAGTATACTTTAAATAAAGTTATCACCTATTCAACAAGTTCGTTCTATTTATCCCTACACATTGCAATTTTATAGATTTTGATTTCATATGCCTTTGTTCCAGCTTGTTATACTTACTTACCCACCACTGATTCTGTTTCCAACAACTTAAATAAATGAAAATACCTTAAAGTAAAGCCCCCAAACTCTTGGCCCAACGTGTACCATGTAATCATATTCACATTTCAGGAAACTATATCTCTGGAAAGAGGTGGCGCGAGGGCCATTTTTCTCATCTCCCAAATAACCTCTTCTTGGCATGGATGGAACAGCTAGAGCAGGCAGGTGAAACCCTGGTGATCCCTTTCAAAATGACAGCAGGGAAGAGAGAAAGTGGAGCTCGTTTGCTGGGTGAGCTTAATAGGCAAAGGTAATGTGAGCTGCTTTTGGCCCCAGTCCACTGGCCTAGTGAGGGAGGAGCTGCTTTCTTAAAGTTGCTTCCCCAATGTTTTATCCTACTGCTACTTCCAACTCCAGTTCCAGTTACATTTTAACTCAGAAATTTCGTAAACTAGGAGTGGAATGGCAGGCTAAGAAGATGAAGAAAGTCTTTAGCTGTAGCTCTCACTCCCCCAGATGGTTTATTCCTAAGTCCTCCCTGCACCATCACTTCCCCTGCTGACCTAAAGATAATGGTTTTTTACAAAACAAAAACAAAAAAAAAATCCACACTGCCAGACTGCTTACAAAGATAATGGCAGTGTTATCTATAGAAGCTTTTTGCCACAGAGCTATTTCCTGCTGTATTGTAACTGTGCTGAATTTATGCCCAGCATTAATTCCATGGCATTTTGACATGCCATTACTGTTTCTGCATTTCTCTGGGGCACGTTGGTATGACTGTAGTCTTCTGTTGGCCAATGCTGGTCTTCTTTCAGTGCTGAAGACTGTTAAGACTTGTTAAATTAATCCTTGCTTTTCTTAAGTAACTTAATGCAGAACATGGCAAGCGGTAGGATGATGAAGCGGTAGGTGTTGATTGTTCTGCACTGGAAGGGAAACAGTTTTTCCTGTTGCCATAAGCTGACCTCTTGCTGAGAAATGAAACCTCAAATGAATACCCCTGAAGAATATTAGGTTTGCAAATAGTCACTTCCATTTTACCTGGGCAGTCTTTTTTTTTTTTTACCCATAGTCAAAATATCAAATACACAACTGGCTTATTGTTTACTATTTAGAAGAGGCAAAACATGATGATAAAAGGGCCTGAGTTAAGGGTTCTGAAAGACAGTTATCCAAGTGAGTGGGCACAACATAACGAGAAAATTCTCTTCTATAGCAGCTTGATTAATGAAAATGGAATAGTAATAATAAATTGGCTTTTCATTTCTAAGAGAGGGCATGATGTGAAGAAAAATCAATAACAAATAGAAGTATACACTGAAATAATAAGAGACACTTATGCTTGATAACATTATTAAAATTCATCATCAAAATCTGAAGCTGTTTGGATAAAGCCGAGTTTCATTTAGATTGACAAGATTTGAGGCCAGATTATAAGGGGAAATGTTTCTCTTTATAAGTAAACAAAATAGCCCCTGGTTTAAGATTAGACCAAAATTAAAATTATTTGGAAGATCATTCACCTGTTTAGGAAACAATTACATTTTGTGCATACTCTATTAGGGGAATAAAACATTTCCCAAAGCAGCACAGCAAAGAAAGAAAATGAGAATATTAAAATCCCAATGGAATAGCTGCTGAGTCTCTGGTGTACTGAATACTATAAAATTAAACTCACTCTTAGTAATGAGCTTACGTTCCTGGGCATTGGCAGAAGAACTAGCACATAAAAGGTAGTGATTCCCACCCAGAAAGTGATAACTAAGGAAAATATGACCTCTGTCCCAATCCTAACCTAATTTTCAATTTTACTCTCTAGAAGGAAACAAGAGAGAATACAACAGCTTACAAAGCTTACTACAGATTTTTCCCATTATCTAAAAACATCTCTGTGAAAATGTCGTTATTTTTAGTTTCACATTCTTTAGATTTAAGTAACAGCCACAACCCTACCCATCCCTTAACTAAGCAGGCAACAATCCAGAGCTCTCTTTTATGGCTATAATAGGAAGGCTTGCAGAGGCGACAAGGGTATAAAGAAATGAAAAATAACCCCAAGACCTTTGAACTATACTCCTCTATATGGACTCAACAAATCAAACATATGAAGTTTTTGCTTTCTTTACAAATAAATAACCATGCTCTACATTTTCTTTCACCTTGAATTCACCAAATAACCCTATTTCTGGTTTTCAACTGGCTCCTAAAATGAAAGGTTGATGATGTTATACTGGTACTTAGAATCACAGTAATTTTAAATTAGGATTTATAATTAACTGCTGAACAGATTATATATGTATCCCTCTTCTGGATCTTCCAGGTTACAACCCTCTCCTGGATGCTGTTGCAAGGGTGGGGAGATGAAATCTCAGTCTTATATAAAAACAAGCTGAGTTTTTTTTTTTATCGTGTTCCTAACATATCAATCCACCAACTTGCTGAGTTTCAGAATCATATGACTTAGAAGAATTTTAATATAAGAAACAGCAAATATTAATTAAATAGATAATTCTATAGAGATGAGCTACCTACTTGGTATTTATTAGTGGTATTACAAACCAGTATATAATCAGCTCAAGAGAATCAGCTATTTTGAAAATAATCTAGATGGAATCACTGTAGTCCAGAACAGATAATTTAAGAATCTGAAATAAAATCTCTTTTTTCTTCCTCAGATCTGAGTGAGCAGTTTGTTAATGGGAAATGTAACCATCAGTCACTTCATCACTGAGCTCTGATATCTGCCTCGAGCATCATCAGGATCAAATGAACTAATGTATGTAAAACTATTTTGTCAAGGGAAAAATACCAAACAAACAGCACCTAACATCCCGTATACACTTTAATAACTATTTGTTGAATGAATTATGAATGCTTCAAACCAAACCAGAGCCACAGTGTAGCTTCCTTCCTGCTATAATGGCTTGCAAAATATAACCCAAAGCTAAAGAAACATACCTCCTTGAACTGGACTGTTGGTTCCCATGGCTTGTTTTTTTCCTTTTGGACTTTGGAAAGGTTGGCAACCTTCTCCTTTTCCTCTCATTTTTAGCTTTATTTGAAAAATAGTGAGAAGATACTTGTGTTTCTTCTTCATTTCTTTCAGCATCATGAGGACTTAGGGAATCATTATCATTAGCTGCAAATGGATAATAATGCACACTCTTAGGCAACATTGTTTTGGTTTTAAACCAACATTTTTATAGTTGAGGGAAATAAAATTTTTGATACACCACTTCCTGGTATCCTGGCAGTTTCATGGGTTTGGGAACTTAGAACAAGAGAGAACTTAACAGATTTCAATGTTGGAACTAAAACTTTATTTTCTCTGAGTCCCATAAAAGCAGTTCATTCATAATGTAAGCCACAAATCAAGAAGCAATAGTCAGCATTTCTGGAGTTATGACACTTGATGATTTATTCGTTTTCATAACATCCCTTTCCTACTCATATCCCAAATACTCAATGGCAGTACAGATACAATTAATGAAATATATATATGTATATATATATATATTTTTTTTACAATAGCAGTTGAGATAACTAGATACAATTTGGGAGATCACAAAACCAAGATTGTGAACCATTTTCTTGGTGGCTCATTACATAGCACCTGTAGGACATCTTGGGTATTTGACAAATTTTCAATAATATTTAGGGCAGAATGAAAAATTGGATTTTAATCGACTTGGCAATAATATTCAAATATTTTTTCAAATATGAAAGTACTTTGAAATATATAAAGTGTTATGCAAATACAGTGTGTCCCAGAAGTATTACTGCAGCTTTAAGCTGTTAAAGCTAGCATTAATTTAATTATAATAGGGAAAAAAGGCCTGTTGGAAAGGAACCATCTTTAGCAAGGTCTGTATTTGATTTGTCAGCATGGTATACACTGCAATGCATGGCACACTGGACTGAGTTAGGAAGGAGATGAAGGTCCGAGTCCTGGTGCGGCCACAACTTGCTGTGATTATGGCTAAATCACTTCCCCTCTGGGTCTCAGTTTCCTTATAATGAGGATGATGCTCCTTACTAAAGTTCTCCCCAGTTCTTAGCATTCTACAGTACTACACCTAACTGTAACAATACTTAATAAGGACAAACACTTCAGTACAAGGTAAAAAACTTATTTAACAGTTAAGCAACAAAAAATGCTAAATGAACTTTTCTCTTTATGTGTACAGACACATCTTCACGTAACAGCTGTGAACCCTGCACTAATTATGTTGTCCAAGAGTGCCTGTGACAGTAATAATTTACAAAATGATTTGCACTTCAGAATACTTGGAATTTGTCTGCAGAACACAATTGTGACTCTACTGCTATTTTATAAAGAAAATCACTTGTTGATTGGTTGGTAAGCCAGGGCAGGGGATGGGGAAGAAGTCTCAAGAACCATAGCGATGAATCTTCATGTTATCACTAGCACAGAGGGCAAGGTTCACCATCCATTACGGTCCTATTTTATCTACACCTAAGCAGCTTCTAAATATTTGTCATACTAACAATGACTCCTCTTCAAGAGAGGCAGAAAGATAGACAGCACAGCATAATGAAAAAAAATCTTGGCCAAGTTAGGAAATCAGGGATCTAAACCTGGTTCTGTTACCTTTAGCAATGTTACTTTGAGCATGTTACTAAATGCCTTTGGGTCTCAGTGTGTTTATCTCTAAACGGAGCGGGGAAGGATTGGATGATCTTTAAGGGGCCTTTCAGCATTAACATTTGATGATTCCAGTTTGTAACTACACAATGTCTAATTTATTTTCTTTGTGCATTCAAAGTAAAGCTCAATTTTAGATAACACAAATAATACATTAAGAGGATTATGTTAGTTCTACTTCTCAAAAACATTTTTTATCAGAAAATTAAAAAAAAAATAATGATGGAGAACTCTCATGAATACTGACCAATCTTAACTCCAGGAGACTGCTAGTGAAACAAACCTCCCTCTTCTTGGCAAACAGTGGACAATAACTATAAACAAGGTATATACTATCAGATATGGGCAATGTGTTGGTATGTGTTGCCTAGTGGGGGTTGTTCACTAAAAGAGGTTTCATCAAAGGAATCGTTGGGGAAGGATAGTGCTACGATAAAGAAATCAACACCCATAAAACACTGGTGTTTTGGAAAACCAAACCTGAAAAAGTTCTTAGGCATAGGGGACTGAGCTAGGCTTAAGTCAAGAAGCTGTTCAACAAGCACTTATTAGGCATTTACTATGGTGTCACCCTCACAGTCTAATGGAAGGGGATGGGTGGAGACAACAGGCAAACAATTATGTGCAAACAAGATATATACAGGGTAAATTGGAGATTATTTCAGAGGAAAGGTGCTAATATTAAGGAAGCCCAAGAAAGACTTTTTGCAGAAGGTAGGATTTTGAGGTTTGAAGGAAGTCAGGAGACAAGGATGAGGAGGCAAGAATTTCAGACACGAGGGAGAGTCAGTGAAAATGAATGAATATGAAGATGGCGTGTGTTATGGGAGGAGGAGTAAGGGAGCTGGATCAAAATACATGTTGGGAGTAAGGTGTAAAAAGACCAGAAAAGTAGGGTGGAACCAGCCAATAAAGGTTTTAAAAGTTCAAGAGATTTGATCCTGGAGGATTTTACTGACAAGGGAAGTAACACGGTTAAACTATGCTTTAGAAAGATCCCTTTGATGGCTGAGTGGAGAATGGTCTGAAATGGGGAGACGCTTGGAAAAGCGACTAGCAGGCTACCGTAACTGTCCAGGCATAGAGTGATGAGGGTCTGTTCCTGTGCGAAAGCTGTGTCTGAGGAGAAAAGGGAGTGTATGAGGGAGACTTTGAAGGTAGAAGTGGCAAGACTTGAAACAGATTCAGTATCGGGAAGAGAAGGACACCTAGGTTGTGAGCCTGGATGACTAGGAGGATGGTAGTACCCTTGACAGTTCAGGGAAGACCTGGGTTCAGATCTTGCCTCTATTAAATACTGGCTGTGTGACCCTGGACAAATCATCTCTTTAAGGCCACAAATGGTAAAGAAGGTGCTAACCTGTACCAGTAAAGGTTCGAGTCCCTATCCCTATCTAAGATACTCAAAAAGAAACTATCTGCAGAAGAGGATAAAAACATGAAAACTGGATCTTGACATTGTGTCTTATTAGAAGACAACATATTAGAGGGAAAATATAAAAAACTATTCTTTTGGCACATGCTATAATAGTTTTCATTCTCAAGTCCCCTTATTAAAGTTTAGTAATAATGAGTATCTAGGGGACAGTAACTATGGGAATCTTTTGATAATGCTTAATCAAATGCTTAGAAATAGTTATATTTCTCAGGAATTTTTGTAACAGGTATTTTTATGGACAAAGAATCACAGATTTTATAATGTATATTCTTTGGACAAAAATCCTGATCTAGGTTTTTACTTTATCTTTACATTATTCCTAAAAGTAGATCATCTTGTAGATAGCGAAACTGTGGCACAGACAAGCTATATGTAGCTTTCCCAAGATCACAGAGTTAATTAACAGCTAAATTAGAATTATCATCTATAACGATCCTGTATAAATCACTGGCTGATTCCTACCTTCTGTTATTTTATTCCTACCCTTTTTGACCCTACCTTTCCCATGCCTCACTTCAAACTCACTAAGGCCTTTCACTGGGCTTTCTGGGATCTCATTCCATAATAAACAGCTTCCTCTTCTCCCTGGACCTGATGACATGACATCTTCTCCAGAACAGACTGTATCTCCCCGACTCCTACTCTGTCCCCCTGCAATTTCCAATCTTTCCCTATCCTTTGTTACATAACTAAAACATGCCCAAGTTTCACAGCATCAACCTACGGTTCTGGATCTCTTACCCAGACTCCTTGGAAAAACTGTTTCCCCTCGCTGCCTCTACTTCCTCTCTCATTCACTCACTCAACTGAAACTGCTCTAAAGTTACTATCTCATATAATATAGTACTAATCTGTTGTATCCATTATGAAGGAAAAAAAAAAGATTAAATTAACAGTATTTTAAAATTAAATTATTTTACTGCAGTTCAAAATCCTTTCTTTATTGGACTTTAGGAATTTTTGTTGGAAACTTTAATAATAATAAATAATATTGAATAAAAAAAATAATAAAGTTGCTATCTCTTACGTTCCAAACAGAGTCTTTTCTCAGTCTTCAACCTTCTTTACTCCTTGGCTGCATCAGACAGCACTCACCACTCTTCTTTCTCCTTGTGGTTTCATGACCTGCCTCTGACTTGCATTTCCTCCTAAGTGTCTGACCTCGCTGGGGTTCCCCCAGGCTCTGTCCAAGGCTGTTCCCCTCTCTTCCCTCTATCCTTTCTCTTCATTGGGCTCCCAGATCTATATATCCAGTCCAGTCTCTTCCCTGAGCTTCAGTTCCCTATCACCAACTGCCTACCAGACATGTCAAATCAGATGTCCCAGAGACATCTTGAACTCAACATGGCCAAGGCTGAACTCACTGTCTTTCTCCCTAAACTCACCTCCTTCCAAACTTCCCTTTTTTGTGTAGAAGATATGGTCATCCTTCCAGTCTCCCTGGTGACTAATCTTAGCATTGTTTTGCCTTCTTTTGTTTTCTCCCACATATTTAATTAATAGACAGATCTTGCTGCTCAGTAACACCTCTTACATATGACTCCCTCTCTCTGCTCATAGATCTATCACCCAGTTAAGGTTCTCTTGCCTAGATGACTCCTCAAGTCTCTCAGGTCCATCTTATATACTTCTGCCTGAGTATTTTCATTAAGCAAAGGTGTGTCCATGTTACTGCCATACTCAGTCAGCTCCAGTGGTTCCTACTGCCTTTAGGATAACATATAAGACTTTCATAATCTGGTCCTGGTCCCAAGCTTTTTTTCAGTGTCACTGGACATTACTGTCTCTCTGGCACTTTCCAATCCAGCCACAATCCTCTTCTTTGCTCCTCATAAGACATCTCCATCTTTTCATCTGTCATTATAGTGGCCAGTTCACATTTCTGGAATGCATTCCCTCCTCAGCTCTGCCTCAAAGAATATCTCCCTTCCTTCAAAAATAGAACTCAAGCACAACCTTCTTCATGCTCTTTACTGATTTTCCTCGCTGCTCATGCCCTCCTTCCCGTATTATCTTGGACAGATTTCTATTTATTCTCTTCATATTTATTCTGTGTACACACACACACACACACACACACACACACACACACACACACACACACACACACACACACAAACATAGACACAGACACACACATGCTTGAGTACTTCTTGTCCTTCCCATTAGAATGTAACTTGCTTGGGAATAGGGATTTTTGTATCCAAGTGCCCAGAACAGTGCCTGCCACATTGTGGGAGCTTAATGAGGTCTGTTAACTTTGATAACTTTTCCTACTAGATTATGCTGTTCCACGGTCCCACCTTCAGGTCTGTAAGGTGATAATTAAGTTATATTCTAGTGTACTGGGTTTTAAGATGGCTTTTAAGAACAAACATAACTTTCAAAGAGAGCTATCCTCATACTGAATAACATGTTTTCGGTGTTGATGGGTCTGGCTCTCTATGTCAAAGTGTAAACATTCAACAGAAAGTAAAAAAGCCATGTACTTATCTAGAGGGTTTATTTTTTTAGAGATTATATAAGCAAACAAAATAAAATATTGAATACGAAGAGATACTGAACCTGGCAATGTGTGCTCAGAGTATTTCTGGAGCACTGAAATCACCTCAGCACCATATTTTTCCAGTTTGTCTTCCGTAACACCATCAATCTGAAGTAAAACCTCAGGATCCGAAGATAAAGACTCTGAGTACAGGTATAAAACAAACAGAAGTCAGATTCCTGTCAAACATTTATTAAATTAATACTACAAATTAAGCAACAGGGACTTAAAATACATAAAAATATTTTAAAACACACAAGTCACAAGATTGTGAAGTTCCCAATCCATCCATGCTGTCAGAAGAGGCAGAAATGATAAGAAGCTGATGTGGTTGGAGAAGGCTTTGTGGGAGAAGACAGTACTAGGCCTGGGCTTTGAAGCGGTAAAGAAGGGAAAAGAGAGCATCCATAGCATGAGGGACAATATAACTAAAAGTGTACAAGTGAGAATGTGCATCATTTAGCTAGGAACACAATTAATAGATCTGTTTGAAGTACTAGAGATAATACTGGAGATCTAGGCAGGAGCCAGACTGCAGAGTGACGTGAATGTCAGCTGAAGAAATCTAATAGTCTTTATCCCATAGGTTTGGAAATTTCTGAATTGAAATAAAGGCAGTGATGTGATTGATCTATGGAAGTACTGTTTAGGACAGGCTGACTGAGTAAAAAGACTGTGAACATGAAGAAGGGTGTGATCATTACAAGCACTGTAGGGTTACGTGAAAGGGACTAGGCGAGGACAGCAAAGATAGAATGGAAAGGAAGGGGTGATTATGAACCACTGCCAAGGAAGAATTTGGAAGAAAATGATTAATGATGGGAGTATTCAACTCTTCTATAGATTTTAATGTTGAAGCTGATGAGATCATGAAAACACTTCCTATCCTAAGGCATACCATTAGAGAACAATATGAAAAACAAGGGAACGCAAGATATATTCTTACCAAAGGGCTATTTTGTCTAGACTGAAATTAAACTACATTTTTAAGCTTTCAGCTCCAGAGACCATGAATTTCAGACAAGAAGATTCATTAGTAAAATTAATTTTTGGTCTATTAATTTACAGTTCAAGTAATTGAAGGTTCATACATACCTGCAAGCTTTTTTAGAGTAACAGTATTAAATATATTGAAGTAATGGACACCAAAGACCTTCCCAAGGCCTTTGCAGACCTCTGTCAGTTCTCCCAGGCACTTCTTAACTAGTTCTTCTCTCTGGGATATCTTTGCTTCTAAAGCCTTTTGCTTTCTTATACCACTGAAATTCTCAGTTTCCAGAAAGTTCACCTTTGGGGGAAAGAAAAAGTTATATACTGAATTATAAATAAGCAAACAGATGCTTTCTAAGTAAAATGAAAATCATTTATGTATCAGTGATCTGATGGACAAATAAATTCTATTAAATTTTGATGTACCTAGTAGGACTATTTTGATTCAGTTTTTATTTAAACTTTTCAGAGAGATGATTAGAAATTCATAAGGATAGAATGAACACAAATTTACAGGACTACCTTTTATAAAATATGTACTATAATATATACATACACCCACACACCCATTCAAACATACAAATGTTTCTGGTTTGCCTAACACACAACTATTCCTCTTTGTTTACTTGAAAGCTGCAGGCAGAAGGTAAAGCTAAATTTAAATTTCAAATGATCTACCTTTAAATACCCATCCAGAACCACCTGGGCTTTCTCGCCTAACATCACATAGGCAATGGCTTGGTCATTAGCATTGATGTACAAATCTTCATCCAAAATTTTGTCAAGTATTAGCTTTTTCAAAAGTCTTTCAGCATTATGTCTTGAATAAGCAGCTCCCTTCCCAAATATGCCCGATTGAATCTTAGCACTTTTACTCCCTGAGGAGAAAGTAAAAGAATAGCATATATAAAAATAAATAGCATATATAAAAATAAAAAGCATCTATAAAAAAATAAATAGCATATATAAAAAATTTAGCATGTCTAGGTAACACCACCGACATCACACTCCCTTAGTGATTTCCACAAATAGACAGCTAATTGACAGGTAAGTCTGAACTAGACAAAACATGGATTAAGCCTGAACATACTATTTCATAGAAAATCTCAAGGAGAGATATAAGTGGATGGATGGAGGTCTCTTACATCTTTAGATCTGTTTTTTTCTTTTAAATTATCTATGTAACTTGCCCTTCTCCTTTCATGATAAAAAAATTACATGTGGCATCTCACAAATATTATACTTCTTGGGATGAAATCCTCTTAAATCATATTAGTATTCAAAGAAATGTTCTGTATAACAAAGTTAATTCCAAAACCTTAGCAACAGCGTTTTACTGATTGTTTTTCATATAAATTAAATCTTATTTTTGAATAAAAAATTTCAAATAATAAAAAAATTGACTTGTGTGCAAATTATATGCCATTCTGTTCTTCTTACACAGCAAAGGGAAGAACTGTTTTGATTTGCCACTAAGCAATAATTAAACATAGACTCCAACTGTCTCAAAATGTGCTCAAGAAGCGCCATCGCAGAAACGCAAGTAATTTCGAAATCAAGTACCAAAGAAATGAAACAAAACAACAAAAACCAAACCCCACCTACAAAGATCCAAAACAACAGGAGGAAAAGGAGAGAAGAAACACAATGTGTTTTTGGTGTTTATCATCTTCTGGCAGGCTTCACATTCATCTCAAAGAGGCTTTGAAAGAAGGATTCCTAACAATGGCCTCGCTATGAATAAGCTTCATGGCAAGGATCTATTTTGATGCTCTAAGAAGTTTATGATGAGAACTGACCTGTGATGAAATTGGCTAATAGTCTTTTAATATAGCTTTCCTCTAAAACGTTAATACCTGCATCCTTTTCACACAGATGTTTATAAAAATGGTTAAATAATGACATGATTTTCTAAAGCTAATTTTGTATTGTTATAAAACTGTTAAATACTAAAGGAATATAGAACTGCCTTCTTCTCTGTATCTATAAAACAAATTCCCTGGATTTTGTTTACATACAGTCTACCAATGAAACAACTTACCCAGGAAAATATCAACCAGCATGTTTATAGTAAATCTTCCACAAGAGCCCATATTCTTTTTGCTTCGTTCTCCATTCAATGAATCATGCTCTTGAACAAACTTTATGATGTTTTTCACATCTTCTGTCACATCCCTTGTCTTGTAATCCTATTAGTAGCAAACAACTGTTTCTGTTATAACTAGATGGCAACTGGTTTCCAAACTCCTAGGGTTTAAAATGAACTCCCATCTGATTATACTTTACATTGCTCATAAAAGACCATTTATGCAAAACAACAAAAGATTTTCAGATTCTCTTTCTATCTTCTGCTGAATTTATTGGTCTTTCCTAGAAATCGGACTGTCTTGTTCTCTCATAGATGTTTGTCCTATTTCCTCAGCTAGCTGTACAAAATATATGTATCTTTTACTTCCTTTGTGCTAGACTCTAGAGCACTCAGAATAATGAGAAGCAAGGATTTAATGAAGACTTGTTTGAATTAACGAATGATTAGGTAAATATAATAACACAATAGGGGCTAGATCATATGAGACTTAGCAAACTATTCCTAAGATGGAAACTGGATAAAGGCATTTGCTGGCATTCTATACATTTTTATTAATTTTGCAAAGTAACGTAATTGGTCTAATACATACAGAGAATTACAAATCTACTTATTTTCCTGGATGAGGATAAATCTTAGTACCTATCTCCTTTGAGAACAATAGTTTTTGCCCTATGCCACAAATACATTTTGCTTCATTTTGAATGTTTCACGTACCTGTGTCCTTTTGATCCTCACCTCCCCAATCCTGAAAAACTCTAAAAATGCAGCTTAATAACCAATAAACACACAAAAGAGTAACTATTCTGTAGAGTTAGATATCCAATATCTTTTTACAGACCTTCAGGAAAGAAAATACCAAAAAAATCACTTGTCACAATGTTTTCAGTAATACTTAATTTTATGGAATCCATGTTTTTTTTTCTTCCTTGACTGTTCATCTTTTAAATGTGACATGCTTCATTTCCAAAGCAAGCAAGTTACCACCTCCTCCCCCACCATAAAATAAAATCCCCTCATTTTACCTTCTTTTTGCAGCAGTTATCACAAGTCACATCTGGGTTTTCTTTGCAAAAATTAGGATTAAACTCATTTTCTCCAAAGTAGGACAAAAGCTGGAGTCTTCGGCATTCTATTATGTTTTCACAGTAATGTACCATGCTATACAGATTATTGAAGTGAGTCTGTCGTGTATGACTGTTTCCATCTTTCTCCACTGAAAAATTTAAGAAATATCATTGAAAAATACACTTATTAGAGGAAAAACAGATGAATATCATTATTCATAGTGGAAGCAAGATAATTTAATGAAATCAGAAAATTACCGACATTATTACAAGTGAAATCTTGTTACAATGAACTGAACAGGGTTAGCTGTAATCTTGCACTTTGTTAAGATATCAACAAATTAAGTTTTCCTTGGAATAAGTTACTGATAAGATAGGACTTGGAAATCTTTTTCTTAGAAACCTTTCGGTAATGGGAGTTAACCTATTAACTATTACTGAATCAAACAACAAGCAGTTGATTATGTGCCAGGCACTGTGTAGTGATACAAGCCAAAAGTAAATTCCTGCCTCCAAGTGCTTCAACAAAGTGCTTACTGAACTTCCTTTTGATACAAGACACAGGACCATGCACTTCCCAAAACACTGAGCTAAAAAACGGTTAAAATTGGATTGCATTATAATTTCCAGTAACCTTGATCATATCATTTTACCTATCCACTGGGAAACCCAAGACTAACAAAGTAACAGTTCAGTTCTATGGCACTGTGCTTTTCCTATGACATCCGATGTTTAAGGGTGATGTGGCAGGTAGCACTGTTCCTATGTTACCACTCAGCTAAGGCAGGTTACAGGAGAATTTTTAACTTTGTGTCAAGGATCCCTTTGGCAACCTGATGAAGCTCATAGATCCCTTCACAGTATGACATTTTCTGCTGATATTCATAACTGAAAAAAAATGCTAGGTTTCAGTAGAGGTCAGAGAAAATAAAAATGTTTTTTTTTTCCCCATCCAAGACCACAGAACTCCTAATGGTGGTCCATGACCCCAGATTAAGAACCCCTGGGTAATATAGTAATTTGCCCATAAAAACAGAACTAGAAAGTACTGGCTGGAGGACCTGGATCCAGATGTTGTCCTGTCACTCCTTTACACTGTTAGTACTTGCCAAAAACTTCTCCAATCCCTTTATTAAGCACAACAAATCAACACATCAAATGCAGACTCAGCTATGCTATCTCACCCTTCAAAGTCTGATACTAAAGTGTTACTATGAATATTTAAAATGGAATTTTCAATGTACCCTTCATTAAATTTTAGTACTGGTTTAAAAAATTTTAGTCATTTCAAAATCATTCCCTATCTATGTGGAGTGTTCCAAAAGTCTTAGTTAACGGATTTAAGCTTAAATCTGTAACTAAGGCTTTTGGGATGCCCTGTATAAATATTTTGGTTGTTGTTCTATGAATGTGTGTTAATCTAAGGGTAATAGGACCAAGGGGAACCCAGACTAAAGACTATAACATTCCACAGAAAATTTTAGCTTACTAAGAATGAGCCTCTTAAGTCTGGTTACATCATGGTAGCTATAGAAAAGGAGACAGTGAGACATTTCACCATCTCTTCCAGCTCTGCCAGATTCCTGGTAATATCCTTCTACTGATTTAGGGAGAGATGAATGGATAACATAGCGCACATCTGGTTTGTCAATCCCCATGCCAAAAGCAATTGTTGCACAGATAACCTGAAATAAAATCAGAAAAGATTAGCCTGTAATAAAAAATTTCACAAAATCTAAGCTTAGTGCTGTAAATAATAATATTTAAGCATAATGAAGTTTTTAATGAAAATAAAACTATAAAGAAAATATCAATAGCTTTCTGGATTTTTTTTGTTAAAGAATTTTTTATTGCAAAATTCAAAACCTCTCAAAAATGCTTTCCTTCTGAAGACAAAATAAGGATTGCATTTTATTCAAAATATGAAGTGTCCCAAAAGTTTAATGCAGTTTTAAGTTACTATGCTATATGGTCTCCAAAGAAAAATTTGAATAATAAGAGCTTCTATGAGTTGTATCAGCAAATTTTACTTTTCAATGTTCTAATGAACTATTCATTTTGGGACAATATTTTAGTTTAGTCACCTCAATTAGCATAAATAATTCTCACATTGGTAATATGCAGTCTCCAGAAAACTCCAAAGTGAAGAGGCTCAGCACTGCAGTGAGGTATCGTTTTACTGAAACTGTCTGGTAACTAAACACCCCTGAATATTATGGGATAGCTAGGACCATCATCCATGACAGCCAACCTTGACACCTTGGGCCATGCTGTTTGTTCTTCTGGGGTTGTGATGTTCCAGAGGGAACAGAGCAGAGACGCTATGAGCAGAAGTTGTTCCGATTGTTGCGCACTTTCAGAGTTAATCAAATAATAATGACCATCTTTTCCCATAACTCAACCTTGAATTTTCCATCAAACTGCTTATCTCACTACAAGCTTACAAGCTTCCCTTTCTCATTGCTAAAATATTTTGCCATGTACCAACCCCAGGCGTGCATTAATGGCAGGCCAACTGTCAAATTCAAGACATATCAAAGTTGAGTGAAAATTCTAGCAGCATAATGCCTTATATAAAGCATATACTGAATATACTGTATCTGATGACTGGAAGGATGAATCTTGTATCAAAATTAAATCACATTAAAAAAAAGTTTTCTTCAGAAAGGGCAGGATAATTTAAAATCAAGAGTTATATTCCAGTTGATGATTGGTAAGTTTTTGCCTGGAACCACCATATCATAAAGTCCCAGCCATGACTCACTTTCCTACTGGTTTGCTCCATCTCCATACTGTCCTCCTTTCTTTCCACCTCTTCTTTATGTGTGTTTTTTTTTTTTATGAATTAGAATATGAGCTCCATGAGAGTAGGGGCCATCTTGTATCACCAGTGATTAGCATGGTGTCTGACACAAAGTAAGCACTTAATAAATGCAGCATCTATCATGTCCTGAAAATGATCTGTCAGTGAGAAGAGTTACCTCAACAATACTTTAAAACATGTTAATCTGGTACAAAAAAAAAATAAAGCTACATGACTCAGGTTGTACTGCATCATACAAATAAAATTGTTCAGATGGGCTCAATAAATTTATCTCATTTAAAAAACAACACATTTTGCTGATGTTTTTACTCATACCATTTTGCAAAAAAATAGGCTGCTCCTGCAAGAACAGAATCTCAAAAGCAAATGATGTTGAGACTAAAGGAAGAGATGCCGTGGACTTGTTTTACATCTGTGACTAATATCAGAAAAGGAAGCTACATTTTACCTAACATTTACTCAGCAAATGTGTCCTCTTATTAAAGTAGAAGGTACCTATGCTGCACTCCAGGTAAGCTGTCCTTACAAAAACGCATGGCACTATCATCAACGTCAAGTTTTCTTAGAAAGGAAAGGTATAATGCAGTCTCCTGTTACAGATGGCAGGGTGTCCAGAGAATGCCCATATATACACAACAGTGGAATAATGAATTGTGAACGTTATATTTAAAGGTAACTGTGTTTTAAAAAGGATATCTTTTGAGCACATGATGATAAGCCACTGTGCAGAATTAGAAACATCCAGATTGCTGAAGGATCTGACATCTTTCGACTGGGAAATCTTATTTAGTTACTAGTTCCTTTTGTCCTTCTCCAAGATATATTTGTGTTTAAAAACCACTCACTACATATTCAGATAATTTCTTTAAGGAAGGAGAGATTTGAGAGCAAAGTTAGCCATATATAAAAAGGTGCAAAATCAAGGCTGTCACTTTAGCTGACTGGAGAGAGAAAAAAGTATGAATGTATGTGGGAGTACAGGGTGGGGAAGAGAGAGAGAAGTTTGAATCTCACAAGCTCAAGATTTCCTAACAAGTACAGGATAAGAATTCACCTTGACTATTTAGAACACTTAATCAAGTAGCCCCAAAAAATAATCATTTCATTTGCAGATTTTTTAGGACATTAGGAAAGCTAGGAGTCCAGAGCTAGATGTTATGTTAACATTATATTTGGCTCAACTCAGAATTATGTTTTAACTTTATCTCTATAAAAGTTAAATATTACAAAAGTTAGAAAAATAGTCTGTTTCATCCATCTTCCATCTGAATTTCAGTCTTGTTCTGATGTTGAGTACCTTTCATCTGCTAAATATTCCTAGACATTATGTACACTCTTATTCGTATCCTGTGAGCCTGCTGCCTAATTTCCCGTTACCTGGCAGCCATCTTGATTGATCCACTTGTGCTGAACTTCGTCTCTGGCTGAATCACTGAGGCCAGCATGGTAAGCAAGGGCGGCAAGCCCATCCTTCTGTAAGGTGTCAGCCACCGTGTCACACTCACGCCTGGAAAGGCAGTATATGATCCCTGAGTCATCTGCAAACAAACCAAGATAGTTTATACTGAGAAAAAAGGCCTATTTTACCTCAACACTAATTGCTTCTTTTGTTAAAGGACGGAGGAAGATCATATCAAAAGCACAGTCCAAATACGTGAATTCCATGAACTGGAAGTGAGGGTATTTAGCTCTAATCCTGGCTCTTCTACTGATAGGCTAGAAGACCTTGGACAAACTATTTTCCTGCTTGTAGGTTCTTAATAAAATGTGATTTTAACATATTACAATAGGAAGTTAGTCTTAATTCTCCATGGTGATGGGAAAAAAAGGGTTGTATGGATAAATGAAATAAACCTCGGGTCTCATTTTCATATAACCAATTAAAAAGCAGGAAGTGGGTGGGAGAGGGTACAGAAACAAAAAAATCTGGATAATACACACACTGATGCTAAGACAGAGAAAGTAATTATCAACTCAAAAAAAATCACAATTGAAAGTTAACAATACAGATGCAGGTGGTATATTTCATATATCTTGTGTTAGTGATTACTGTTGTCATGCCAAATGGGGTTTTACCAACTCCAGGAATCAGAGTTGAAATATTTCTTACTATAAATAACTGCTTAGTGCTCTCATAATGAGAAAAGAATTGTTTAATATGCAGTCTTCTATATCCCATGTGGTATTAAAAAGACATTTATTTAACACTCCCAAACATAATTCACAAGTCTCTACTCACGTGGGTGATGTTTTCTGATCCATTCTAAGCAATCAAATGCCACCTTTTTCGGTTTTTTGGGCAACACACTATACTTCAGATTATGTCTGTTAAAACTCATGCTAAATCTAGAAAAGATCAGAATACAAAATTTAGTCTTCTTAGGCAACTTTACTTCTACCATCTCCAGAAGTTCAAAGCAGTGATCATCCAAACAGGAAACATAACTACTGACTTGACAAGCTGGTTGAGGCTACTGGAATGGTACACAGAGAATGCACAAACAATGAAATGGAAGCAAGCAAAGGATGAAGAAGGGAAGGAAGTGGTGACAGGAAGGGAAAAAAAGTATGAGAAACATGGAATAATAAAAGAGTAGAAGAGCAGAGCTAACCAAAGTGAGAATTTTAAAAAGTATGCCACACCAGAAGAAAAATCCTTTACTAAAAATCAGACAGCTAAAACAAACCAAAGACAAACAAATAAAATAAAGACCAGAGAATCCATGGAGAAAGCCACAAAACTGTAGGGCCTCCAATGTCTCCAAAATGTCAAATGCTAACAAAAAGAGTTGATGAGGGAGTACATAGGAGAAACATATTTTAATATTAAATCTATTCTCTTGCAAAAATTTTCACAAAGTTACAAGACCTTGACAAGTGATACCCACACATAACATCATACAGTTGGCCTTCCTGGACCTTGTCTTCCCTATCTTTAAAAGCAGAGGGTTGGACTAAATGATATTAAAAGATGCTTGCAGATGAAAATCCAGTGATAAGATGCATTATGTCTATCTACCGTTAGGATAACGAAACACAGCTGTCTGTCTATAGCAGTGTTCACTAACAACACAAATTTTCCTTAAAAAAATTTCACAAAAGTTATTCAGAGAATTCTGATTTCCCCCTGCCACTCTGGGCATATGATAATTAGCATAGTTGATGTAAGAGTATGCTAACTGACAGTCAACATAACATAAGGCATGTTTCCATGCTGAAAATTATTTCTATTTTTTCTCTTAAGCTTTCACATATCAATGCAGAGCTTTTAAAATTGACTTTTGCATATGGCATACATACTAGAACCTGAAGTATAATATTTGATACATCTCACATACAGAACATTAATTTTGCCAAATAGGAAGGGAAAAAACTCCAAAAAAATTATTATAACTTTACTCACATTTTTTTTAAAACTGACATGGCACTAAAATTCTGTGTTCTGAAAATTACATTGATGAAATTCTGAAACTCATCAAATTTCTGCATTAAAGTGCCATGGTTTAATTCTATGGAAAATACCATGAGCATTGGAATACTAAGACTAGAAAAAGCCTTAAATTACTTAAATTTCCTGTTTCACATTGTATGGGTTAATAGCTGCCAATATACTTTGGGAGCTATATTTTACAAGGTCTTGATTGTTATCTAACTTCAATGTTCATTTTTATTTTTATACAGAACTTGCAGTTTCTCAGATTAAAAAAAAAAAAACCTCTTGTAATAAGACTAGCTCATTCTTCCTTTCTCTTCAAATGCCCCTATAAGCTGCTGTTATTACTTCTCCCAACATGCCCTTTCTAGCCTTTTACCTTTAGCCTCTGCCTTATTTCCACCCAAGATTTATACATTGTTTCACGGCCTTTTAAATGTTCAAACGGATTTGTGGCCTCTTATTGCGGAATTTCCCCCAAATGATATTTTCAACTCATGCATGCCTACCTATCCTGAGTGATTCTTGTTTATGTTCCCTGACAAGTTTGCCTCAAGGACAGCTATCCTAACAAGACGAAGTCATCTTTGTTTTTTTCTGACCGAGAGGGTACCAATGGCTCATATAAGCTGTTTACTGGTCATCCCTCACTCTTGCCCATGGCCAGCCTATCTAATGTCCTGATCATACATTTGTTATTGACGTCCTTCACTTTGGTCTTCTGTGGTTCCTTATTTGCTTTACATTGCAGCCTATGCCACAGACTAAAACTTTATGGTTAGAGGTCATAAAATAATATGACAAAATGTAGGTATGAAAAAGAGGGTCCTTTATTTCTGGGAGAATTTTGGGGTCATAAAAGGAACTTTGTAGTTTCTCATAGGCAGTCCCACCCACTCTTTTCCTCCTAATTCTGGGACTAATTCACTGCTTATACGTAGTGATGAACAAGATCAACATTGATTATTTATCTAAATACACATCATATCTGGACAACAGACTGTCTTCAATACACTTGGTTTTTCGATGGTTTTTTGAGCTCTCTTCTAGAATGCTCTGTTTTGATGTAACCATAATAGTACTGTCTATACTTGTAAGAATAAGAGATATTCCCTAATTGATAAATGGTCAAAGAATAGGAAAAAAAATCTGCGATATCTATAACCCACATGAAAAAATGTTCCAAGTAACTAATAATTGGAGACACACAAATTAAAGCTATTCTGAGATTCTACCTCTCGTCCACTGGCCAATCCATTACAAAAAATAAAAATGACAAATACTACAAGGGCTACGGAAAAACAGGAAAACTAACATACTGTTGAGGGAGATGTGAATCGATCCAACCATTCCAGAATTTATAACTATTCCCTGAAATTTGCTAGCTATGCATAACCTCTGATCCTGAGATACCAAGTTAAACCAGTTCTGCAAAGACAGCAAAAAACTGGAAATTAAAGGGGTGTTCCTCAATTAGGAAATGACTGAATAAAAGATGGTATATGAGTGGCAGCTAGACTATCATGTACCATCCCTCCCCCTCATATGAAGGTAACGGAATACTACTGTGCATAGAAAATAACCAAAGGGATGGTGCTAGAGAAACCTGGGAAGACTTATGTGAACTGAAGCAGAATGAAGTCAGTAGAACCAGGAGAACTATTTATACAATTACAAGAACAATGTAAAGAAAGACAACTCTGAGCTCTGAGTAAATGACCAACAATTGAAAGCACTGATGAAGCATGCTTCCTAGACAGACATTTTTTGAACATGGTTAATGCAGAAATTTGTTTTGACTATGTAAATTTATTGCAAGGGTGTTGTTTTTCTTTCTTTCACTTTTTAAATGAGAGGGAGAGAAAATAAATTTGCAACTGAAAAAAGTATAACTTTTTTTCAAATAAAGAAATGCATGCATCTGTTGCATGTACAATTACAAATTTAAACGTGAGACTAGAGTCGGGTATAACCAATATATGTAGGATACTATAATTTTTAATTTTTTGATGACTACTGTACAGGTAAAAATAAGAAAAAGTTTACTGTTAGGATGTGAACAAGCTAAAAAATTTTTTTTGTGCCTTGAGAATAGCTTCCATGATCACAAATACTGAAGGACAAAATATTAAATATGTGAAGCAGTTTGGGTGAACTATATCCTAGGATGTAAAAGATCATGGATTTAGGGCTCAGAAGACCTGGTTTAAGTTCAACCCGTTGCTCTGCCACTTACCAGCTCTGTGGCTTTGGGTAACCTCCCTGGCTTTAATTTCCTCATCTATAAATGGCAGTACCTACCTTACAGGGTTATTGTAAGGATCCAATGAGATAATAGTATGTAAAGATAGTGTGCAAACCTTAAAGTGCCAAATAAATGTCAAAGGTTATATGTCTATAAAATACAACATATAATTTAATCCTTCTTAAAAAGTGGCAGGACACTGTTACATTTCAGAAAGAGAATAATAGTTTTGGGGGATATTATACCAATTTTTTCCACAATAACTTACACTTGAGGGTTGATAATCTTCAACTGAGTTAGGATATCCTTCTGCACCCTGGGGTTAGCAGTGGCTGTGAGAGCCATTATTGAAACAGAAGGAAATTTTTGTCGAAGCATATTCAATCTTTTGTAGTCTGGACGAAAATCATGGCCCCACTAGTTGAAAAACAAAGAACAGTGTTTTTTCCAATCGTTCAACCGTTTATTTGAAAAAGATGACATAAAACAAAATCCTGTCAGCATTTCATCTTAATAAAAATCACAAAACTATTAGAAGAGGCTATAAAGAGCTAAGTTGATTTAATTCTTTAGAAAATGGTTTTTAAAATCAGTCAATGAGTTTTCATTGAAGACTTACTAAAAAATGCATTTCAATGGATTGTATATGTTTACAAAGTGTAATTTTTAAATATTTCAAACATAAAGGCAACATTTACCTGACTGACACAGTGTGCTTCATCAATGACAAAACGTGCCAATAATTTTCTCTCGTACAGATTTTCCAAAGTAGAAATCAGCCTGTTACTTGCACAGACCTAGACCAAAAATTTATCATGATAAAACTCTCCTAAAAAGGATAAAACTTCATGCCATTTCTGATGTAAAGTAAGCAGAACCAGAAAAACAATATACATAACAACTAAAACAACCAGAAAGAAAAAGAACAAAACAATTTCACGGAATGCTATGAAATTATGTTGACTAAGCTTGGCCTGCATAACAGATGGAGGTGACCCTCCTCTCCCTCTTAAAAGGGGGAGAGATCATGGCTGGGGAACATTCTAGATGTCAAATTCTTTTCCCCCTCAACATGTTACTAAGTTTTGTGAAACTAATTTTTAAACTTTTATTCTTTGTTATGTAAGATGGCTCTCCGGGGGGCAGAGTGGAAAGGGCTAAATCGAGATATGTAAAATGATGTAAAAATAAAAGCTACCAATAAAATGTATTTTATAAACTTAAAATAGTTTCTTACTTCAGGCAATAATGCTATAAGAAACAAAGTTACAGTAAACTGGGTATTTCTGCAATTTTCCTTTTAGGAAGCAGTTTCTATGCTGGCAAATATGACTTTTAGCATTTGGGTAAATAAATGCTAAGGAAGATCTTCTGAAGTTAATATACTTGAGAAAATATATCTAGAAAAACAGACACAACACACTTTCAAAAAGAAGAGTATATTTTAACACCATGTTTTAAAATGACAATATAACACAAACCTTTTCTGGAGTAACATACAGGAGTTTTATGATTGGATCTTTTTTTGACAATTGGAGATAAATATTTGCAGCTTCAGAATCTGTCTTATCACCTGTTAGATAAGTGGCTGGAATCTAGGGAAAAAAATACGTAACTATATATATATATATATTTACATATTTATTTGCTTAAGTTCAATTTATACAGTTTATAGTTTTGTATTTGAAAATCATAAATTATATCTGACAATAGTGACCAGATTTGGATGTTTTAATAAGCTTTGACCTCCAGAAATGTTTGTGGAAAATTATATTCTATGACTCTAAAGAGTCAGGCATGTAGTTATCAAAAGGGAGAGAAGATTTGAAGGCCAAACAGTGCTAGGTAGCTAAGGAAGACACTCTGGACAAAATTCTACATTTAAAAGAAAACGTATATATTATATAAATCCTCTTCTCTCCTGGGAGAATTGATACTTGGGAGACTGACAAGAAACCCAAAACTCTCTTACAGGATATAAGATCTCAAATAAATTTATGGAGAATAGGTGAAACTCCAAAGGATCTTGACCTTCTAAGAAGGAAAAAAGGAAACAGGAACACCAGAGAAGGTATTTTTTCCCAGCAAAGGAGCCAGGAGCTTGAAGAATAGAAGCTGGGAGAGAGAAACAAATCTATAAGGGGAACAAAGAGATATAGCCAGCTCAGACTGAGAAGTACAATCAGCAGATTTAAATTGGTAGAAGAGTGTATTCTTGCAGCTCCTTTAACCTTTCTGGGTCTAAACTTTCCTATCTGCAAAATGAGAGGGTTGGATCAGATGATTGGTTAGATATTTTCCACAGCTTATATTACCTATTTCCTATGACTCTTGGAGGATTCTGCAGAAATACAATGAAAGGTGCTGCCATTATGGGGTTCAGAGTGATCTAACAGAAACCATCTCACATTAGTGTTCTAACATTAGGTCCTACTCCTCTCCCCATTTTCTTTGGAAGAAAAGCTGTGACAGTGATCTCTGCTCTGGGGCTGCTGGATGACCCTGAGGGCAACCCAAAATGTGCATGAGAACTAAGCCGTGCCCACATGCACTGGGAGAAAATAACAACGTACATGCCTTTCAGGTGTTGAAAGAGAATGAGAACCATGCTGGCTTGGCAGCATACAAAACCTTTCTATGTAAATAAATTTAGATTAGCAAAAAAGACAGAAGAAGAGTTCTCTTACCTTTCTAGAATAATAATTTTGTATCCAAATAAAATTAGATTAAAAATCTTATGAAGGGCAACAAGAATATGCAAAGTATTTAACTGTGCAAAGCAAAATAACTCTTTTGCTTTACATCTCATCAATATTACCTAATAAATCACAGATTATTGTATTTCAGTCTTTACTTCATAGCATCCTCTGCTGTTATTCTCACAAAAAAAAAGACTGAATGGTTTGAATTCGTACTCACATCCAATGAAGTTAGCTTTTGCACTTGGTCTATTATTAGTGATCTCAGTGGAGAGATCACAATAGTAACTCCAGGGGAAACACAAGCGGGTAGCTGGTAACACAGGCTTTTACCCCCTCCTAAAAATAAATTAAGAGAAAAGGCTGTCAAGCTACGTAACACAAAGACCAACATCTGAAAGCTGTAACACAAAGTGATAACATCACCTAACAGGAGAGTCAGCTATTTTCCAATAGTGTCAGCATGTTAGAATTATACTCCACAAGTGACTAAACTGTACATACCCTCTGCCCCCAATAATAGCAATATTAGGGATAGATTAGAAAGACGTAAAAGGCAGAGGAAAGGTCATATATAATGTTTGTAGAGTGGCTGAACAAATTATGCTATGATTATTGTGCTGTAAGAGATGATAAATATTAAAGAATTCAGAGAAGCTCTGGAAGACTCGTATGAACTGATCTAGTGAATGATCAGGACCAGGAGAGCAATTTACATGATGACCACAAAAAATGAAAAGAAAACAACATCAGAATTTTTCACAAATCGATGCAGGGACCAATTATGAGATCAAAAGCGTGACACTGCAGTATGACTCTTCAGAGGTGATTGTTTTTGCTTGAATACACTTATTTGCTACAAGGGAGGTTTTAATGATTGTGCTGGCGAGTCACAGTGGGAAGTGATTAGCGTTTTTTAAAAAATAGCTCCAAGGGGGTAGAGAGGCGAGGCACAGAGCCAAGATGGTCGAGAGATGCCAGGAAGCTGCCTGAGCTTTCCCTAGTTTTCCCCGGAAACAATGTTAAGTCAAGCCTCTAAACGGACACTGGAGTGACAGAACCCACAGAAAGAGGGAGTGAAACAATTTTCCAGCATAAGATAACTTAAAAGGATTTCAGGAAAGGTCTGTCTCACTTGGGTAAAAAGGGAGCGCAGCCCAGCGCAGTGTCCAGGCAAACCAGTGGGAGGACCTTAGCCGCAGCACAGATCAGTGACTGAGACCTCTTGGTTGGGGCTCAGCAGGCTAATGGTATAGCAGGCCAGTTATAAGGTTTCCAGTCCCAGTGCAGAAGACAAACTGCCTGCCCTGGAACCCCAGCAAAGCACATGTGACTAGGCTAGGCTGGGAAGGCTTACGTGAACTAATGCTGAGCAAAGTGAGCAGAACTAGGAGAACATTGTTTTTTGCAACTCCTTTTGTTGTGTAAAGAATTGGAAGCTAGGGAGTTTTCCTTCAATGGGGGACTGACAGAACAGATTATAATTTATGAAGGTAATGTAATACTAATGGGCTCTTAGAAACAAAAGGGCAGAATAATCTAGGAAGACCTGCATGTACTAACGTGGAGCAAACAGGACTAGGATAACAATTTACACTGTAATTATATTGTAAAAATGAAGAACTTTGAAAGGCTTAAGAAGTCTAAGCAATGCAAAAACCAACTCTGATTCCAGAGGCCTGATGAAGAATGCTGTCTACCTGCCCAAAGGGAATAAAGAGACTGATAGATAAAATACGTAAAAGGAGACATATTTTGTTAGGACATGGTCCATGTGTGGATTTGTTCCGCTTGACTATGCATATTCATTGCGAGGGTTTTATTTCTTTTTCCAAAGGGTGGACACTGATGGTGAGGGAGATGAGAAGAAAAACAATTTCTGACAATTAAAAAAAATGAAGGTAACCGTCAGGACCTTTGTTCAGTGCCTTAGTGCTATCATTCTGCATATCATAGGTGCATAAATTTAGAGTTGGAAGAGACCTTAAAGAATCTAGAAACTCTTCATTTTATGTACAATGAAACTGAGGCCAAGAGAGGCTGAGCTGCCCAGGGCCATACAGCTAGTACATTTCTCAGGCAGTTTTCAAACTCCGAGTTTTCTGACCCCTGACTTGGCCTGCATCTACTCACTGCATCACATACCTGCCTCAAAAAATACATAAGTGAAGAAATGCTAATTAAGAGTTCCGGTGAACAGAATGCAGATAACAGAATTTACTGCACTGACAGAGGAAATGAGAGTGCTCATTAATGTCATATTTCCAACATCCTCTTAAAGTAAGGAGAATAGGATTATTCTCTGTACTGGGCAGGGTACGAAGGGAAAGCAGTAATACATGTTTCTAAATCGTGCCTTTCACTGAAAGTGGCCAGAGAAAAGTCACAAGGAGGACCTGATGACAAACTGACCCTTTGCTTATTCTCAGGTTTTCAAGTTCAGTCTGACCACTAGTGAGTTAGGAGTCGATGCTGGGGAGTTTTAGAGCCTAGAAGTTTTACTATTATAGAAATCATATTTATTTTTTATTGCATTTGCAAATAAGGAATGCTTAGCTCTGTGCTACATAACTAAATGCAAGCTTATGAAACTTGAAATGCTAATGATTAAAATTCAGTATGCACTATATAAATCAGTCTAAAAATTTTCAGCTTTACCAATATTTAACAGTTATTAAATGTTAAATATTAATTCGTCACTGAACAGTATGAATGGTTTGAAGAAAACCTTTAGCCTGTTGTCAAGTACTTGCTACATGCTTATTGACAAATTCTTATTTTGGAGATTAGTGGATTAGGATTTGTAGGTGAAGGCTAGTGTGCTTGGGTGATTTTAAAGACTCCCAAAACTGAAATGTAGGTAATAGTTTAAAAAATTAATGAATGTCCACTAATAAAATTGTTTTGAATAGATAGGTGATATGGTGCCTCGAATCTTTTCTGGAAGTGTTAAATGCATAAATGCTATATAAATCTACAAAAGGGCAAAGGGGATTTATTGCATATTTATCCACCATAACCTCCTTCGAAGGAGTTGTGCAACTCTTAAAAACCAAAATTAATGGTAGCAAAGGTTACTGAATATGAGGCAAAAGCCTCCAAAGCACTGCAAGTGTCCGTAATTAGTTTGGAAAAGGGAAAGATTTCATAAGAAACAAATCAATTCATTATCAATACAGCAAGTTAATTCAGAGTGGGAGGGCAGCTGTTCCCACATTAACAATAAGAACAGAGTATTGGGGACAAATGTAATGTATGTTCCCAGTACAGTAGAAAAATTTTATATGTCCCCAGCTATTGAAAGACTACATATGTATACTTTTTATTTCTTGTTAAAGAGCTTAGATGTTTTCATTTAACATCTGCCAGTGGACTCCCACCAATTCGTATCTATAAATACATACCAGTGGGCATTAGGACGAAACAGTCTTCACCAAGCAGAACAGCATTGATTGCCTCTAGCTGATTGGTACGAAAATGATGCAGGCCAAATTTTTTGTGAAAAATCTTCATCATTTCTTTTGAATGTGGAAAATCAAGACTTTTGAAACGCTCATGCTCTGGATTTCTGGATGGTCTACTTTGTACCAATTTGTCTTGTAAGAAAAGAATCAATATTATGAAAATCAGTTCACATCTGCTGCAGCAAAAAGGAATTTTTAATCACTTGCTATATATACCATGTCCCAAATCTCTATAGAAGGGTTTAGCACTCAGGACTACAGAATGAGTTATACTTTCTGCCTCCATTTCCTTAACTCTTACCTTTTTTTTTAGCAACCTGTAATCTAGTTTTTGGTCCCACAGGAGAGACCTGGTGTCTCAGAAGGCCACCGGTGGCCTCCTTGTCAAGAAATTCAATCCTAATTTGCTTGGATTTCTCTAAAGAATGTGACACTGTCGATCCTGCCTCTGAAACTCTTTCCTCCTTTGGCTTCCCTGCTAAGCCCTTTGTTCTCCTCTAACTACTCTGATTCCCCTCGTCTTTCTGTCATATTTGGTTTTAATGGCTGTCACAGCTGACCAAGATACTTTACAAAGCTACGTAGTTATAAGTGGAAGAAGTGTATTCATTGTTGGCTGTGCTTATTATTAAATGATACTCATTTTTCCAATCCTATCTACTAATTATATAAAGTTTTCTGTTGACATTTGATTAGTAAATTCCCATCTTTTCTCATGTGGGAGAGGCCAGCATTATGGTTTCTATAAAGATCAGATACCAAGTCTGGAGAGTTGCTGTTCCAGGTGTGAGGGATAGAACTCAGGGAAGACAGGAAGATGTCAAAGTAGACCATGTTTTCCTGGTGATGTATGGCTTTGATTTTCTTCCAAGATATCCCATGGGTATGGAGAAGTCTTGGAAACAAGGCTATAGACATGACAGTTCTGGGTTTTCTGTCTCACTGCTATTTGCATCAACCATTTGTTAGGCGTTCTCTGGCTTCTCCTTGCTGCAGCAAATACTTGCCATGAAAAACGAACCCAGGTGGGCAAGTAGGAAGTCTAAGTTCAGGCTGAATCTTCCCCATGCTGGACCAACCTGGACGTCTACTCTATCTTTCTCTCTTAACCTGAGACACCATTAAGTGTGTCCTGGTCTCTCTTATTTTGTGGAGTATATGCTCCATCCATTCTTCCTTGAGGGAAATTCCATTTGCATTCTTGCGAGTCGGTAGAGTACTCTCTTGCTCTCCTGAGGTGGAGAAGTACATAGGAAGTACCCATGTCCTCTACATTCCACTCAGATGGAGGTCTTAGAAGAATTCTGAGTCCCAGGAAGCAGGGTTTGCTTGTCCCTGGTTAAGGCTTCAGCTCCAAGTGGGGCTCGAATGGTGTGCCGACTATCTTTTCTAGTGATGAAGTGAAGTACTCACAAAACACATATTCTACTCTTCCTCCCTTGAGGTTCTTTCAGGATCCTTGTGTCCTTGCATTTGGGGAATTAAGGTTTACCCATTCTCATTGCAGCTTGGGCCAAGGGACATAAAAAGCATGTATTGGATCCATAGAGGAAGCAGAAGAGAGTGAACAGAGGGATGTGGGGGTCAAAAGAAAGAGGCTGGAGTCAGGGAATTAACACCTGCCTGAGGAATGCAGTTGTTTGGCTGACCAACCAGTGTAACCCACACTGGGCACAAACAAGGGGAAAGAAAACAGAAGAATCAGGCAGCTGCTGCTTACACATGGAAAAGCTGCGCTGGTCTCCTCAATTCTAATATTTTTTCATAAACTTCCTGGATCACTGTATGCATCTACCTTGGGTTCACTGGTTTGGACAATAGGTATTCTTCATCCACTTGGTTTTTCCCATGTGGAGAGTAAGGCCAAACTCCTGAGTGACTGACTGTGGATTTCAATTATGAAGATCTAAAGTATTCCAGGGCTTTATGCAATCAGTATAGTATCATAAACAAAGAGGAACATCTGGAAGACTTCACCATTTAAAGGAAACTTTTATTCTACTTGGACTCCATGCAGGACACTGTGATTTTGGCAAACACCTTTTGTAAGAATATGCCTCATTATTTCATATTTCTCTTGATATTAATAATTAGAGGTTAAAAAAGGTTATCTCTACTGTTAATTCTTTCAACATTGTTACACATATAGGAGACAGCTTGTTGAAGAACAGCTTTTATGGTAGTCAGTCACTTGCTTTACTGTACTAATTAATTTTTCTATCATAAAAAAACCAAACACAGTGGAATTTTATCTTTATAACTTTCAATCAATTATATGACAGTAAAGATATGATTTATTGTGGAATATTGTTTGCAAAAGCCTACCTATTTCATTCTCATACCTTCATCAAGGCTGATCTTACTGAAGATAGAGATTTACCTCTTAACTTAAATGACTACAAAGTCCCTTCCAATATATAAGCACACTCTTGGCTTTCTCAAACCTCTCCCCGTCTTTTTGGTAACAACAAAATCTAAGATTTTCCTGTACTTCTGGTATCTTCTCTCTCAGATATACTGAGAATACATCCCACAATACCTTCATATTTTTATTGTCTGTCTACAGTATGAAGGCATTTACACAAGGTGTATACTTGATCTGATCCAGCTGTTTTTCCTTTCTTTTTATTTCAGTGCCATTCCTTCTTTCCTACAACTGGAAAGATGCTATTAGAAACTAAATGTGGTAATTCCACTACCTATGATAGTGAAGTTTATTGTAAAAATGTTTACAGATCTTTTTTATTCTTTCCTGTTGTCCTTAAATATCTGATATGATTTTGCTTAATTGCATGGCTCATCAAATATTATTTAAATTTATCTTTCCCCATTTCTTGATGTTTTAAGGTACTAATTACAGTCTTTTGCTGTATTCCTAAATAAGATTTTACCAAATGAGTTATATTCCACTCAACTTTATGTCACATTATCTCTTTCCATCTAGCAAGGAGACCAGAAGTTTACCGGTTAAGGTAGTGGCTGGAATTTAATGGTTTTCTCATGATGACACCTGATTTATGCAAGTTGAACTTCCTTACAAAATTATAATTTTTGGTGATTTTGTTTGTGTTCCCCTTGTCTAGTCTATTCCAATTCTTTTATCTAAGTATTCAGGATATGTAGGCATCAAGCTTCCATATGGTTTACAAATCTTTGGCCTCTCACTTCTTATTCCTGAACTATACTTTCCAATTTTTCACAGTTCTTACCTATGACTGCCTTTGCATTTAAGTCACCAAGCATCAAGATATGTTGATTTAATTTATATTTTCTGCATTTCTTTACCTTCTACAACAAACTTCTGCACAAACTGTGATTCTTTCCACAGTGGTCTTTTGCAAATACAGAGTGGCCCTGAAGGTTCTGGGAAGTGTTAAGCATCTTTTGAGAATGGAAGAAGCTGCTAGAACTTGTGTTCTACTGGCAGAACTTCTAAGAACCCAAAGTCACCTATATACTATGATTATGTATTACAACAGGGCTTATTTATAGCCAATAACTCTGAAATAACATGTTGTTAGTAAAAGGAATCACTTTTTACCAAAGGTGATTGGGACAGTGGATATCAACACAGGAAAAAAATAACTCATACTTCACAACACATATTATGATAAAAATATAATAATAACCTTATCCTACTTGTGGAAAGAAGATAAATTTGTGGCTAAGGAAGAAGTAGAGGGTGTCTTTAGAAATGAGATGGATGTCTGAATACACAAAAGTACAAAAACTCTTGCACACTTAAATGTAATGATAAAATTTCCAAAGGAAAGCAAAAGACTGGGGGGAAATGTATGATACACGTTACTGATAAAAGGCTTCTCTCCCATCCACATTTGCTCTATCACATTAAATTCAACATGATGAGAATAGAATTCTTCTCCCAACGCCAGCTCCACCTACTAGGTTCCCACCTGCTGACTTCCCCATTTCTGTTAAAGGTAAAACCAGTGACCAATAAGAGCCATCTCCTCCTTCCTCTTCCTCACCTCCCACAGGGACTTAGTCACTAAGTCCTGCTGATTCTTCCCTCACAATGACTTTTTTGATTCCTACTGCCACCATTCTAGCTCAGTGCAGAGAATAAAATACACTAATCTTAGCTCTGGCACTCATTCTAACTGCAACACTCAACTGTCTCATAAAGATATTTTGTACATCAATTATGACACATTATTTCATCATATTACAAAAATAAATCAATTAATGTGCAATTTTAAAGGTTAAAAAAACAAACCAGAATCTTCACGATACTGATGTATTAAAAACAGGATTTTATGAAATTTTGCACAAAGTTATTTCAGCTAAAAAAAATTTCTTGTAAAGTTTTATAGAGCGGATGTAAGGTTTCATTATGCTTTCATCTGTTATTCTTTTCAAATAACTCCTCTTTTCAGTAGTTAATTTGACATTTCCAAGTTTCTTGCACAAGGTTTATTTATTTTTATGAAAGCTGTGACTCCACAACTCATTGGGGCTACACTCTCGACTGAATTTTTTAGTATGTAAAATTTAAACTTCTGTTAAACTAGATCTTTAACAATTTAGTAATCCCAAAATACGCACAATTAAAATTAATGAAAAAATTTTTTTTCTTTCTTCTGGCCCCAAGAATCATTAGCCTAATTGTTTTAGGGACAATAAAAAATTACTTAAATATAAAACACTTGTAAATGACTCCAGAATTTTCTTATCGCAAAAGACTCAATTATAACTTCACATTTTATAAAACTATCATGGCTATAAGCTTCACAGTAAGATTTTGGCGGGGGAATAGATCTATAACATAAAATGTAAGTACAAACTTGCAAAAAAATAGAGTGATTCTTAGTTGAAAGTTTGGTATGACATTAGCCCATGAAATTCCCGTTCTGGACAATTTTGTCTTAGAATTACAGAACCTTTTGTTTAAAGGAAACTTGGAGATCAGCACACAAACATTTAACATTGTAACTTACCAGGGCAGTTCTGGATTGAGGTGCTCTTATTCTGGTTAGAAGGTATCACTGAGAGACAGTTTGGCGTGGTCAGAGGAGTTCTTTCTGAAAATGATTTAGTTGGATGACCTTCACGAATAGGCAGATAAATATTTTTGGAAGAGTCTTCCTCTACTGAATTATAACTTGGGTTTTCCCAGTCATAATCATCAAAATCATCTATCTCAAAAATATCAATATCCTGGGTTTCAGAAAAATTGTCAGTTCTCAGGTCATTAACCAAATTAATGTGTTTATTCTGATCTTTTATAGCAGTGCTTGTGAGAATATTTCCTAGGAGATGAGGCCTTTTATATTTCTCTTCTGTCTTTAATATTTCAGCAGAACTGCTCCTAACAAAGGGTTCTGGTGATTGGGAACTGAGTAATATTCTTTCAGAGATATTTGTCCTGGCAGATGATAGCTCTGGCTTTTCTGGAGTAGTTCTTTGTGTGCCGTGCATCCTTGTCGAAACATCCAGATTTGGAAACGTCCTTGTAAATTTATCAGAAAAATTTCCTTGACAATCAGTAGTAGAGATAGGATTAGGAGGAAAGTGTAGAGATTTAAACTCTCTTACTAAATTCCCTGTGAAGGGAGATTTGCCCTTTTGAAATGAATTTAGAGAGGAAAAAGTTGTCTTGCCATTTACAGATAGAGCTTGTGAATTAGGCTGGTATATCCAATTCAAGGGTGGAGGACTAGTGTCATTTTTGCTGGAATTTGCATCAGCTAAAAGTTTTCTTCTAAAGAAAGAAAAAAATAACATTAGGCCAGAATCTATGGGTTATAAGATGTATGTTCTGTTTTATTCACCCCACCTCTCAAATTCTTTTAAGAAATAATCATTTTTCTCTTATCTCAAAAATTTGAACTAAAGAGATATTTATAAAAAGGTAATGACTTAAAATAGTAACTATACAGACTTTGGCTGATTTCAGATCATCTAGACACAATTCCCAGTCATGTTTCTGAACATTTTGGTATGGAGATCTGCAATTACTTTTGCCTATTTTCAAGAAAGTAGAGAAGTAGGGTAAATTTTGATGGGAAGGTAGGGCTGCCATATCATAGTGGTAGAGAAAGGAAGATTATTTGGGTCTCATAAACATCTATCCACTTCCATGGCTGGGTTTGGGGATGACAGACAAAAGGTGAGACTGGTAGATATTTGGGTACTGGGGGCTTTTATTTGGGCAATTCAATTACTGGATTACATATTTCATATTTTATAAAACTACCATGGATTACTGGATCAATTACTAGATTATATATCTAGTTAAGAGCAAGCTCACAGGTACAATAATAAAAAATTGTTGGAGACCACTGGTCCCGAGCCAGTTGATGAAACTCCAACCTTTTAGATATTTTTCCCAATTAAATAAAACCAGAGTGGGCAGTAATATTTCAACTTTATAAATTAAAACGGATCCCTTTTACACCAAAATACACGAATGGTAATGTATACTTTTGGCAATCATGGAGTTCAAATTTCAACTATTTCTGTAGCATGTGCTCTCTTTCCATGAAGACAATGACCCTTTGTCAATGACCCTACTCTTTGGATACTTTTACATTACAATATAGTATATATTGCATTATTACATTGCTTGTTATACTGTACTCCAAGCATTGTTGTTTTTTATACCTTTAATTTCAAGCAACTCATCTTTTCTGCAGCTATCTGTACTAAGTAGCTTTGTGTCATTAAAAAGGACTGAAAGAATTTTTCTCTTACTCTTGATCCTATCAGAGGTGGGATCATTACTACCACCGTCTCAATAAAGTCTTAAAAGAATCAGGGATGGAGGGTGTTTTAGGACAATGATCTGTTCTGTTTTTTTTTCTCTCTCTCCACTACCCCCAACCTCTCTCCCTGTCCCATTCCTTCAAGAAAGGGCTTAAAATGCTTGGCTCTTTTCTTAGAAGGAACTCAAACTGCACAAGCCCTTTTCCATTTCCCCACTTCATATAAACTAATTTTTAGTTGCCTGTTATTCACTTTTATACCTAACAAAGTCATATTCCATAATTTCCAATGACTAATGCTCCCCAAACCTCCTGCTCCTAAAAAAAATCTACAATCAGAAAAGTACATTCACAGGGATGTCTAGAATACACACACACACACACACACACACACACACATACACACACACGCTATTCTTAAGTATTTGGAAAGACTATAAAAAATTTTGAGTAGCTATGTCACCTCACAAATATTTTGTACATAGATAGAATACGTGTACCAAATAAGAAAAACTCAGATACCTAAGATCTCGATGTTGGAGAAGTTTGTTTCCACAATCCAAGCCTTGAAGTTGATAAGTAGGAATAGTATCCACTAAGGAACAGATGTCCTCCATCACATGAAAAAGCTGTGATTGCAAAGTCAATAGTTTACCTGCAAAATAATACTACACTTGAGTTTCTCTTAATAAACAACATTTTAAGATATACCAAAGTCATTCTTTTTATTTGGATGATTAGAAATAGTAACATTAAACATTTTTTCTAAAGACTATTAACATCCTAAACTAAAGTTCTACTCTGATGACATCTGTGTTCTGAAAGGCTATGTCAGGAGAGCGCAAGCTCTCAGAGATGCTATCAAACTATAAGTTTGAGTATAGGCTCTATGGTTTGAGGACCAGACAAATTAAATCTGGAGAGGCTCATCATGACTGGTTTGTCTACAGGGATGTTAATCTAAAAAGGTAAAAGGTGTCACACAACTGACATTGGTAGAGAGTAGCCACACTAATGAAATCCAGTATATTACCATGTATGTTATATTCATAGCCTAAATGAACGATTAGTGGGATCCTTTACACTTGTCCTCATTTCTTAGCTTTTATTGGCCCACCTTTCTGGCCAAATAATAAAGGAATAGGAATAAAGAATGATAGGTTAGAGCTTGAAGGGACTTTGGGGATTATCTCAATCTTCTCATTTTATATGTGTTGAAACAAAGGCCCAGAAAGATTAGGTAAGCTTAAGGTCATGAAACATTCTGAAACCGAAAACTGTCAGGAAAACCAATTAAATAAAATGGTATCTATATAATACAATATTCTTCAAGAAAAACTTTGTGTTCAAATGTGAAACAAGTGATATTGTAGAAGGAATTCTGGACTCAAAGTCAGGAGACAAGGATTCCATCACTTACTAGTTATGTAACCATAACCTTATGAGCCAACAGTAAACAGTAAAATGGAGACAAAACCCTGGCACCACTTATCTTACAAGGTTTCTGGGAGAAAAATGCTTTGCATGCAGTACATGTGAGTTATTATTATTGTTTGACTTCATTGTCTTAAAAAGGTATTCAAAATGGTAGAAATTATAAAAACCATCAAAATTTTTTCCTTATAAATGGTTTTAAAAATTAACTTATTAGTAGTACTCAATTTCCCTATGCTTAGGGAGCATAAGCAAAGGGTAAAAAAAAAAAGTCCACTTATGTGTTACAGTCACTCCTACTGGGAGAAACGATGTAGGGAAATATACTGGTTCCATGTCAGCCCTATCTCTGGTTATATATGTTATAGGATCCAAACAGAGCAGAAGAATTAGAATACTATCTTCTGGGAGAAAAGGACCAATTGCTAGTCATGGAGAGGGAAAGGTATCTGGCTGTAGTGCCAACGTGATATTCACTGCCTGTACAGAGGCCATGAATATCACATTGGCACTATAAATGGAGATGACAGTAGGGTTGTGAAATACCAGACCTTTATTTGGAGACAGAAAGGCTTTAGCGGAAGAAATGGATATCCCAGGATGGGAGGATTTACCTTATTCTTCCCTAACAAGAGAATGGGCTAATAGCACAGGGCTCTGTGAGAACTAGGAGTCAAGGCTACAGAAGGCAGGACCCAGAGATTTAGAAATATGTTTGCAAGGAATACCAATAGAACCAGAGAAAGAAATGGTAGGGGTGTGTAGGAGAGGCTGGGCCTTGCTAACAAGTTATCACCTTATGTGTAACAGTAGAGACAAGTGCTGGAAGAGAAAGCTCAGATAGAAAAGGAGTCTTAGTTTGCATGAGAAGCTTTTTTTGTTGTAGCATTCAAACTCTTCTTTAGAAGAGCAAGCTGGAAAATCTCATGTGGTAGAAGAAAAAGCTGTTGTTAGTTTAGTTCACAAAAAGAAGGAAAAAAAGGACGCATAGGAGGTTTTTCAGGCAGCACAACAGGAGAATCGGGGGTCCCCACAGAATTTGGGGAGGTAACTAAGGATTTTACTCAGCAGGAGGTCACAGATATTTTAAGTTGGTTCACACAAAGCATGGGAGAAACACTGCAGAGTCAGTGAAACAAATAAATTTCCTCAAGAGAGAAGAGTAACTAGCAGATTCAAAGTCAGAATAGATTGACAAGAAAAGAATTGTTTACTCCTCTATTGAGAGCAGGGGTAGATTTTGGAAGAATGGATGGCATTCCAAACTAATGAACTATACAAAATGTATAGAGAAAAGGGGCTTGATATTAGACTGAACAGAAAGATAAAAAATGCCCCAGCACATCCTCCTGAAACATTGTATCCAAATTTGTCACACTTGCAGGGGGAACAGAAGGTTGGCCAGGCTCCAGCTCAGATTAAAGAAAGTATGCCTCTAACTAGAATGATGACCCCAAAACTGCAAGTTAGAAAACAGTACGGCTATGATAGTGGGCTCATGGACTCCAGAAGCATGGCTGACCCTATCTACTCTGCTTCTGGTAATTGTCTACTTGTTTCTTTTTGGCTTTTTGTCTCTTCACCTTGTTTGTCAGATTTGTTTTCTGTAGGCTTAATATCCTCCACCTGCAGATGCCTGATCACTTAAGCTGGATGTCACCCCCATCTGAGGTGCTGAATCATCCCTGGACCTGGTGTTGACCAAACTCTGCATGCCAGCTGAGGAACTGACTCCTTGAATGGGACCTCTTGGGACAGGGACAGCTCTAAGTTCAACTTTAGCAGGGAGCAGCTATGAAAGAGGAGACTTTCACTCCTTCCCCCAAGATTTTGGGCTCCATTAGTTCAAGGGGGGGGGAATGCTAAGGTGCTTGTGCATAAGCCCTGCCGTGATACTGTTTTACGTGCTTATTTTGTGTGATCACTGTTATGCTGTTGTAAAGTTCTGTTGACACCAGTTGTCTAAAGATATTGTTTTATGTGCTTATTTTCTGTTATCTCTGTTAAATTTCTGTTGATTCCAGTTGCCCCACCAACCTCTGTGATGAATAGAAAAGACCTTGGGGGCCACATATATCTTTCCCAGTCATTAATAGGACCATGTGACCTGTTGGGTCACATGGAAGCCTGAGTCACATGAGTCTGTGGTGGGGGAAGCTTGCTGAATGGGTGGAACAGGAAGGGACAGAGCAGGAAGAGGCAGAGCTGGAGCACAGCTGAGAGGAAATTGGTCGCAGCAGTCAGAATTGAGGGGGAGAGAGAAAGCAAGCAGCTGGTTAACGTGAGTGGGAGAGCTTGTTTGTGATTTTGTTTAAGGGAGGTGATTTGTGGGAAACCTAACAGAGGGAAGGCTTGGGGCTGGTATTGCCCTCTGCATTGTTATTGTGTGTAGATTTCTTTGTTTCTATGGTAGGTTTGGCTTCCTGGTGGCTGAATAAATGTTTTGGTTCTGTCTTCCATGTGGAGAGGCTGCTGTATTTTGTGAATCAGAATTGTGCTGGCATATTCATGGCTGCTGTAGGCGCTGCGAATATCATGATGGCACTACACTGGTCCAGACAAAAAGGAACACTAGAAAACATTTAAATATTGTACAATATTTTAGGCGTTGAGGGAAAAAGGAGGTGTGCCAAAGGATGATAATCTGAAGAGATGGCAAGGTCTAGTAGAGTTAGGGTTGTTTTGGGCAGCAGGAAAGGGACAAATTGAACATTAGAGAATGGGAATAACGGTGAGGAGCAACTGAGGGGGAATGAGGGAAGAACAAGCATTTATTAAGTGTCTACTATGTGGTGGGCACTGTACTATGTGCTTTATTAATGTTACTTGATTCTTACAACAGTTTTGGGAGGCATTATTATTATTGTCCCCATTTCACAGCAGAGGAAATTATGGCAAAAGGAGGTTAAGTGACTTGTCCAGGGTCACACAGCTAGGAAGTGTCTTGAGGCTGGATTTGAACCTGCATCTTCCTGACTCCAGCCCTAGGTCTTTCTGATTCCAGATGGGGGAGGTTTAAAGAAAGAGGAGAAGAAAAAATAACCAATATGAGAACTAGTATAGAGTCTGTCAGGAAAAACAAAAGGATTGCCTTGCCAAAATGCGGGCCTGAGACTTCATAGTGGACTAGTCAGTATGGCTGCATAATTTTCTCCAGTTACTACAAAGGATGGGGATCCCCAGGGTTGTTACAGCAACAGTATAAGGAACTTTAAGAGTAGAGGATCACACTGAGCTGAACTGATTAACTAAAGGGTCAAGTTTGGGAAGGGAGGAAAGTGAAGCCAGAACAGGGGTGATGGCCTGTGAAAAATAATCATAAAAGAAATGGAAAATTAATCATACTTAAAAAACATGACCAAAGATGGAAAAGAAACTTTTGTACAGACTCAGCTGCTTCATCATCCTCAGATGAGAATAACAAACACTTGCTATATCTAAAATGTTTTTCATACCATCATACTTTGTACTGGTCTCCTGTATTGGCTGTGGGCTAGTTGTTTTCTCTGATTCTGATGAAAAGTAATTTGATAGCTTAGTAGAATTTTTTTCTCCATAACAGATGGAAGGCTCCTTTATAGTACTGCAAATAACAAAAGAGAAAATAATCATAACATGGACTAGTCAAAAATGTATTTCTATTGATATCTCATTTTTGTCTCTGATTTACCTCTACAACAGGCATGACAATAACATAAAGATAAAATTTAATTATAGGAACACTATTACCAAAAAGTTCCCTAAGTAACAAAGCTATTTTTCATATTCCATGGACGGTACAAAACAAGAATGCTTTGATGATCCAATAAAACTAATTCCTTCAATGAATAATCTTTTGAAACAAGTTTCCTAGTCCTTTGCACACAACAGGCATTTAATAAATATGAATACTGTATTGTGCTGTTGATGTAGGAGTCTCTTCAGTATAAAAATGAACCTCTCCACCTCCTTTGCAGAAGGGGAGACTGCATGTGGAACTACCTGCATGACTGATATGATTAGCTTTCTTGAATACTTTTTTCCTATTTCATTTTTATTCTCTCTTATAAAGGATAACTTTAGGAGGATAGAGGAAGAGATTTGATGAGAATGAAGACAATGCAAACCCAAGATTATCAATAAAAATTAAGATAAAAAAGAAAAGTCTCTATATTATGTAAGGTTTTAAGTGCTTGAGGTGGGTGGGCTGGGGAGAGGAATTTTTTATAGTTCTCTTGTCCTATCAAATAACAATTATGCCTTGACTTTGCTTACAACCTCTAAATTCTAACCAACCATCTCTTAAAAAATGCATGAACAGAAAAGGGGTGATATAGGATATACACAACACTTTGCTTCTCTTTCTATAGAACATAGTGGGATTTTGCCACATCCTAATTTGGGAGAAGTAGCACAAGATATTTATTATCACTCAATGAAAGGTAACAGACTGGAAAAGAAAAGACCATTTAGCTAGTGATGCTCTGGTTTGGAGGATGAGGATGACAAGGATTAGCAATTTCATGCACCAAAAGAATTCCATAGATTCCTCTCTGGAATACCAACTCACTTCAGTTGTATAAATGATGTGTCAGAGTGATTCTTTGTAACATATTCTTTATTATATATCCAATCACACCAAAAAATTGGGAGGCCCATGAAGATTTCAAATGTATAAGCTGAGTAGCAATTTGGGGTTTTTCTTTGTAGAATGAGCAAACAAGAAAACAGAACACATTAATGTACAGGATTAGGAATATGTAACATGACTTAGCCAAGTCAAATTACTTAAGGCACCCCAATAATAAACAGAAATGCTTGCTATTTTACCTAAGGCACATCAAAGAGGAGGAAGGGGAAGAAAACACTCCTTCTTCTGGAGAAGGTGGAACAAAATCTATATCAAAATCGTCTTCATTAAATTCCTCAGAGTCAGCACCTAAAGGTTCATCAGCTGGATGTCGCTCAACTCCTTCAGGATATTTCTTCTTTTCATTGTCATCTAAAACAAAACAGCTAATGAACATAGATCATTTCCATAATTACTAGAAGAAAGACAGCAGGAACTTGAGTGCTTGAAAGAATCTTTGAAAAACAATTTTTTATCCTTTTTTTTTAAAAAAAGTTTTAAAATTTATTTTAAACTTGAGTGCAAAATAAGAAAAGAAAAAAATGCCCATGTACACAGTAGAACAAGAGAAGATTTAATATAAAGCAATAAATTTCCATTTCAGGAAAACCTATATAATACTGTACATTTTTTTCCAAAGCTGTCCAGCTGTCCCTTTCTTCTCTGCTGTGTACTTTGCACTTTTCCCCTTCTCCCCGCCACTATAATTAAGCCCAGATATACACACACACTTATACACAGATATACATATACACTTATGCACATATATGTAAGACATACAATGCTTATATTTGTCATTTGTTTCTCTGAAGGTGGGTAGCATCTTTCGTAAGTCCAGGTCTTCCCATGTTTTTCTAAAATCAACCAGCTCTTCATTTCTTATACAGGAATATTCCAACCTGATCCTATTCTATCTGAAAGATGGTCTATGAAAGTTTTTTCCCAATTTCCTGCAAATCTTCTATTCTTGGTTGCACAGGTTTTATTTATAAAAGAAAATTTTAATTTAAAACCATCAATTTGAATATGGCTGACACAGTGTAGTTTCTTAATTTAGTTTTAAAAAATATTCTGCCTGCCTGTTTTTTAACTTAAGAAAAAGAACATAAAACTATACTCAATAACAAATAATATGCATAAAAAGTACAATAATCAGACTGACTGTTGAATAATAAACATACCGTTACTCAAATGACTAAACTGATGTCCTTCACAGCAATCACTTTGGCAGGCTTATTACAACAATGCGGCCATTAAGAAAAACATTTCTGGAATTACATTCAGAGACACTTAAGAAGCTGCAAAAGAACATTACTTTCCTTACTTTAGAGTCACATTCTGTTCTTTGACCAAGAACACTTTACCAAGTGAGGCCACTCACTTCATTGGTCCCAAATAACGTTTGTTCTTCACTTCCTTCACCCCCATTAAGTCAAATCCACTTTAAAAGCATTAAGACTTGCATTGCTCAAGACACTTAAGAGAATATCCCTAATTTCTTATTCAAGAAATTGTGAGGGCATTTCTAAAAGAAGAATTCTAAAAACATCAAGTAATGGTGGCATTACTATAAAACATACATGTCCTTCCAAAAGTGACTGTGATGAAGGGGACATTTGTATAGATATAAGTTCTGACATGTTTATAAAACACAGACCCAAAGCATGATGTATGACTATAAAAATAAATTTTTTTTAACAGCTATACCTCATAAATCAGTAAGGGAGAAAGAAAGGCGAAATCTAAGGCTGCAAAACAGACAAATACAGAAAAAGAAAAGCTAGAGAGAAATCTAAATAGAATACCTCATAGAATACATAAGCGTGCGCACACACGTTACCATAGCTAGAGACTTTCATGGAATAAGAGCCCCATCCTGTGGCCTTTTAGGATACTGATACTGAAGACTTTTAAGCTGAAGTCTTGTTTTCACAACTGCAGGCATAAATAGAGTCATCACCTATTGGTTTTAAGTAGAGGGCTAAAGGTTTCCTACAGGTAAGTAAATACAAGGTAATGTGAAGAAGGACAGAATACCAATAATTACAAGGATCTGGGAAGGTTTCACAGAAGTGCTATGTGGGCTGAGTAATGTAGGAGTTTTGAAAGGCTGTAATGATGGTGTGCATTCTAGGTACAGGGGCAGCTTGTGTGAATGCATGGAAGCAGTGGATGCTGAGTTTGGAAAATAGTTAATAAATAGTCTAGTTTGCCTGGAATGCAGAATAGATGAAAGGAAGTCTTTTGAAATAAAATTGAAACGGTAGGCTCAAATCAGGCTGAATAAGAGGCGAATGAGTTCGTATTTTATCCTATAAGAAGCCACTCAACATTTGTGAGTAGGGAAATGGCATGATGAAGTTTCTGCCTTAGAAAAATTATTTTGGAAACTTTGAATGGGGAGACAGGAATCAGGGCAATTAGGCAGTTATTAGTCCAGGTGAGACTCGGCCTAACTAGGGCCAAGGTAAATAGAATCAGGGATGAGCGTCAGAAATATTACAGAGATAGAATCAATAAGACTTGGCAACTGTTTGTCTATGAGGTGGGAGTAAAGGAGAGAAAATGTCTATGATAATTCTGAGGTTACTAATGGAAGGCTTTGAGAGAATGTGAGAGATGATCTTAATATAGAAAAGAGAAGAGTGTTAAGAGAGAGTATTAGGGGACACTCATACTTGGGAGGGTGGGTTGGGATATGGGTGATGGTCTAGCAAAGGCCACTGAGATGGAACACTCAAATATGAGAAAGACTGGGACAAAGCAGCATCACAGATGCCAAGGGAAGAGAGAAGATTCACAAGTTGGGACAAGTGTTAAAAGAGAAATCAAGGAGAAGTAGGCTTGAGAAAAAGCTATTGGATTTAGCAGTTAAAAGATATTGGAATTTTGACTACTATATATAAATCTGAAAAGCTTTTGCACAAATGAAATCAATGCAATTAAGAAAGAAAAGCATCAATTAGGAAGAAGTCTTTGTACAAATATATGATAGCTACAAAATGTACAGTATTATAGAACCAAGAAGGATTCCTCAAGGGAGAAAGCAGTCAAAAGGATATGAACAGTTTTCCAAAAAATGTCAACTATTAACAACCATAAAAAAAAGGCTATCACTTACAACAAGAAAACTGTAAATCAAAATAGCGAAGGTTTTACTTCATACTTAGCAAACAGTCAAAAAAAAAAGGAGATGGAAATACTTATTACGTTGGAATGGCTATGAAATGACAGACATACCAAATACACTATTGGTAGAGGTCTGAAGTGATTCAACCATTCTGGAAAACAATTTGAAATTATGCTAAAAAAGTAAGTAGAATGTTCAAACCCTTTGGCCCAGAGATCACACTATTAACATACAAGACAGAGAAAAAGGTCTCATACATATCTAAAATATTCATGAGGCTTTTTTTTTTGTACTGGCAAAAAAACTGGAAACAAAGTAGGTATCTAACAACTGGGGAGTGGTTAAAAGTGTAGTAGGAGGCAGAGACTGGCCCTGTCACAAACTCCCAATTCAGGCACTAAATTTGGAGGAGATGAATAAATCAAAGAAAACACTTACTGATATAAAAAATTGTTGCAAATTAGGAATCCTCTAAAAGGTTAAAGTAATGCTATAACAAAACAGCAACTCAAAAGAAAAAATGAGATTCTCCACAAGACTACATGAATACCTAAAAGAAATGAAGGAAGAGATAAAATCATTAAAAGAAGTTCTTGAGAAAAGAATTGGAAGGAGAATTAATAGGTTAGAAGAGGAAAGTCGTTAACTTTGCCTGGGAAATGGGCTAACTGAAAACTAGAACAGAATAGAAATCAATGACTTTGGGAAAGAGTAAGAAATACTAGAACAAAATCAAAAGATTGAAAAAATGGAAGAAAAGGTAAGATATCTGATGTCAAAAATCACAAATAATTGGCTTCAAAATCAGGTCAAGAAGAGAAAATTTAAATATCATGCAATTCCATGAAAAACCATTAATTTTAAAGCTGGGATACCATATTTCAAGGTGTCATAAATGAAAACTCTCCAGATCTTTAAGAACCACTGAGGTAAATATAGGGTAACTACAACTACCCAGAAAGGGAGTCCTAGGAATGTCACTGCCAAAGTCCAGAGCTCCCACATCAAATAAAAAATGCTGCATGTATTGACAAAGAAGTAGTTTAAGTGCCAAGGGACAACAGTCACAATAAGACCTGGAAACTATGAAAGATGAAGGAAGTCCTTGGAGTACAATATCTAAAATAGCAAAGCACAGGCTTATGACCAATAATAGCCTGTAGGTCAAGGAAATTTAATAAAAATAGCAATATTAACTGAATTAATGTACTTATTCAGTACCACACCAATCAACTTACCAAAGGACTATGTTAGAGAGCTAGAAAAAATAGTAACAAAATCATCTGGAGGAAGAAAAAAGGTCAAGAATATCAAAGAAGTCAAAGAAAAAAATGGGAAAGAAGAGGGCCTAGCAGTACCTGATCTCATACTACATAACATAAAGCTGTAATTGTCAAAACAATTTGGTACTGGGGAACAAATGGAGAGGTTGATTAGTGGAACGGATTAGGTACACAATATAGAGAAGCAAATGAAATGGTAACTAACCTACTGTTTGATTAAGCAAAAGTGCTCAGCTATTGGGGCAAGAACTCATCTGATAGAAATTGATGGGAAAACTGGAAAACAGTTTGGCAGAAATTAAGTACAGATCGATATCTCAGACCATACACAAAGAAAAGCTCCAAATTTATAATGTAGACATAAAGGGTGACATCATAAGCAAGTTAAAAGAATATGAAAGAAACTACCCATCAGATCAATCTATGGGTAGGGGAAGAATTCATGATGAAATGAGAGATAGAAAGGTTCATAGGAGGTAAAGTGGATAATTTCGATTACATAAAATTAAAAAGTTTTTGCACAAAACCAATAAAATTTGTCATTTCTTATAAGTGGGATACATGAGAAGAAGGGTGTCCAAACATGGGCAAAGGGGGTGCAGAGCGGGCATCAAATGAACCTTACTTTTATCTGAAATGGACAAGAGGGTCAACAACTCCCACCACCACCCAGTTTGTTGTAAAAATATAGAACTATATTCAGCTCCACAGAGAAGTAAGTGGGAATGGTGGTTGGAGAGAGGGGAGGTTAAGAGGAAGGCAACAGTTACAATCAAAACAAATTTCCTAATCCTGAAGGGAAAAGTAAAGAGGAAAAAAAGAGAGAAAAGAACTAGAATCTAAGAGGGTTATATTATCCATCAGATAACTGGGGATTAGTCAAATAAACTATGTTATACTAGTATAATGGAATATCATTGGACCATAAGAAATGACAGAGAGATAATTTCAGAGATTCCTGGGTCATATGAACTTCCACAACATGGAAGGAGCAGAGCCAGGACAATTTATACAAGGATAGCAATACTATAAATTAAAACAACTTTTAAAAGACTTATGAACTCAGATCTCATCAGTATTCTCCTAATGTTCATGCTATAGGCCTGGAATTCTTTCCATTCTCCTAATACAAAGGCCTAACTCAAATGAATTTTCCTCCAGGAAGCCTTCCCTAATAAGCCCCTCTCCCTCCTAATTACTTTTTCCTTCAGGCCTCATATAATATTTTGTTTTGTAACTGTACAATGTAATACTGTATATTATAGCAATCTACCCTGTCTTCAACTTGAGGATGGTTACTCAAAGGCAGGGACCATGTCTCACTTATATTTTGTACTCTCCCCTCAAACTCACTTGCAAGAGCCTAATATATTCTCTGTGTTTTAATATGTATTTGTCGATCATGCAGCAATATATTAGATATTTAAAGGTTAATGGAAACAATCAATAGCTAAGACATAGGACTTTGGGAATTAGTTTCCTCATTTGTAAGGAGAGAGTTGACCAAGATCTCTAAGATTTCCTTAAGTTCTAACAATCTACAATTCTAAAATTTAATTAACATATTGAAAGAAAGAGTTCTATAACAATCGTTACCTCTTTCAATGCCCAAATGAGTTTTTAAAGCATGGTTTTTTTGAATATCTTCATTTCTAAACTCTTCAGAAATGGAATCATCATCAAGACAAATCACAGGATTACTTAATTCTTCTGATTCAGGCAACTCTTTTTTAGTCAATTCTGCTTGTCTGCTTGTACCAGATGGAAAATTCAAAAGTTCTGGATCAACCTTCTTCCCATTTGCTTTACTCATCCGTGTGTTGGATATGTTATTTTTATCCCCTTTTGATCTCTGAGTATTACTTAGTTTTGTAAAACGAGTTCTAGAGGGTGTAGTAAAAGTTTTTGTATTTCCAGAAGTATCAAAGTCATCTATATCATCCCAGTCATTGACAAGTATGGCAGAGTCAAATGAAGAATTCAATTCTAATTTCTTAGAAACTTTACACAATTCCTTGTTGGCAGAGTTTTCTTTTGTAGGAGGTTGTAAACTACATGAAGACTTGTGGGTGTTCTTTGAAGAATCTGATAATATCTGATTTGAACAAAACTTCTGGATTTGTGGTCCTTTTGAAGTTCTCTCTGAGAAGGCACTGATACTTGTCTGCTGGTTCTTGGCACTGAGAAAAGGCTTACTGAGAGGAAAGGTCTCAGTAACATTAACATCCTTATCACTTAACACAAGGGCCTGAGTTACACTGTTGCTAGAAGGTATTTTCTTCTTAAAAGTGAAACCTCTGAAAAGGTATATGAAAAACTGACATTATTTTAACATCCCCATAAAAGACAATACATTTTATTTTTAAAAGAAAAATAACACTTTCTTAATTAAGCTAATTTATTTGTGAGGAGTTAAGCTTTAGTGTATTATGTTTTTTTTTTTTTTTTTACCAATTTACTTTCATCCTCCCTGATTTGAGGTTTTTTAAAAACCTGCTTAATGTCTCAGAGAATACATCAGATATCCAAATTCTCTGACTTCTTTAAAAAAATTGTTTTTTGGAACCTGTGAGTCCGTCTGTGTGGTGAATCCCTCGTATCTGGGCAGGAACTTTCCCGTGCAGAGAAGAAATACAGATCAAACAACAGATCTCTAACTTAGGGTCTTAGAAGAGCTAGCTGGCCAGGACACTGAGACAGTAATCTACCCAAGGTCACAGAACTAGCAGTTTTTCTATCCACTATGTCATACTGCCTCTGTGACTGCTTAAGAACTGATTGTTTATTATACAAGCCTCTTGACTCTCTACTCTCCCTCAGGCTGCCTGTCTTTTGGTTATTTTATATTCATTTCCTTGGACTTCAGTTAATAGTGCTATTCTAATAGTCTACTGGTACTTTTACTCTGCTATATTTACAAAGTTTTAGTTTTTAAAAATAAATTCTACTTAAATAATATGGACTTAAGTTTTACAAAAGAGTCCTAAGGAACAGACATATTACCATAAAGTCATGCTTAACTATCAACAACAGAAAATGAAAAAACTGCACAGTTAAATATCTGTCTTGGAGCTAAAAGAGATCTCCAAGATCATCTAGTCTAACCTTTGTACTTTTTTAAGAGCAGAAAACTGAGGCTCAGAGAGGTAAAGTGATGTGTGCAAGGTAATAGAGGTATCAGGTAGCAGAGCCAGCCAAGATTTAAACCTAGGCCCTAGGACTCCAGATTCAGGACTGTCTTTACTATACACTGAAGAATGGAAGGCACTTATGAATAACTAATGGATCAATAAGTAATTTGTCTTATCTTCAGCCCTAATGTGAAATGTCACTGTTCAAAAATTCAGTGCTCTAGTTCTGAACTGATACATGGAAATGGATAGAGGCAAAACACTTGCAAGCATCAGACAGCCAATTACAATAAATTTGGCTTAATATTTCAGAGGTTGGATGGGTACTAGATAAAACCTCTTCACTTAAATTATTAACATCATTAACTTGACTCTCCTTCAAATGAATGGGGATCAGGGAAGAAAAAGGGGATTAGGGCAGGGACAGTGTTTGGTAAATCCAGGGGAATGACTTTTTTTTTAAGAGGGAGAAAGGCAAGGCAATTGGGGTGAAGTGACTTGCCCAAGGTTACACAGTTAGTAAGTGTCAAGTGTTTGAGGCTGGATTTGAATTCAGGTCCTCCTGACTCCAGGGCCAGTGCTCTATCCACTGTGCTACCTAGCTGCTCCAGGGAATGTCTTTCAAACATGCTGCAGACCCCAATTGATAAATGGTCAAAGGAGATGAACAGGCAATTTTCAGGGGAAGAAATCAAAGCTATCTATGATCATATGAAAAAGTGCTCTAAATCACTATTGATTAGAGAGATGCAAATCAAAACAACTCTGAGGTACCACATCACACCTATAAGATTGGCAAACATGACAGAACAAGAAAATGATAAATGCTGGCGAGGATGTGGGAGAGTTGGAACACTAATTCATTATTGGTGGAGCTGTGAGCTCATCCAACCATTCTGGAGAGCAGTTTGGAACTATGCCCAGAGGGCTACAAAAATGTGCATACCCTTTGACCCAGCAATATCGCTACTAGGACTGTATCCCCAAGAGATTATAAAAATGGGAAAGGGTCCCACATGTACAAAAGTATTTATAGCAGCACTCTTTGTGGTAGCCAAGAACTGGAAGTCAAGGGGATGCCCATCAATTGGGGAATGGCTGAATAAATGATGGTATATGAATGTAATGGAGTACTATTGCACCATAAGAAATGATGAACAAGAAGACTTCAGGGAGGCCTGGAAGGACTTATATGATCTGATACTGAGCGAAAGGAGCAGAACCAGGAGAACTTTGTGCACAGCAACGACCACAGTGTGTGAGAGTTTTTTTCTGGTAGACTTGGAACTTCGTAATAACGCAAGAACTTACTGAAAAAAAAAATCCCAATGGTCGTTTTCTAAGGCAAAATGTCTTCCACACTCAGAGAAAGAAATATGGAAGTCATTCGCAGAATGTAGCAGATCATGCCTGTGTGTGTGGTTTTAGTGTATCATGTTTTGATTTGTTATATGATTTCTTCCATTAATTTTAGTGCGACTACATAGCATGACTATAGTGAAAATGTGCTCAATAGCTAAGTATATGTAGAACCTATACAGAATTGTATGCTGTCATGGGGAGGGAAGGGGGTAGTGGGAGGAAGGTGTGGGGGGGATAAAAATCTTAATTTTAAGGAAGTGATTGTAGAACATTAAAAAATTAAAACAAACAAACAAAACATGCTGCAGAGCCTCAGAAGACAACGGCCAATAAGAAATGGAAGCCCTTTGAGAGGATTACCCTGAGCTGGTCCTTATATGTCTCAGTATTGTATAACTTGTTGCAAATTGTTCTGGTGATCAGCTAAAACATTGTCAGGGTCATAATTGTGCCCTTTAACCACCCAGAAAGGGTGAGATAGATAAGGACAAAATGGTGAAGGAATGACTGGAGACCAAAGAAGACTGAGATGCAGAATCATTAAAGAACAATGGGACCCTAAGCTTCTAGATCAACACTGACTGAACAGGTAACATGATACTGGGCACATCATGTGATCTTTCTGGAGCTTCATTTCCTCATGTATAAAATGTGGGGTTATACTAAATGACTTCTAAAATTCTATGTTTTCATGCATTTGTACCATTTTGTATCTCATATTGGGAGAGAGATTAGTGCTGTGATCTCATTGGTAAAGGCAACTCCCAGATGAACAAAGTCACTCTGTCAAAGCAGGTTAGCACCTTCTCTCCAACACATAGCTTTAGCAAGTTGTCCGTAGCATTGAAAATGCAAGAGACTTGCCTAGTATAGTGTGTGACAGAGAGTAGGGCTTAAAATCTGATTTTTCTGGATCCAAGGCTAGTTTTAGCTCTGTCCACACTGCCTTATCACACTGTCTCTCATTGTAATGGCATAACAGACCAAAATACTTACGTAGATTTGGGTTTCAGAACATTTAATTTATTTTGAATTTCTTTGGCTGAATGGCGTTCTAGCTGTTGTTGCAGATTATTCTGAGGAATAACAGCCATAATTCTAGGTGGAGAGAAAAAAGTGGTATCAGGTACTCGGCATTTATCATAATATTTATAGGAGGAAGGGAACACACACAAGAACTACTGCCCCAAAACCCAATGTTTCAAAAATGTCCAGGGTGATAACATGCTCAGTTTTTTTTTAGTGTTAAATAATTAAGAAAATATGGTAATATTTATACATAAAATACATTGTAAACTTTAAAATGTCATATGATTCATTCACTAAGGTTCTATTCTGATGCCTCATTATAGCATGTAGCAAACCCTGGATTTTAGTTTATGCCAACAGTCATTCTACGCTCTAGAACAGGGATCAGCAAACTGTAAGCCCAGTTGGTCACCCTCTGAGTTAAGAATAGTTTTTCCATTTTAAAAATGCAAAAACATTCTTAGTTTGCCGTCTGTACCAAAAGAGGCCACAGATAGCATTTGGCCCATTGGCAGTTTGCTATTTCCTGCTCTACAAACTCCTATTCAGGTTAGAAAGACTTCAAGTTATGGGCTTGGTAATATAGTTGATATTTTTCAAGTTGGCCCCAGTTCAATTAACTTTGGAGAGGCTTTTCTGGCCACTCTTGAAGACAACATCGCAGGGGAGAGTTAAGGTCTTGTTGGCAGGGGGTACTTCCACTGGAAAAATCACAGATCCCAGAAGCAATGTTAGTATACAAATAAGTAGAAAGGAGAGGGGGGGCAGAGAAACTCAAAGAGGAATTGGAAAGCCTAATTAAAAATTGGAAGAGTATATATTTCCTGAGCAGAAGTAAAATCAAAGGACAAAGGAGAAATCATAGTGAGTGGCAACTGGTTTATTAAAGAAAGATTTATGTTAATTTACTTATTCAGTGTCATATCAATCAAACTACCAAAAATATTTTAGAGAACTAGAAAAAATAATTCATCTGGAAGAACAAAAGTTCCAAAATATCAAGGGAATTAATGAAAAGAAATGCAAGGGAAGATGACCTAGCCATATGAGATCTAACACTGATCTAAAGATAAAGCAGCAATTTTCAAAACTACTGGGCACTAAGAAATAAAGTGGTAGAGCAGTGGAATAGGTTAGATATATAAGACACAGGAATCAATGACTATAATAATCTACTGTTTGATAAGCCCAAAGACTCCAGCTTCTTGGATAAGAACTCACTATTTGACCAAAACTGCTGGGAAACCTAGAAAATAGTATGGCAGAAGCTAAGCATGGACCAACATTTTACAAAATATACCAAGACAAGGTCAAAATGGGTACAAGATTTAGACATAAAGGGAAATACTATAAGCAAATTAGGAAAGAAAGGAATAGTTTTCCTGTCAGATCTATGGAGAATGGAAGAATTTATGACCAAACAAGAGACAGAGAACATTATGAAATGCAAAATGGATAATTTGGGTTACATCACATTAAAAAGTTTTTGCATAAAGCCAGTGTAACCAAAATTAGAAGGAAAGAAGAAAGCTGGGAAATAATTTTTACAGCCAGTACCTCTGATAAAGGCCTCATTTCTAAGATATATAGAGAACTGGGTCAAATTTATAAGAATACAAGTCATTACCCAATTGATAAATGATTAAAGGACATGAACGGGCATTTTTCAGAAGCAGAAATTAAAGCTATCTATAGACATATGAAAAATGCTCTAAAACACTACTAATTAGAAAAGTGCAAATCAAAACAACTCTAACACCTATTAGATTGGCTAACCTACAAAATAGGAAAATGATAAATGCTAGAGAAGATATGGGAAAATTGGAACACTGATGCATTGTTGGTGGAGTTGTGAAATGATTTGACCATTCTGGAGAGGAATTTGGAACTATGCCAAAGGACTATAAAACTGTGCATTCCCTTTGATCCAGCAATACCACTACTAGGTCTGTATCCCAGAGATGATAAAAAAGGGAATAGGATCCACATGTACAAAGGTATTTATAGTAGCTCTTTTCAGGGTAGGAAAGAATTAGAAATTGAGGGGATGCCACCAGTTGGGGAATGGCTGAACAAGCTGTGGTATATGAATGTAATGCAATACTGTTGTACCTTAAGAAATGATGAGCAGGCAGAGTTCAGAAAAACCTGGAAAGATTTAACATGACCTGATGCTGAGTGAAGTAAGCAGAGCCAGGAGAACATTGCACACAGTAACAGCAACATTGTTGGATGACCAACTCTGATGAACTTAGCTCTTCTCAGCAGTGTGATGATCGAAGACAATTCCAAAAGACCCATGATTGAAAATGCTATCCACCATCTAGAGAAAATCTATGGAGTCTAAAGGCAGATCAAAGCATACCATTCTATTTTCTTTTTCCCTTTTGTTCTGATTCTTATTTCACATGACTAATGTGGAAATATTTTTAATATGATTGTACATGTATTGAATATATCAGATAGCATGCTCTCTTGGGGAGGTGGGAGAGGAGGGGAGGGGGAAAAATTTAGAACTCAAAATCTTATAAAAGTTAAAGCTGGAAACTAAGATTTAACTGAAGACATTTTTTTTTGTGCATCAAATGTTTTTGCGGCTTAGTGTACTACTGAATTATAGTGTCAATTAAAAATCATGCTTACTAAGAAAAAATGGTTTTGAAAAATTTGAGTTAATTCTTAATTCATAGATTTCAATCATCTAATAGAATGAAAGCTCTTTGAGGGGAGGACTTTTGTCTTCATACTCCTAAGCATAGTGCCTTGAATACACAAATCAGTTGAATTAAACAAAAGTCTCATTTTAACTAATCATGTTAATCATTCTCACAACACTTTTATTGGCAACTGACTTGTATTTCCTCTTCTTGTACTTTATCCTGACCATCCTTTGGAGGAGGTACTAATGCAGCCTGTAGCAGTATTCTAGGGAAGGCCAAATATCAGTTAACATCTCTCGTGTCCGTGATATCCTAGTTCCTCAAATCACTTTCTGATTTTGCACCCACTATGATAACTATAACTCTGCTCATCTGTGTAACTCCCTAGATCCTCTCCTTTCCTTTGTAAAAGTTTTTCATATTATAAATCATGCTGGGAAAAACCTAATACAATAATAATTTAATCTAAATATGTTAAATTGGACTGTAGCTCCTTGAGAGTACTGTTTCATACTTTGTATTTATATCTGACACAGTGCCTGGCACAAAAATGGAATTTAATGAATTCTTGTGGATATTGCTATTGAAATTGGGACTGGAAATAAATGGAGCAGGGTGACTTATGACAGTAATTACTGCATTTTCTAAATCTTAATAACTTCCACTGTTTTCTTCTGAACTCTTCCTAAATTCTCCATATTTTGATTGCTCCATTAGGAGTTAAACAGACCTTGATAATCTTAATAATGAAGCAACTGAAGCCAAATGCAGACATGATTAACTGTTACTTCAAACTAGAATCTTTATGAATTCTAAGAGTTGTTCATCTACAATTCGTTCGGAAGGCAGTGAAGATGGTGGCAAATTAAGTAGGACTTAGGTGAACCCAGATCTCCCATAAGTGGTGCAGAAAAGCTTAAAAATACAGCAGGAGGAACAATGATATAGAAGAACAAAGAGAAACAGTTCTAACTCTTAGCTCTTCTATCTAGTCCAGGACTGCAAAAAAAAGCCAGAATCTTGTGGAAGATCCAGGCAGGCAGAAACCAAAGCACAGATTTTCCTGGATCACAAGACAAGGCCAGAGCAAGCAGTGTAGCCATGCCTGTGGTACAAGATAGTGGTATCCAGGTAGCATGCTCCCCCTACTTCAGCCCTCAGACACAGGAAAAGACCAGTGCCCAATGCATCCCACATGAGGCACAGCAGGGAAGAGAGACAGGTCATGCCTAAGTGTCTTCAGTGCCTAGACACAGGCAGCCCAACCATGTCTAAGCCATAGCAGGAGAGAGAACCAACCAGGGCAGCATCTGGAAAGCACAGTCCCAGGACTCTTGCCACTACCACCATCAACAGCTTCAAGATGGGACCTTGTCAGGTTCCCATCAAGGGTCAGAGCCAAATCTGGAATTGTGCAAGAAAGAGCTAAGGCAAAACCTGAGTCACACCATAAAGTAAACAGTCAAATACCAATAATTTCTACAGAAGGCAAGGCCTACTTTAGCCCCATCCAGAACCAAGCAGAGTCAATCAATCAAAAAACATTTATTAAGTACCTAGTATGTTCCAAGCACCATATTAAGTATCTGTCCATGCTACTCAACACCAAAGTCATGATGTAGAAACTGAGAACTAAGACATGAGTAAATGAAAGAAAATACCAAATGTAATGAAGAAATACTTTGAACTGACAGAATTCTAAGAGGTAAAACCCAGAAAAAAGTATAATTTCACAATTACAAAGTCTCAGAAAAGATAGTTGGGGCTACAAGAACTACAAGAGTTCCTGGAAGAAAAGAAACAAAGTATACAAAATGCCATGTTGAAGGAAATGGCAGCTAGGGAGCAAAGAATGGGAAGAGAATATTTGAGATATGGTGATGTTAAGCCTGATGGAAGAACTAAACTCCCTTAAACTCAGAAACTGTTCTTTCAAAGAGAAAGCAATGACTCCAAAAGACAACAAAAAATATTAGTGCATAATTAAAAGATTAAAAAAATGAAGAAAATGAAAGATACTTTCTATTAAAAACAACTGATGTGGAAAAAAGGTCAAGGAAAAATAATGCAGGATCATTGGACTAACTGAAAATCATGACAAAAGCAAAAAATTATACATCAAAATTTACCAGCCCCCTGGGGGCTTCTAAGTATTCTTAATGAAATTTCCCTGCCAAAAATCGAGCAGAATCTTTGAATTTGAATGTAAACTTGGGAATGAAGAGAAATAGAAAGGCAAGATATACTGGACTGATAGAAAACGCTGTATTATGATGAACTGTTTACATTTTAATTAGTGGTATAAAAAAAAATAAGCATCTTCTTGAAAACCTAATGTCTTTAAGGATCATAATGAAAGATAAGAGGGCCTGTTCTGCTTCAGTAATCTTAGGAGAAGAAGAAAAAGTAAGGGATAGGGGAATACACTGGGAAGGAAAAAACGAAGAATAGGAAGGAAATTACTATCTCATTAAAAGGGGTACATGAAACAGACTATAAATATAAAGCAAGAGGTGGAGGGAACAGGCATCCCATGAACCTCATTTTCATCTGAACTGGAAAAAAAGAGGTGTCCAAAGTCTATCAATTTCACCTATACTGTATCTTCCGGTATGGTCCTGTTTCTCCTCTGTTATTACTATACTGCTGCCACCCTGTTATAGGTCCTCCTTGCCTTATTTGTGTTGAGCTACTGTAATTGCTTGATGATCTGTGAAAAAAAAGTCTCTCTCCATTACAATCCATCTTCCATTCAGCCACCAAAGTGATTTTCCTAAAAAAGTAGGCCACACCATAGTACTTGCCTACTCAATAATTCCAGGGGCACCCTGTTATCAACACCCCCCCAACTTCCAGGCTTCTTACAACTTAACCCCTTCCCTACATACTTTTGGATCCAGTGACAATGGCCTCCTTACTGTTCTTCAAACAAGACACGTGTCTCCAGACTCTGGACACTTTTCCTGGCTGTCCCTCATGCCTGGAATTCTCTCCCATCTTATCTCCACCTCTTGGCTTCCTGGCTTCCTTCAAACTGTAGCTAAAATTCTAACTTCTACAGGAAGCCTTTCCCAATCCCTCTTTATTTATCCTGTGTAAAATTTATTTGTACAGTTGTTTGCATATTTTCTCCCCCATTAGATTATGAGTTTCTCAAATGCAAGGTTTCTCTTCTCTCTTTCTTTGAATCCCCAAAACTTAGCACACAGTCTGGCATAATAACTGACATCTTGACAGTTTGAGATGTCTAATGGGCACCTGGAGGTAGAAGACTAGATGGCGGAAAGGTTAGGATTAGGCAAGTAAGGTTTGAGAGTCATCTGTATAGAGATAACAAACTATGAGAGCTGTTGAGATCATCAAGTGAAGTAATATATTGGGGAAAGAGGGTCCAGGAAAGACTTGGGGGATCCCCCTTGGTTGGTAGGAGTAACATGGAAGAGAACCAGGGCAGATCCATGTCATAAAAACCTAGAGAAGGTATCAAGGAAAAGAAGGTGACTGACAATGTCAAAGGTTACAGAGACACCAAAGAATGAAGACTGAGAAAAGGCCCTGGATTTGGCAACATTCACCTGTTGTTTAAATTTAGAAATTTAAACAAAATAGCAAAAAAAGTCCTATAGCAACATTGGCTACATTAGTGTATGTTCAACTCTAAGGCTGTCTTTTCCTGTTTTAAGGAACACTGCCCATTCTTCTCAGGGACAATGATGACTGCTAATGACATTCATGGTGAAATTCTACTATTTCAAGAATCTGTGATTTTATCCATGTGGGTACTTTGATTCTTTCCACCATTCACACAGATCCTTTTCTACCTTACTTATACCTTCATGAATTGCTGTTTAGGAAAAATTCATAACCTTGTGGCCAACCAAGTGACAATGAGTCTCTCTGAATTGTTAGAAAGGTTCATGGATGAGACATATAGACCTTCAGTGTCACCATTAGAATAGCCTGGTGTATTGTGTTCGTCCTTTGTTGCCGAAGAAGACCACACCATCAGAGAAATGATGACATGACTTGCACTTGACTTTGTTTTGAGTGAGGGAGGGCTGTGCAGGTTACCAGCCTCACTTCTCCTCCTGAGCCATCTGGGTCCAGTGACCAGATATTCATCAGGATGACTGGAGACAGCTCCCCTTTGGATTTACCAGGTAGTGAATATCAACACAGCCCTTTAGCCTGAGGGACAGATGGAAAAATAAATCATCCAAATTGGGCCAAATCAGCCAATTTGGGAAGCTGACAAATGCCAGAGGTTTTGAAGAGAACAAAACAGACACACTATGGGTGGGATTTACTCACACCAAAGCCACAAGAGATAACTGTGGCTAGATTTATTGAGTTGCTAACAGGAAAGAGAAACAAACCAAAATCTGATTCCTATGGATAAACCACCCCCACTCCAGATCTGTGGCACAGTGGACAGAGTACAGTACCTGACTTTACTGGCTATGTGACCATGAAGATGGCATGCAGCTTGTTCCAGGCTCAGTTTTCTCTCTTTCTAAGGATATATTGGAGATGAGACTAACATAGCAGATAGTAGGGATACAGGGATAAGATTAGCACCCTAGCCTTCCAGGGATAGCTAGCTAGCATTTATACAGGGTGTCCCCAAAGCCCTAGAGCAGCTTTCTTTAAGACTTTAGGGACACTATATATTTTTTTTTTTTTTTAATTTATTTATTTATTTATTTTACATTCATTTTCACAAATTTTTGGGTTCCAAATTTTCTCCCTTTTTCTCCCCTCCCCCCACCCCAATACCCCAAGCAATCTAATTTTCCCTATCTCCAATCTGTCCTCTCTTCTGTCATCCCTCCCTTCCCTTGTCTCTATCTTCTCTTTTCTCCTGTAGGGCCAGATGACTTTCTATTCCTCATTAACTGTATGTCTTCTTTCCTAGTTGCAACAGCAATACTAAACAATTGTTCCTAAAACTTTGAGTTCCAAATTCTCCCCATCCCTCCCTCCCCACCCATTCCCTTTGGTACGGCAGGCAATTCATTATAGGCCATATCTGTGTAGCTTTGCAAATGACCTTCCTGATAGTCGTGTTGTGTAAGACTAACTGAATTGCCATCCCTCCTCACCTGCCCCTCATTGTTTCTCTTTGATCCTGTCCCTCCCCAAGTGTTGACTTTCAATTACTCCCTCCTCCCTTTGCCCTCCCTTCCATCATCCCCCCCCAATATCTCTTTCTCCCCCGCTTTCTTATACTGTAAGATAGGTTTTCATACCAAAATGAGTGTGCATTTCACTCCTTCGTTTAGTCAAATGTGATGAGGGTAAACTTTTGTTTGTTTGTTTGTTTTTTTTTCTTCAGCTCTCCTCTTTTTCCCTCCACTAAAAACATCTCCTACTTGCCTCTTAAATGACATATAGTTACCCCCTTCCATTTCTCCCTCTTTCCTCTCACTACATTTCTCTCTCATCATTTACCTTAATTCCTTTTAAGGTATGGTCCCATCCTATTCAGTTCAATCTGTGCTCTCTGTCTCTGCATGTGAATGCATGTGTGTATGTGTGTGCATGCGTGTACATGTGTATGTGTGGTCCCACCAACCACCCAGATACTGAAAAGTTTTAAGAGTTAGAAGTATTGTCCTTCCATGTATGAATGCAAACAGTTCATTTCTGGTAAGTCCCTTAATACTTCTCCTTGCTGTTTACTTTTGCATGCTTCCTCTCATTCTTGTGTTTGAAAGTCAAATTTTCTTTTCAGCTCTGGTTTTTTCATCAAGAATGATTGAAAGTCCTCTGTTTCATTGAAAGACCATATTTTCCCTTGAAATATTATACTCAGTTTAGCCGGGTAGGTGATTCTTGGTTTGAGTCCTAGTTCCTTTGCCTTCTGGAATATCCTATTCCACGCCCTTCGATCCCTTAATGTAGAAGCTGCTAGATCTTGGGTTATCCTGATTGTATTACCACAGTACTGGAATTGTTTGTTTCTGGCTGCTTGCAAGATTTTTTCCTTGAGCTGGGAGTTCTGGAATTTGGCCACAATGTTCCTAGGAGTTTCTCTTTTTGGATCTCTTTCAGGTGGTGATCGATGGATTCTTTCAATACTTATTTTGCCCTCTGGTTCTAGAATGTCAGGGCAGTTTTCCTTGATAATTTCATGCAAGACGATGTCTAGGCTCTTTTTTTGATCATGGCTTTCAGGTAGTCCCATAATTTTTAAGTTGTCTCTCCTTGATCTATTTTCCAGGTCAGTTGTTTTTCCCATGAGATATTTCACATTCTCTTCCATTTTATTGTTCTTTTGGTTTTGTTTGGTGATTTCTTGGTTTCTCATAAAATCATTAGACTCCATCTGTTCCATTCTAATTTTGAGAGAACTATTAAATTCAGTGAGCTTTTGAGCCTCTTTTTCCATTTGGCTCATTTTGCTTTTGAATGCATTCTTCTCCTCATTGGCTTTTTGAACCTCTTTTGCCAATTGAGTGAGCCTATTTTTCAAGGTGTTAATTTCCTCAGCATTTTTTTGGGTCTCCTTTACCAAGATATTGACCTTTTTTTCATACTCTTCTTGCATCTTTGTCATTTCTTTTCCCAGTCTTTCCTCCACCTGTCTAACTTGCTTTTCAAAATCCTTTTTAAGCTCTTCCAAGGCCTGAGCCCACCCAACACCCCCCTGGGGTGTCTGGGGTACTGAGGCCCCGCCCTCCACATCTTTCCCTGATGGGAAAAATACGTTCTTGTCCTCCCCATCAGATCCGAAGGTTGGGATCATTTGCATTTGTTGGAAAAAACTCTCTAAAGTCTTATTTTTCTTCCCCTTTCTAGGCATTTTCCCAGCCAGTTACTTGACCTCTGAGATTCCCTTCCACCCCTGCCTGGATCCGCCCAGCCAGCGCCTGGCCTCTGAGATTCAAATGGGCTTTCCTCCTGCTGGCTGTCAATCAGTGAGCTTTAGTTCAGGTGCTGGGGCGGGGCCAGGGCTGTCTCCGAGACTCTGATCCCTCGGGGGGGCTTTATGCAGCGACTCTCAAGAATGGAGCGGGTGGGGGCGGGGTGGGGGGCCCGCCTCCCAATCTCAGCTCCCCTGGGGGTCCCGAGCAGAAACCTTCAGCAACAGAGCGGGGTGGGGGCAGGGCCGTCTCTCAGGCTCAGCTCCGTCAGGTTTTATGCGGGAATCTTCTGTAATGAAGATCCTGCCTGCTGCTGGGGGATTCCTGAGTCCTGGGCCGCTGCCGCCTCAGCCGCCGCCCACGCCTCTGCCTCCGCCGCTTCCTGCCCCCGTCCCTGCCGCCGCCGCTTCCTCCCGAGGGGGCCCGAGTCACAGACGCCCTGCTTCCCCTCTCCTTCAGCCCGGCCTCTCTCACTGACCTGCTTCTGTGGGCGGAGGGACTTTCCCGGCTGCTTCAGCTTCCGTCTCTGAAGCCTGCTCCGATCCGCTTCTCTGAGGCCTCGGCCAGGGCAGCGCTGGGGGTCGGGTTTACTCTCCGGGGCGCGCCGGACCCTGGGGACGGGTCTTGAGGGCTCCCTGGGACGGAAATCTCCTCCACTCTGCCTCTGCACACCTTGCACTCACCCAGAATCTATGGGGGACTCTTTCTACACCAATTCCATGGGCTTTGGTTTCGGAGCTCGTAAACGTGCGTCCTTCTACTCCGCCATCTTGGCTCCAGGGACACTATATATTGATTTAAAGTTTCCAAATCACTCTGTACACATTATCTCATCTGACCCTACCCTGTAAAAGTGGGTATCACATGTATTATTATAGCCTGGTGTATTCACTGAGCAAAGCCCCTAGCTCTTCCACTAAAGCTATCTATGTGACCTTGGACAATTTTCCATTCATAAAATGAAAGATTTAGACTAGGTGATCTTCACATATTAAACTCAAGTGGTTTCCATAGAAGAGAGGTCCTTGTGATCAGCAGAGATGTGCATTTTGGGGGACAGTCAAGTTCTCTACTAGAGTACTACTCTTGATTCTTCTTTGTGAGTACAAGTGAGCCTGTAACACAAGGCTGTTGTGCCAGCTGAGAACAGATCCTACTAATTTCTGATAGGATCTACCAAGACTGGAAAAACATCATGAGGAAAGGTCCTAATGGTGCCGCTGAAGGTCTATATGACTCATCCATTGGGCAACTAGGTGGCACAGTAAATAGAGTGCCAGGCCTGGGATCAGGAAAAGCAAATGCAGCCACAGACAGCTGTTAGTTGTGTGACCTAGGCAAGTCAATTAATCTTGTCTGCCTCGGTTTCTTCATCTGTAAAATGAACTGGAGAAGAAAACAAGAAACTACTCCAGCATCTCTGCCAACATCATGAGGAATTAAGACAGGCTGAAAAATAACTCAACAACATCTCCCTTATGATGGGAATGGATCCCTAGTTCACAGTCCATTGTTTTATAAATATATCAGGCTATACTTAAGATGAGATCCAGTCTCAGAGCCAGGAAGACCTAGCTCCAAGTCCTGTCTCTGACACTTGCTGGCTGGGTGATGATCATAAGCAAATTACTTCCTCCCTCACCACTCTGGACAATAAAGTTGCAGAGCGGGTGGCAATCTGCCCCGGTGGAGGAAGTTCTCCATACCAATGAAATCAGAAGTCCAATCCCCATTATTACACGCAACCACTGGCAATGAGAGGAGCACTGCCAAATCCAAGTGTAGTTAGAATACTTTAAATGTCAGCTTTGCACAAGTCGCTGCTCCAATACAACCACTTTTTCGTATTTTCTCTTTCTCCCGCCTGTCCATCAGATGTGTCAGTGACGCTGCTTAACCACGTGGGTGGTTCTCACAGCTGGACAAAAGGCCGCTCCTCTGTATCAGAGAATCTGGAAGGGCCTTAGAAACGCTAGGCTCGTTCACAGATAAAGAGACCTCCCCTTCCCTCCCACGGGACCGCACAGGGAGAGAACTTAAGGAGGAATAAACCGCGTCACACCTGCCTAGGAGGGATCAAGGGTCACGGGTTCAAAGGGCTAGGCTGCAGCCCGCACGCCCGCGGACCTCCCCTTCCCCTTCGGAAAGGCGACCTCGGCCTCCAAGTCTCCCAGGCCGACCTCGGATGCCTCCGGGTGGAGCTCCCTTCCCTTTCCCGCTCCCCAGCAGGCCGGCCCAGAGCCACAGCCCCGACCCGCCGGGAGATGGACCTGGCAGACGCGCCGGAACCGGGTCCGGGGCACCTCAGCCTGAGGGATGTGAAGCAGACAGCGCACCCACGCACTCACCTCGCGGGGTCCCCACAACCGCGGTCACTCAGGGCCAAAATGATACCCAGCCTGGCTCTCTGCCAAAACGCGCGCGATTCGCGCGTCGGGAGGCCTTCTCCCAGTTGGCTTACCCTCTCGTGGGAACCGACCAATAGCGTTACTCTCTGGGGCTTGGCCACGCCTTCTCGGAGGCGGGAGTAACTGGGCGGCCACTGGGAAGCGCAAAGAGGAGGCGGTCTGGAAGTCATGTCACCCAGAAGGGACTCAGAGAGTGTGTGACGTCAGCACGCCGGAAATTGCGTATGTCGCGTCGGGGGCGTAGCGAGAACTGCTGTAAAACTCTTGTCCTCCCTCCACTCGTCTCTTCTAGTTGGGTTGTTCGTGCGGATGTAGTTGCGCCTTGTATATTTTGAAGGTTGCAGGTTCTCCTGAAACACCTGAAAAAAACACTAAAAAAAAAAAAGACCGTGTGACCTGAGGATTAAGGAAAAAGGTCTTGCACTTAAACTTCCACTTTATTCCTCTGTGTTTGTCACCCCTGGGTTCTGCTCTTCGGCCTCCGAAATTAGCGAATCTGAGTGTGGTCCTTGGAAGTTTGCCAAGACCTCCACGTGATCCCGATCTCGTTTCATGCCCACCGGCCGGGCGAGGAGGGCAGAGAAGGCATTCTGTCACCGCTTTACAGCTGAGGAAACTGAGGCCCAGAAAGCCTAAGGACAGCCGGGCTGTTCCAGGGTCTTAGCGTTTAAAGCCAGGACCCTCCGGGCCGCAGGTGTCAGTGAGGCTGCAGCAGACCGAGGTGCAGAAATGGTGCAAAACCCCCATTGTGGCAGTTGTGAAGTCAGGTGGCTGAGCCCTGCAGGGCTTCCTTGTTTGTGGCATCTCCAGCCTACCGAAGTCAAGCCTGAGAGACCGCTCTGGAACCGCAAAGATCATAAGAATATTTATCTGGAGCTTTTCAGATTTGCAAAGCCCTTTACAAATACCTTTTGATCCTTAAAACTAAAATGGACATTATTTCTCCCTGGGCCCCTAGGCCGAGAGATCTCTGTTAGGTTACTGGGCAGAATAGCTTGCCTAGTAACAGTTTCCTTCTGTTGTTAAGCCCCTGTCAAAAATGTTATTCCCCTTTGGTTTAATATCTGATAAATTGTTAACAGTCTTTCTTGTTTACTCCATTTGCATGCACCTGTGCCCCACCTAATGTTAGACCCCCATTACCAGGTAACCACCTTCTGAGCACCCCCGCTTCCTGACAACTACTGTATGTTGAATGACAACCAGTCTTTCATTGGCTACCTCTCCTGGCACCTCTCCTCTTTTGGGGTCCTTTACCTAGCAGTACCCTGACAACCACCTTCTGTTTGGGGGTTCTTGCCTAGTAGTCACCCCCCACCCTTACTCTGTCAGAACCCTGTTTATTGTGCAAATCTCAAGGCTGTACCAAGTAGCACCGAAATGCTTAAAATGCACTCACCCACCTCAGTTCAGGGCTGTCTCCTCTGGGTCTCTACATGAGGCAGCCACCAGCCTGGCTAATAAATGACCCTCTCAAAATTCCTAATTGACATTTGCCTGTGACTTATTAATTCAGTCCATTTCAAAATGACGCCCGGAGGCCGTTGTTATAGGGGCTATTATAATTCTTATCTTATCGTTGAAAATGTTGAGGAAGATCTTTGCCACAGGTAGTTGGTTTTTGGAGCTGGATTTGAATTTCCATAATCCTGGCTCAAGGTCCAGGGCTTTACAGCACCACTAGCTGCCAGATTTACATTTTGTCCAAGTAAAGTTTCATCATACTTGGTTATAAGGGACTTGGCCAAAACTTGGGGAATTTCTTCCTGCGTTCTACTTTCTTCCTACAAAAATATTGACATCTATTTACAGAATATCCTTTGTAGAAAGAAAAAAAAGAAATAGAGAAATTCAGGCCATATCTTGTTTGTGCTGATGGTCTACAGTCTTTAAAAGATTCTGCCAGCTCTCTTTCCCTTCTCTGAATTCCAATTACAGTCACTATTCCTGTTTAGTTTAATTCAAAATAAGCATTAACTGCTAGCTATGTGGAAAGCAAATTATTAGGATACAAAGATAAATAAGAAAGTATTCCTTTAACAGGTTGACAGTCTATTGAGATGTATAAGGCATGTATATGTATTATGTACATTTATATGTACATAAATAAATATGTAATCATGCAGTGGAAAGTGTTCTGGATTTGGAGTAATAAGATATGGGTTCAAATCTCCACTTGCTTTTTCCTACACTGTTACTTTGGGGAGTAACTTTTGTGGGACTTAATTTTCTCATATGTAAAATGAAGTTGCAGTAGATAGTCTCTAAGGTCCCACTCAGCTTCAAATCAATGATCTTAAAAATACTAAATAAATTTTATTTTCCCTCATTTGCTAAGCTTGTTCAAAGAATGAATGGGAAACTTCAGTGGGGCATATGCACAAAGAGATCTCTTACCTGGAGAACAAATGAAACGGAAACAAGAATATTGAAAACATAAGTTTGAAAGACAGCCCTTAACAATTCAGTGACTAACCACAATTCCAGTGGACTGATAATGAAATATGCTGCTCACCTCCTGACAGAGAGATGCTAGATTCCTGATAAAGAAAGAGACAAATGGTTTTAGACATGACAATGAGGAAATTTGTTTTGATTATGAACTTTTAAAAAACTATATTTTTGCATACATTTTATAATCTGTTCTTCCCACCACCCTACTTCATTAAACCCCAAACCCCAAAATAAAGAGTGAAAAAACCCTTAGAAGCATGAGTAGTTCAGAAAGACAAATTCCCACATTGGTCTTACCTAAAACTGTATGCCTCCCTTGCATTTTAATTTCTTTTTCTCTAGGGCAGAAGGTGAGTAGTATGTTTTATCTTCAGTACTCTAAATTCATGCTTTAGCATTACAGTGAGCAGAGTATAAAACTTTTCAAAGTTTTTTTTCTCTAAAACGTCATTGTATTAATCGTAGTCCTACTTTTGTTCATTTTGCTGTGTATCTGTTTATGTAGATCTTTCCGGTTTCCTATAAAACTTGTTTATTTCATCATATCTCACAGCACAATAATGTTCTATTACATCAATATACCACATTTTGTTTAGCCATTTTCCAATAGGAGAATACACTTTTAGTTTCCAAATTTGGGGTACTTATGAAAAGAACTGACAATGCTTATTTGTTAAAAGGGTTTTGTTTTAGGAAAGTGGGGAGGAAAGAAAATAAATTATTGTTAACTGAAAAAAAAGGTTAGAAAAAAAAGAGGGGATCTTCTTCTGGATATGAAGAACCATACAGACTTGAACAGAACAGGAGATGGAGAAGAGGGACTCTAACAGGAACTGATGGAGTGCAGGCCCAAGCCAAGACCTTTTGCGCTTCCATTGGGAGAGCTTTTGTCATGTTTGTCTGAAGGGCCCTGAAAAGTCTGCCCTTAGCAGACACTCTCAGGAAAAGGAAGGTTTTCCTGATAGTTGAGGGACTTAGGTCTAAGAGTTTTTATTTATTTTTTTAAAAAGAAAACTTACTTTAAAATATACATGTTAGCTTGAATATTTGTATAAGAGATGAGATCCTATTTTGGGAGAGCAAAATGAGCCCAATACTGATGTTCTCAGAGTTTCTTAGGGTTGGGAGATGAATCATAAAGGCTCTGTGAGAGACATGAACCAGATACCAATTAATATTCCCTGGGTTTTTCTAGATAGGAATACAAGCCTGAGCAATTTTGTAAGGGCCAACTTCCCCTCCCAATTATGCCAAGGTCATCTAAGAGTTCAGTGCTTAATTGACACATGGATTATAACTGGAATACCAAACAGAGTATAAGTTTATAAGAAAAATGTTGCCAAGGAAGGGAATCAGCACTTGTTAAACCTCTACTATGTGCCAGGCTAAAGTGCTAAGCACTTTACAAATATCTTCTTATTTGGTCCTCACAACAACCTTGTGAGGTAGATGCTATTATTATCTTCGTTTTACAATGGAAGAAACTGAGGCATGTTGTAGTTAAGTGATTTATCCAGAGTTCCATAGTTAGTAACTTTCTGAAGTCAGATTTAAACTCAGGTCTTCCTGACTCCAATGCTGGTACTCTATCTATTTTACCACTTTGCTGTCTAAGAAATGATATCTGTTTAGGGGAGAGAGTGTCAGAGAAAGTTACATGGACAAGTTATATCCTGAAGGATAGTCAGGATTTCAATAGGTGGAGATGCAGTGAAATTCCAGACATGGAAACCATATGAGAAAAAGTGGGAAAACTTAGAACACATTTGTGGACCACCAAGCAGCCTTGTTTGGTGGAAGTGGAGAGTATGTGAATGGGCAATCATGTGTAAAGTTGCAAAGGCAGATTGGAGTTGGATTTGATAGAGTTAAGGAGTTTGAACTTTATTCCACAGTAATGCGAATTGTTTATGCGAATGAATAGAGAGGCAGCTGGCATCAACAGTAGGAAGTGACTTTGGAGCATATTAGCTTTGTGACCCTAGGCAAATAAATTGTTTTCTCAATGCCCAAACAATTATAACTAGAATTTGCAGAACAGGTGTGGATCTACATTGAAGCTCCTTTTTTTTTTTTTTAAATTTATTTATTTATTTAACTTTTTACATTCATTTTCACAAATTTTTGGGTTCCAAATTTTCTCCCCTTTTATCCCCTCCCCCCACCCCAATACCCCAAGCAATCTAATTTTCCCTATCTCCAATCTGCCCTCTCTTCTGTCATCCCTCCCTTCTCTTGTCTCCGTCTTCTCTTTTCTCCTGTAGGGCCAGATGACTTTCTATTCCTCATTAACTGTATGTCTTCTTTCTAGTTGCAACAACAATACTAAACAGTTGTTCCTAAAACTTTGAGTTCCAAATTCTCCCCATCCCTCCCTCCCCACCCATTCCCTTTGGGATGGCAGGCAATTCAATATAGGCCATATCTGTGTAGTTTTGCAAATGACCTCCCTGATAGTCATGTTGTGTAAGACTAACTGAATTACCATCCCTCCTAACCTGCCCCTCATTGTTTCTCTTCTGTCTTTTGATCTTGTCCCTCCCCAAGTGTTGACTTCAAATTGCTCCCTCCTCCCTTTGCCCTCCCTTCCATCATCCCCCACCTTTCAATATCTCCTTCTCCCCCACTTTCTTATACTGTAAGATAGGTTTTCATACCAAAATGAGTATGCATTTCACTCCTTCGTTTAGTCAGATGTGATGAGGGTAAACTTCTTGTTTTTTTTTTTCTCAGCTCTCCTCTTTTTCCCTCCACTAAAAAAGTCTCCTACCTGCCTCTTAAATGACATATAGTTACCCCCTTCCATTTCCCCCTCTTTCCTCCCACTACATTTCTCTCTCACCATTTACCTTAGTTTCTTTTAAGGTATGGTCCCATCCTATTCAGTTCAACCTGTGCTCTCTGTCTCTGTATGTGTGTGCATGTGTGTATGTGTGTGCATGCATGTACATGTGTATGTGTGGTCCCACCAACTACCCAGATACTGAAAAGTTTTAAGAGTTAGAAATATTGTCTTTCCCTGTAGGAATGTAAACAGTTCACTTCTCTAAGTCCCTTAATACTTCTCTTTGCTGTTTCCTTTTTCATGCTTCTTCTCATTCTTGTGTTTGAAAGTCACATTTTCTTTTCAGCTCTGGTCTTTTCATTAAGAATGATTGAAAGTCCTCTGTTTCATTGAAAGACCATATTTTCCCTTGAAGTGTTATACTCAGTTTAGCTGGGTAGGTGATTCTTGGTTTAAGTGCTAGTTCCTTTGCCTTCTGGAATATCCTATTCCACGCCCTTCGATCCCTTAATGTAGAAGCTGCTAGATCTTGAGTTATCCTGATTGTATTTCCACAATACTGGAATTGTTTCTTTCTAGCTGCTTGCAAGATTTTTTCCTTGAGCTGGGAGTTCTGGAATTTGGCCACAATGTTCCTAGGAGTTTCTCTTTTTGGATCTCTTTCAGGTGGTGATCGATGGATTCTTTCAATACTTATTTTGCCCTCTGGTTCTAGAATGTCAGGGCAGTTTTCCTTGATAATTTCATGGAAGATGATGTCTAGGCTCTTTTTTTGATCATGAGTTTCAGGTAGTCCCATAATTTTTAAATTGTCTCTCCTGGATCTATTTTCCAGGTCAGTTGTTTTTCCCATGAGATATTTCACATTCTCTTCCATTTTTTTCATTCTTTTGGTTTTGTTTGGTGATTTCTTGGTTTCTCGTAAAGTCATTAGACTCCATCTGTTCCATTCTAATTTTGAGAGAACTATTAAATTCAGTGAGCTTTTGAGCCTCTTTTTCCATTTGGCTCATTCTGCTTTTGAAAGCATTCTTCTCCTCATTGGCTTTTTGAACCTCTTTTGCCAATTGAGTGAGCCTATTTTTCAAGGTGTTAATTTCCTCAGCATTTTTTTGGGTCTCCTTTACCAAGGTATTGACCCGTTTTTCATACTTTTCTTGCATCTCTGTAATTTCTCTTCCCAGTTTTTCCTCCACCTGTCTAACTTGCTTTTCAAAATCCTTTTTGAGCTCTTCCAAGGCCTGAGCCCACCCGATACCCCCCTGGGGTGTCTGGGGTACCGAGGCCCCGCCCTCCACGTCTTTCCCTGATGGCAAGAATACGTCCTCATCTTCGTCAGATCCGAAGGTCGGGATCATTTGCATTTGTTGGAAAAAACTCTCTATAGTCTTATTTTTCTTCCCTTTTCTAGGCATTTTCCCAGCCAGTTACTTGACTTCTGAGATTCCTTTCCACCCCCACCGGGATCCGCCCAGCTAGTGTTTAGGGTCTGAGATTCAAATGGGCTTTCCTCCTGCCGGCTGTTAATCAGTGAGCTTTAGTTCTGGTGCTGTGGTGGGGGCAGGGCCGCCTCCCAGGCTCAGCTCCCTCAGGGGCTTTATGCAGAGACCTTCAGGAATGGAGAGGGTGGGGGGGGCCGCCTCCCAGGCTCAGCTCCCTCAGGGGCTTTACGTAGAGGCCTTCCGTATGGAGCTGGTGGGGCAGGGCTGTCTCCCAGGCTCAGCTCCCTCAGCTTGTTTATGCAGAGACCTTCCGTAATGAAGATCTTGCCTGCTGCTGAGGGAGTTCCGCGGCTGCTGCCGCTGCTGCCTCAGCTGCTGCCTACACCTCTGCCTCCGCCGCTTCCTGCCCCCGTCTCTGCCGCCGCTGCTTCCTTCCAAGGGGGCCCGAATCACGGAGACCCTCCGCTCCCCTCCTCCAGCCCGGCCTTCTCTCTCACTGACCTGTAGCTTCTGTGGGCGGAGGGACTTTCCCGGGTGCCGGACCTTCCGTCTCTGAAGCCTGCTCGAGTCAGCTTCTCTGGGGCCGCGACCAAGGCTGTGCTGGGCTGGTGTCCGCTTTCCGGGGCGCGACGGACCCAGGGGATAGCTCTTCAGGGCTCTCTGGCACGGAAATCTCTTCCACTCCGTTTCTGCACACCTTGTATTGACCCAGAAGTTATGGCAGTCTCTTTTTACATTAATTCTATGGGCTTTGGTTTTGGAGCTCGCAAACGTGTGTCCTTCTACTCCGCCATCTTCTACATTGAAGCTCCTTGGTGGAGCTTTCTATAACAAAGGAAATCTTAATGTAGTTAAAAAAAAAGATGGGGAGTCAGTGAAGTTTTTTTTAGGAGTGAAGTGATGTATTAAGTAAGATCTTTTAAGGAAAATTATTGTGGTATAATTAGGCCTATATTCCTAAAAAGATTACAAAAAGAGGTAAAAGACCCACATGTATGAAAATATTTAAAGAGCTTCTTTTTCTAGTAGCAAATAAATGGAAATGAAGAGGGTGCCCATCAGTTGGGGAAAGACTGAGCAAATTATATCATAGTGACATAAGAAATAATGGAAAAGATAGTTTTAGAGAAACCTGGAAAGACTTATATGAACTGATTTAGAGTGAAGTGAAAAGAACCAAGACAGGGGTGGGGAACCTGTGACCTCAAGGCCACATGTAGCTTTCTAGATCCTTAAGTGTATAGTGCCAATGCAATACAGTGCCTATGGAAGCCACGAATATCTTGGTGCAATTCTGAATCATGAAATACAACAGACTCTCTACATGGAAGACAGAACCAAAACATTTATTCAGATACCAGAAAGCCAAATCCATCATAATAACAAAGACATCTGTACACAATAACAATGCAGAGGGCAACACCATCCCCAAGTCTTCTCTCTGCTAGGTTTCACACAAACCAGTCCCATTAAACAAATCACAAACAAACTCTTTCATGTTAACCAGCTGGCTGCTTGCCTGCATCCTTCCTAACTCTGACTGCTCTCATGACTAATTTCCTCTCAGCTCTGCTGTAGCTCCTGATAAATATAGTGCTTTCCCCACTGTACCATGTTGCCACCAAAGCTGATACAGTTGTCCAGTAAAGATATATTGGTGGCCTAGACTTTGGTGAGGTCAACAGGAATTAAAAAGAAAGGACAGGAGGAAGAGATATTGCAAAATTAGAATTGATGGGACCTGTCAGGTAATTAGATTTCAGCAGGGAGAAAGAAAGAAAGAATGAGACTGGACACTAAGATTTTATGTACTGATTACTGGGAAAATAATGATTAACAGAAGTGGTTGGAAATTCAGAAGGGCAAGAGTGTTGGGTCAAGATGATAAGTTTAGTTTGTTTTCAGTTGTGTTATGTTGCTAATGTAGTTTCTACCCAACAGATTTTAGGTAAGTTGAGGAAAGGGACTGTGATTTATTTATTTTCTATTATCATTAACTGTATAGGCAAATGCTATGCATTCAATAAATACATTCCACAACAGACCTTTGTAAACAGTCAGTCAATAAACATTTATTAAGCACCTACTATGTGTCAGGAACTGTGCCAAATGCTGGGGATACAAAGAAAGGTTAAAAGATAATCTCTGCTCAGAAGGAGCTCAGTCGAATGGGAAAGATAACATATAAGCAACTTTGTACAACCAAACTATATATAGGATAAATTGGAAATAATCAACAAAGGGATGACACTAGGATTAAGGAGGATTGAGAAATGCTTATTACAGAAGGTGGGGCTAAAACTGGGGTTTGAAGAAAGCCAGGGAAGTCAGGAGGCAGAGATGAGGAGGGAGAACATTCTAACATGGGGCACAGCCAATGCAAATGCCCAGAGTCTGGAGATGGAATGTTTTGTTTAAGGAACTACAAGGAGGCTAGTATCACTAGATTATTGGTGTTTGTGTGTGTGTGTATGTGTTAGGTATAAGAAAAATTGGAAAAGTATGTTAGGGGAATTTGGAGGCGGGGGACATAAAAGTTAATAGAGTACTTTGAATGCCGGTAGATTTTATATTTGATACCGGAGGAGTTAGGAAACCCCTGGCATTTATTGAATAAGGGAGGAATGACATGGTCAGACCTGAGCTTTAGTAAGATCCCTTTGTAGCTGAGTGGAGGATGGAGACTTATGGAATAGAGACCAGCCAGCAACCTATTGCTATAGTCCATTTGTGAGGTCATGAGGGTGGTGGCAAATGTCAGAAGATAAGAGGGCATATATGAGAAATGCTGCAAAGGTAAAATGAACAAACTTTGATAACAGATTGAATGGGGGTGGGGTTAGAGAGTGAAGGATTCAGGATAATACCTAAGTTGTGAACCCGAGTGACTGGAAAGATGTGGTAGTTTCAACATTAGTAGGGAAGGAAGGAGGAGGCAAATGTTTGGGGGGTAGGGGAGGATGGGATGGGGAGACATGAGGAAGATAACGTGTCCCATTTTGGGCATGTTGAGTTTCAGATGTCTACTGGAAATTCATTTCAAGATTTCCAATGGGCAGTTGGAGAAATGAGTTTGGAGTTCAACCCAGAGGTTAGGACTGGATAAGTAGATTTTAGACTCATCAGCACAGAGGTGAAAATTGAATCCTTGGGAGTTGATGGTGTCACTAAGTGAAATAATATAGAGGGAGAAGAAAAGTAGGCTCAGGACAGAGCCCTATGGGACACTCAAGGTTAATGAGCATGACCTGGATGAAGATCCAGCAAAGAAGACCAAGAAAGAGTTATCAGATAGATAGGAAGAGAAATAAGAGAGAATAGATTGATGAAAACTTAGAAAGAAGAGTATCAAGAAGCATGAAAAGTATCAAAGGCAGTGCCAAAGGCTGCAGAAAGGTCAAGAAGGATGGAGTTTGAGAAAAGCCTTTGGATATGACAATGAAGAGATAGTAATTTTGGAGAGAAAAGTTATGGAAGAATGATGAGATAGAGAGCTAAGAGAGTGAGAAGAAAAGAGGTAGAGAAAACTATTGTAAATGGCCTTCTGAGGAAGTTTCAACACAAAAGAGAGGAGAGTTATGGGATGCTAGCTAGCAGGGATCAATTGAGAATATTTTAAGGATGGAGGAGATGTGGGCATGTTTGTAGGCAGTAGGGAATCGTTCAGTAGACAGGTAGAGACTAATGATTTTTTTTTCAAATCAGACCTAGGCTTTTATTTATTCATTTCTTGCATTTAAAATATTCTTCGGTGACATCTTTGACCTGAGATTCCTTGCCATAGTGCTTAACAACAACACAACCACTTTATGGGGCTTTCCCTCTCTGTCTATTTTACCCATTTGCCCAGTTTCTTGTCATCAACCTTGATCAAGTTGATCTGATGCTTAGCACACACCCAAAAACCCAAAGATGGGCTTGGTGTTCATCCAAGGCTTTGGCAGCTTCATGAATTCCACAAGCTAGACCATCGTGGATGAGTGCAGTCTTCAGCACTTCTTGTAGAGAGGTGTTAATGTCCGTTATGCCTCCAGCAGCAATGCCTTCCTCGGCCGTGGCAGTGGTTCACCAGTGAAGCTAAATCATGAAAACACCCAGGAGCCTCTGCCTCCCACTCGACTCAGTGACAGGGAAAGAGGAGATTGATGATCATTAAAAGCAAGGATGATGGAGCTGCTGGAGAAAATGGGATGGGATAGGATCACTTGTGCCTGTAGAGGAGTTATGAAGGAAGAGATGGTAGCATATCTGATGAAAAGGGGAGAAGAGGAAGCTCTCAGTGAATGTGTTTAATTTTTTCAGTAAACTATGTGGCAAGTTCTCAGCTGAGAGGGTGGGGGAGGAGGGCAAGCCATGGGAAATGTGAAGAGGAATGAAAAGGGTTGGAAGAGCTGGCTATGGATAGTGGCATAATAAGTTAATTAGGGAAATGTAAAAGGTTTGCCTTTCTGGAGTGAGAGCCTAGATAATGTAATGTAACATAAATTTGTAGTGGACCCAAGTCAGCATAGTTTCATTATTTTCTCCAACTTTATTCAGCAGTAAGTGTATAAGAAGATAGGTAGCACAGTGCCAGGCCTGGAGCCAGGAAGACCTGAGTTCAAATTTGACCTCAGATACTCACTGTATTGTGTATTTATTTACTTGTATATGAGCAAAATGGAAAATGAAGGGACACAGGGATGGCATGCTGGGCTTGGTGTCAGGAAGACCTATCTTCCTAAATTTAAATCTTGCCTCAGATACTTACTAGCTGTGTGGCCCTGGGCATGTCACTTAATCCTGTTTGCTTTAGTTTTCTTATCTGTAAAATGAGCTGGAGAAGGAAATGGCAAACCACTCCAGTATCTCTGCTAAGAAAACCCCAAATGGGTTCATGAGTCAGATGCAACTCAATGACAAGAAGAAGCGTGCAAGCGAGATAGTGATGGAAGGACTGATTCCAGACTGATGCTTGGCAAGACATGACTGGGCATAGGATAACAGACCAAAGGACTTGAGAGAAAAGGAAAATGTTTTGTTGAGCTGTTTCATCAGGGTAAATATGGGAAAAGGAGGAGAATGTAGCTAGGGGTGATAGCCTGGGAAAGAACTGAAGAGTTGAGGAGTTGGAGGTCAAGGTGTGGGTGAAGAACAGAGTTTGGGGCTTCAAGGCAAAGAGATCAGTGGAATGACAAATTGTCATCAGTTAAGGGAACTTGATGGTTCATGGACATGGAAGTGGTGTATTTGTGGGTGATGGAAAGATGGAGACTATGACCATCGTTGTGGGTGGCTAAAGTGGAGTGGAGGTCATGTGAAGTGAGTAAGCTGAAGAATTATGAGTTAGGGTGTTTGAGGAAGTCATGAAATGTTTGTTGAAGTCCCTTACAATGTCAGCAGAAGCTGAGGATCAGAGAAAAACTGGGTATCCATAACTCAAAGTCAAACTAGGAAGCTGAAGGAAGAAAACAGGAAAAAGGGCATAGTGCATTCCTACAGCCCCCCTCTCTGCTCAACACTCATGGTACCTCTATCCAGCTTAATGCTGTACCAGTATATAGGAGAGAGAGACTTTAACAGAAAAGAAGAAAGTACCACCGTTAAGCAACCTTCCTGTTCGGGCCCCATACAGTTTTTCTCCTTCCATCTTATGTAGTCAGGAATTTTGTCAGAATTCCAAGGAGATAGAGTGGTAGGATCTCTGTAATATTTCTAGGATTTATTTGGGGACAGGCATTTGCCTAGTGGTTTACAAAATATTTTGAACTTTTGGAGACAATTGGCAAGAAAGGGGAGTGGTAGCAGTCAAAATCAGAGCAAGGAATGGGCATAGTTGAAACCATCATTTTCCCCATTCCTAAGCTCTATCACTAGTGATAGATAGATAGATAGAAGATGTTGCCAAGTCTGAATGCTAGTGATATAAAAACTGGGAGTGTGTAATGGGTAGGAGACCATAGTTTGTCCTAGGTTGATTTCGGATCCTTCCACCTAACTTCCTCCTGCTAGAGTTGCTGTACTACGCAAGTAGAGACTGCAACATCAGAGCACAAAACATCGGTTCTCAATTAAATAAGACTTTTTGCTGATTGTTATTTCAAATGCTGGTACGTGAAGTGTCTTTAGGAAGTACAACTTTTAAAAAACACCAAAATGAATGAAACAAATTGTGAAATAGTCAAGTATCTATATTCAGTTTATTTGTATGCAATAGCGTCTCAGTCCCAATAAAATGACATTTTGACTATGAATTCCCACATGTCATTGCTATGATGCATAGTAAGGCAAATGAAAATTATTTTACAAATGGGGAATAGGTAGTGAGGGGTTCTGAGGCCTGCTCAAAGCAAGGTGATTCAATTGTCAGGTTTCCACAATTTCAGCTGAGTCAAATTTTACCCTTGACTCAAACTGACTCTAAACTTCAATGATTTCAAATCTAACATGTATCCAGTTGATCAAATGGACTTCTTATCAAAATATGTTTTTTAAAAATAGCAACTAGCATATGACAAAAACAGACTTAAAAATCACATATTGCTTTAAAATACATTTGATTTTTAAAAAGAGAAACTTGCTGTCACAAGAAAAAAAATTACCTGAGAATGAAATGACCACCATAGTGCTGTATGGTTTTTCATGTAAAAAAAGTGGTGCTTTTATTACATTTTGACTCACTTGAATGCTTGTGTCAAAATCCCTGGGAGCAGTCTGCTACTTCCTGCCCTTGTTTTACTGAGAGTTTTAATCAGCAAGGTAAGGAAAAGGATGAATTCCTCCTTGACTGCATCGTTAGATGGATGTTACAAGAGGACAGAAATGACTCGAAGATATTCTGTTCTACAAAAATGACTTCCCAAGGACTTTTTCTCAAGTGAGTTGGAAGGTCAAAAGACTTCACAGTGACCAAATAACTTTGGGTATTCATGGCCAACTTAAAACTCAGGGTTCATTCACTTAGGTTTTATGATAGGTTGTATTTCAGCATATGATGTCTTTTTTTCTTCTTTATCTTTGCTCATCCCTATGTATTTCCAGATTACATTAGTGGGATGGGATAAGATGCACAGTCAGCAAGACCACACATGTTCTTTCCACGCTCAATAAGGAAGTACCTGGAACAATCAGAAGGAAAATGAGGATTAGAGAGGAAGCCTCATATTGCTGGGAGATCAAAAGACCAAGAGGCCCTAAGAGCAATCATCTGACTCTCAAAAGGGGATGTGTCCTAAAAAGCAGAAGTCCATGGAAGAAGAAATAGCTGAGAGTATAAAGCACATGTCTGGGAAAAGCAATGATTCCTGTAAGTGTTCGTGGAGACTAGTACTGGGTCCCCGAGATATGGTCTTAGGTTAATGATTCCTAATCTTGGTGGAAATTCCTACTTTTGTTAAAAGGTATCACAAAATTCTCATAACAAAATATATTTTAATACACCTTCCTCCTGCCTCCTACATCTAGTAAATCATATAATAGTTAAGAAAAATGGAAGATGTGCCAAAATTGAAGTATATAATGTCACAAGTCTATATATTTTCAGCCTCCATAATTTGTATGTGTGTATGTGTGTGTGTGTGAAGTTCATTTTGAATTTCCTATATGTCTAGATAAACTATTGAACCCTAAGTCCTAGTGTGGCCTATCTACCAGGGGACCTAGTTTAAATCCTTCTGCTTTTTCTAATCAAGAACTCAGTGACTGTAGGTTACATATCTTTGTTTTTAGGAAAGTTCTTTAAAGAAACTTCAACCAAAGTCCCTTTTGTGGATGAATGATAGTTTCTGTAAGATTCAGAATACAGTAAATAAGAGTTCATAAAAAAACACAATTAAACTTCTATGCTATATGAGGGCAGACTGTGGTCTCTTAAGACTATGGCATAGGGGAGATGTGAAAACAGGGAAACTGTCCCCTCTTCTCTCTTCCTCTTACAAACTTCTCTTCATTGTTGCGAAACTTGGGACTTTCTACCAGGAAACACTGGTATTTAGTTGGATGGGAACAGAAAGCAACATTTTGGCACATTACTGACTTCCCAAGTTAAGCTCCATATTTTGCTATATTTCAAAAATCAGATATTTGCATCTTTCTCAAGGACTTTTGCCCTTCAGTTTTATTAACTGAAAGTACTAGCTTTGAGTATTATAGTATCTAATAGGAAATACCTGTGTAATCGATAGATGAGTCACTTACTATATTCTTTTCCTTATCAAGGAAAGTAACTTTTCCTTCTAATGAATCTATTCACAATTCCTTTTCTTAAATGATACTTGTCCCGATAAGGAATTATGAAGTTACTAAATCATTAAATAATCTGTTAATTTTTTTGGTATCATTTATTCTGTGATTAAAACTAACCAAAGACTGGAAGGAATAAAGGTACCATATCAGTATAAATAACAATAAATTGGGTATGAACTTTAAGCTATAATGAGACACTTTTACTCAGATGCAGAATCAGGTTTTCAATCCTTAATTAAACCAAGACCTTTAATAACAAATCAGCTTCTAAACACTAAATACAAACAATGGTGAAAATACTTAAATGTATTATTTAATAATTCAATAGTAACTTTATTTGAAGTACAAGTCATCTCTGCTTTACTTCTTAAGAAGGATGGAGCTACCTTTGGTGAACAGGTGTTTGAAGAAGGCTTTGAGTTCTTTATAAAAATAAATTTAAAAGTAGTTCTGAAATGGAACTCAGAAAGTTATACCTGAAATTCAACATGGTGCTTGACTAGGAAATGAAGTCACATACTTCCTCATGTATAAATGGATCAATATATCTAGAAATGATAGCAGTTTGATAAAAAGAAAAAAAAAGCTTTCTATTGTGATCCTAATACACAATTAACTACACTATCAGTGTTATAGGATATAAGTCCCAGTGAGAAAGAAAAGGGTGAGGATTCAGAGAGTGGTTCTAAGCTTCATTTTCACATTTATAAAAAGAGTCACAATACTATATGCCCTGCCTACCTCCCAAATGTTGTTATGAGGAGATGGCACATGGGAAAACTCTGTGAAAAATTAGAGGTATTATATGTATATAAGCCATCATTAATAAACCCAATTTTTTTTGTTTGTTTGAGAACTGTTAACTGAGATTCTTCATAATAAACTTTTTCCTTTTCCCTTCTTTCTTTAAAATAGTATCTTATTTTTTCCCAATATAATGCACTTTAAAAAAATGATACTTTCTTTCCTTGTTGATAAAAAGATGATGGCATTTACTCACCAATAGCAGGCTATATACTTGTTATTCACATTGAAGTGAGGGATTCGCAACCTCCACCCCTCTACCCCCATGGCAAGTATTTAAGACATCTGGTTCAAAGTTATTTGTAGCGTTTCACAGTGTAACAGGTAAAAGTTTAATAGTTTATTTGAGGATTGAATCAGTGATGTTGGCCCTTCTTAAGTACTGAGTTAACTGTATGTAGGCACAAGGAACTGGCAGGAGCCTGAAGACTTAAAATCAGCTATAGATGATTTAGTTTAATGATAATCCAGAGTCCCTTACCCATTGTTCCCCCAGGATGTACCCCAAGAGTTTTTCACAATCCAGTAAGGTATTCCATTTTCTTCTCCATACCCAACTGCAAGCACTGCATGATTCACTTTGTCTGGACTTTTAGAACACTTGGGGCTGAAAAATAAGTCAAAAGTAAAAGTTTATTGTTACTATTACTACCATAGTAAAAGTCTTCAAATATATGGGAGCTTGCTGTTCAAAAGGAACCCTGGGTCAAGATCCTTTGTTTAACTGAGTTCAATGCAATAAACTTTCATTTGGTATCTTCTTTACATCATGCAGTGTTCTAAGCATTGGGGACACAAAGAAAAAGACAGTGCCTACCCTCAAGGAATGTATATTCTACCAACAAAAATCCTTCTTTTGCGAAGGGAATTCATATTTCTTTAATTGCTCACTTCATAAATTCATATTTATTCTTAAAGATAGCCACCAGTATAGTGGAATTCCTAGAATTTACAACTAGCTCATTGAACATAAAACTTTTTTTTCTTCTCTTTCCTATCCTTAGGTCTCTTTTATGGAACTACAAAGTATCACCAAGAGAGCTGGTAATGTGGTCACAGAATTCTCATTGCTGTTTTGTATTTTTGGAATTCTAAGTTTTATTTCTGCCCCAGATTCTACAATCTAAGTGATATTTTTGGCCACAGAATTGGCTGCTCTTAAGAGATTCATAACAAAACTTAACCAGACTTTTAAATGATTACTGAAAACTACTATTAGGTAATGTTTTTCTTTTTCCTTAAAATAATGAAAAACTTACTTGGAATATATGCCTTTACGGTAGCTCAGAAAGTCATCAGTTACTTCAAAAGCGAAACTGACAGGGTTATGGTTGGCTACGGCTTCAGTCATAGCTTCTTCATCATACTAAGGGGGAAAAGTAACACCCTGAATTACACATTTTATTTTGACCTTTCTCATTCCTTTTCTCCTTTATTACTAGATTTACACACCTGGTAAAAATACAACTCAAACTGAAAACTCCCAAAGGAAAAGATTAGCCTTCCCCCCCCCCTTTTTTTTTTTTTAAAAAAAAGAGAAAATAAGCACACCCAGACACTAGAGGGCATGTTTATTTTTGCTTTGGTCCCAAGGGCTAGTATTTTAGTTATATCAGCTAAATATGTAGCTGCTTTAGTTAATTATACATATTTTTCCTTTGATGAAAAATGTCACACGGTGGAATTGTGACTCATGCAAAATCTGTCTTTATATTAGTGGATGTCATAGCTCCATCCAAAGTGAAAGAATGACCATAAAAGATATATTATTATTTATAATTTAGAAGTGGTGTTTTGGATCTTCTCTAATTTAAACTGATCATTGTAACTTGCAACTATGTTGAAGCTAATCAGAAGAGGTGTATAATGGGGTTAAGATAAAGATATCACTTATTATTTCTGTTATTTGAGGAAACAGTCAGAGCTCTGTCTTTCTGCTTTGTTAAGGCTCTTGTGAAGTTCATAGGCTCATAGGCTCAGACATCACAACATTTCAGACATTATATACTATCTAGTCCATAGGTTCATAACCTTTTTTGTATTATGGATCTCTTTGGCAGTCTGATGAAGCCTATGTACTGTTTTTAAGTATGCATAAAATAAGATACATAAAATTACAAAGGAAATGAATTACTTTAAAGGAAATTTTAAAGTTATATTGATAAGATTATCAAAATTTATTTTTTTAAAATCAAGTTCACAGATCCTCTGACAGATTAGGGACTCCAGACTATTCCAAACCCTTTATTTATAGATGAGGAAAGTGAGATTCAGAGAGATTAAATGACTTATCTAAGATCACATGGGTGGTAAGTAGAAGTAGAACCAGGATTTACATGCGGATCATTTACCACCAAGCAAGGGAAAGCAAAATTAACTGCAAATTATGATAAATAACTTCCATTTTTTACCAATATGCCAATCAAGAAAACTTTTATTTTATTAAATATAGTATTCATTCACATGTAACAAGTATTTTCTACTCTATAGTCTAATTACACCTGGAAGATGACACCTCAGATTTTCCCAGGGAATCAGAGCTCTACTGACTTTCCCTAACCAGATGATTTTTTATATTATTGTAATATAGTATTCAGAGTGTGTTTATATCATCAGGATATCCAGGTAAATTGAACAAAATAAGCTGCCAATCAGAATTAATTCCATCTCCAAATTGGATTTTTTTGGCTTGAATTTTTACTCTTTATCCATACCATCTGGTTAATTGATATTTATACGAGACAGAGCATGGAACAACAAGGAAATATGGAGTCACACTCTGTTACAAACATGTTGGTTGATTATGTCATTATAAGAAATATCACTATCAGAAAACTTTATTATAACAAAAGTATTCTATGACTACTATATCCTCAATACAGCAAATTAATAACAATAATAATAGCTAACATTTATATAGCACTTTAAGATTTGTAACATAGAAATATTAGAAATATAAATATTTATGTGATATATAATATAAAATATCATTTGATTTTCATGACAACCCTAAAAGGTAGATATTATTACTATCCACATTTTGCAGATGAGGAAACTGAGGCAGCGGTTAAATGACTTGCTCAGGCTCACACAGGAAGTGTCTGAGGCTATATCTGAACTCTGGTCTTCCTGATTCTAAGTTCAGTGCTATACCACTGTGCCATCTACCTGCCTCCACTGTGAATTCCCATACATCAAAAGAAATGGCACAACTGTTTTGTGGTACATCACTCCCACAGTACTGTTACCTCGGAACCTTTCATACTCACAAGTGTTATGTTGACCACATCTCTGACAAAAGCAATGGCTTTGTTTGGTTGGAATTTGCAAGTGCCATCCTGTTCAAAACAGCACAACATTGAGAATCAATTGTATACAGTACAACCATTCCAACAATATTGTTTTAGATTAGATATTAAGAATACCTTTCCTTCATAAGGATATGTGTCTTCTCCCATAATTCCTTTATTATACATTATATATTCAAAAGCTTGGCTTGGGAGACCCCTGTAAAACAATTCAATGACAAGCTTATTATGACCATAAAACTTTTTTTTTGATAATTGGCAATCACATATATAGGAATTCATACTACAATTTTTTTCCTGAACTAAGTGAAAGTTACAGTATATTTACCTAACTTTTCACAGCATTTGTTGATTATCTCAATGGACAGTGATAGGATGCAGCCCACTACCTCCTAACTTTTAAGTTGAATGCTATGATGCTGTATATTAATATAAACATGGGAATATTTGCTTTGATTTTTGTGAAAGCCCAGTAAACTGAATGGAATCTACTTGAACTCAAAATTCAGCCAAATTTGTTTTTGAGAAAACTAACAGTCAGGTTATAATTCAGAACTTTGTTCTATTTCTCCATTGCAATCACCTCTTAGATGGAGTTAACTAGTTTTGTACAAATTAGAATGTAAAATCAGCAACTGATAATAAGATCCAGTTTTAAGATTTCTTCATTAATTAGACAAGTGGTGCTGGTCTATATTTAAGGAATTTTATTATCTAATAAGACAAGAATATCAGTAACTATACTGCAAGGTAGAAAATGCAAACGCTGTTAAGAGATCTACAAAACAAGTTCCATTTGGAGCAGAGAGAGAAGATAATCTGATGGGAAATTGAGGGAAAGCTTCATGAATGGTGTAGTATGGGATATGGTCTTGAGCTTTCCAATAAAAATGAAGAAGTGAGTTCTAAAAGGGAGCCAGACTCCTCAAATAAGTCTTAAAAAAAACAAACCCAATAATATGCCAAAGAAAAAAAGAATTAACCAATATTTTAAAATTAGTAAAATGGAATGCCCTTAACGTGCATGTGTGTGCGTGTGTACACGCACACACACACACACACACACAAACTATAGGACAATTGGACCAGCAAAAAATACTAGATACAATGCAGTGGGAATAGGAAGCCATGCAAAGAAGATACACAAAAATATGAAGATGAGTATTTCTTGTATGATAGGCAGAGATGGATATTACGTTATGGGCAGAGACAGGAAAGAGAGACACAAAGAGTGGAGGCTATTTCAGGCAAGGAAAAAGCAGGAACAAAAGCTGGAGGAAGAAAGCTTAGGTACATGGTAGCAGGTAAGGTGGACCATTAGGTAAAGGCAAGAGTATGGACTTTAGTACTTGGCTGAGGATTCTGTATCTGACTTGGTAATCAATAAGGACTCATGAAAAACTTGCATGAGCATGACCAAAGCTGGGCTTTAAGAAGATTAGCCTGGCAATGACTTAGAAGGGAGAGACCAGATAGAAGGCAAATCTACATGAAAAAGAATAAAATGTTGAAATGGCATAGTGGTAGTGGGAATTGAAAAGAGGGGATAGGTGCAAGAGATATCTGAGGTAGAATTAATAGGACTTTTCAGTGGATTGGAAGATGAACTATGGAAGATGAAATAGAAGTGAAAAATTACTAGGGTTTTGAGTCTGGATGGGGTGGCACCATTAACAGAAACAGGAAAGTTAGAAGGAAAAACTGTTTCATGGGGGAGATTAAATTTAATTTGAGATAATTAGAAAACCAACAATTGGTCAAGTTCCTTCATATAGCAACTGAAATGAACCAATTCAATTGCCAGATAGTGCTTGATTAATTGAGCTGATGTATAACAATCAAGTCAATCTGCCATAGAGATACAGCCCCAAATCCAAATCAGACAATACCTTCAAAGAGAACCAGTAAACTCCTAGAATCTTCTTCAGCAACCAAATACTTGACTGTTCTACAAGATAGTGTTTGCTTAGTTCCATTTGATTTGATTCATTTCAGCAAATACTTATATAGTGTCGCATGAATAGTGTGATGAATAAATATATCTATATCTATAACTATATATTTATATGTCACCCTGAAGGGATTATAATTTCTTTGGAACATAAACAAATAAATCAGTGAAATAACAGTAAAAGGCTGAAGATGAGTAAGTGCCGAAGTGATTGTTATAAACAATATTCACATAATGACTAAAGTTCTGGGTTTGGATATAAGATGACCTTATTTAAAATCCTGACTTGCTCATATACTAGCCATGTAACTCTGGGCAAGTCATTTAACTTCCTCAGTCTCAGTTTCTACATCTGTAAAATGGGGATGATAAAAGTACCTAAGTTACACGTTGGTTATGAGGTTTCAATAAAATAACACATGTAAAGTACCATGCAAACCTTAACGCCCTATATAAATGCTAGCTATATAAAGAGAGGAAGGAGATAAGTGAAGCATGGCTGGGGTTTTCACTAATGTAATGACTAATTCAAGTTGGTAGGAATTGAACTTTGGCTGCTGGCCAAGGAGTTTAGACAATTCTGCAGGCAGCTAAGAGACACTGCTAATTTTTTGCTGAGGAGGGACATGACAAAAGCAGTGAATTTTTTAAGATTAAACCTCCAGTGAATGTGAAGAAACAGAAACAAAGGTGAACAGATTAGTTATATAACTCTTGTTATTTAGTATTTCAACAAGTCAACAAACTAAATTGAGCATCTATTAGACAGAAAATCTGCAATGATCTAGGCAGGAGCCTGGACTGTGATGGCTAAAGAATGAAAAGAGAGCAAGAGGCAAATTGGAGTGACTTAAAAAAAAAATAACTTTTTATTTTATGTGTAAAAAAAATAACTTTTATTTTTTTCCCCAATTATGTGTAAATACAATTTTAACATTTAAAAAAAGTTTTGAGTTCCAAATTCTTTTTTTCCTCTCCCCCTATCCCTCCCTGACATAGGAAGCAGTCTGATATAGATTATACATGTGCAATCAACTAAAACAGTTCCATATTAGTAATTTTGTGCAAGAGGGCCACAACAAGAAAAGAAGGAAAAGGAGAGATAAAGAAAAAGAAAACAATAGCATACATCAGTCTATATTGAGATGTTTCTTTCTCTGGAGGTGTATAGTATTTTTCATCATAAATCCTTTGGGATTGTCTTGGATCATAATATTGCTGAGATTAACTAACTCATTCACAGTTCTTCATTGTATAATATTGCTGTTACTGTGTACAATGTTCTCCTCATTCTGCTCACTTCATTTTGTTCCAGTTCATGTGTTTCCTGCTTGTCATTTCAATAATATTCCAATACAATCATATACCATACCTGTTCAGCCATTCCTCAATTGATGGGCATCCCCTCAATTTCTAATTCTTAGCCACCACCAAAAAAACTTCTGTAAATATTTTGTACAAATAGGTCTTTTTGCTGTTTAAAAAAAAAATCTCCTTGGGATACAAAACTAGCAGTGGTATTGCTGAATCAGAAAGTATGCATGATTTTATAGCTCTACTTAAGGGTTGAAGCAGTTCACAACTTCACCAGCAGTATTTTAGTGTCTCAGTTTTCCCACATCCCCTCCAACATTTGTCATTTTCCTTTTTTTGTCATATTAGCCAATCTGATAGGTGTGAGGTGGCACCTCAGACTTGTTTTAATTTGCATTTCTCTAGTCAATGGTGATTTAGAGCATTTTTTCCACATGACTATAGATAACTTTAATTACTTTGTCTGAAAATTGCCTGTTCATATTCTCTGACTATTTATCAACTGGGGAATGACTTGAATTCTTATAAATTTGACTCAGTTCTCTCTATATTTGAGAAATGAGACCTTTATCAGAGGTACTTGCTGTAAATTTCCCCACCCCACTTTTCTGCTTTCCTTCTAATTTCAAAGATACTTGCTGTAAATTTTTTCTCTTCAGTTTTTTGTTTAATAATAAAAATTATCCACTTGACATTTTGTAATATAGCTGTCTCTGTCTTGTTTGGTTCTAAATTCTTTCCTTATTCATAGATCTGACAGGTAAACTATTCCATGCTCTTATGGTATCACCCTTTATGTGTAAATCATGTTCCCATTTTGACTTTATCTTGGTATCTGGTGTGAGATGTTAGTCTATAGCTAGTTTCTGCCATACTGTTTTTTAATTTTCCCCAGAAATTTTTGTAAATAATAAAATTTTTGTCCCCCAAACTTGGATCTTTGGGTTTATCAAACATTAGATTACTATGGTTATTTACTACAATGTATTATATCCTAATCTATTCCACTGATCCAGCATTCTATTTCTTAGACAGCACAAGATAGTGTTAATGACCACCAATTTATAATGAAGTGTGAGAGCTGATATAGTTAGACCACTTTCCTTCACATTTTTTTCATTGATTACCTTGATATCCCTGACCTTTTGCTCTTCCAAATGAATTTTATTATTATTTTTTCTAGCTCTATAAAATATTTTTTGGTAGTTTGATTGGTATGGCACTGAAAAAATAAATTAATTTAGGTAGAATTGTTATTTTATTATATTGACTTGGCCTACCCATGAGCAATTAGTATTTGTTCAATTATTTAGATCTGACTTTATTTGTGTGAAAAGTGTTTTGTAATTGTATTCACATATTTCCTGGGTTTGTCTTGGAAAGTAGACTCCCAAGTATTTTATATTGTCTACAGTTATTTTAAATGGAATTTCTCTTTCTATTTCTTGCTGCTGGACTTTGTTGGTAATATATAGAAACGCTGATGATCTATTTGGGTTTATTTTATATCATACAACTTTGCTAACGTTGTTAATTGTGTCAAGCAGTTATCATAGTTGATGCTCTAAGTATATCATTATATCATCTGCAAAGAGTGACAGTTTGTTTCTTTGTTGTCTATTCTAATTCCTTCAATTCCTTTTTCTTCTCTTATTGTGAAAGCTAATATTTCTAGTACAATATTGAATAATAGTGGTGATAATGGGAATCCTTATTTCGCCTCTGACTTTATTGGGAAGGCGTCTAGCTTATTATCCCCATTATAGATCATACTTGCTCATGGTTTTAGATAAATATTACTTATCTTTTTAAGGTAAGCTCTATTTATTCCTACAGTCTCTAGCATTTTAATAGGAAGTGGTGTGATTTTGTCAAAGGCTTTTTCTGCATCAATTGAGATGATCATATGATTTCTATTGGTTTTGTTATTGATATGGTTAATTATGCTGATACTTTTCCTAATATTGAACCAGCCCTGAATTCCTGTTATCAATCCTACCCTGGTCATAGTGATACATTATTGCAATCTCCTTGCTAGTATTTTATTTAAAAAGGGAAATTGGTCTACAGTTTTCTTTTTCTGTTTTAGTCTTTTTTGCTCCTAAGTATCAGTACCATATTTGTGTCATAAAAAGAAATTTGGTAGGACTCCACTTACTTTTCCCAATAATTTATATAGTATCAAGATGAATTATTCTATATATGCTTGGTAGAATTCTCCTGTGAATCTATCTGGCACTTTTTATGGTATCTTTTAGTAAGATATAGTTTCCTTCCTTGTCTCTTTTAATTAGATCCATTTTTGCTTTTGCTTTGTCTGAGATCATGATTGCTACATTTTTTTAAACTTCAGATGAAACATAATAGATTCTGTTCCAGCCCTTTACTTTTATTCTGTGTGTGTCTCTGTACTTCAGATGTGTTTCTTATAAACAGCATATTGTAGAATTCTGGTTTTTAATCAACTCTGCTATCTACTTCCATTTTATGGGTGATTTCATCCTACTCCCATGTACAATAAATATAACTGTGTATTTCCCTCCATCCTATTTTCCACTTCTTTATCTTTTTCTCTCTCTTAACTTTCACCCTGTCACTCCCCACAAGTGTTTTACTTTTGATTACCACCTTCCCCAATCTGCTTATCTGTTTTTCAGTCTCCCCCTTTTTACTTCCTTATAGGGTAAGATAGATATCCATATTCAACTGAGTATGTATATTATTACCCCCACTTTGAGCCAATTCTGATGAGTTTGATGGTATTGTCTGCCACCCCTCCCCATCTTACCCTAAATTGAAGTAGCTCTTTCATGTTTCTTTTATGTGAGATGACCTGCCCCATTTTATCTCCCTCTTCCCTTTTCTTCCAGTGCAATCTTCCTTTTTACTCTTTTTTACTTTACTTTTTTAATTTGGGGTTTTTTTTTGGATACCATCCCATTATGATCATCTCACACCCACACCTTCTGTCTATGTGTAAGTTTTCTAATTGCTGAATTTCTAATTCGTATATTAATAAAGTTCTTAAGAGTTACAAATACCACTTTGCCATGTAGGACTATATGGAGAGGCATTTTGAAAGAAGGATTGTAAAGACCGGATTGGATATGTATAGAAGTAAAGAAAGAGAGGAATCAGTAAATCAGTAAAAAAAATGACAAGTTTTGGTGACTAGGAGAATGATGCTGCTACTGACAAAAATAGGCACGTTACAGAGGACAGATATGTATGTCTTTTTTTTAAAGGGGGATTGGCTGAATATTATAGAAAGTAGTAGGACAATCAAAGTGGAAATTTCCTATAGGCAACTGTAAATAATCTGATGATCAGAGCTCAAGAGAGCTAAGACTCTGATCAGGCCTAAGAACACATTGTATAAACCACTATAAATTTTTTTTTGGTGGGTTTATTTAAAAAAAATCTAGGGATAAAGAATAGAGCACCATCTTCAGAGTGAGGAAACCATAAGTTCAGGTCCTGCCTCTTATACTTAATTGCTTAGAGGCAAATCGTTCAACCTCCTAGGTATCACTTAACATTATAAATATCAGATGAGATGCTAACCTGCAACCCATGGGAGGAGTTTCTATACCAGGAGCTCCTACACCTCATTCCTCCTTATACTGTACCTACTACTTGAAAAGCTCAGGTCCTGGAATTCACACTTTGGAAGAACCCTCTGCTCTGGGGACCACTCCCTCTGAGTGAATTGTTCCTCTAAGAAACACTTAAGACATACACCCAAGCCATCCAGGTCTTACTCTTTTCTAGCACACCAGACTTCTCTACCATCTTTCTCCTTCTTCAGTTTTCTTTTAGGCTTTATCTTGTCCTATTAGAATGAAAGATCCTCTAGGGTAGAGTCTGTCTTTCTACTTCAGCTGTATTCTCAGAGTTTAGCACATTGCCTGGCGCATTTGCTGCTGTTGTTCAGTTGTGTCCAACTCTTTGTGACCCGATGGTCCATAGCATACCAGGCCTTTCTATCCGCCATTAACTCTCAAAGTCTGTCTAAGTTCATATTTGTTGTTTCCATGATACTATCTCTCCACCTCATTCTCTGCTGTCCTCGTTTCCTTTTGCCTTCAATTTTTCCCAACATAAGATTTCCTGTCCCCCATCACCCGCCATGACCTCAGCACATTCTAGTTGACTGACTAATCAATGAAATTACAAGTCAGTACCAAAAACAAACAAACAAAAACCCAAATGAAACCCAAATCTCTTATCTTTGTATGCTCTGTAAAATGATTTCATATAACCTAATATTATCAAATAATCATAACAGTCCTGGGAGATTGGTTACATATGAGTGTTACCATCATTTTACTGAGGAGACAACCAATACTCTACAATGTTAAGTGTTTTTCCCAAGTCATGTACATGACCTTGACAGAGGTGAGACTAGAAACAAGGCTTAGTTTTCAGTACAGTGCTTTTACTTTTTTCAATTAATAAGAGTTTATTTTCTTTCCTTTCTTCCTCCTCAACTTAGAAAACAAAGAAACATGAGACTCTCATAAGAGAGCAGAACAAATCCCCATGGAGGCCATGAAAAAATATATTTTCTATTCCTTCTAACTTGCTTCTGGGGGTGGCATTTAAAGGAAGGCTCCCTTTTGTAATTTAATATGAATTTGGATGAAAGCGTTTAAAAAAATGTATTACAAGACTTTAACTTGGTGCAGATAAAATTAGTGCTAGTATTTACCCTTGTAACAGAAAAAGGAAATTAACATACACTTGGAAGATAATATATTATGATTTCTTGGGCTGAGTGATGCTCCAGCTGCTGCTACAGATTGTTCTCCAGTAAGGCACCCATAACTCAGGGTTATGGAGGATAAGTGCAACTAAATCCAAAATGAGAAATGCTGAATTCAAAAATAGTTTAGATTAATGTGTAGCCCAGACTTTTGAACATGCTCAGTTTGTCTAAGATGAAGCCCACTGCATTCCCTACCACATGGGTGGGGGTAGCAGAAGACTTGAGGGAATTAGGACAGCAAGTGGTTAATTGTGGGAATTGACTGAACCACACTGACTCCTTCTTGTGAAGCTGGAGCTAGCCCAGTTTCCTTTCTATTCAATTATGGGTCTAGTCCAATTTCTGTCTTGTGAGAATACTTTATGCAGCTGTGGGAATTGGGAAAAAATCTTATTGTATTGTTTGAACCTAACCCTATGTGGCTAAGAAGCTGGACCACCTCTACCTGCTATTTAGAGACTTTTAACTAAGAACCTAGGTTATGTGGATCAGAAACGTGGTCAGATCCTAAAACTGATGCAAGGAATTTTCTCACAGTTATACATCTCAAGCAACCCATATGTTTTATCTGAAAACTGGCCTAGTTCTGATCGATCAGTTGTTGTTTCCATGTTCTTTTGATTGTTTACAGACACTTGGGGGGGAGTGGGACACCTTTTTTTTTTTTTTTCTATATTCAGGGAATTGCACCTGTTTGCTCTCCCTCTCCCAACTTGGAAAATCCTTAATCTTTCCTCTAATTAGAAATCAGATTATCTAATATTATCTTGTTTACTTTTAATTAATTACTCTTATTTGATTATTTTTAAAAATAAAATGTGTCAAAATCTGTCTCTCCTGTATTTGGGTCCAGGCCTAAGCTGAGGAGGTCTGGCTCTAGTTTGCTGGTGATGCCGTGCACTGCTTAATAAATCAATATGCACAGAAGCTTGAATCTTTGTTTCCGCAGACATTTCATGCTTCACCTGCCACAAGTTCCATGTTAAAAAACTGGGCATGTTCATAAGATTGGACTACACTAGATTGAAAGTAATTTATGAAGTCTTGTCTGTCTATTCAGGGGCGACTTACCCATTGCATCCATGATTGTTAAAATTCTGAGCACAGTCCACTAACTGCTGTTCTGCCTGATGAAATATAAATGAATTCTAGTCAATTTTATTCAGAATCAAAATAATTTAGAATCAAACATACACTATATTTACATGTTAGATATGCCAATCAGATACATGATAATAATAAAAACAATTGTAGCTAGCATTTATATAGCACTTTAAGGTTTGTAAAATATCTTATCTGTTATATCATTTAATCCTTACAACAGCTCTGGGAAGTAGATGCTTTTTTATCCCCATTTTAAAGATGAGTCTGAGAGGGGTTTAAGTGAATTGCCCAGGGTCCTATAAATAGTTAAATGTCTAGGACAAGATTTGAACCCAGATTTTTCTAACTCCACATCCAAAAATCTATCTAGTATCCATAGGTATCAGACTCCTGGCAGGCAAAATGGGTAGTCCCAAACCAGATTAATATATAATTGGGAAATATTTAACAAAATAAATAAAACACAATACGACATAGGTAATGTTAATTTGTGGTTTCCTCAGTCAATATGCAGTCACAAGGATCCAGTTCTATTTGAGTCTGACATGGCCATTATGTCACCTAATTGGCTACCCCAAGTCCACACCAGGATGACTATTAGGTAAACTGATGGAAATGTCTCAAATATTTACATTGCTTTAAGCATATAATTAAGTATGTCTCCTTTTAGCACTTGTGTGCCGTATACTTTTGTAAACATACTATATCTTATGCATGGGTTTAGATAAGGGCAAAATAAGTTAGTAAATCCTTAGATTCTATACATAATTGATGAAATACATGACTTATTAAATGTAGGGCTTTTGAAATTGGAATCTTTAAAATGTCATGTTTAATTTCAATTAATCTTCTTATATCTTTTTTTGAGGTGAAATCTATTTACAACTCCCCATCATCTTGGTGTTAAATATGGTCTTTTCTTTCTCTCTTTCTTCTTTCCTTCCTTTTTTTTTTAATTTTTGCATTCAGGTACTTTCTAAGGTTCAGTGGCCTCAAGCCTTAAGCATATGATTTTCTATCCCCTTCTAAATTGGGTGGAGTTTACTTCCGTTTTAGGTCAATATGACATTGTGGTTTTTTTTTAAAGCAAATTAAACCAACAAGAAGCAAAAATATTAATATGTTCAAATAACAATAAAATGAATGTATGCAGAAATTGAAGCTTAAGTCCCTAGTTTCCTCCAGAGCTCAACACAAACAGCAGCTTCCACAAGGGACCTTCCCTAATCCCTCAGCTACCAAGGCCTTTTCTTCCTCACCACAAAATTCTTTACCTGCATATATTGTGAGTTTGTTTATATGTGTAAGTGATGTTTCCCCTGATAGAATGTTTGGTTTTTAGAGAGCCAGGACAGTTTTTGTTGTTGCATTGTCTAACGCTTAGCATTGTGCCTGGCACTAATATATATTTAATTAATTGACTGCTAGAGCTATCGATGTTGCTTATGGATCTGTGGAAGTATTGAGGTGGTGGTGGTTGGCAAGATCTATAAGGTCTATAATTTCTTTGGTACAGGGAACTCTTAAGGAATAGAAAGCTTCCTATTTTGGAAACTTCTTTGGCCAATAAATGGATGCATTAAGCTCTTACTATTTGCTAAGTACAGGGGATACAAATATAGCAACAAAGTCCCTGACCTCAAGGAACTTATATTTTAAAGGGGAAAATAATACTCATGGAGAAGTGGTAGTCAATCAGAGGCACTTTGACCCAGAAGTTATAGGGATGAGGGCTGGGGCCAGAGTGAGAGTAGATTGAGATACTTATTTGTGTATGTGTTCATCCTTCGTTGCCAAAGAAGACCATGCCATCAGAGAAATCATGACATGACTTGCACTTGACTTCGTTTTGAGTGAAGGAGGACTGGATACTTTATTTAGGAGCACCAGGAACAAGGCAAGCCTTGATATAATCATGATTCATTGTTCAAGAACTGCAGAGGAGGGAAGGATTGAAGGGCATTTCTATTGATTAGGAGGTACTAGGTGGATGAGGAAGAGGGGGAGGGGTGAAACAAGCATAGTGGGGACTTTCTGGACAAGCAGTCATTAATATGGAGAGTGGGGCCCCAGGGCAGATGGATAACTGCTTTGCAGCTTCTAGTTTTAGAGTTGTCTGGAACACCCTGGGTCAAACAGAAAGCATAAAAATAATAAACAATAATAGTAACTAATTAGCATTTACACAATGCTTTAAGATTTGCAAAGTATTTATAAATATTTTACCCTCACAACAACCCTGAGAAATAGATGGCTATCATTATCCTCATTTCATCGATGAAGGAATTGAGACTGACAGAAGAGAGGGTAAGTGACTTTGCCTAGGGTCACATAGCTAGTGTCTAAGGTCATATTTAAATTCACATCTTCTTGACTCCAGTTCCAGCATTTCACAATAAATGAATGAATGGATGAATAGATAATACTGATACATAATATTTATATAATTTATGTAATGTATATAACATTTATGTAACATGTACCAGGCATTGTGTTAAGCATTTCATGATTATTATTTCCTTTGATCCCAACAACAGCTCTGAGAGATAAGTGCTATTATCATCCCCATTTTACAGATGAGGAAGCTGTGGCAAACAGATGTCCAGTAACTTGCCCAGGGTCACACACCTAGAATGTGTCTGAGGCTAGACGTGAGCTCAGGACTTCATGACTCCAGGCTCAGCATTCTATCACATAACTGCCTAGATGCTATATCTTGGAAGTGGGGTTTGAACCCAGATTTTGACCATGAGTCTCCACTATGCCTTGTTTCCTCTTCCATGTTACCTTCACAGGGTCACATTGTTATTTTTGTCCTGCTTTCTTGATGGTGTTTCACTTCATAGACACACCCCCCGAGTTCTTTGTATCTTTTATATTTGTTACTTCTTATGGTATAGCTATTTCCTATTTTGCTGCACATGTGGATTGTGTTCAGTTTTATTAATTTTTTTGTTAGAAATAATTTTGCTTGGAATATTTTACAGATAGTCCCCCCCCTTATCAATAACATTTTTTAATCAATCAGTTTGGAAAAGACATTCACTTTGGGGCAAATTTTGAATGTTCACAGAGTGGGAACATCATTTGATTCTTCTTGTCTAAGAATGTAATAGGACCAAGAAGAGGACAAGGCTCCTTCTGCTAAAAGGGTTTTAGTGACTGACTCATAAGCACAAATTTCAGAGAAGGATGATCATGAAAAATCCCACCTTCTATGGGAAGCCTTTCTTAACTCCTCTTAATGTCAGTGCTTTCCCTTTTAAAAATTATTTCCTCTTTATTTTGTATAAGATTTGCTTTGTATATATGTTTGCATGTTGTCTCCCCCATTTGACTGTAAGCTCCTTGAGGGCAGGGACTACTTTTTGTTTCCTTCTGCATCCCCAGTACTTAGCACAGTGCCTGAGACACAGTAGGCACTTAATAAATGTTTATTGAATTGATTTAATGACCTGAAAAAGTCAGTATTTTCACCCAGTCATACAATTTCATAGATAAAATAAAATAGGTCAATTCAATTCAATTAACACTAAGTGCTTGCTATATACTAGGTATTTCTGGAAAAAAACAAATAAGCCACAAATCAGTCACTGTTCATAAGACCCTCACATTCTACTTAAAGGATATAACAGTACAAGCACTACTATGATTTCATGGAGGAAGGGGCACCTTTGCTGAGCCTTGGAGGGTGATAAGGATTCTGAGAAGGGAAGATGAGGAGGGAGATCATTGAAGGGAGAGGCATGGGAGGGAGGATGAGCACAGATTTAAAGCTGAGTGACCTTGTGGAAAGAGGAATTTGGGGAATGACTAGTAGTTCATTTAACTCCAATGCAGAGTGTGTAGAAGGGAATACGAAATAAACAAATTAAATTGTACATTCTGGGAAATAAAAATGAGGTTAGCATATGGATGATTTTTTTTCCAGCATTTCTAAAGTCATACATCTTACCAGAGAGAGTAGTTTTCCAGTTGCTATGGCAACAGCAGATTCCAGTCCTCCAGTAGTAGAAAAAGTCCAGCAACTGCCACATACACCCTAGAGAAGAAAGAATAAAGTTTGTCAGTTTTTCCAAATCAACTTTTGGATATAAATATAAATATTCTCTCTCTCTTTCCCCCTTCTCTCTCTCTGTCTCTCTGTCTCTGTCTCTCTCTTTTTATTTCTCTCTTCCCCTATACCCCCTCCAGTCTGGCTTCCAAACTTAACATATTGTTGACAATAATAATAAGTTGTTTAAAAAACTAAACCAACCCCGCAAAGAAACATTTCTTAAGAGCTGACAATTTGCCAGATACTCTGCTAAGCACTGAGGATACAAAGAGAAGCAAAAACAGTGTCTTCAAAGAGCTCACAGTCTAATGGAGAAGACAGTAAATGTCAGTAAGTAGGTATATATAATATACGCACAGAGTAACTGGAAGGTGGTCTCAGAGGGGAAGGCACTAGTACTTGAGGGGACCAGGAAAAACATCTTGCAAAATGTGGGAGCTGAACTGAGTTGAAGGAAGCCAAGGAAACTAGGAGGCAGGGCATTCCAGCGTGAAGGATAAGACAGGCATAAAGATGAGAGGTGGAGAGGGATGTGATGGGAAAAGGTAAGCAGATCAGCGATCATACAGTGTGTGGAAGAGAGAGGTCAAGTAAAAGAAAAGCCTAGAAAATAGGAGGGGCCAGGTTTTGAAGGACTTTAAATGCCAAGTAGGATTTTATATTTAATCATCCAGGTAACCAGGAACCACTGGTTTACTGACAAGATATTAACAATAGGAAAATCACTTTGATGGTTAGGTAGAGGACACAATAGAATGAAGAAGATGAGAGGCGATCAGAGAGAAAATGAACTGGTTTGCTCACAAAGGTATATTCAGAAGTCACTGGGGTTTTCTTACTGTCTTAATACAGCTGTAAAGGGCTCCAGGTCCCTTTGCTAGGGCAGCAGCTATTATTGACTTTGCTAACTCTGTCTGTATGATAAGAGTAATACTAACTGCAAATATTAAAGCACTATGTAAATAAAAGTGAAAGTGCTTTATGTAAATGATTTCTTTTGTTTGTCATAACATCCCTACAGGTGCCACAGGCTTTGTTATCCTTATTTTACAGCTGAGGAAACTGAAGTTCAAAGAAATGACATTACTTGCTCCTACAAACATAACTATAGTAAGTTTTAGAAGTGAGTCTGTTAGGCCAAAGTGACTCCTTTGTAACTAGCCCTCCATTTTGTGACTATAAGTTTCATTGACTTTTGAGTTTTGTGTTCTTTAAATGTTTTCTGCCAAATCCCCCACTTAGGAGGGATCAGCTCATGCCCTGATCTGATCACAACCTGGCTGGTTCAATACTATTCCCCTCTAGCACTATGTAAAAATCATATAAAAGCCAAAGAGCCAAGAGCTTTGTGGTCCTTGCACTGGATTTGTTTCAGCAACTACATGCCTTGCTAAATAAATTGTTGTCTGTATGTAACTCAGTTTCTTTATCCTCTGGACTCCAACTGCAGCACTCTTTCCAATGTAAACAAGCTACTTCTCAAAGATAGTCATATTCGTTCCTTAAGTTTTCCTTTTCTATATAAGGCCTGTCTCCCATGGGAATGGGTGTTTCTCAGTTTCTGTAGCTTTCCTAGAAAGAAGATGGGGCAGGCCCCTGTGTCTTAAGTTCCCCCTATCTTGGTCTCCCCTCCTTGAAATTCTTTGCATTTTATCCTGTGCCACATATAAGACAGGAAAGTACTCTATTGCCAGTCTTCCTCCATCCAAGTCTATGATATATGTACGTATGTATTTAAAATCTTCCCTTAAGGGGACACTTCGGACTGTTTTACATTGACATTGGGTCAATGTTATGCACTTCTGATGCCCTTAATGCAGTTCAGGGTACAGGAAGCTGGGACTACAGACCACTTCAGAGAGATTAGGAATGAGTTTGGGGGCTGTCCATTTCCATCTGATTCTCTGTATTGCTCAGTAAACATCTCTAGCTTTGAAGTTCTCTCCTTTACCTTGTAATTTAAACCTAAGCACTGTTAAAGTTAATATACTACAGTGGGTTGGCTCTCCTCCTGCAACTTTGGTTGCTCCTTCTGTTTTCTCTGGTTCTACTTTCTCTTCCTAGCCTTGAAATGTGGAAATTCTTCAGTGTCAGACTGTCTCTGCTTCTTTCTTCAGCCATTCACCATCTCAGCTATGGACTGTAGTTTTAGTGACTTCCAAATCTAACATTTTTAGCACTTTATATGCTCCAGTCTTATAGCTGTAGTGCTTGGCTAGAATTTTCCACTTGGAAAATTTCCACTATTATCAATTCCTCATGAATTCATCTGATTTCCTCTCCCCACCACACTCTCCTCTCTTCAGTTTGACTTCTAAAGTTTCCACCAATATGTACCATTATCCTAGTTACCCAATTCAATCATCAAGACCTCCAAAGTCCAGTTGATTGCCTTCCTTTTTCCCTCCCTCCTCCACCTGGTACTTGTTATTGGTAGCAATACTTTCATATGCATATATCTTTATCTCCCTAACTAGACTCCACCTCCAGTACCTAACCCAACACCCTTTTTGGCCCATAAAAGTTGCTCAATAAACAATTTTTGATTGACTCACCCATACATCCGTATGTAAATAGCCGTATGTGTTCATGTTCCAGTATTTTCTTGCTCTGTTTTCTAAGGGGGAAGTCAGCGTTCCCCTACATGAGTAGGCAGACTGGAACAAATGAACAAGTACCTCCTTTGATAGGAATGCTCCCTTAATTTTAAGTTACAAGTAGGTGACCATGCTATGTGAGCAAGAAATGACTCAACATGATGACTAAAAATCTGTAAACAGAGTTTAGGCTCAAGACTCAGGAGAAATCAGCTGCACTGACAACTCAGTTCTTATCCTAGGCAGATTTCAAGGAGGGAAAACTTGTGGGATTAGATTTATCTGAAAAGTCAACAGGTGACTCACTGAACAATCCAGAAGAATAAAGAAGCAGTGGGGGAAGAGATAGAAAGGGAATTATTAAAGTTGAAATTAGGAGATCAGGAGAATGCTTTGGGGTCAGTTTTGGGGAGAGCAAGGGGAGTGGGTGGAGCTAAAAACCTTGAGATTCCTTTGAGTTAATCAGTCCTGGGTGAAAATACTCTTAGAATTAAGCATGTGTGGGGTGAATTTTAGTCATTTACACTTTAATGTGAAAAAATTCACAATTTTACTTTCCTCTCAACACTCCAAAGAGATTGAGGGAGGAAAAGACAATCAGTCATAGGAGTTTTGATATAGGTGGGAGCCAGGAAACTGAGAAACAATTTTGGAGGTGAAGATCAGATTAGGTTTGGGTTGACTACTATAGTGGGGACATTAGGAAGGCAGTATTTGGTCACTGAGTATCTGTGCATAGAGAGAAAAGGAGTGCTGAGAGGTGGAAGAAGCCATGTGGAGGAGATAGAGAGAAAGTGCAGAAGGGATGGCCTGTTTTTCAGTTGTCTATGATTGGCTTTACACCCAGAGTCCAAACCATATGAGGCCAAAGGGAAGGAAACAAAAGCATAAAATAAGACTCAGGAAATCTACCACGAATTAGTTATGATTTCTTGGATAAATAACAAGCTTTTCTGAGCCTCAGCTTTCCTTTTAAAGTAGAGATAAAAGAATATTCTGATTTGCATATAGTAAGCATATACATAAATGTTGAATATTTATCTCATAGAAGTTCAGTCTATGAAATAATGGCTTCCCTTCAAATTAGCTTCTGTATCTTTTATGTGTGTACATTCACTTACACATACATATGCACACATAAATGAACACATATATTTCTTAGCTAGATTACAAGTTCTTGAGAGTGGAGACTGTTTCATTTCTGTCTTTGAAAGCACTTAATAAATGCTTGTTGATTGGCTGAAGAGATCAAATGAGATAATGTACAGGAGGGAGCATTGTACATTGCACAGCTATACAGACCTAAGGAATTATTAGCTTTCAAATTTATTATACTCTAACCTATAAGTGGACAAGGTCCCACCACATCTCCAATTTTATTAGTGTTACATTGTTCTCATAGTCATTGTTCAAAAAATGATTTTTGAAATTATTTGGAAAGAGTTACTGCCAAGGAAACTTGGGTAGAGTGGGTGAGCACCAAGACTGGATAAGGAAATGGAGGGCAGACTTCCCTTCTGTTTGGTACTCTCCCTTACCATGTCTCTACCTAACCTGAGAAGCTGCTCTGCTCTCATTTTTTTTCCATTTCTAGTCTGTTACAAAAAATGAGCTAGCCACCCAGTTTCCAGGAGCTTGAAGAAGTTTTCCACAAATGGGCCCAGAATCAACTAAGTACATGAGAGATATTTTTGGTCTTCTGAAGCCATGGACACCCAAGGCCTACAGGGAACATTGGTGGCAGACATTCATCTCATTAGTAGAATTGTCATCTAGCACCTATGACTAGGTGACTTCGACACTGAATCATGGAACAGTAATGAAAAGGACATTATGGAGTATCTGGTCCAACCTTCTTATTCTACAAATGAGGAAACTAAGGAGAGGAAGTGATTTGTTGAAGGTCAGATGGCTAGTTAGAGGAAGGACTGGAAATTAGAACTCAGGTCTCCTAACTTTTAGATGAGCAAGGTTTTCACTCCTACTGATGTATACTAATGGGTCCAAAGGGGCATAGCTATAGTAGCATGGTAAGGAAGAGATGTCCAGATGCAGGTGAGAAAGAAGAGATTAGGATTCAGGGGTCAGAAGGTGAGATCTTTGAGGAGACAGATTTATCAAGAAATATAGACTTGTACCCCAGAGGGTCAGATGTTTAGAGTTGGAAGGGGCCTTAGAGACTACATAGACCAACATTTTACAAGTGGAAACTGAGGCCCATAAAGCTCAAGGCTACATAGGGAGGTAGTTAAAGTTTGGTAGCAGAATTAGGGTTTGAAAAATCTGGGTTTTTCAGACTCCGCCTCCTTCATTTCAAATGTTGTTTGAGCCATTAAGGTCCTATTTTTGATATTGTAAAGAATATTTAAAACAACTGATGCAAGACAATAAGAAACTATTTTACATTTGGTATATACAGTTGAAATGAAGTTATGCCTAAGTTATTGGACAAATTTTGGATCATCAGGTCAATTTAGGTTAAGGCAGGTTCCCCTCTTTGTCCAAAGTTTAAACTCCCATTCCTGTCTTGATAACTTGACCAGTACCTTGACGTAGCTCCATCTCTCCCCATACATTACTTCATCAGATATGGGAATCTTGTACCAAAAGGTTAGGGAAGAGGGTATTTTTAATAAGTCATCCATGATATCCTTCAATGATCATAAATTTAGCATTGAAGACCTTAGATGCTATGGAATCCACCTCTTTCATTTTACAGATGAGGTCCAGAAAGGTTAAGTGATTCCATCATGCTGTTCCATTTGTCCTTATGAACAAGATAGAGAGATGTGATTACACAGCCTTTCAGGCAGGAGGATTCAGAACTTGTTGATTGGCTGAAACCAAAGAGCTCTATCATTTTATGCTTTATTTAATTTGGAGGGAAGGCTTTCACAGAGAACCCAGGAATCTAGATTTATTATTATTATATTTAACATTTTTTAACAATGATCTACATAAAGGAATGGGTGGAATGCTTTATCAAATTTGCAGATGATAGGAAGAGGAACAGTTAACAGCTGGAATGAGATGCAGGATCCAAAAAGACTTGACAGACTTGATTTGTATGCCAGTTCTAATAAGGTAAAATTTAATAGGTACAAATGTAAAAGTCTGACACTTGGATTAAAAAAAGATAGGCTTCAAAAGTATAGCTCAGTCCTGATAAATATGAATAATGAATCCCCCCCACGTGGTGACATTCTTAGAATTTACACAGCATATTTCCATTGGTCTGGAACCAATGACCATGTTTAACATAATTATAACTTAAAATAGTTCGACCACTTCAGGTGATTCATTATTTGCTTTAAAATTGGGACCTAATTATGAAAGATGTGAATCATAGTTACCCAGCTATTTGTCTGAAAATAGCTAGAGGTTCAATATAAATTGCCAATGTGACTGGGCATCCAGGATGCTCATGTTCTCCTAGTCTCATTGTATTCTGCTCTGCTCGGATCCTACTGAGGTCTTGTGTTTAGTTCTGGGCCCCATATTTTAGTTGGATTATTGGCAAATTGGAGAGTATTACTGTCTATTGGATTTGAACCAAAGATCCTTCAGATCCTAACTTCAGCATTCTTTATGCTGTTACCAAGTTGGCTCTACCAATTAATATCTGTGTGACCTTGGGGCAACTCACTTCATTCACCTCTATAAGCCTGAGCTTCCTCTCCTTTAAAATACCAGTGACCTCTCAGGTCACTTCCGACTCTAAAATTCTAAGGTTCTGTGAATTTGGTTAGGGAGGAAAATAAAATAATTGTGACTACTTAGGGGAAGAGTGTGAAAGTGAGAGCTGGGGTGGAGGAGGAGAAGAGGACTTTCTGGATTTTCTTCCTGCAAGTCTTTTTACTTGTTTTCTGTTATGTAAGACTAGTAGATTGTTCATGGATGAAACTATTTCATAGCAATTATCGGGAAATTCATTAAATAACTGTTTATACCTGGTTTTTTACTGGTGAGACATAATTTCCTTTCTTTCTCCAGTCCATAAATTTTGGGTATGGACCAACACGTCGAATATGGCTGCCTTTAGTAGCTGAGCAATTCTGAAATAACAAAATATCTTTATTAGAAAAAAATGCGTAAAATTTTTTTTTTAAAAGAAAACACATGATTAAACTAGAATACATAGTATGGAGATTACATAAGTGGGAAATCTTTTCCTTCTGCCCCTGCAATGAAATTCAGCATGAAAACAGACACTTCCAAGATGAAATTGGGGTCAACTTATAGGGCAGCTGAATCTCTGTCTTCTAGGCTTCAAGGAGTTAAAGTTCTGTGCTCCCCCACCCCACCGCTTTCCTTAGCAAACATGTAGCTTTTTTTGAAGTATTTGAAGGGTTTTTATTGCTAGCAACCATGAGGAAATATGCGAAATAAAAGTGAACAAATATGGAGCAAGAAACACTCTTAAAAATCTCAAGTGTTAGAGTTACCGAAGAATTCATTGGAATGTTAATACAGTTATTTAGGCCTGAATATCAGTAGAATTATTAGTTTCCCAGTGTGGTATAATAGAAAGACTGCTAGACCTGTCATTAGAGGATTTGGGCCTAAATCCCAGCCCTGGCACTTATTATCTGGTTTTCTTTAAGTAAGTCATGTAACATTTCTGGGTTTCAGTAATTTCATTTGTAAGATAAAAAATTAGACTGCATGATCTTGAAGGTCTCTCCCACAGATGAAAATCTATGATGATATTCCCTCTTTGGAGTTTATACATAAACCCTCGAAGTCTCTTCTAGTCAGGTCTATTTTTACCCTCCCCTCCCTGTACCGCCCTCTCCCCCCTCCCTTTTCTCTTTAGTATTAATGGTTAGGAAGGCAGAAATATATAGATAGCTAATTGGTACAGTGGACAGAGTGTTGGACCTGGAGTCAGGAAGACCTGAATTCAAATCTGATCTCAGACATTTACTGTGTAACTCTGAGCGAGTCACTTAACCTCTGCCTGCCTCAGTTTCCTCATCTTTAGAAATGGGGATGATAATAATAGCACCTATCTCCCAGGGTAGTGGTGAAGATCAAGTAAGAGAACATTGATAAAGTGCTCTGCAAATGCTACCTATACTATTGCTTGCACAAAAAACTCAGTGAAATTATTACATTTTAGAAGAGCCTTTAGATTAATCTCTATCTCAATTTCTTCTTCATGATGCAGAGAGATCTATGTCTCCTGAGAATTTAGAGCTTAGAGCCTGAGTTTTTAAAGCAAATGTATAGGCATAAAGCTTGAGGTCTGAGCTGCTTAGTAGTCTCAAATGTCACTCTCTCTGGCAGTCATTAAGCATGTGAGGTATACCTACTGTATATGATACTCAGAGTAGTCAGTCCCTGCCTAATAAACACGTATAATCCACTTCTCCCATGCTACCCCTGCTCATTTGAAAATCTAACATTGTTATGGCACTCTGGTCACATGTCATGTTGTAGGGATAACCAAAGAAATGGTAAGAGCACAGTTTTAACCTGATGGGATCCTTTAATCACAGACTTTCAGGGATATGTGATTTCACCAATGTGGATATGACCTTGAATGACAGCCCCCTTGTGCACCTCTTGTCCACATGCTCCTATAAATCCTTGACATAGCATGACTATGAGTGAAGCACATGGACTGTCCACTCTTTGTCTTTGGCTTATCTACTTTTCTGATCATACATTACTCTGCTGACATATTTTACGAAACTCCTAGGTAATTCCTCATTTGTAATGTTTGTTAGCTCATGCCCACAATGTGCTTCTCTGTTGTTCTTTAGGTAATACTCAACTCTGATTCTTTGGAGACTGTGGTATTCTATGATTCATCATCAGAAGAACATTCGTGTTAACAATATTTCAGGGAGGAGCTTGGAATCATTAAATAGACTGCCCACTTTCTCAAAGGCAATCTAGCCTATATTTCTCCTTCTGCTCAATTCTGGACTCAGTTCATTGTCCTTTCGAAGGTTTTGTCCTAGATATAAGAACTGAAAGAAAAAAACTCCATAGATTGTCTGTCCAACTGCATATCATATTCTGGACAGTAGACATTCTTTAACAATTTGGCTTTTCTTGTATGAATAGTGGATAAGTAGGACAAATTTTTATATAGGATTATGCTTATGATTCACAAAGCTCTATAATCTTCCAGGGTTTGCTGTGATTAGCACAACATGATTGAAAACAGAAATATTTCCCCATTTTTATCTCTCTTACTTAGACTCTCTTACATGGACATCCTCATGTTGGTGGCACATCCCCATTTTGTGAGTTTATGTTTCTTTGTTTTCCTTGCTTGATATTAATATCAGAGGACCACTGAACAATGTTATCTCTGTTCTTTTTCAAGAATCTTTGATAATTCTGATTTATGAATGAGACACTTTGTTGAGTGGAAGCTTTAAGGGAGTATTTCCCCTCTGCTGAATCAAATGTTTAAAAATTTTTTTTTTGCTTTTGAATTTAACAAATATCACGAATTTAACAAATATCACAGAAAGAGAACATTTCCAAATGTAAATTGGAATAGAAAAAGAGATTATATGTGAAACTGTGACTATTTTGTACGACTTGTTTTTTTTTAAATACTAAATTCAGTGTTATTTCAAAGCTGTCCTGCTTCTCTGCTTCCTTCTGAACTTCCTTCTGTTCTCTTTTGTACATTTTAAAATATGCCAATGACCTTCTTTGCTTTCTTTTTTCTTTTTCTTTTTAAAATAATCAGCAAATAGGCACAGTAGAATCTAGTAATCTCTACACTTTCTAGCTCATTATCTGACTATAAAAATGTCAGAGTATGTCATTTATGAAAGTTTCTTATTTCTTTCTCACATCATGGTCAAAGATACTCCTGATGCATATGTAAGACTATCCTCATAAAACTGGGGACAAGTAATCAGGATATAAATCAATAGTTAACTGATATTCTCATACAAAACAGACTTTTGGAAGAAATACCTCCTCTTTAGATCACATTGGGCATTTTATGGAAGTCCCCTTTTTTTGACTAAAATACAAAACTAGACTGAATGTTTTGTAAAGAGGTATCTGGGAAATTAGAGACAGAGCTGATAAAGAAATAAAAGCTGTTACAGAAAATAATAAGAAAGGGAAATGCTTTAATTCATATTTTTATTATTATCCAGTCTGGCTCTTCATGACCCCATTTGAGGTTTTCTTGGCAAAGATACTGGGCTGGTTTGTCATTTCCTTTCCAACTCAGTTTATAGAGAAGAAACAAAAGCAAGCAGGGTTAAGTGACTTGCCATGTGTCTGACACGCCATTTGAAATCAGAAACATGAGTCTTCTTGACTCCAGGCCTAGAACTCTGTTCACTGTGCCCCTGAGCTGCCCTATTTGAATGTTAGTTATTATTATTATTAATGGATTCAATCAGATGACCTCTGACACTCCTTCCAAGCTCTGAGCTTCCATGCCTCTAGGAAACTTCTTTTCTCCATAACCAGGTAAGCTATCTGACTAGGAAATCAGGCCCAGGAAAATAGGCTCTCAAAGCCTTGTCAGATCCTGAAACAGATTTCCTTTGCCAAGTGGAACTTGACACCTAGCCCTGCTCTCTGGCAGTAAAGCTCAGGTCATCCTCAGGCTGCTCTGCTCTAGCACTCAAATAAAAATATCCTAGAGGAATAGTAATAGCACTCAGCATTTTGTAGCTTCTAAAGCTCTTTCATCTGCATTCTTCTAATGTGATCTCCACACCACTGTGAAGCAGGCAGAGTATGTTTACTCCCATTTTACAGGTGAGTAAACTGAGGTTCATGCAGATGAAATGACTTGCCCAAAGTCAAACCACTTATGAGTATCCGGACTAGACCTATTCCAGGGTTATCCCCAGAGCTACTTCATTTTGGGGGCCTTATAGATAAGAATTCAATTTAAGTACATCCCTGAGGCCATATGAGTGGAAGCAGGTAGGAGGGGTCATATGACTAGATTGCTTCCTTAGTAATTACTAAATGTAGAAAAACTTAAAGGAAGGTTTCAGTCACTGTGGTTGGAAAGCCCTTCTGGAGCAGCCATGCTCCAGACACAAAGAATGAGAGAGCACAGGTGGGTTATAATCTGCACCAATGGAAGCATTCTCTACAGCAATAAGATCACAGACTCACTGAAACTGAATAAATGCATTTTATGTTGGGTGACTCACAAATGTGCCTCAGTAATCTCTTCTCCAGACTCAGAAGCATAGGGCATTTAAGACTCTCACTATTCCTGTGGCACATGCTCTGGAGATACTCTCCCAATCTTCACTTACACTGTCAGGTCAGACAGTGAGGGAGGCTATGCCATCTCTGCTCAGGGATCTAGAGGTAGTTTGGAGGGGATGGGTGTCATTCTCTAATACTATATATAGCTCATGAGCCCCCACCTAGATGATTACTGCTTGATAATAAACAGTCAGTCAGACCTAATTAGCTTCTGAAAAGGGATATTTACTGTTTGGCTGCTGGACTTCTGTCTCAGAGAGAACCACAATAACGTCACTATGTTAGAGTCAAGTCAGAGTGTGTCTGACCGTGGCTGACCAGACCAATGCAAGCTCAGAATGCTCTACCACAGGTCAGGCACAAAAAGGACACGTGAGCATTTGGGATGAATTCTCTAAATTTGTGTATCTCATGTTTCTTTTGAGCTACTTCAATTCTTTGGAGCACCTGTGTTTTCTTAGTGTTGTTAGACCAAAATTAGCACAAGCAGCAGAGAATTGATTCATACAGGGTTGCATGTCAGATGCATAGTCATCTGTGAACAAAACATCATGCACCAACTCTCCCTTGACTTTAGTCTTGGCTTGTACCTTTCCAAGTTAAATAATTTACCATCGGTGAGGTAGTTGACCTTGATGCTGTGTTTGTCCTCACTGAAAAGGTCTGACAAATTGACAAAAACATCATGTTAAAAAGCATGAGAGCAAGCAGACTGCCTTGTTGCACTCTGCTGGTGACTGGGAAAGTATGAGACCGTGATCCTCCATTATCCAGAACAAAGTCAAGAATGCCATTATGAAAATGATGAAAAATGATGAACTTTTCCAGGCAACCAAATTTTGACATTATTTTCCATAAACCCTCTCAAGTGACAGCATCGAAGACCTTGGTCAAGTTGATAAACATTGTGTACAGACTGGTTCTGCTCCTGGCCCTTCTCCTGGAGTTGTCAGGTAGCAAACACCATATCAACCATTCCTTGACCCTTTCTGAACCCCCACTGGCTCTCAGGTAGATGACCATCTTCCAGGTAAAGGATTAGCCTATCAAGGAGGACTCTGGCAAGAATCTTACCAGCAATGACTAAGACACAGACCCTCTCCTGTCACCCCCATGATTGTTACAGGACAATCTATTTCCTTTACCTTTACAGAGAAAGACAATGGAGGCACCCTTGAACTTCTAGGAGATAACCTCCTCTTGCCATATAATGACTGAAAAGTTCAGTCAGTTTTTATGAGCAATGGACCCCTCATCTTGTAAATCTCAGCTGGATTACAATCAGCACCAGGTGCTTTGCCACAGGAGAAGAGCCTAATGGTGTTCAAAACCTCTTCTTTAGTTGGAAATCTGGCTAGAGAGAGATTGACTTCAACACTGATTGATGACAGTCTGTTGAGAATATTACAGAAGTGTTCAGCCCATCTCTGCAGGATCATGTCCTCTTCACTAATCAGTGTGGCTCCATCAGTGCTTAATAGTTGAGATGTATCATGGGTCTTTGGCCCATAAAATGCCTTCAGGGCATTATAAAAAACACTTTGGAATGTTACCATCTGTGTAAAACTGAATTTCATCTGCCTTCTTCCTAAGCCAAGAATCCTGCATCTCTCTAAGTTTTGCTTGTACTTTACTTTTGATGGAATTAAATGCTGCTTTCTTAGACATGGATGAACCATCCTGCTAGTAATTTCCATGGAGTTATCATTTTTTCATTTAGCAGCTTCTGAATTTCCCCAACATTTTCATCAAACCAGTTTTGATGTTTGCAAGTGTTCTGACCCAGATGAGTAAATGTGCAGTGCTATAGACCAAATCTCTAAAAGCTGCCCACTCTTTTTGTACTCCACTGTTGCCAACTGCATGTTGGCTCAATTTTCCCTCCAAGTTAGCTATGAACTGTTCCAGCTCAGAGAAGCACTCTATTCTGTTAACATTGTCTTCTAGACTTGGGGCTGCCATTTTTTGTTGAATGTGAATACCTCACTTAGAGGCTATGTCTGTGATCACTCCAGCACTCTATCACACATTGCCTTTGTCATTCTCACATGCTGTCTGTCTCTTCTCCTTAAAATGACATAGTCTATAAGTACCAATGTTTACTGTGAAGGTGCATCCATAAAGGTTTATTGTGTTTAGGTAAATGGATGAAGTGTTGGTGATGAGAAGGTCACAAGATATACAAGTCTGCTTGTTGCTGTTTCTGAATCCTTTCCTCCCAAGGACTCCCTGCTATGTCTGGTAGTCTGTGCCTACTCAGTACTAAAGTCACCCAGAAGGCAAAGCTTGCCCTCTTTTTGGCATATTGATGATGAGAATCACCAGGTCATCATAAAAATTTTTCTTTGACCTCAACAGGGTTTGTCTGTCTGTGGAAGCATAGGCACTGATGATGGAGATGTGCTGCTTTCCTGCAAGTGGCAATCACATCATCACAATCCTGTCATTTACTCCCTTTGGTAGGCATACAAGCTTGTTGATTAGATTATGCATGCATAAACTGTAAAACTGACACTAGCTTCCAGGCACTTATTCCCCTTCACTATGCATATCCAGTTTTGACTTCAGTAAGTTTGTCCTGCATTTGCCAGACTTGTTCATTCTGGGCTGTTATTTGGACGTAATGCCTTCTGAGTTCTCTCACAACAAGAGCTGTTTGTCTTTCAAGTCTACTGGATTTTGTGCTGTGTGTGTCTGCACATCCATATATGGATGGTGAGAGGAATCATCTTTGCAGAAGTTTTTATGCATGTTTTTGTTTTGACTGCAGGTTGGGGTCCTTGCCTGCCATGTTAACAGGCCACAGGTGGATAAGCAGGCCATTTTTAGGGCACCTTTTCTAGCACCTTCCTCACAACAGGAGGTGAGCAGTGTAGTTCTTAAAACGCTGCTCAGACACTCAAGGGCCTGCTGAATCCCACTGCTATTTCCAGTGAGAAGAAAACCCTATGGCCTCAGTCACCTGTGTGCAGAGGGTTACGACTACAACTCCCAGTGCATCCTCACCTGCTGCTTTGTCACTTGGCTGTCACTACAGTACTTTGAGGTAGGTAAAAATAGTAAAATAGTATGGGTGATGTCTTTTGATTCATGCATAAATTGGATTTAAGTAAGGCAGAGCTGCATTAACTTTTCAGCCTTTCTCTTTCAGAATCTTCACAGTCCAGTGGTAGAACAGATTCAAGATGACTGGAGATGGCTTGAGATACAGTGGATGACCTAGATATCTCTGATGTTTAACCAAGCTCTGAGCTCTACAGTGTCAGCTTCAGCTGTCTTCATGGCCACTGGAACAAATTGTTGTCAGTCTCCCATTCCAGCAGGGGAAGGGGTCACATGCTGGGGATAGACACCCCACTCCCTCCCTGCCAACTCACCAAAGGGTTTGGGACTCCTCCATTATCCTTAACGTGGTTTAGCCCATCTCTGGAAATGGTTTACCTGGATGTGGCTGCTGCCCATGCTACAGCTTCTTGAAGTCACAGGGGACAGGTAGGTCAGGTGGACACCAAAGGTGCAAAACAGCCCTCACACCAGAGCTGTTAGTCTTCCCTGAACACAGCCTATATACCCCCTACATTGCACTGAGGTATAATAAGAACAACGGATACAAAATATCCCCCTCAAGTTTGTGACACACTCTCCTCCTAGCACACATGCAGTCCAAAGGAAAGTGGAGGAGTAACAGCTTTCCTGCAGTCCTCCCAACTTTCTCCTTGGTTCCAGCACAGCTTCTCTGTTCTCTGCTGTGCTCCTTGTAAAGGCTTGAACCTGCTTTTCCTATGTTCCTGAGGCCAATACTTCATCAACGTTCTGCGATGATGCTGGGATCAGCAGGAAGTCTGAAATCTGCTGCCTTGCAAGGTTCTCTTCTGATCAAAGGGAGGAGGGAGAAGCCAAGGTGCTCTTCTGTCTTCCTTCGAAGTCTTTCTGTCTCAGAGGCTTGGCTAGAGGCTTCCACCACTCAGCTGCCATATGCTTGATGGCCCAAGTTCCAGATGTGCTTGCTATTTTATAGATGACCCACTGGATGGGAACAAGTTTCCTTGGCCAATACCAATTCACTTCCTGTGCAACATTACACTCATTCATTCAGCAGCTTTCAAGGACTTCTAAACTGCTCATGGGCTTGTTGAATTTAGTCTACAACTTATTATGGATTCAGCAGAGATATCTCAGCCTTGATCCAACCTACTTTATTGATTATCTCACCTGACAAAAGCATTAGGGCATAATTTCTTCTCATTTTAAGTGAGGTGGGAAGAGCTGATTTGATTCAGTCCCATTCTCACATGCTGGTTTCCCAGCTGTCAACTTTGGTGCCTCTCTTTGGTTCCTTTTTTGATTCTAACATTTCTTTTAAAGTATGACTTAACAAAATGTCTTTGATGACACGTGAGTTACAGTTTAAAACAAAAGGTTCTAAATTTCCAAGTTCCCTGGAGATAAGAATGAGTTCCAACTTTTCTGGCTCCCAGAATGATTCTGAACAGAAGCCCAGAACAGAAGAGAGAGAAAATGGAAGGTAGATGAGAGGAGACAGACCACACTGTAAAATAATTCAAAAGGTTTACATTCTTAAAATTCCAATTTTGTTAGAATGAACAGTACTTACTTGAGGTGCTCTCATAAGATAAGTCTTTTTGAATTCATCAAAGGACATATCTGAAAATTGGTTCAGTCCCACTGAAAGAAGTTAAAAAAAATCCAGTAAGCAAGTAGCAGGGAAGGAACAATAAAAAGCTTTATTCACATGACCTTTGTCTATTTCTTTAGTCTTTTTCTGAACTTTTGAACCCTTTCAATTTTCTGTTACTCATGAACTGAATTGCTTTAATTTGCATAAGAGTACCCTGGATTTACATAAGAGTAACTTGGTTCCCCATCTTGCTAGTATCCCCTTGCATAATTGGCATCTCTTCCCTGACCTTCTAAGCCCTAATAAATTCAGGCATATGGCCCCTGGTAGTCCTTTGGGTTTGCAGTTACAACAGTCTAAGCCTTGAGAGAATCTTGGCCCTCACCCTAGGGAACTCATTCCAACACCCTGGACAAGAACAGTTGGACTGATTGTTAGAAATGACCAAATAGAGTAAGAACTTTTGGAGACATCTTAAACTTGAGCAGAGTAAAGCCCTTTACTGTTCCAGGCCCAGATGTCCCAAGACAATTCTGCTAAAACTCCTCTAGGCTACCTACACCAGGATCCTGTTTCTGCCTATCTAATCACTCAGATCCCCCTTTTTGCACATCACTCTTCCGATGCTTCAACAATGAATTTAATAACAACAAAGCAATCATTGCAAAATATTTCCTCTCCCCCAACTAATACCAAATGTTTGTGACCAAGTCAAGTTTAGGCTAGTCCAGTTCTTTGAAGTTTGATATTAGAATGCAATAATATACCCGTGGACCATAAAATGATAATTAAAAACTCTTTAATAGATTAAATAAAATTTAAAAGGATACAATTCTTAATTAAATTCAAATAAAATGCCCCACTTCTACATTTAACACAGTCAGTCAGGAAGGTGTCCCTACAGGACAATGGGAATTTTGCTATAAACCCAAAGCAGCAGTTCCCCACAGGCTGAGTCTTGTGTGCTTCAGGGGCATAGAAAGGCAAAGGAATACTTCAAAAGCCACCTGGCCAATTAAATCCCACTCTGCCCTTTTAGAGAGAAATCAGTCTGGTTTATAGATAGCAATATATACATTGTTTCTCCTTCTAGTATGAACTACAATAGTAGTAGAACTTCACTAGTTCCTACTGCAAGGAGAAACAATGTATATGTATATAAATAGATACCACATACAGATATAAAGTCAACACAAGGTAAGCACTATTATACACAAACTGACATTCTTTCAAGCTTTTAGTTCATTAATGCCCATGATCTACACTTTTCATTCCTTCTCAGTCTCACATGGTTATGATCACACACACACTTGATTTCACCATCACCCTTTTTTGTGTTTATTACCCAGAATTCTGAATTTCTTCTCCTTGGACCACATGCTCCTAACATCTGTCCTTCTACTTCATTCCTCCTAAACCTATTTTTATTCCTCATCCCAATCTTTGATCTTTCAAGTTCTACTTGTTTTGGCTTCACTCCCTTTCTTTTGCAGCCTTGACCACAGAGCAAATCAGTCCACAAACATTGATTAAGCACATTATATTACTATGTGCCAGGCATACGTACTATGTACCCCAAAGAAACGGGGACACAAAGTCTTGACTCCCTTGTCTCTTTCTCCTCTCATTTCTCATACTTTGCCAAGTCCATTCCCTCGGTTTTTGCCATCACCTGCTTTCTCTTCTCTCCATCATAGGCTGCTGAGCGCTGTGGAAGAAGTCATACAACTCTACTGACTGCATCCACTACAAGTGTATGTTATCTAAACTTGACTGGGTCCTCACTGCTGCTGGGTATACCTTGGAAGAATACTGATTGGCCCAGCAACATTCCCTACATGTCATTACAGATCTCTTCTTAACCCTCCTATCCCACCCTCTCCAGTCCCTTTCAGCACAGGGCCTCCTGCTCACACTTCACTGAGAAAATCAATGCTTGTGATCAGTGATCCCCTCTTCCACATCTCAGAAAATCTCTCTGTGTCACCCACCGTTCTTCCTTTGTTCCAGCCTCTAAGGAACAGCTGACTTTTCTCTTTGCCAACTAAGGCCAAACCCTCTAAAAGTGCTCCTCATGCCCTTTCTCTTCTCTTCAATCCCTCCTTATCTGCTGCCTCTTTCCCTGAAGCCTAGAGGCATGCTGAAGTCCTCCCATAGGTATAGAACCTGCACTTGACTAGCCACTCTCTCAAGCTGTATATAGTCCCATGTCATCTGACATTTCACAGCCCAGCTCCCAGAAAAAGCTGCTCATACTTGCTGCCTCCTCTTCTTACCCTTTCATCCCTTCCTTTTGAGGCGCCTTTAGGAGTCACCACTGGGGAATTGTTCCGTCCAAGGCTGTGATTTCAATGACTAAATCGAATTACCTATTCCCATTCCTCACCATTCTGGATCTCTTGGCAGTTTCTGACTTGGTTGACCATTCCCTTCTCATCTCCTCACCTAGCTGTCCTGAGATTGCTCTCCCATGATTCTTCTTTTCAGTCTCCTTTACTGGATTCACCATCCATGCCTTACTTCCTTGACTCTGGATTTCCCACAAGGCTTTGTATGGATCCTCCCACCAGTTTCTCTCAGCTCAGCCATCATTTCTGTCTGGATTATTCCCTAATCTTTATGTTCAGCACCAGTCTCTCTTGAGCTCCAGTTCTCTATCATTGACTCCATGATGGACATTTTTCTCCACCTGGATGCCCTCTACAACCAAAAATGTCTGGATTGGAATTCATGGTCTTCCCCACCTAAACATGACCTTCCTCCACATTTCTTATAGCTGTCACCCTTGACACTCCATTCTATCCAATCAGTCACCGAGTTTTGTCAATGAATAATAATAATAAGTATGTTTTTATAGTGTTTACTCTGTTCCAGGCACTGTCCAAAGTGCTTTTTAATCATTAAGCAATTATCATTATCTCATCTGATCCTCACAACAGTTCTGGGAGATAGGTGAGATTATTATTCCCACTTTAAAGATGAGGAAACTGAGATTAAGGGACTTGCTCAGGGTCACCCTGCTAGTAAGTATCTGAGGACAGAACTGACCTCAGCTCTTGCTGCCTCAAGGCCCAGTGCTCTACCCACTGCACCATCGAGCTGCCAACTTGACCTCTACATTTCTCACCTTTGTTCCTTTCCACATCCAGGAGATGTCCTTTGCTCACCACCTTTTTTCTTGGACTTTTTAGTCTCCTAATTGGATTTCTGACTTCTGGTTTTTTCCTCCCAGGCCAACCTCCACAGATGACAAAATAATCCTCCCAAAGCACAGCTCTGACTGTATCACTCACTTGCTCAAGACTTTTCAGTGTCATCTTGTTGTCTCTGGGATGAAATACAAAATCCTCCCCTTGCCATCTCAGGCCCTTCAGTCCATCACCTCACTCTTCCCCATATTTGGTGGGTCCCTTTCTCTCAGTTAACATTGCAGTCATGCTTTCTGAGCTCAGCTTTTCATCTCTTCCCTCTCTACCTTTCCACAGTTACTATTCATGCCTGAAATGTGTCCAGTCCTTTCTTAGAATCTTTGGCTTGCTGCAGGACCTGAATCAAATTAGCTCCTGCAGAAGCTTTTGTTGTTTGTTCCTCCTGCTTGTTAGTAAATATGTTGTATTCTTCCCCCCACTAGAATATAAGCTTCTTGAAGGCAGAGGCTGTTTTTCCATTTGTCTTTGTATCACTAGCACCGGGTACAATGCCCAGCATACAACAAATACTATGTTCCCCCCCACATGCCTGCTCACCCCCTACCCCACCCTCACCTCCTAGCCTATGGCCCATTGGGCTACCATGTGCAGCAACTGCCCACAAGCCAGCATCCCTCTTACCCCTTAAGGGCCCTCTCATTGTGATACCTTCTTCTGGGACTTATCTTCCTCCCATTCATGCACCCTAAGGGATAGGGCACCATCTATCCTGAAGGCATTAATCCACTTTGCTTGATTCAGCTAATTCTGAAAACCTCTGAAAAGGTTTTGCTTCATGCATAAATATTCCTAGGTATATCTCAGTTTCATGCACTATCAGTTCACTCACCTGGCCCCCCTCTCCCCATTATATTACATCCCCTGAGTCTGGCATATTGTGGGTACTTAATGAAATACTTGTTGACCGGTTGTTTGATGATTCATATAAAGCTGCAAGAAACCATTTCCTCGTTCATTGATCACTAGTCTTGGCTTATACTCTCCTGCTGTTTTCTAACATTATTTTTACCACCCCCAGTTCCCAGATCAGTATTAAGAATAATTTTGCTGCATTACTTTTGTATGAGTGGTTCCCAGCATTGTGTTTATCAATTATTCTCTTATTTTCAAGAAAATGATGTAGTCTCCGATGATACTGTGACAAATCATATTTCTTGTTGTGCTAAAAATAAAAGCATAAGAAAACTATTAAGAAAGCAGCAACAGATTAACAAAATAAAGAGTTTATTTTTTTGAAGGACAAAAAGGGAAGACCTTTCCTACCAACTTATTTTATTGAACTAACAGACTTAGGCCATCCCAGTGCTTTTTTTTCCCATTTTTTAACAAATATGCAAAGCTTTAGATAGAGATATCCCCATAGGAATGTGAGGGGATGAGTCAAGAGCCATGCTTTAAATGCAAAATAAGTGAATATTGATATTTTTATTGCCACATTCAAACACGTTTGATTTTTTTGTTTATGGGTATTAAATGACAGCTTGAAAGGTAGAATATTTTATTCAGAGCAAGCAAGAAGCCCAAAAGGACCTAAATGTTAGTTAGATACTACAGACAAAGAACTGATGGTATCTGAATTTAAAAAGAAGCATACTTTTTTTAACTTTATTTTTCTTGTCTATGTTTTCTTTCACAATATGACTAATATGGAAATACGTCTTGCATGACTACATATGTACAACCTACATAGAATTGCTTGCCTTCTTAATAAAGGGTGTGGGGAAGCATGGAAGGACAGAATTTGAAACTCAATGTTTAAAAAACTAATGTTAAAAAATGTTTTTCCATGTAATTAGGGAAAAATAAAATACCAAAAGACTTCTTTCTTAAAAAAACAAAGGCTGGCTGAATTTGCAGAAACTCATCATACATTTAAAACTGTTTTAAAATGGCTTTATAACTTTATTCTATTTAAATACATTTTGAATAGTAAAAATAGTCAGAAGATTCCCTAGTATACAAAGGAGCATCTCTTAAAGAGAAAGGGTGACTAAGTTGGTCATTAACATAATAGAGTGATAATAGCTTGAGGAGTCAAATTAGCAGACCATAGGCCCATATTCAGCACTCTTGGTAATTATAATCAGCTGCTTAGTTTTTATTAAATGACATTTGATATGACAAATATTATTTTTGAAAGACTCTGGTGAGGAATTGGAAAATCCCTTCCCTTTACATCTGTCACCACAACTGACATAATTTCATAGCAGGAAACTTGCAAAATTTAAAAAGCTCAAAAAAGAAGAAGTAATCACTGACCTGTTTCATCCATGACTTAAATAGAAACTTCTCTGTGAAGGCAAAAGCACATTTTAGAATTTGGTATAAACCAGACATGTTTTGTCTATACTCAAGCATGTAGTTAATAAATTAATTTTTATTTTTAAGGATCAATCACTGCTTTATATGACACTTTACAAAATGGAAATTTTTAAGAACTAGACTTTCTGATACTCTCTAATGCATATTTTCAGGCTAACTCCAGAAGTAGGAGTAGTTGAATTTAGTGTTATGTCTTGCAGTTGGATCAGATGGAAAGCTGCTATCTATGTATTAATTAGGCAGGTAGATAGAGAGCTGGATGTGGAGTTGGGAAGAACTAAGTTCAAATCTGGCCTCAGATACTTACTAGCCATGTGACCCTGAGCAAATCACTTAACCTATGTTTACCTAAATAAACTGGAGAAGCAAATGGCAAACCACTCCAGTAACGTTGGTAAGAAAACTCCATGGATAGTATTGTTTTTGGGTTACCACTTTGGGTCACTACATTCGTTTAATGGCCTGGGTACAAAGTCTAGAAAAACGAGAGTTCCAGGTTAAAGGGAGAGCAGTGAGGCAACATGAATTAATTCTTAGCTAGATAGAAGGAATTAAGAAAAAAATACTAACATCCAACCCACTCTAAGCCTCCAAAATGTGGGGCAAGGTTTTCCTGGATGTCACTTAGAAGTAGGATACAGGTATTTAAGTGAGATTTATTTGCCTCCTAGAGAAAAGACATCAGTTCTCCGGGTTACATTTTCAGTTTCAAAATTCTTGATTGTAATGCCAAACTTACTATAGTTGTGATTTATTTTTTCAGGTCCTAAAAGCACTGCAAAACCTCTGGAGATTTTGGCATAGTATAAAGGAGTACTGGTGGAGAAGTCAGAGGGCTTGGGTTTAAATTGTCTTTGGAGAAGTCACTGCTTTATCCTCTCTGGCCTCAATTATTCCATCTGTATACGAGGGGTTGGATCCACTAACCCTGAGGTTCCTTTGAGTTCTAGATCTCAGATTTCATGTTTCTGTCTGGAGGGAGACAGACCTGAGGTCTAAGCCTGCCTGGTTCTGACTGTCACAAACTGGTTCTGTGACCATGGCTAAGCCCTCAAGTGCTTCCCATTCTGCCAAAGGAAAATGTGGGACTAAATCTCTAGGAGTCCCTTCCAGCTCCCCAAACTCAAGGGTCTATGGTTTTGATGTTTGTCTAATTTTATTCCATTTAATTCATGCACACAAAAGGGCTGGCTCATTCGAGAACCAGGGACTCCAATTACAGACAGCAGAGGTGTCTGTGGGGGCTTAGTTTCAGCCCCTAGACTCGGTTTCCACAGCTCCCTTCCAACCTTTACTGAACCAACTGCTCAGCAGCAGTCCTGAGCTCGGGATTTGCCAAGAACTTGCTGGGTAATTCGTTCTGGATGGAATGGTGGGCCAGGATTTAAGTGGTGCACTCATTTAACAGAAGTGGAAAGAAAACTCCTAGCATTAAAGGGAAAATATAAAACGCTCTTAGCATTCAGGGATAGGAGAAGTGGAAAGATGCGCCTCTCCCAAGGCACGGAGCCGCCTCGGTTCTGCAGAACAACCCCGGGTCCCAAGGCGCTCTCTTTTAGTTACTTCGGGGTTTTTTTTCCTGCCAAGTTTCTTCTGTGGTTTAGTTCCATGATTCACTTTCATTTCCCATACTTTTCCCAGAAAGGAACTAGATGCGTGTGTGTGTCTGTATGTGTATGCGTGTGTGTGTGCGTGTGTGCGTGGGTGTGTGCGTGTGTGTTGGGATGTGTGTGGGGGGTATGTGTGTGCGTGTCTGTGCGTGTGTGTGCGTGTGTATGCTCGTGTGCGTGTGTATGCTCGTGTGCGCGCGTGTGTGCGTGTGTGTTGGGATGTGTGTGGGGGGGCTATGTGCTATGAGTGTGGGCTCCGTGGAGATTGCGTCCCTAGAGCATCTGGGACCCTCCTTGGGGGGACCGCCAAGTCCTCCTCCTTCCTCTGCCCCTGGACCCCGCTCCGTCCGCCCGGGCTCTGCTCCGCGGCCGCTCCTTCGCTAAGTTAAGGCGGAGTAGCCAAGAAGCGCACTTGGGATGCCCAGACTTTTCCATCCCATCTCCTTACCTTCTGCGGAAACAGTGGGCAAGCTGGAAACCTCGGGGGCTAGAAAGAAAGCCCCGGCCGCGAGGAGCAGCAGCAGCGCACAGCGCATCTTGACGGGTACTGGGGCCCCGGAAGCTGGGCACTGCCCTAGCCTGTGCCCTGGCAATGGCGACGCGGCGGCGGCGGCTGCTTGTGCTGCTCGGGCTGCTTGGGCAGCTGCTTTAAGTGTCCAGGGCAGCAAGTCGCTGGGAGGAGGGGCAGCTGGCTGGAGCGCAGCCTGGGAAGGTTTCACAACTGCACGTTTGGTGGGTTCTGAAGGCCAGCCTCTCTTGCAGTGATTTCTGGGGGAATGAGGAAATGGCCCCAGATGACAGCTGTCCCGGGATAGGTGCGGGACCTGGCTGGGAAGAAACTTTGACCCGCAGGCTACTTTCTCTCGGCCCTCAAACTGGGAATGAAATGGATGGCTCTGTGGGATGAATGAATATAAAAACATTTATTAAGTACTTGCTATGTGCGAAACCCTGCACTTGGATTGGGGTTTGGGGAAAAGGCAAGACCAAATCAGAAGGCACGTGATTCACATCAGGCTATGGCACTTCACACCACACAGGCTGGCCCAAAAGTCTTACTGAATTTTTAAGCTACTGAAGGTTAAACGTAAATACCTGAAAACTGCAAGGACTACGACTCTAGGGACACAAGGAGCCACTAAAGCTTTAATTTTGGGGGACACAGAGGTCCTAAAGCTTTAAGGCACTAATAGCTTAAAACTCTACTAAGGCTTTTGGGACACAGAAACTTGAGTCACTTAGCATTTAGACTTTGGGACACAAAACTTGAGTGACTTAGAATTCCCCAAAGCTTTTGGAATAGCCTCTATCTAACCTTTTCTCTCCTGCTGTGTCCTTGAATGAGAGCCAGACCTTTCTCTGAAGTTTCCTTAGTAAAATGAATTATGACTTTTTCTTGGTTCCACTGTAAGACTGTTTCTAGAATTTCAGCTATGTGACTTAATGGAGATCTGGGGCCAGCTTATAAAGGAGAGCTGACCATTACATTCTCAGCATGCGTATTTCCACCTCCAAAATTGTCAAACTCTACAAGTCAAGGTTTGATTTATTGTTTGTCAATACTCAAGGACCCTAATCTGTGTGCTAGGCTAGCTAAAGGAGTTAAGTCTCGGTTTCTAGGCAGACTGGGTGGCAAGAACAGGGCTAGGTTTGGAGGCAGACATTCCTGCGTTGAGCTCCTACCCTGCAACCCGATCCTTGGCTGTGTAAATGTGGACATGCTAAAACTTTCTAAACCTCCTTTTTCTAATCTGTAAAATAGCAAGTATTGTTAATAGACTTGTGAGGAAAGCATGTTATTTAGTTTTCAAAGCTATACTTTTTCAAATTTATTCTCTCCCCTTTGGAGGTTTTCTCTTCATTTCATCAGGTGGAATGGAGTGGTCCAGCTCTCAAATTTGTGTTGGCAGCAGAATATCTTACTACATTTTTTTTTAAATTAAGGAATTTTCCTTTATTCATTTTCAGCGAGAGGAAAAAAAATCAAGAAAAAGATTTCCTTATCTGAAAGTAAGAGAGTTTGTTTTTTTCCATGTCTAACTTCTACGAATTAAGGATATTCCTAAATCCACTCTCTTGGTTCTTATTAAATGTGAGGCCATGAGACAAAAAAGTATGTGTGTGTATATGTATGTATATCTATGTATCACACCCCTTAACCTCTCTGTGCCTCAGTTTCCTCATCTGGTAAAATAGGGATAATAACACCTGTAGTACCTACCTCCCAGAGTTATTGTGAGAGTCAAAGGAGAGAATGTACATAAAGTATTAAATAAATACCAGTTATTATTAAGGACTTACTTTCAAAAACAAGTAAAAGTTCTACAGTTCCTTTCCTACTGCTGCCATCTTCCTTCCCCCACAGGGGAATAGACAGAGAAGCAGCCCGCATGTTTTGCATATGTACAAAGGTCCGGGGAACACCAGGAGTCAGCCACACACAAAATAAGTGGGAGTCAGAGTATGAGGTGAACTAGAGAGATGTTAAGCATATAATTTGTTACAAGGAAACCCCAAATATCTTAGAAGTAGTCAGGGGCCCAGGAATCTAAGAGTCAAAGAATTAGGACAACAGTACAATTTAAGCTTCTTGTAGATAGTCACTGGTTTTGTGTGTGTGTGTGTGTGTTTTTAATTAGGGTTTTGAGAATATTAATTGGATTGGATTGGATAAACAAGCAGGAATAGGAGCCAGTAGTGGAAATCATTGTATTTGGAGATGAAGACAACCTTTAAGGCCATCTGGTCCAGTCTTCTAATTTTACAGGTAGAGGATATAACTAAGTAAATCTGATTAACAGGGTGAAGTTTTGATTATATCACCCTATGGAAGATAAGGTCATATTCATTAAAACCTGACTGGTTTTAATAGGAACCAACACATGATGGGTAGGAAACTCACTTTACCAAAGCAAGCTGGCATCTTCTTTGCAAATTAGAGATTTCCAGAGTTGCTTAGAACACTGACAGGTTAAGTGACTTACCTGGTACATGATGCAATTCAAATTCAGGTATTGCTGGTTTCAAGACCAGGTGTTTACCATCATGCTAGTGATTCCCAATGATTTTTTTGTATCATGAAACCTCCTTCTGCAAGAAAAAAAGTGTTGTGTAGTCGAAGGATAATTTAACATGCTACTTATACTATTTTTTTATATTTATTTACTGCTTAAGGTACCATTAAGGAATTTTTAGCATGAACCCTTTATTGTTGAGAAGTTGGAAAGGGTACTCAAACCATTAAATTTGAACCATTGTACTCTGCTACACCACCTCTAAAATCAGTCCTCCTCAATGTGGGGCAAATGGATGGACAAGTGCCAGGACCAGGTATTCCTCTTCTACAAAGTCCTCTTCTACATATGGATGAGGACTTTGAAGCATAGAGAGGTTCAGTGACTTAAAGAGGGATACACTGGTATCTAGTGGTAGACCTTGAAGTAGAATCCAAATTTCTGACTTCCATATTGGAGATTGTTGTACTACATATACGACAGGAGTCACTGGAACCATGTTCTATTTCTGCTTCTGGGCTTTTCTATGGTTCTATAGTACCTGTTCCAAAGTAGCTTGTTTCTACATGCAGGGACAGGTCATTGACGAGGTAAGAGGATATAGACTAACTCCATTCACCAATTTCTTTACCACATATCGCTAACATTCCTTATGCTACTAATAGTATGGTTGAGAACCTAGAACACTCCTAAGAACATGGGAGGCAGTGTGGTATATGGAGAAAGATACCTGGATTTGGAATCTTGTGCTTAAATCCTAACTCTATCACTATTCCACACCATAGGTAAAACTTAACAGTCAAGTAGATAGATGAGGTCAAATCACATGAAAGCGAGTCAGCCCAGTAATTCCCCTTCTTCTGCTAGAAGGCTGGAGTAATGAGGTCTTTCTAATGGGATTGGTAGAAAGGCAACCTCACTGCCCAGAAAATCTCCCCCAGAAAGGTGGGGTTCAGGAACTTGTACTCCTTGGTCTTGAAGTTTCCCTTTTTATAGCTGTCATCACTCAGACTGAAAGATCATACTATTACCTTTTGAAGGCTAAGATCAGGAAATCCCTACTCTAAATCTGAGAACAGGCAAATTCTACCTATCTCATACTCAAGGCAACCAGCCACTCCTGAGTAGGGGAAACTACCTATGACTCAAGCCTGCTTTTAGTTAAGCTGATTTCTGATCAATCCTCCAAAAAGGGGGGGGGGGAAGGATGAAGGCATCATATGAGACTATGAAACTTGACCCCTTAGCTCTTAGCCCAATATGTAATTCTACCAACAACTGTCTAAGTCAGCAAATTCACATCTACTTGGTGAGAAACAAAATCTCAAACACAGGCTGACCACCCTATAAAATCATGAAGCTGATCAGAAAATTAACTATTACTCTTCTTTTGTCTTCCTCCAGCCCCTATCAACCTCCCATATAAAACAGGCAAGGTAGGAACGCAGGAAAGGCGAACGACTCTGATATCAAAGGATATATTCAAATCTTCCCTCTGACAGTTGACTGTGTGACCTTAGTCAAGTTGTTTTACATTCATGGTCCTCAGTTTCCTCAGCTAGAACAGGTAGGATGAGGTGGCTGTAGATTATCAGAAGTTCTTCAACTTTTTTTGAGTCCGGGACTCCTTTGGTAGTCAAGCGAAGTCTATAGACCCCTTCTCAGAATAGTGTTTTTAAACACATAAACTAAAATACATAGGATTACAAAGGAAACCAATTACATTAAAATAGTTGACTTCAAAATATTTTTTAAAAAGCAAGTTTGATTATCTCAGGTTAAGAATTCACACTTCAGATAATGATTATAGGATTAGAGAAATTGTTATTTTATTCATATTAATAACAACTATTAAATTGAGATCCAGGGTTCTCTTTTCAATTTGTTCATTGAAACTTAGCTTTTGTCTCTGGGGGACATGACTGATTGAGGAAATTACTCCTATGCTCAAGGAACATGCTCTTCAATTTTGGACAGGATCCCATCCAACTAGGAGACCTAACTTCTGTTTAGAGAATAAATGGAATCCAGTCTGGATGGCCTCTTACCTTGGAGAAAGGAGCCCCTGTCATTGCACCCCTCCTTTAGAGTCTAGGGTGACCCAGCTCATGAAGGAGAAAACCAAACAGAGTGATATTCATGGAGATGGATTCCCCTGTCCAGATTGCTGGACAGTCAGGAGGTGGCTAACTCCCATGATCAAGTCACTTTCCTCTACAGGAAGAACTGAAGACTTCTAGTCCACCACCTCATTAAATGTCCATCAACCAGAGTCAATTTTCACTTGTCAGCGACGTTCCCTTTCTAAAAGTATTTAAGAGTTTCAGGATCTTCATGAGTCACCTTTGGTTACCTAGAGAAACCACTGACCATCAATTTATTGATTGCTGGCCAGCCTAATTAATCAGTTGGTTGCTAATTACCCAGAAACTCTGTCTCTTGGGGTTTTTCATTCATTGCAATGGCCTACTACTGAAAATCTGAACTCTACATAAGAAAATGAGACATTTCCAATTGGAAAAGTTCCCAGTTTCAAATAATTATTTCCACAAAAGACTCAGGAAGAAAGAAATAACCAAAGGTTAAATCCTAACTGGAGCTGGAAAGGTACTGTTTTATTTTCCAAACACAGGAGAATGCAGTGTGTGCAACGGAAAGAGCACTGAATTTGACATGTGAGGTCCTAGCTTTTCTACTTCTTAGCTTTGGCGACTTTAGGCAAGTTAGTCCAACTCTGTGACATCTGTTTTCTCATCTGTAAAGTGATCTCTAAGGTTTCTTCCAGCTCTGAATACTATGATTCTAAAATTCTCCTTGGGCAATCTTATACCACTTATTCTTTGGAATTAAGGAGGAAGGCTGTGGTGTTTTCAGTAGGGTAGCTACCATTCTGGTGACTGTGTTGATGCCTACCTAGAGGTGGAAGCATTGACTCCTGAACAAATTAGCTAGGGCAACAGGGAGTGGGTGGGTGGGGGGACGACGACAGCCTACAAAACTGTTCACTTGCTTCAGCTGACCCAGTCATTTGTCAAACAGATCAGTAGCAACCATGTAATTAGCACCCAACCTATAATTAAAGTCAGTTCATAGTCTAGGTGTAGGCACTTCCGTTGATGAACATCTTGTTGCACCATAGTAAAAAGGAAGCTCATCTCCTGAACTGGAAAGGGAAGCAATAAGATTGTCTTCAGAAGTTTTATGTGGCAAATCTGTACATCCCTGTACAGCAAAGAACTCTGTGAGCACTCTGAGCATGAGGACATGTTACGTTGGTTTTCTGTGATCTAGGGCTTCTCTCTGTCTCTCTGTCTCTCTGTCTCTCTGTCTCTCTGTCTCTCTGTCTCTCTCTCTCTCTCTCTCTCTCTCTCTCTCTCTCTCTGTCTCTCTCTCTCTCCCCCCACATAAATGTATACATAATAAATGTTTATATATACATAAATGCAAACACATGTGTATATACACGTGCATATGTACATGTATGCTATGGGTTGAAGTCTCACCTCTGGCTACAAAAGACTAAGTAGTTCTGGACCACTCACTCCCACTCTCAACTCTCTAAGCAGATAAACTGGAGTACGGTTGGAAATTCTGCCTATGATGCATCTTCAAAGAAAATTTTCTGAAATAAAATGAGAACATCAGGGCATGAGATGTAAACATTGACTGTTATCCTCTTACCTGGAAATGATTGCTGTTATTATTCTTTAGGACAATGAGAGAACAATGGACAAGGCAGTTCTTTTGAGGTAATGTACAATTTTAAACACTTGACAAAGGACAGGTTAGAAGGCCATGGTGACATTTGCTTTCTGGACAGATGATGCTTCAGAGAAAAGCTCATATCATGAACAAATCTATGGATATGGAAGTAGTCAACTAGAAAAATCCCATCCTAATGTCTCTAGCCAGTATGTAATCATTGGTCTCATGAGTTTGGAAAAGGCCATGATTTCAATATTATCTGCATGTTGTGATGTTTTAAGCATTAACACACTTCAAATGTACCAAGCACTTCCAATTTGTAGTTCATTATTGAGATGATGGAGTCTGAAGGTCTCTCACTTGGAATGATAGAATTGTAACATAGATAGGCTTGTATCACAGGGCTTAAAAATCAAAGTCCAAGGATTCTGGTGCTCTCATTGCAAGGATATATTTAGATACATAAGATCTGGGACCTAGAAAAACCCATTCCACACCTCTGTGGGAGACTGTGATTTCCACCTTTGGCCAGAGTGGGAGGACTGCCATAACACCGAGTGATCACTCTTTTATTTTAGGTGTCAGAATAACATCGACTTTTCATGGTTACTCCTGATGGAAAATAATCCCTTTCCAGATGAGGAGGGTAATGGTAATGGTAAGTTTACTTAGTCTGGCTAAGTTTGCTTCCTTCTCCCCAAAAGCTTGTTATATAAAGATAATCATGAATAGGTAACAAATGTGAAACAGCAATCAAGCAGCAAACTAGAAATCATGAAAATTATACAGATTAGGGTAGATTATAATACCTAGCACATATATGTATATGTGTATACACGGTTTACAAAGAAGAAATCACAAGTTCATGAGACATCATTGAAACCTGGGTATGTTACAAGAGAAATGAACATGCTTGTGAAACTAAGTACAAAGGAGCTCAAATCCAGAACAAAGACTGCATCATATTCATGAGTTACAACAAGATGGGGACTAGTGGAAGGCAGTCTCCCCCAAATGGGAATGGCATGGAAGAAGGAAGGGAGCAGTAGGGATAGGGAAAGGATTAATCCCCCTTCTCAAGGGCAAAAGAAAGGGAGGGGGAACACGAGTGAGCAGGATGACAAAAGCAGCACACTTTTCCTTTGGAAACTGCCAAGACCATAAAGACAGGATGATCCACTTCTCTACAAGGGTCCCAGGCACACAGACAATTTCTCAGTCTCGTGCAGACTGACTAACACCTGTCTTGTAGCTGGTTCAACTCCCAGAAACACACAGGGCATCCAGCTAGGGGTGCAAACAACAAATTATGTCAGCATGGGTGGGGCTTCATCCTTGATTCCTTCAGGTCCTCCTGCATACCCCAGGTCCAGTGTGGCTGGAGAATATGTCAACTCCAGAAGAGGAGTTAAGTTGGCTTTAAGACCATAATACATACACACACACATACGCACAAACATACACATAAATGTATGCGTCTATATACATATTTACGCATACACGTGTGCATATATACAGACATTGATGTATGTATGTGCATGTATGATTTCGGTCAATCAATAACCATTTATTAAGTGTCAGATTACTATGCGCCAGATGCTGCCAAGCACTGACAATGCAAAAAGAAATAAATGACAGTCCCTGTCCTCAAGGACCTCACAGTCTAATGGAGGAGATGGTAAGCAAACAAATGTGTACAAATATAAAGGAAACAGAGGGAAGGCCCTAGAATTAAGAGGGGCTGGAAAAGACTTCCTGTAGAAGGTGGCATTTTAGCTAGGACTTGAAAGAAGCAAGGAAAACCATCAGGTACAGGTGAGGAGGGATAGAATCCCAGGCATGGGACAATACCTCAATCAAAATCTTACATTTATGAGATGGAGCATCTTGTTTGAGGGACAGCAAGGAGGCCAGTGTCACTTGATCAGAAAGGTATTTGGCAGGGAGTACTCAGAGGACTGGTAAGAGGACTGGTAAGACTGGAAGATCAAGCAAAGCCAGTAGAGAAGTCTCAGCAACTGTTGGAAGTCCCATAAAGAAAGAGGGTAGTAGCCACATGATCTCCAAGGAAGCATCCCAGTCAAGCAGCCAAAAGCATCTTTGGTGGGGACTCTACAAAAGGAGAAGAGGACTCCTGAGGCCAAGAGTCTCAACGTACCTCTTGGCTCCAAGTCTTCCCTCCATGTGTGCTTCACTATCTTTACATGTTAAGTTTGGGTTCGTACTTCTCAGAGACTTAATGTATGGAATAGGAAAGTGTATCTTCCCCTCCCAGCTTTGACGGTTTTTTTTTTTAACTTCCATACTAATTATGTCTTTTCAATAAATATATGCCCTATTAAGACTGTTTACATTTTTTCACTTCCTTTCACTTCCTCCTCCTCCTCCTCACTGAAAAAGAAAATGAAACAATTCTTTGTAACAGATATGCATAGGAAAATATTTTTGCACTGACTGTGTCAAAAAAAAATTTAAGTTTCAATCCATAAATTGGCATGAATTAGCTTTCGCAACAGAAAATTTAAACAATGGCATTGTAAAAACAACTCTGAAAGACTTAAGAACTCTTACTAAATATAATGAGCCATCATGATTGCAAAGAACTCAATGAAACGTTACCCACTGCCTACCTGACAGCTGATGGTCTCAGAATGTGGATTGAAACAAAAATTTTGTTTTATGCATTCAATGCAGAAATGAATATTGCTTGCCTGTACATAATTGTTACAAAGGATTCTGATTTTTTTCAATGAGAAAGAGAAAGTGAAGTGAAAAAATTTAAACATTCTTAATAGTGCACATATTTATTGATAAGGCACAATTCGAATGGAAGTTCAAAAAAAAAACCCTCAAAGCTGGAAGGGGAAGATTGGAAGATACATTTTCCTATTACATACACCAAGTCCCTGGTAAGTGTGAATTCAAACAAACATATAAAGATAGAAGGGTACACATGGAGGGAAGACTTAGGGCCAAGAGGTAACTTCATGGGGTAAATAGTGCTGAACTTGGACTTAAAGTAGAGGAATGACTATAACAGCAGTAGTTCTATAGAGAAGGTGAGAGAAATAGAGGAAGTTCATTCCAGGAGTGGGGGAATGGAGGATCAAAGACTTGAAGACCAGAAAGAGCAGTCTATGAGAGATGGACCATGAACAAGCCAGTTTAGATGGAATACAGTATTCATAAAGAGGAGGAATATAAGATGTGACTGAAAAGTAGACTTGAATCAGATTGTAGAGAGCCTTGAATGCCATCCTTTAGAGCTTATATGAAAACTGCTTAAAGTAGTTTGAACTGACTTCAGAAAATATAGCAGGTCAAAGTTCCTTTAGTGATCACAGGGGACCAGGTCCATGCACTCCTACTTTCAGTGAGATTAGTAAACCTAGTTTTTAAAACAAAACAAAGCAAAACATCCAAATAAACCCCCTTGCAAAGTACATTCCCTGGGGCGAAAATCAGCTTCATAAGGAGCCAGAAAAAAATTGTTGGGTCCCCAGCTAGCAGTTGATTACTCATTCCTTCAAGTTTCTAAGGATAATCTGAAAAGATCAGGTGCTTTTGCACAGGATCCTGAGTCTGTGCTCCCTAATATTAATCAACAAACTGGGATCAATTAACTTTTACAACAGAGAATATAAACAACAGCATTGTGAAGACAACTCTGAAAGACTTAAGAACTCTTATTAAATATAATGACCAACCATGATTCCAAAGAACTCAATAAAATATGCTACCTACTTCCTACCTGACAGCTGATGGTCTCAGAACGCAGATTGAAACAAAATGTTTTTGACACAGCCAGTGCAAAAATGCTTTCCTATGCATATCTGTTACAAAGAATTGTTTCATTTTCTTTTTCAGTGAGGAGGAGGAGGAGGAAGTGAAAGGAAGTGAAAAAATGTAAACAGTCTTAATAGGGCATATATTTATTGAAAAGACATAATTAGTATGGAAGTTAAAAAAAAAAACCGTCAAAGCTGGGAGGGGAAGATACACTTTCCTATTCCATACATTAAGTCTCTGAGAAGTACGAACCCAAACTTAACATGTAAAGATAGTGAAGCACACATGGAGGGAAGACTTGGAGCCAAGAGGTACGTTGAGACTCTTGGCCTCAGGAGTCCTCTTCTCCTTTTGTAGAGTCCCCACCAAAGATGCTTTTGGCTGCTTGACTGGGATGCTTCCTTGGAGATCATGTGGCTACTACCCTCTTTCTTTATGGGACTTCCAACAGCTGCTGAGACTTCTCTACGGGCTTTGCTTGATCTTCCAGTCTGAGTACTCCCTGCCACATACCTTTCTGATCAAGTGACACTGGCCTCCTTACTGTCCCTCAAACAAGACACTCCATCTCATAAATGTAAGATTTTGATTGAGGTATTGTCCCATGCCTGGGATTCTATCCCTCCTCACCTGTACCTGATGGTTTTCCTTGCTTCTTTCAAGTCCTAGCTAAAATGCTACCTTCTACAGGAAGTCTTTCCCAGCCCCTCTTAATTCTAGGGCCTTCCCTCTGTTTCCTTTATATTTGTACACATTTGGTTGCTTACCATCTCCTCCATTAGACTGTGAGGTCCTTGAGGACAGGGACTGTCATTTATTTCTTTTTGCATTGTCAGTGCTTGGCAGCATCTGGCGCATAGTAATCTGACACTTAATAAATAGTTATGGATTGACCGAAATCATACATGCACATACATACATCAATGTCTGTATATATGCACACGTGTATGCGTAAATATGTATATAGACGCACACATTTATGTGTATGTTTGTGCGTATGTGTGTGTATATGTATTATGGTCTTAAAGCCAACTTAACTCCTCTTCTGGAGTTGACATATTCTCCAGCCACACTGGACCTGGGGTATGCAGGAGGACCTGAAGGAATCAAGGATGAAGCCCCACCCATGCTGACATAATTTGTTGTTTGCACCCCTAGCTGGATGCCCTGTGTGTTTCTGGGAGTTGAACCAGCTACAAGACAGGTGTTAGTCAGTCTGCACGAGACTGAGAAATTGTCTGTGTGCCTGGGACCCTTGTAGAGAAGTGGATCATCCTGTCTTTATGGTCTTGGCGGTTTCCAAAGGAAAAGTGTGCTGCTTTTGTCATCCTGCTCACTCGTGTTCCCCCTCCCTTTCTTTTGCCCTTGAGAAGGGGGATTAATCCTTTCCCTATCCCTACTGCTCCCTTCCTTCTTCCATGCCATTCCCATTTGGGGGAGACTGCCTTCCACTAGTCCCCATCTTGTTGTAACTCATGAATATGATGCAGTCTTTGTTCTGGATTTGAGCTCCTTTGTACTTAGTTTCACAAGCATGTTCATTTCTCTTGTAACATACCCAGGTTTCAATGATGTCTCATGAACTTGTGATTTCTTCTTTGTAAACCGTGTATACACATATACATATATGTGCTAGGTATTATAATCTACCCTAATCTGTATAATTTTCATGATTTCTAGTTTGCTGCTTGATTGCTGTTTTATATTTGTTACCTATCCATGATTATCTTTATATAACAAGCTTTTGGGGAGAAGGAACTAAACCAGCAAAGACTAAGTAAACTTACCATTACCCTCCTCATCTGGGGAGGGATTATTTTCCATCAGGAGTAACCATGAAAAGTCGATGTTATTCTGACCCCT